>CM038682.1:552127843-553327843 GCA_021605205.1 Aegilops longissima
GAGCCGCAATGCGAGCGAGAGCGGAGCAGCTGCAGCTAGTGCCGTTGTGGAAGTCGCCGCCGAGGAAGCAACGACATGGGGGAGAGACGCCATGGATGATGTGGCCGGCGACGGCGCCATGGATGGAGACGCCATGTCTGCTCGGTATCGAGCACCAGCAGCCCCGTAAGATCCAATAAAAGATAAAATGTAGCGGTGAGTGCAGAACCTCCTTAGTGGCGCCGAGTTCGCCTCGGCTTCATCGGAGGAATTGGTGAGGGTGCTGCGGTTCCAGTGGGGCAGGTTAAGACGGTGCTGTGGGGATTGAGGTGGCGCGATAGACGAGGCGAACGTCGGGGCAGCTCCTTGGAGGTGGAGGATGGGGCGATTGATCCGGCGGGACAACGAGATCGACAACGGATCCTCATCCGGTGCGGTGGATGAGGGACGGCGAGCTGTTGCGGTGGACGACGTAGTCGGGGAAGAGTCTCCGGCTTGGCGGCGGTCGGGAGGCCGACGGAGGAGCATGGGGTTTCGCGGGTTTTGGCGGCCTCGGTGTACGAAGGGGGGCGAAGGGGGGGAGCCAAGCTTGGACGCGCTTGTCCAAAATGTAGGGTAAGTTACCAGCGTACCCCACCGATTTTGACACCGCGACGTGGAGCTTCATTTCGGTGAGGGGTAGAAGGGGATTTGGCGATGTGCAGGCTGCAGGAGGCGATTTGGATGAGGAGGGAGTTCTCGCAGCGTCAAATTCGGGATAACAAAGGCGGCAGCGGGTTGAAGAAGCGGGAGTTTCAAAGCGGGTGAGACAAAAGATACTCGAGCTTGAAAATTTCAGGATAACAAGGTGCGGATTCCTTGTTCGAGAACAAACTTAACGTGTAAAAAACAATTCATACAAGACACAAGAGAGTCATGTCCCTTTACTATATTGCTATAGATGCCATTGAAAAACTACAATAAAAATGTACAAAAATCGGAGAACAAGATTACCTGCAAGTTACCAAATCGATTCAGCACTTCCTCAACAACAACAACAACAAATCAATTCCCACCAAAGAAAGAGTAATGTCCCTTTTATATGATTACGATGCCATGATCTCAATTTCAATTTTTGAATCCACGTTATGTTGAATTGAATATATCATTAGGTGACCTTGCGGTTTATAATTGATGTAGTCGTACATTTTGATCTTCCATCATATATGAACATTTTACTCCACCATGTGAACATATATATTGTCGTCTACCATATGGACTAAATTTGAATCAATTTTCCTTATTTGAATACGATTGTTGTCAAGTTATACAATAATTTAAATATTATCTTGATAACAAAAAGACATGCATATAGTAGTAATCATATTTAACTATGAACTACATGTACCATACGCTCTCCAATTCAAATATTTGTATCCATTTTATGTTGAATTCAAATCATAGTACATTATTGGTCTAGGTAGCGAGATGTTCGGGATAATCTAAAACATGTTTTCATACGTATAATTTTTGGCTAAATTGGGACAAGTTTTGGTATAAGCCTCTTGCAAAACTGGAGATTCTCTCAACAAGCCTCGTGGTTCCGAGAGGGAACGTGTCACCTTTGTGTGTGAAACGATATACGCTGCCTCCCCCCCTGATTTTATTTACAGAGGCAACATAGAACTATATGAGTGCCCTGTTAAATTTTGGAATTATTTCGGGTTCATTTGGCCTTTTTATACATTAATTGAGTTTCTGAACTTTTAATGTGCATAATCTAAATATGAATTGCATGCACATGCTCCGGTGCACCAAAGTGGGTTAAAAAATCACATGTGTGTCCTTAGTTGAATTTCTAGGTCCCATGGAAGAAATGAGAATGAAATTCAAACATCTGGGCGTCATGACTCTGCCGAGAACATCGAGAAACTTAGATTTTAAATTCATATAAATCCAAAACTCGCTAGAAATCATGAAACTTGGCATGGTGTCATGTCATGGCACTAACATGTTGTGGTAAAAATTGGGCGATTTGGAAGCTCGTGGTTCTAAGAGGAACGCGTGCCACCTTTGAGTGTGAAACGATATCGTTGCCCCCCTTGAGTTTCTTAACAAAGGCAACATAGAACTACATTAGTGCCCTGTTAAATTTTGGAATTATTCCAGGTTCATTTGTCGTTTTTTATACATTAATTGAGTTTCTGGTCATTTAATGTGCATAAATCAAATTTGAACTACAAGCATATGCTCTCGTGCACCAAAGTTGGTTGAAAAATCACATTTGTGTCCTTGGGTGAATTTCTAGGTCCCATGCAAGAAATGAGAATAAAATTAAAACATCTGGGCATCATGGCTCGGCCGAGAACATTGAGAAACTTGGTTTTAAAATTCTTGTAAATCCAAAACACGTCTGAAAATCATGAAACTTGGCATGGATGTCATGTCATGGTACTACCATGTTGTGGTAAAAAATGGCGAATAGGAACAAATTTTGGTATAAGCTTCTTGCAAACCAAGCTTCTCTCAAGAAGGCTCGTGGTTACGAGAGGAACGTGCCACCTTTGAGTGCTAAACGATATCGTTGTCCCCTTGAGTTTATTTACAAAGGCAACATAGAACTACATGAGTGCCTGTTAAATTTTGGAATTATTAAACCGTTTGGCCTTATTTACACATTAATTGAGTTTTGGTCATTTAATGTGCATAATTCAATTTGAACTACAAGCACATGCTCCCGTGCACCAAAGTTGGTTGAAAAATCACATTTGTGTCCTCGGGTGAATTTTTAATCCCTCCTTCCATCTATATAGGTCCTAATGCGTTTTTCGAGGCTAACTTTGACCAAACGTAGAGCAATAATATATGACATGCAACTTACACAAAGCATACCTTCAAATTTGTATGCCAAAGGAGCTTCCAATAATATAATTTTCATAGTATACATCTCATGTACTATTAATCTTGTCAATAGTCAAAGGTTGTCTTGAAAAACACATTAGTCCCTATAGATGGAAGGGGGGAGTAGGTCCCATGCAAAAAATGAGAATAAGATTCAAACATCTAGGCATCGTGGCTCGGTCAAGAAACTTGGTTTTAAAATCATGAAACTTGGCATCGTGTCATGTCATGGTAGTACCATGCCGTGGTAAAAAAAATTGGCCGAATAGGAACAAATTTTGGTATAAGCTTCTTGCAAATCGAAGCTTCTCTCAAGAAGGCTCGTGGTTCTGGGAGGGAACGTGTCACCTTTGTGTGCATAATTCAAATTTGAAATACAAGCACATGTTCCAGAGCACCATAGTTGGTTGAAAAATCACATGTGTGTCCTCGGGTAAATTTCTAGGTTCCATGCAAGAAATGGGAATGAAATTCAAAATTCTGGGCGTCGTGGCTGGGTTGGAAACATTGAGAAACTTAGTTTTTTAATTCCTGTAAATCCAAAACACGCATGAAAATAATGAAACTTGGCTTGGTGCCATGACATGGCACCAACATGCTGTGGTAAATTTGCAGTCCGATTTGCGAAGGCACACACATTAACAATCAACAAAGTCATTTTGGAACAAGTGCTGTCACGTTACAATCGGAAACACGAATATTATTGAAACCATGGGCGTTCTACTTACTAGTACCATTTACGTGCCGCCACGCGTCCCCATTTTTTATTGGCTAGGAGGTGCCGTGCAGGGTAGCTATTTGAGTACAAGAGGCGTGCGATAAAACCCCTGCGTGTGCTTATCGAGAGGAGAGCCCTTTGACCTCCATCTGCCGTCCACCTCTCTCCCAAGGTCTCCATTAATGGCGCCCGAGCCTCTGTTTAATGGCGTGGCTATGTCTCACTCGACTAAGATTTAAGAGAGAAAAAAGAAAATTTGAAAGCACGGATCTTGATGTAAGATCTGACGGACCTATATAGCATCTACTGCGACTTATAGCAAGACTGATGAATATATAAGGACGATTAAATTTTTTTTATCAAAGAAGGGCTTGCCCCTTCGGATTTTCATCACTGAAAACCACCACAATTCACAAGAAGTTCAGCACAACTCCAGCCTAACATGAAGGACTAAAAGCTACCAGATTGAAATCGCAACATCCCAAGAGGCCAACAAAGGCCAAACATCCGCGCTAGAACACAACATTTCACAAACGATGACACAATCCACATCCTAAACTGATTATTACATCAAAAGAAACCAGGAAGCTGAAGGAAGCCCAAGAACAACTAGAAGAACAAGAACGCTGTGGTCGCCACAAAGAAGAGTTTTCTTCATTCCAGCCTCGCAACATTGATCTTCCACAGAAAGATAAGGACGATTAATTGTCTTACATAATTAGAAAGATAATTTAAAATCCACATGCGGCTACACCGAAATACACAAGGGCAAAAGAAGAAGGAAGACAAGGATCGGCTCGCTGATCTCTACTTTCTTGATGCATTCTTTGCAGGCAGCATGGAACTAGTCTCCGCGGCGAGCGGCGATGAGCTCTTTCGTGTCCTCAAGACGCTGCTTGAGAACATCCACGGATTACTTCACCAGCCTTTGGCGCTCGTTGTGGAGCATGTCATTCTCATCCATAAGTTTCTTGATGATGACGCCGGTCCTCTTCAACAAGGCACCGGTCTCCTCCTGCTGGTCTGCACTTCGGACGATCTTCTCCCTCAGCAGGTCGCGCTCGGCCCGGAGCCTCTCATTGCCCTCCCTTAGTTGCCGGATGGCGCCGGTAGCCTATTCAAACGAGGCTTTCACGTCATCCTACAACCTCGCCCAGCCGGAGATCTGATCCATCTGGCTATGGACGATCGCATGCATGCGCAGGTAACAGTCGTCGCCTGCCCGTGAGAAATTTTCCCAGGCCTCTGCGGCGCGGCGGGACATCTCTGCTGCATTCGTGGCGCGGCGGGACATCTCTGCTGCATTCGTGGCGCGGCGGGACATCTCTGCTGCTTCCACGGCGCGGTCAGACCAGTCTGCTGCATCGACGGCGCGGCGGGACCTCCGTGCTCCTTCAGCGGCGCGGCGGGACCTCTGTGTTGCTACTCCTGTGCGGCGGGACATGTCGGCTGCTCTCGCAGCGAGGCGGGGCATCTCTCGTGCTTCCGCTTCCATGCTCGCCTCTCCCAGGTGGCAATCTCTCGACCCAGAACTCACGCTGCCCATGGCAGACGCAAGGGAAGGATGCTGAATGACTTGTTTGTTTTTGTGGATGAGGAGTTGAGGAGGAATGTGCAGTCATCTTGGCATACTAGTATTTATAACCGAGTACTAATACGCTCCTAAGTGGGAAACCGTTTAGGTTGTGATCGGTGTGAACAGGTTTGGAATTCAATATAGCGTGGTACTAATACGCTCCTAAGTGGGAAACCGTTTAGGTTGTGATCGGTGTGAACAGGTTTGCAATTCAATATAGCGTGGAGTAATTTGGAATGTGACGAGACGCAAGCTACTTTATGATTGCATGCATTGCAGTTAATGCATTGATAAACATAATTTTTTGAGAAAAAAAAGAGCATTAATTAGGTGCTTTTGCAAACTACAAAAAATATTCCACCACTCACCATCTTGGTTGGTGAGATTTTTGAATTAAGCCCTATAAACCGGAAAGGAGGGTACTTGTTGTACGTGCAATAACTGGCACCGTGGTATACATATCTTACGGTTAATGGGGCGTTCGATAGGAATAGCCGCGTGGCAAGCTCTAGGCTAGTCCTTTTTTCAGACGCATTAAACCTATCTCTCGGGACTTCTCGCACGCACCATCATGCCACCCACAAAAACTTGTACTCTGAGTTTAGTAGTACGTTATACAGGAAGAGAAGAGGTGCACGCACGCACTCATCCTCTCACACACGCGTCTGTTTTTCTCAAAAAGGAGGATGATGACCCCCGCCTCTGCATCCGGGAGTCACACACGATCTGTAGCTACTCTAATTGTAGTGTTCTCAACCATCCGATTGGCTCTATCATGGATGTACCTATATACTAAAACATGTCTAGATACATCTATATTTTGACAAATGGAAGGCATGTATTATGGAACAGAGGAAGTGCTTGTCATCAAAATGGATAAAAAGGGACGTATCTAAAACTAAATTACGTCTACGTACATCTCCTTTTATCCATTTTGATGACAAGTAGTACTTCTTACCCAAAGGAACTTTATATCCAACAGACACAAAATATTCGTCCATCGTTGGAAATTACTGATCGATGTCAAGTAATTGCTGCATCGCCACCAAAACCCACCATTTCTTAAGCTAAAGTAGACCAAGGTAATCCCTATATTAGCATATTACTAAGATAAGCAGAAGGCAATCAGAGAAACATTTAGGGCGTGAGCTTGTCAATTTGAATGTGGAGGGACACAAGCTTAGCCCCGCCAGCAGCTTAGGCGGAACTGTCAAGAAGGTCAGCTCCCTGCGTTGGCGTCGTCGGGATCCTTGCTGCTTGTCACCTCCATTTCCACCTTGACAGCGTCGGTCATGCCTTTGGGCTCCCCCGGCGGGCCGTTCGCCCACAGCTTGGCCAAGTAGTGCGGCAGTGGGGACGCCCCTGCTCTGATGCAGATGACCGACACGGTGATAGGCGCCGATGTCGAGCATGCCGCCGACCAAGAAAAACACGCGGCCGTCCTCCTCCGTGAACAGCAAGAGCCGTGGCTCCGACAGTGGCACTTGCAGCTGGAGCACCTTGCCGTATTGGATCCTGTGCACGGGCATGGGATGCGCGGTGCTAATGTGGTGGTAGAGCGCCGGCGGCGGGCCTTCATAGCCGTAGACGGGCACGGGGCATTTGCAGGGTGCGAGCAGACACACGCTCTGGTGATTGGTGAGCTTGTGGTAACTGACGTAGAGCCCACAGCCTTCGTGCGGGCACTCCACCCTCACCGACGAAAGGACGGAGTCCACCGCTGTGTTCCTCACGTCGAAGCCACCACCGCGCTCGCACTTCTGGCACTGCCGCTGGTTCCCGAGGCGCTCGACGCGGCAGTCCGCGCAGGCCAGGTGCCCTCCCTTGCACTGTAGAAATCAATCGAACAACACATCAATCAAGAAACATGCACCTTGCTCAATCAGCCGAACGGACGAGGTGTATTCGAACCTCATACACTGGAGGCGTCAAGGGGCGGAGGCACAAGGGGCAGTGGAGCACGGTGAGGTCCATCGAGACCTTAGAGAGCTCCATCGTCGGGTCTTGTTCGGTCTGCATGATCTCGCCCTCCTCGTGCACAACCATCTCTCGACTTGGGCCGGGTATTACAAAGCTTTACCGTCACATATTTTATAGTACTACTTCAAGGTGCATTAAATCAACACATGCAAGTATCAAAACAAGAGTCACGACATGCATGCATGCGTTGTAATTAATGCATCGGTAAACGCAAAGTATTGAAATACTCCCTCCTTTCCGGTTTATAGGGCTTATCTCAAAATTTCAGTTTTTTCCATTTTATAAGGCTCAGTTTGGTTGTTCCCCATCACATGTTCAGATTCCAAGGTGCATTAAATCATTGCATGCAAGTATTAAGAGAAAATTGACCAATGCATGTAATTTATGCATGCATGCATTGCAATTAATGCATTGATAAACATACTTTTTTGAGAAAAACAAGACCACTAATTGGGTGCTTTTGCAAACTACTCCCTCCTTTTCGGTTTATAGGGCTTATCTCAAAAATTTAGTTTTTTCATTTTATAAGGCTCAATTTGGTTGTTTCCCATCACATGTTCAGATTCCAAGGTGCATTAAATCATTACATGCAAGTATTAAGAGAAAATTGACCAATGCATGTAATTTATGCATGCATGCATTGCAATTAATGCATTGGTAAACATACTTTGAGAAAAACAAGAGCATTAATTGGGTGATTTTGCAAACTACAAAAAGTATTGCACCACTCACCATCTACCTTGGTTGGTGAGATTTTTGAATTGAGCCTTATAAACCGGAAAGGAGGGAGTACAAAAAATATTCCACCACTCACCATCTGATACCTTGGTTGGTGAGATTTTGAATTGAGCCTTATAAACCGGAAAGGAGGATTATATCGAGTGCGGTGCTTTGATGTGTCGCGTCAACTCATACATCAACGAGAAGTTTGATTATCCTCTCCCTCGCGGACTTACTTCACACCTGCCTTTGGCTGTATGACAGGATGGCCACACACCTGTCGGGCCCACTGTCATACACACAAAGGCAGGGCGCCCCTCCTCGCCCATGGCGTGGTGGCTGGCAAGACTAGGAGAAGCTTTACACGCCTCCCTCCCGCACGCGGTGGACATGCAACAGTTCAATCGGTGTCAGATGGCCAGAAGCGTACTGTAGTACTCCTCCAGTGCAGTAGTACTCCATCATTGTTCGACTTCCCGAAGAGGCGAAGAGCCAAGTGCAGCCCGGACGCTCGTGTGGCAGTTTCATGTGTAGAGTAGTCTAGGATAGCGTGTACCATGCCTGTAAGCTTAAAATCGTTGGGGTCGGCTCCATGCTATGTGGCCGTCTCAAAGTTTTTTTTAAAAAAAATAGTCTTCTGGCCCTACCTGTCACCCTGGTGATTGTAGTTTGCATGCTCATCTGGTCAAGACAGGAATATATATTTTAATTTATTTTTTCCGAAAAGGGGGGACTCCCCGGGCTCTGCATCAGAACGATGCATACGGCCACATATATTTTAATTTGTGGTGGGTAAATGTTAGAGGTTGCAGCAAATATATTGTACAATGCGGGTCTTTCAGCCAAGTTTAGAGGCAAGCATGTGGGGCCGGTGCTATGATGTGTCGCGTCAACTCGTACAACGAGGAGAAGCTTGATTTTACTACACGCCTTCTCCCTCGCCCATGCGTGCGGTTGCTCGCAAACGAGAACAGGCTTTTGCTTAGTAGTACTTCTACAACAAGCTATCCGTCCCTCTCGCGGTGGACGGACATGCAGCAGTGGATTCGACACTGTAGAAGCAGTAGTAGTAACATCATTGTTCGTCTTCGCGAAGAGGCGAAGAGCCAAGCACAAACCGAATGTTGCAGTTGCGAACATTGGAGCACGCATATAGCCAGGCTCTTGCATGAGACAAAATTGCTATGTGAGCCCACTATTGTACTAGTACATACAACTACTTGCTAGTATAGCCCTGTAAACCAGAAAGGAGTATTTGCCCTTCTAGAGATTTCAACAAGTGACTAGACTACACCGAGACGGAGTACAAATATCCGGCCTCCCGCAGTCTTGTGATGTGCCCCTCCGTGACGGAGGAGGCCATCCACCTGCCTCCCTCTCCGGACATGGTTGGAGAAGGTTGAGGTGGGGTGTGCGGACTTGGGTGCTGGAGCTCGAGTGCGCGAGAATGAATGAGCAAAGGAGGAAGAAGGCGTAGGTGAAAAGGTGGATCCTTATCCCCTT
This sequence comes from Aegilops longissima, assembly GCA_021605205.1. Lineage (NCBI taxonomy): Eukaryota > Viridiplantae > Streptophyta > Magnoliopsida > Poales > Poaceae > Aegilops > Aegilops longissima. The sequence goes on from CM038682.1 coordinate 552,137,200, forward strand.
ATATGGACGGACGAAACTATGCGTCCCCCACCAGCCTGGTAAAACTCGCTTATCTCCCAAGCGCCGTAATCAATGGCACGGATGGGTTACCCACGTCCGTATTGATGGGAATCCCGGAATAAGGGGCATGATCTATGCTTTGATAAGGCGTGTGTGGAAACCGCCTCGCTAAACGTGCTGAGGTGGAACAGTAAAAAACAATTCATATAAAGGCCTGGCCGTGGTGTGATATCACGCCGCGAAATACATCAGCAGATCTGTGCAAAAGTTATTCTCTCTACGGTGGTATGTGGAACTTGTTTTGCAGAGCCGGACACTATCCTCATGTTCAAAACCTTCTATGAAGTATTCAGAGGAGGAACCCGCCTTGCAATGCCGAAGACAATATGCGCGTCGGACTCGTCGACATTGAAGCCTGGTTCAGGGGCTACTGAGGGAGTCCTGGACTAGGGGGTGTCCGGATAGCCGAACTATCATCACGGCCGGACTCCAAGACTATGAAGATACAAGATTGAAGACTTCGTCCCGTGTCCGGATGGGACTTTCCTTGGCGTGGAAGGCAAGCTTGGCAATACGGATATGTAGATCTCCTACCATTGTAACCGACTATGTGTAACCCTAACCTATCCGGTGTCTATATAAACCGGAGGGTTTTAGTCCGTAGGACGAAAAACAATCATACCATAGGCTAGCTTCTAGGGTTTAGCCTCCTTGATCTCGTGGTAGATCTACTCTTGTACTACCCATATCATCAATATTAATCAAGCAGGAGTAGGGTATTACCTCCATCGAGAGGGCCCGAACCTGGGTAAAAACATCGTGTCCCTTGTCTCCTGTTACCATCCGCCTAGACGCACAGTTCAGGACACCCTACCCGAGATCCGCCGGTTTTGACATCGACAGGTGGTTTTTCAACTTTGTTTGCTTTTGATTGAGATACTATGCTTGTGAGACATTGATGATCATGTGTTTGATCATAAGCTACACTTATGCATGCTTGATATTATCCTATCTATCTTATGTGATCACTCACTTTGCTTGGTGATGAGTGCATGTAGTCATTGTTTATTATTTTGAGCGCTCCACCAAGACATATGTGACATGGAAGAGTAACCCATGAGCCTAATTCATTGTGCATTTGCAGTCCAAAGCAAATCTAAAACTATGCACAAATTTAGGGGGAGCTCTTGCTTAGCACATACTTCTCAAAGCGACGATGTTATTTAAATTTTATTATCATTTGTCGAAGCTTTGATCTATATGTTGTCATCAATTACCAAAAAGGGGGAGATTGAAAGTGCAACTATCCCTAGGTGGTTTTGGTAATTCATAACAACATATAGCTCATTGAGCTAATGCTATTCCAAGACTATTATTTCAGGAAAGCTCAATGAATGGCATGGCATGGATGATGAAAGTGGATCCCTCAAAATACTAAGGACAAAGGATTGGCTCAAGCTCAAAAGCTCAAGACTCTTCATTTTACATTTTGGTGATCCAACATCACATTGAGTCTATAGGAAAAGCCAATACTATCAAGAAGGTATGAGGTGTTGCTTAATGAGCCTTTTGCTTCATGTGCTTAGTGATATGCTCCAAAACCCTCAACTACTTTCCCACATCCACATATGACCTAAACCTAAAGCCAAAATCGGTCACACCGATTCTTTCTATCCGGCGCCACCGATTCCAAAAGTTATAGCCACTGCCACAAACCCTAAGCAAATCGGTCTTACCGATAGGGATCTTGGTCTCATCGAGATGGGGTTGCAATCTCTCTGTTTCCCTTCGTAACATTTCGGTCCAACCGAAGTGAGCGATCGGTCCCACCGAGATTGCAATGTAAACTCTCTGTTTCCTTTTTGTAACATTTCGGTCTCACCGAAAAGAGCAAATTGGTCCCACCGAGTTTACGACCAACTCTCTGGTTAGCTAATTACCAAAATCGGTCTCACCGAAGTTTGTGTGTCAGTCTCACCGAGATTACGTTATGCCCTAACCCTAACCATATCGGTCTCACCGAGATGCATGTCATCCCATCGAAAATCACTAACGGTCACTAGGTTTACTAATTCGGTCCGACCGAGTTTAACTATTCAGTCCCACCGAGTTTGGTAGATTGTGTGTAACGGTTGGATTTTGTGTGGAGGCTATATATACCCCTCCACCTCCTCTTCATTCGTGGAGAGAGCCATCAGACTGAACGTACACTTCTAACTTACCATTTCTGAGAGAGAACCACCTACTCATGTGTTGAGGCCAAGATATTCCATTCCTACCATATGAATCTTGATCTCTAGCCTTCCCCAAGTTGCTTTCCACTCAAATCATCTTTCCACCAGATCCAAATCCTATGAGAGAGAGTTGAGTGTTGGGGAGACTATCATTTGAAGCACAAGAGCAAGGAGTTCATCATCAACACACCATTTGTTACTTCTTGGAGAGTGGTGTCTCCTAGATTGGCTAGGTGTCACTTGGGAGCCTCCGACAAGATTGTGGAGTTGAACCAAGGAGTTTGTAAGGGCAAGGAGATCGCCTACTTCATGAAGATCTACCGCTAGTGAGCCAAGTCCTTCGTGGGCGACGGCCATGGTGGGATAGACAAGGTTGCTAATTCGTGGACCCTTCATGGGTGGAGCCCTCCGTGGACTCGCGCAACCGTTACCCTTCGTGGGTTGAAGTCTCCACCAACGTGGAAGTACGATAGCACCACCTATCGGAACCACGAGAAAAACATCCGTGTCTCCAATTGCGTTTGAATCCTCTAAACCCTTCCTCTTACTTTCTTGCAAGTTGCATGCTTTATTTTCCGCTGCCAATATACTCTTTGCATGCTTGCTTTAATTGTGTGATGATTGCTTGACTTGTCCTAAATTAGCTAAAATCTGCCAAACTATAAAATTGGGAAAAGGTTAAGTTTTTATTGGTCTAGTAGTCTAATCACCCCCCCTCTAGACATACTTCAAGGTCCTACAAGTGAATCTGCACCGTAAATAAATATGTACTAGTTCTATCGTTTTCCTCTCCGAGGTGCACAATATTGAGTATCTTGACTAGTCTCTTTTGACACGCATTTACGCTTTTTTTACAGTCTGAGACATAGCGCTCATATACACGCCGCATACACTCACCCCTATGAATGCACACACGCACGGCACTATCATCTTGAAATTTACGAAGTCACCATAGGCACCTCGTCATCGACGGGTCCATAGGTGCTTGAATGCCAAGGAGGAAGAGGGTAGCGGTCCCGAGAAATTGAGCGGTCAATGATGCATCCTCAATTACATGCGAGGGAATTAATTGGAGAAGCGAGAATAGAGCCAAGACGATGTGAATGCAGCAGAGTTTGGACTCTCATACAATAAAGGCGCCCACCACTCCAATCCATCTACTCCCAAGTCTCTGCGCAACACCTTTGCTCACTCCAATCCAAGACCAAGTGACCGAAGCCACAAGCACCTATGGAGGCGATGGGCGAAGCGGCGATCACCGTGCCAAATCATCCAAGGCGCCGGCCTGCGCCCCGCACCGCGCAGCATTTCCAGACAGTCTTGGCGATCGCAGCATCGTAGCCCTCGCCGACGCCGGCGCCTCTCGCATGGACGACATGATGGTCAACTCCATCCGCAAGTTCACCACCGTCAAGAAGCGTGCAGACGACCTTGCCGTACTGCTCCAGCCCACGCGCCCAGGCTCCTCATTGCCTGCCACCCTCATCGGCCTACATGGTGACGAACTCTTTCAAGCCCTGGCGGCCTTGCAGGTGCCGGAGGTCGCGACAAAGAATGTGCACCTCGAGGCCGCGCTCGCCGTGCAACGCCTCGCCATGCAAGAAACCGTCGACCTGCACATCCACGCCTATGAGGAAATCGTCTACATAGGCCACTACAAGGCAAGCGAGACAGAAGACGTTGGCCTTCTTCCGTGGCTGGAATCTTTGGATGCCATTGTTCAGAAGCACGTCGACCTGGCCACGAAAGCCGCTGCTACTTAGGCGTCGTTCGATGGGCCGGCGCCCTGAGTCGAGGAGGTGGATGTCGTCGATGGATGCATCTCTTCTTCTTGCCTCCTGTAACCAGCACTGCATCGCCTCGTGGCCTTAATGTTTTATTAGTATAGTACTCCCTCCATTCCCAAATATAAGTCTTTCTAAAGATTCCAGCAAGTGACTACTACATACAGAGCAAAATGAGTGAATCTACACTCTAAACTATGTCTACATACATCTCAGTATGTTGTATTCCATTTGAACTAGTATCTAAAAGGCTTATATTTATGAACGGAGGGAGTATATGCATTTTATTCCAGTCATAACGTTTTCTTTGTGAGGTGGGGTCCGCAATTGAGCAAACCCACCCCGCCCACCGGGCGTCGGCCGAGTTTAGAATTAGAAGAGAAAAACGAGGGAGGAGAGCTAGCTGTAGCACGGACGCTGTTGTTAGATGGGACTCGTGTTTATAGAATAGGAGTATTGAGCACTCGTGCCTCTTTTTTTTTAGGGAAAAATTAGTCGTATGTCTAGTACCACTAGTTGGGTGCGTGCGACCTATAGCTTTCATCACTTTAGGTCTCCTTTTCGAACCGCGGCTACGCTTCACAGTACATATTTTTCACGCATTTATCCTCCTATATGTACTCCTAGGCTATTCCCACGTGCTCCCATTCGCCGACATGTGGGACATAGAGCATCTGGGTCGTAGTGCATGCACGACTCGGAGCATATGCCGGGGTACTTTACATTTCAAACCTCACAAATTACATGCAAACCCCCCGCAGAAGAATAAATAAATGAATGAATTACTACATGAAACCGGATTATTTTCGTGGAAACCGGAGCACGTTCATTAAATTTTGGACATAACACGTTTATAAAAAATGACCGGACCTAAACCAGTCTAAGGGCATGTTTGATTTTTCCCGCAAAAAAGGGCCTCTTTGATTCGCAGGATACTAAAAACACAGGAATGGGGAAAGTATGATGGCGATGAACCGAGACGAGGAGAACTCTAACTCAGTTAGAGGTTAGAGTTAGATTCTAACCCTGAACTAACTCTAAACCAAAGAGGTGTATGGATGGCAGGGTTAGATTGACAATAAATGCTCTATCTCAATCATTTGACTACTTTGGACCCTATTTTTAGTCAGACTAAAATAAGTCCCTTGGACCCAAGCACCCTCTTGGTGTGGCCGGCTCTTCTGTGGCCTCCTCCCGATCACAATTGACATAAACGAACCATCTATACAAATCAAGCATGCAAAACATGATAATTTTTTACTTTGTCCATACAAATGAGATATCCCACTTAAACATACAAGTCGTCAATCAAGCTTCACAAAATAAAAAAACACTTCATGAAACAAAGAATGAGCTAACTCATCACGGAAGTCATTCACGATAGGGAGGGAGCAGGAGCCCTCACGCACCAAGGGAGGAGCTCGCCATCGCCGCTCAGAGGAAGGCTCTATAGAGCCCAAGCCCAGGAACCCCTCCGACGCTTGGCCCTTGCGAGTTGAGGTCGACATCGGAATGGTTAGCAGGGCTTGCGCTGTCACGATCGGGAACTTAATCTTTGGGCCTCTAGAAATAATGCAAGCTCAGTAACTAAAATACCTAGAAAGGTGAACTGAATCTTTGGGCCTCTAGAAATAATGCAAGCCTGAAACTGAAATACCTAGAAAGGTGAACCGAATCTTTGGGCCTCTAGAAATAATGCAAGCCTGAAACTAAAATACCTAGAAAGGTGAACTGAATCTTTGGGCCTCTAGAAATAGTGCAAGCCTGAAACTGAAATACCTAGAAAGGTGAACTGAATCTTTGGGCCTCTAGAAATAATGCAAGCTGAAACTGAAATACCTAGAAAGGTGAACTCAATCTTTGGGCCTCTAGAAATAATGCAAGCTGAAACTGAAATACCTAGAAAGGTGAACTGAATCTTTGGGCCTCTAGAAATAATGCGAGCCTGAAATTGAAATACCTAGAAAGGTGAACTGAATCTTTGGGCCTCTACAAATAATGCAAGCCTGAAATTGAAATACCTAGAAAGGTGACCTGAATCTTTGGGCCTCTAGAAAGATTTATTACCTCCTCAAGCAGCATCAAACAATTCCATGCGTGCACCACAAATCTATAGCAAGTTTGATCAGGATCTACTTTTCCAAATCAGAATTAGTGCTAGAGCAAGCAAGATCAATGATATGGCCGTGAGACAGTGAAGGAATGAACAAACTCACCCCTCTCGTGACCTCCCTGGTAGATGCGCCGCCCCCGCGCACGACAGAGGGAGAAAACGACTGGTGAAGGGGGAGCGGGGCGACCTTCGAAGGCCGGAGGGAGAGGGCGGCCGGAGGAGAGAGAGGGCGAGCGGCGCTTGGGCGGGTGGCCCTATGGGAACAGAGAGGAGTCGTGCGAGAGGGGGGGAGCGATCTGGTGCGGGCAGGTGAGATTTTTTTAGTTCTCTTTTAGTGGGCCCGAGGATAACTAACCCAATTAGAACCTCTCCACCGAGCTAGTTTTTTTAGCTGGGTTAGAGCAAACTAGCTCAAACTTACCCCTCTTGTTTCGATAATTTGAGGCTACTTCAACCCAAACTAGCTCTAACTCAGGGATCCAAACAAAGAGGAGTGTTACTGTACATGCTACAGTGTGGACGGTAGCACATTGTTTTTTATGGCCATATCACCACATTGTTTTCTACTGCTGGTTCACTGGGCTACCGTGGTTCGCATTGCTGGTTCACTGGGCTGTCGTGGTTCGCACTCCTCCGACCTGAGTAGTACTCCCTCCATTCCTAAATATAAGTTTTCATAGATATTTCACTGTGGACCACATACAGATGTATATAGATGCATTTTATGTGTAGATTCACTCATTTTTCTCCATATGTGGTCCATAGTGAAATCTCTCCAAAGACTTTTATATTTAGGAACGGAGGGAGTAGTATAGTGCTAGTATACCGCATCATTCTTTGCTCCTTCTTACTACTCCGACATGTGGGAGAGCCAGCATCCGGGTTGACGTGTCATGCACCAGATTAGAGCGTGGAACGGAAGGGGGGCATCACCCGGTCGGGCGCCGATAATTCATGACTATAGTGAGTGGTCATATCACAAGTCTTTCCAGCAGATGTAGCGCCGTCAAATCGCACAGCCCCACTCGCTCACCCTCCTCGCCTCTCACAAACCGCCTACCCAAAACTGTCGCGATCGCCGGGAAAAGCCCCACCCTCAACTTTTAACTACGCGAAAATAGTTCGAGCTTGTTTGTTCTATATAAATACAAGATTTATCAGATGTTTATTCACCGTGGGGTTGTTCAATGAATGGAGGGCGGGAGCACAAGTGAACCTTAAATAGAGAGTTTCTTTTCTTTAATGCCACGTACACAAATTGAAGCGCTTGTTGTGGAGAGAAAAGATAATCACTCCACTATATATGACGCCTTGGGGCTCGGCGCTTGCTTTACTAGGGTTGCTCTTCATTCTCTCATCCTCTCCAGATATAAACAAGATAGCGGTAGCGACATTTTCTCTCTGCTCACCGCTGGTCACAGATTCGGCCGGATCACTTCGGTCGGTGTGTGTAGAGGACTAAAAGGTGCATCGCTCACGCATCATCGCCGCCGAGGGAGGAAACCCACAACTATCGAGGGGCCCGATCCTCTGCCGTGTCGTTCTCTCGACACGGCCCGGCTCGGGAGGTCCTCCGACCCTTCTTCCTCCCCGCCGTATTGTCCGCAGATCCGACCTGCCCGCCGACATCACGGCAACCCTCAGTATAAGTTCTTGAAGCGGCCTTGCTCTCGCGCCCAGCTCCCCACGTGTATGCATGTGCATCTTTTCTACTCCCATCAGCTCTTCCAAAGCCACCTAAAGTTTTAGTATTATTAGAGGTAAAGCTACTTCATGCATTGAATCTAGGGCTTTGTTCAAACAACGAAGAAAGGGGGAAAGTTGTAGCATAAATCTAGGACTTGATTCAAAGAGGAAATAATATGGTGAAAGTAGTAGAGACCGGATACCCAACGGTCTCTTGGTTGAAAAAGGAAATAATGGGAAAACGCAGACAAACTGGATAAGGAACAGATCTATTATTGGTTGAAAAAGGATAGAAAGTGGCGGTGGTGGACAAGTCAACGAGTATGTCCAGGATTAGATTTGCTGCCATCACATAGTAAAAGGTCTCTGAGATTAGATTTGCTGCCCTCACATAGTAAAAGGTCTCAGGATTAGATTTGCTGCCCTCACATAGTAAAAGGTCTCAGGATTAGATTTGCTGCCCTCATATAGTAAAAGGTCTCCAGGATTAGATTTGCTGCCCTCACATAGTAAAAGGTCTCCAGGATTAGATTTGTTGCCCTCACATAGTAAAAGGTCTCCAGGATTAGATTTGCTGCCCTCACATAGTACAAGGTCTCCGGGATTAAGTTTGTTGCCCTCACATAGCGTGAACAAGCTCGGCATCACCACTTTATGCCTCCTTGTAGGTACATTGTGCCGATCGCCCCCGTCGCATGTCCTTATACCAACCTTTTGTTGTTGTTAATGTAAGGCGCATGTAAAATGAAGCGATCACTTGTTACCTTAGGGACATATCTAACCAGTGTTATTGTTAATCTAATGCCTCAAAGGATAAGATGCAATTAAACCGTGTTACAAATGGCACTCTTGCTGTTTTCCCCAAGATGATAAGTAAGTTGCTCCTTTACGTTTGCTGAGTGTTCTGGTGTCCCCACGGTCCCATGCCCTTAAACCAACTCTTTAGCTCTTTGTTGATTTATCATTTTCGGTAAACAAGCAATGCCACCAAGTAATCCCATATTTGAGGAATCTCATTGTTGATCGTAATGCTTCGGTAACATGAAGCATTGCCGACGCGTTTAAAATTTCTACTGTCCTTGCGTGATTGCCATGAACATAATTAAGATGCTTATTTTCATTTTGTATATGTTTCAGTATATTCTTATTGACCAAAGAATGTTTACTTTCTATCATTTTGTGCAGATAGGGATATACATTTCACCGTGTTGCTATTGTGACCTTTTGGTGAACTCGCACAAAACACTTTTTTGGAATGAGTGTCTTGTGCAGTTCAACTAAAATGTCACGTGGGCAACATCTCTCAATTTTGGTGGAACGCACAAAATGGTGATTGGAGTTTCCAAAATCTCCGTCAAGTTCTCTTTGGTAATCTCGTGCAACATTTTATTAGCCTTTGCAAGATGGAGCCGTCCTTTGTCACCACAATGGCACTTTATTTTAGTGGAAGCGCACAAAAGGATAAGAAAATTATAGTTGCACCTTACATGAGCGGACAGCCAACCTTAATGTTCCTCAATTTTAGTGCAACTACTAAATAAGAACTCGCTTGGCTCACAAGAGCAAGTACTTCTTGCTAGCTGAATGATGCAATCTTTGCTTCATTTCGTGAACTATGAAAAGGCGCATGAATTGAATCATGGAACTCAGGCAGACCTCATCCAAGTAGATTTGGAGGTTGAGTTCAAGGAGGCCGCTATTAAAGTGAAATCATGCTCTCTTGTCCCTTGTTTGTGTTGTGCAAACATCTTTGTGCAAACAGGAATACTCAACTACTGAGATGTTGTGACGGTCAAGAGCATTCGCCAAGTTCTTCGATTGTATGACATGGCTAGCCAAGATGTATTTAATCCCGATATTCACTTTATCAAAAGGCTCTAATGGGTTAGTTACGAATCTTGCAAGCTGGGAATCGGTGAGATGTGTAGGCATCTTTGTTGTACTTATTATTTGAATCTAATTTGTTGGTTACGAATCTTGCTAGTTGGGAATCAATGAGATGTGTAGGCATCTTTGTTGTACTTACTATTTGGATCTTATTTGTTGGTTCGAATCTTCCAAGCTGGGAATCAATGAGATGTGTAGGCATCTTTGTTGTACTTATTATTTGGATCTTATTTGTTGGTTACGAATCTTGCAAGTCGGGAAACACGGCATGATGATGCAGAGGACAACAACCATAACAAACAGTTCAAACTTGGTAGTATTCTCTTTGTGAAAGTGCGACAAATGTGTTGATCGTATGCGCCCCGAGAATAATAATTCTAATTGTTGTGCATGTTGATCCTGTGGAATCGATAGAACAAGCGTTTAATGCATTGCTTGTTTTAAGTATAAATTTCTATTAAAGCTAAGTAAATTTAAGTAAAGTGACCACTAACTCCTGTTATTACAAGAATAATCAGACCGCTCGTGAACCGACGTGTGGACGGAGTAGGTTTCTTAATGGAGGCGCTTGAATGCGCCGAGGGTGCATCTTCGCCGGCGTGCAGCGGACGAGGAGGGTAGTGCTTGTTGTCGCTGTACACACTCGACTTACTACATTGAATCCAATTCCCAAGAGCTGAAAACGAACATCGCCGCCACACACTCGTTAACTCGAAGAGACTCCAATGGCGATCCGAGGGGTGAGCTCGCTGGATATGGACTTCAGCAAGGAGTTCCCTTTGAGTTCGCCTGCTCAGTTCTATGGCTGCACCAAGTTGAATGTGATGTACACCAACGATCTGGACTCGGTGAAGCTCGCCCGCCTCGATCCTATGGCTGCACCAGGTTCGAGCATTCGCCCGTTTCATCGGCAGCGCCGATCGCACCTTCGCCACGGTGGAGAGAAGGAAGAACGTGACGATTCGCCATCGGTGCAACAAGCTTGTCGACATCCGGATGCAATACAAGATCATCAAGAACAGGCAGGAGAAGGACTCCGTGGTTGACCTCGCCGAGACCATCATCGACCCCGACACGCCAACATGAAAGAAGACGACTGAACACGTGGGAGGTACCTCTCGAATCTAGCCTACATAACCTACGTGGCTAAGGACGATACGCATGCTACGACATGTATAGGAAGATCTTGGACATGAGGGCATGTCCGCTTCCCGTAATGAGCGACTACACGCAGACCGCAGGCGCCATGATCAAGCGTGCGGGAAGGTCTAGATGTTGTACTTTATCATTTATAAGCACCTTTATCATCCGAGTGTTTCATGCATTAGCCTATGTGTCGTAATTATCTATTTTGTCCAAATATTTCTTTTAAGAACCCATTAACCTGATTGCTTTTTTAGTGGCTATTTGCTTATGTATGTAAACTAGTTCACTTGTCCGTAAAAAAACTAGTTCACTTGGCTGCCGTGCTTTGAATCTCCTTCCTCCCAACATATTCCTCTCCTCGTGGACCCAGAGGTCTCTGAATTTTCTCCCACTTTCTTTTTCGATGTAAACTGAGTTTTCTCCGAAGACTTTCCCTAGAACCAACTCAACTGTCCCACATCTAGCCTAAATAATAATAATACCCCGCATACTATTAACTCATCAAATTAAAATGATATTTTATTTCGTAAGTTGAAAGTTCTTACAAAATAATACTCCAATAATAGTTTTTTATATATAACTTGCCAAGTTAACTCCTAGTGATTGCGTACATAAGCTTGCAAAGATTTTACTGACGTGCAATCATGTGTTTCTGTTTTTATAACATTTCTCCGTCTAGCCCAACATGATATTTTCACCCAGCCCAACAAGTCCGCAGATTTCGAGAAAAATGCAAATGGGATTTAAATGGGCTGCATAGATGCTACATCATTGTTTCACCCAGCCCACCAAATGGACTAAAAAAACAAATGGACTGGCCGACATGTGGGCCAAGAGGTCGGTTTAAGAAGGCGTTGGATTTACATCCAACGGCCGGCATTCTTCTTCAATCTCTCGTCTTCTTTCCCCGCTGCCGGAACCGGGCTTCGCTCCAGCCTTGGCGCCCAGTGGCTTTTTTGCGCTCCTCGGTGAAATGCTACCGCTACCGACGGCAGACCATCCCTCCACTCCGCACCTCCTGTTATTTTCTGCCGAGTGTAGGCCCACCCCGCACCCGAACCAGTCAAGTTTCCCACTCCTCTCCGTCTGCGACTCCACTGCCGCGTCTTCCCCATCTCCGAGTCGTTCCAGTCTGGGGCCTCGCCGTCGTCCACCGCCTCGGTGCGCTCGGCGCGGCGTGGTCAACATACGAGAGTCATCGGAAGAGGACTGTACATGGAGAACCTGATGGCTGGGACCCACGAGGTCCATGGTCGCACGCAAGGAAAGTTCCTCCTTATTACGCACTGTACATGCACTGTACGTGGGAAGGGCTTCAGATTTCGCGAAAAAACGCTCCCCACCGATGTGTCGGACCCACCAGCTATATCTTCGCACGCAAGGAAGTGCCTCCTTATTACGCACCAAAAATGAATACCCCTCGCTAGCTGGGACCCACCATAGTGGGTGGCTGACTTAGGGCCTACTAAGTTGACGAGGATGGAGGGCTTTGTCAACTTAGTCAATATGAACGATTCTAGCTCCGGTGATCGCACGATGTCCATCCAACGCCATAGTGCTTCTTCAACCTCTGGTCTTCTTGCTCCACCGCACAAAGCAGCCGGTCGTGTCGCGTGCTCCTCGCCTCTCGTGGCCATTTGTGATGCCGCAGAGGCCTCACCGCCTCTACTACTCCCACCGCTGGCCCAGGTATCCTCTACTCACCCACACCCCCGTTATTCTGCGGTGACGGCAGCCTCACGCCGCAGCCGAACCAGTGAACCTCGTACTCTCTCCGCGTGGGCATCCATCGCCGTGTTTCCCGGCTCGCGTTGTCCCTTCCTAGGCCTCGCCGTCGTCCACCGCCTTGGTGCTCTCGGCGTGGCGTGGTCAATGTGGTCAACGATCGACTTCCATCGGAAGAGTATCTTTGACGTGGAGAGGTCGATAGTTGGGTCCACGACCACAACCCAGCTTTTTTGTGATTTGCCAAGTAAGTCGCTTTGTCGGGCTGTTGGGCTGCAAATCTTTCAAGACGAGGAGAACTTCATTCGCTGGCGAGAAAATGGCCTATCAAGAATGAGAAATGGGTTGTACATTTTAAAACACATCAAACCGCAATTAGTTTCAAATATCTTTTTTTATTTCAAGATTTTAAATTACATTAATTTTTATGCGTGGAGAATTTGTTGGATTTTATATTGATATATATTTATTTTTAAATCAGTTTGAATGCGAGTCGAAATTTGGGATTAAAACAGTTTGGACCGCACCAAAATATGCAAAATTTCGTATAATTTTTTAACCGTGGCCACAATATGGGCTGTAATGCTAACAAAAAGAATATGGGCTCCAAAAAAACCTTAAGAACTAGCAAATGGGTTGTAAATTATTAGAAATAATGGCAGATGGGTTGTATGTTGTTTTCCACAGATTTGAGGCTTTCCTAAAAAGGTTGATGCAAGCAAAGGATCGTTGGATGTCCATCCAACGGCCGTCGTCTTCTTCAATCTCTGCTCTTCCTACTCGGCCGCTCAAACAAGCCCGGCGAGACTCGCTGCTCCCTCCTCTCCGCGGCCGGTTGTCTTTGCCAGCAAGCCTCGCCGCCCCACTGTATTCCCATCGCTGGCCTAGCCATCCTCTACTCACCCACACCTGTTGTTATTCTCCGCGACGGCAGACGAACCATAAACCCTCAGATCGTAGTCCCCTCCGCTTGGGAAACAATCGCCGAGTCTTCCTTGCCTCTCGTGTCGTTCCTTCCTAGGCCTTGCCGTCGTCCACCGCTTGGTGCTCTCGGCGCCGCCTGGTCAACGTGGTCAACGATCGACATGCATCCGCGGGATCAGACGTGGAGAGGCCGACACTGGGTCCACGTCCGCACAAAAGGAAATGCCTCATTATTACGCCGCAAAATAATGATTCCTCCACCGACATCGTGGACCCACCGAAAGGGCCTCTCAGATTAAGTGAAAAAACGTTACCTTCTTGACAGCTTGGACCCACTAGCTATATCTTCGCACGCAAGGAAGTGCCTCCTTATTACGCACAAAAAATGAATACTCCCACGTTAGCTGGGACCCAAAGATAGTGGCAGGCTGACTTAGGGCCTACTAAGTTGACGGGACGGAGAGCTTTGTCAACTTAGTCAATATGCACGATTCTAGCTCCAGTGACCGTACGATGTCCATCCAACGGCCTTAGTGCTTCTTCAACCTCTGGTCTTCTTGCTCCAGCCGGCCAAACCAGCGCCGGTCGTGCCTTGTGCTCCTGCCTCCCGTGGCCGGCTGCGATGCGGCGGAGGCCTCACCGCTCCCTACTACTCCCACCGCTGGCTAGGCCATCCCTCTATCACCCACAACCCCTGTTATTCTGCGGAAACAGCAGCCTAACACCGCAGCGAACCAGTGAACCCTCGTACTCCTCTACGCGTGGGCATCCACTGCCGTGTCTTCCCCGGCTCCGCGTCCTCCCCTTCCTAGGCCTCGCCGTCGTCCACCGCCCTGGTGCTCTCGGCGGGCATGGTCAATGTGGTCAAGGAATGGCTTCCATCGGACGTGGAATGTACATGGAGAGGCTGACAGCTGGGTCCACAGCCGCAGCAAGGAAGTGCCTCCTTATTACGCGTAAAATAATTATTCCTCCACCTGACAACAGGGACCCACCGGACGGGCCACCGTATTTCGTGAAAAAAACGTTTCCCCCTGGCTGCTGGGACCCACGGCTACATCTTCGCACGCAAGGAAGTGCGTCCGGCAAAAACGATTCGCCCCGACCGCTGGGACCCACCAGCTACATCTTCGCAGTAAGGAAGTGCTCGACGGTCAGACCCACCTGGTCGAAGCGCACGAGCGTTGACATTCTGGTCGCGAACGTATGCGTACATCTTGGTTGTTGTAGAGCGCGCACGTGTCGTAGTAGAGGCGCGCACGTAGCATGTACACGTACATACAGCGGCGAGGGTGCAAGAAAGAAAATACGGCCACGTACGTACATACGGGCAGGGTCTCAAACGCCTACTCGCGCATACGTACGGCCAGGGGCTCGTGTACATGGCTGGGTCGGAACGGAGAAACAACGTCGTTGTCATGTTCATGGGGAGGCAACGGAATGCGTCGTGTTCATCGGGAGGCAACGGAATGCGTCGTGTTCATGGGGAGGCAACGGAATGCGTCGTGTTCATCGGGACGCAATGGAACGCGTAGGAGCCAACCGGCTTGGACAGAACAGGCGATGGAAAAGAGGCTTGGCGTACCGCACAACGGAGGAAACGGACCTCCTACATTCGGAACGGGGTCCTGTTGATCGGGAGGGGTGTGGCGTACCGCAAAACGGAGGAAACGGACCTCCTACGGTCGAAACGGGGTCTGTTGATCGGGAGGTGTGGTGTACCGCAAAAGCAGCGAAATGGACCTCGTCACGGTCGAAACGGGGTCCTGTTGATCGGGAGGGTGTGGCGTACCACAAAGCGGACGTAAACGGACTTGTGTTGGGCGCTACGGTCGAAACGGGGGTCCTGTTCATCGGGAGGGGTGTGGCGTACCGCAAAACGGGACTCCACGGGATACTGTTCATCTCCACCGTTCGACCTCCTCCAACCTCCACGGGCTACCGTCGACCTCCTCCAGCCTCCACGGGCTCCTGTTCATCCAGCCTCCACCGCATGCTACTCCACCGCTCTTGCTCAACCACCCTCCATCGCTCACTGCTCATCCAGCCCTCCACACCACGGGTCCTGTTCAACCACCCTCCACGGGCACCCCTCCACCGTCTCATCGTTCATACAGCCCTCCACACCCCGGGGTCTGTTCAACCACCCTCCACGGGCACCCTCCACCATCTCTGCTCATCCAGCCCTCCACCACACCACGGGTCCTGTTCATCCAGAGGCAACGCCACCGCCATCGTTCATCCAACCCCCCAGCGCAACGCCACTGCTCATCCTGCAGGCAACATCGATCGGCTTGATTAGCAGCGATGGCGAAGGAATTGCTCGATCGGGTTCGATTAACACCATCGATCGATCGCTCGGGTTCGAGAAGCGTAGCTGCGGTGCAATCACTCGGGTCGATTAGAGCCCAACTCCTCGCTCGGGTTGATTAGAGCCAACGCCGCACACACGCCAGACGCGTGTAAGAGAAACGCGATCGCTTCGCCCCGACTTCCCACCGAATCGCAACTCCCGAAATTTTCTCGCCCTCGCTTCTACCACGGTTTTTCCGCCATGGACGGCCCAAAGAATGCCATGCAGCTGCGTCTCTCGCCCCCCAGACTTAAAAGCCCATTTTCTCGTCATGATTTTTGTCATAGAAGTAGGAGCCCACCACATCTATGATGATACCGGTTCTGTCACAATTATCGTCATAAAAGTGTCATATGTATGACAGAAAAAAAATTCGTTCGGCCCAAAATGTCACGGATGTGTCTTTTTTTTGTAGTGCACCCACTTAGTAGCCATTGTCGACGATATAACCGACATGCTCGATTTCGGCTCCGAAGACATCGACGGTATGGACGATGATGCAGGAGACGAACAGGAACCATCGCCCACAGGGCGCTAGATAGCCACTTCATCGCATGATATATACATGGCGGATACACCCAAAGAAGACAATGATGAGGAACGGGAGGATGCAGCGAAGGATAACCCCCTCGACAAGCAGCCAAAGCGACGACGCAGACGCCGCTCCAAATCCCGCCTCGGCAAAAACAGCGATAAATAAGAAGAAAGAATGAGACCCGGTCGACTCCAAAGCAACAGAAAGGGGCGAGCCACGGACGGCGAACATAGTACGGAGCCACTGTCCGATCACGGCGACGCCGAGGGTAGAAATCATCAACCTGTCTCCGGAGAGGAGAATAGTCCGGATGACGATATACATATCATCCCGGAAAGGAACTTGGAACAAGAGAATCTCCACAGAAGGCTTATTGCCACCGTGAGGAGTCTTAAGAAGCAGAAACAAAGGCTTAAGGCCGCGCAAAATACACTCATCAGTAGATGGAACAAAGTGCTGGACACTGTAGAAGAGTACGGTGGCAGTCGCCACACAAAGAGTTACCCAAAGCGCAAGCTGCTGCCCAAATTCGATGATGATGCCTTAGAGCCTACACAGCTAAAAAATAAAACGGCCGACCGGTCGGATCGACCACCTCGTGGTCGTGATAGGGCGGATAACGAGGCCGCACATAAGTCAGCACCCGATTCACATGAGGACTTGCATCAAAAAGCCGGCATGACCAGATCCATCTATGGATCTAGGAAGCGCGCTCCAACGCAGAATCAAAACCAAAACTACAACAGCCAGAACGCCATGACACATCCAAATATAGGGGTGCCACGCACCCCCTATGCTTCACCGATGAGGTGCTAGATCACCAATTTCCAGAGGGATTCAAACCCGTGAACATAGAGGCATACGACGGAACGACAGACCCTGGGGTCTGGATTGAGGACTTCATCCTCCATATCCATATGGCTCGCGGAGACGATCTCCATGCCATCAAATACTTGCCCCTCAAGTTGAAACGACCAGCTCGGCACTGGCTGAAGAGCCTCCCCGAAAATTCAATTGGAAGTTGGGAGGAGCTCGAGGATGCTTTTAGGGCTAAGTTTCAAGGGACCTATGTCCGACCTCCGGACGCAGACGATTTAAGTCATATAATTCAACAGCCCGGAGAGTCAGCCCGAAAGCTTTGGAACAGATTTCTCACTAAGAAGAATCAAATCGCCGACCGCCGGACGTCAAGCCTTAGCAGCTTTAAAACACAGCGTCCGAGACGAATGGCTCGCTGGACACCTCGCTAAGAAAAGCCAAGAACAATGGCAGCCCTAATAAGCCTCATGACCGCTTTTATGCGGGCGAAGATAGTCTGGTCGGCACGTAGTAGCACCAGCCACCCAGCACATCCGGGTTAGGGATGGCAATGGAAAACCACGACGCAGTAAAGGCAAGCATCGAAATAATGAAGACAGCCTAGACAACACTGCGGTAAACGCCAGATTTAGGGGCTCTCGACCCGATCAGCGGAAAAAGCCTTTCAAAGGCAATAGAGATGGACCATCCAGCCTAAACAAGATTCTAGACAAATTATGTCGATTCATGGCGCTAGGCCATCCTCTATCACCCACAACCCCTGTTATTCTGCGGAAACAAAGCAGCCTAACACCGCAGCGAACCAGTGAACCTCGTACTCTCTCACGCGTGGGCATCCACCGCCGTGTCTTCCCGGCCCGCGTCCTCCCTTCCTAGGCCTCGCCGTCGTCCACCGCCTGGTGCTCTCGGCGGGCATGGTCAATGTGGTCAAGGAATGGCTTCCATCGGACGTGGAATGTACATGGAGAGGCGACGGTGGGTCCTGACCGCGACAAGGAAGTGCCTCCTTATTACGCGTAAAATAATTATTCCTCCACCGACAACAGGGACCCACCGGACGGGCCACCGATTTCGTGAAAAAACGTTTCCCGATGCTGGGACCCACGGCTACATCTTCGCACGCAAGGAAGTGCGTCCGGCAAAAACGATTCGCCCCCGACCGCTGGGACCCACCAGCTACATCTTCGCAGCAAGGAAGTGCTCGGCGGTCAGACCCACCTGGTCGAAGCGCACGAAGCGCTGACATTCTGGTCGCGAACGGTGCGTACATCTTGGTTGTTGTAGAGCGGCCGCACGTGTCGTAGTAGAGGCGCGCACGTAGCATGTACACGTACATACAGCGGCGAGGGTGCAAGAAAGAAAATACGCCACGCACGCACATACGGGCAGGGTCTCAAACGCCTACTCACAAGATCACGCACGCCGGGGCTCGTGTACATGGCTGGGTCGGAACGGAGAAACAACGTCGTTGTCATGTTCATGGGGAGGCAACGGAATGCGCCGTGTTCATCGGGAGGCAACGGAATGCGTCGTGTTCATGGGGAGGCAACGAATGCGTCGTGTTCATCGGGACGCAATGGAACGCGAGGGAGCCAACCGGCTTGGACAGAACAGCGATGGAAAAGAGGCTTGGCATCGCGCAACGGAGGAAACGGACCTCCTACATTGAGAACGGGTCCTGTTGATCGGGAGGGTGTGGCGCGCATCAAAAACGGAGGAAACGGACCTCCTACGGTCGAAACGGGGGTCCTGTTGATCGGGAGGGGTGTGGTGTACCGCAAAACAGACGAAATGGACCTCGTACGGTCGAAACGGGGGTCCTGTTGATCGGGAGGGGTGTGGCGTACCACAAAACGGACGAAACGGACTTGTGTTGGAGCGCTACGGTCGAAACGGGGGTCCTGTTCATCGGGAGGGGTGTGGCGTACCGCAAAACGGGACTCCACGGGATACTGTTCATCTCCACCGTTCGACCTCCTCCAACCTCCACGGGCTACCGTCGACCTCCTCCAGCCTCCACGGGCTCCTGTTCATCCAGCCTCCACCGCATGCTACTCCACCGGCTACTGTTCAACCACCCCTCCATCGCTCACTGCTCATCCAGCCCTCCACACCACGGGGTCTGTTCAACCACCCTCCACGGGCACCCCTCCACCGTCTCTGCTCATACAGCCCTCCACACCCCGGGTCCTGTTCAACCACCCTCCACGGGCACCCCTCCACCATCTACTGCTCATCCAGCCCTCCACCACACCACGGGTCCTGTTCATCCAGAGGCAACGCCACCGCCTCGCTCATCCAACCCCCCAGCATAGCGCTCCTTTGCTCATCCTGAGGCAACATCGATCGGCTTGATTAGCAGCAGATGCGCGAATTGCTCGATCGGGTTCGATTAACAGCCATCGATCGATCGCCGGGTTCGAGAAGCGAGCTCGCTGCGGTGCAATCACTCGGTTCGATTAGAGCCCAACTCCTCGCTCGGGTTGATTAGAGCTAACGCCGCACACACGCCTGCAGCGTCGTGTACAAGAGAAGCGCGATCGCTTCGCCCCGACTTCCCACCGTAACGGCAACTCCCGAAATTTTCCTCGCCTCGCTTCTACCACGGTTTTTCCGTCATGGACGGCCCAAAGAATGCCATGCAGCTGCGTCTCGCCCGCCCAGACGAAAAGCCCATTTTCGTCATGATTTTTGTCATAGAAGTAGGAGCCCACCACATCTATGATGATACCGGTTCTGTCACAATTATCGTCATAAAAGTGTCATATGTATGATGAAAAAAAAATTGCTCGCCCAAAATGTCACGGATGTGTCTTTTTTTTGTAGTGCACCCACTTAGTAGCCATTGTCGACGATATAACCGACATGCTCGATTTCGGCTCCGAAGACATCGACGGTATGGACGATGATGCAGGAGACGAACAGGAACCATCGCCCACAGGGCGCTAGATAGCCACTTCATCGCATGATATATACATGGCGGATACACCCAAAGAAGACAATGATGAGGAACGGGAGGATGCAGCGAAGGATAACCCCTCGACAAGCAGCCAAAGCGGCGACGCAGACGCCGCTCCAAATCCCGCCTCAAAAAACAGCGATAACAGCAAGAAGAAAGAATGAGACCCGGTCGACTCCAAAGCAACAGAAAGGGGACGAGCCGGCGGACGGCGAACATAGTACGGAGCCACTGTCCGATCACGGCGACGCCGAGGGTAGAAATCATCAACCTGTCTCCGGAGAGGAGAATAGTCCGGATGACGATATACATATCATCCCGGAAAGGAACTTGGAACAAGAGAATCTCCACAGAAGGCTTATTGCCACCGTGAGGAGTCTTAAGAAGCAGAAACAAAGGCTTAAGGCCGCGCAAAATACACTCATCAGTAGATGGAACAAAGTGCCGACATCAGAAGAGTACGGTGGCGATCGCCACACAAAGAGTTACCCAAAGCGCAAGCCGCTGCCCAAATCGATGATGATGCCTTAGAGCCTACGGCTAAAAAATAAAACGGCCGACCGGTCGGATCGACCACCTCGTGGTCGTGATAGGGCGGATAACGAGGCCGCACATAAGTCAGCACCCGATTCACATGAGGACTTGCATCAAAAAGGCGGCATGACCAGATCCATCTATGGATCTAGGAAGCGCTCAACGCAGAATCAAAACCAAAACTACAACAGCCGTAACGCCATGACACATCCAAATATAGGGGTGCCACGCACCCCTATGCTTCACCGATGAGGTGCTAGATCACCAATTTCGGAGGATTCAAACCCGTGAACATAGAGGCATACGACGGAACGACGGACCACAGGGTGCGGATTGAGGACTTCATCCTCCATATCCATATGGCTCATGGAGGCGATCTCCATGCCATCAAATACTTGCCCTCAAGTTGAAACGACCAGCTCGGCCTTGGCTGAAGAGCCTCCCGAAAATTCAATTGGAAGTTGGGAGGAGCTCGAGGATGCTTTTAGGGCTAAGTTTCAAGGGACCTATGTCCGACCTCGGACCTTGAGCGATTTAAGTCATATAATTCAACAGCCCGGAGAGTCAGCCCGAAAGCTTTGGAACAGATTTCTCACTAAGAAGAATCAAATCGTCGACTGCCCGGACGTCGAAGCCTTAGCAGCTTTAAAACACAGCGTCCGAGACGAATGGCTCGCCAGACACCTCGGCTAAGAAAAGCCAAGAACAATGGCAGCCCTAACAAGCCTCATGACCGCTTTTGCGCGGGCGAAGATAGCTGGCTGGCACGT
The DNA here is from genome assembly GCA_021605205.1 of Aegilops longissima. Lineage (NCBI taxonomy): Eukaryota > Viridiplantae > Streptophyta > Magnoliopsida > Poales > Poaceae > Aegilops > Aegilops longissima. The sequence continues at coordinate 552,158,669 of CM038682.1, forward strand.
AGTAGCACCAGCGACCCAGGCACATCTGAAGTTAGGGATGGCAATGGAAAACCACGACGCAGTAAAGGCAAGCATCGAAATAATGAAGACAGCCTAGACAACACTGCGGTAAACGCCAGATTTAGGGGCTCTCGACCCGATCAGCGGAAAAAGCCTTTCAAAGGCAATAGAGATGGACCATCCAGCCTAAACAAGATTCTAGACAAATTATGTCAGATTCATGGCACCTCCGATAAACCTGCAAATCACACCCACAGAAAATGCTGGGTCTTCAAGCAGGCCGGCAAGTTAAACGCGAACACAAGGGGAGGGACACACCAAGTGAAGACGAGGATGAGCCTCACCAGCAAAGCACCGGGGGACAGAAAAAATTCCCACCAGAGGTCAAAACAGTGAACATGATTCACGTAACAAAAAGATGAAGCAAACATGCACTCCGAGACATACTCGTCGTAGAGCCTGTCACCCCTAAGTTCAACCCTTGGTCGGAGCTACCTCTTGAGCACTGCGTTGGATTTCCCCGAAGAGGAGAGGATGATGCAGCAAAGTAGCGTAAGTATTTCCCTCGCTTTTGAGAATCAAGGTATCAATCCAAAGAGGAGGCCACACACAAGTCCCTCGTACTGCACAAAACAATAGCTCCTCGCAACCAACGTGATTAGGGGTTGTCAATCCCTTCACGGTCACTTACTTAGAGTGAGATCGATAGAGATGATAAATAATATTTTTGGTATTTTTGATATAGAGATGCAAAGTAGAAAGTAAAAGGCAAAGTAAAAACAAAGCAAGTATTAAAGTGATGGAGATTGATATGACGAGAATAGACCCCGGGGCCATAGGTTTCACTAGTGGCTTCTCTCAAGAGCATAAATATTCTACGGTGGGTGAACAATTACTGTTGAGCAATTGACAGAATTGAGCATAGTTATGAGTATATCTAGGTATGATCATGTATATAGGCATCACGTCTGAGACAAGTAGACCGACTCCTGCCTGCATCTACTACTATTACTCCACTCATCACCGCTATCCAGCATGCATCTAGAGTATTAAGTTAAAAACAGAGTAACGCCTTAAGCAAGATGACATGATGTAGAGGGATTAATTCATGCAATATGATAAAAACCCCATCTTGTTATCCTCGATGGCAACAATACAATATGTGCCTTGCAACCCTTTCTGTCACTGGGAAAGGACACCGCAAGATTGAACCCAAAGCTAAGCACTTCTCCCATTGCAAGAACTACCAATCTAGTTGGCCAAACCAAACGGATAATTTGAAGAGACTTGCAAAGATAACCAATCATACATAAAAGAATTCAGAGAAGATTCAAATATTATTAATAGATAATCTGGATCATAAACCCACAATTCATCGGTCTCAACAAACACACCGCAAAAACAAGATTACATCGAATAGATCTCCACGAGAGAGGGGGAGAACATTGTATTGAGATCCAAAAAGAGAGAAGAAGCCATCTAGCTACTAGCTATGGACCCGAAGGTCTGAAGTAAACTACTCACACTTCATCGGAGGGGCTATGGTGATGATGTAGAAGCCCTCCATGGTGGATGCCCCCTCCCGGTGAGCTCCTAACAGGCCCCAAGATGGGATCTCGTGGATACAGGAAGTTGCGGCGGTGGAATTAGGTTTTTGGCTCCTGTTCTGATAGTTTGGGGGTACGTAGGTATATATAGGAGGAAGGAGTACGTCGGTGGAGCAACAGGGGGCCCGCGAGGCAGGGGGAGCGCCCTAGGGGGGCTTCCCCCACCCTCGTGACCGCCTCTTTTGTTCCTTGGAGTAGGGTCCAAATTTCGTGGATCACGTTCGGTGAGAAAATCACGTTCCCGAAGGTTTCATTCCGTTTGGACTCTGTTTGATATTCCGTTTCTTCGAAACACTGAAATAGGCAAAAACCAGCAATTCTGGGCTGGGCCTCCGGTTAATAGTTAGTCCCAAAGATAATATAAAAGTGGAAAATAAAGCCCAATATTGTCCAAAACAGTAGATAAAGTAGCATGGAGCAATCAAAAATTATAGATACGTTGGAGACGTATCAGGCCTCCCCAAGCTTAATTCCTGCTCGTCCTCGAGTAGGTAAATGATAAAAAGAGAATTTTTGATGCGGAGTGATACTTTGGCATAATTTCAATGTAAATCTTCTTAATTGTGGTATGAATATTCAGATCCGAAAGATTCAAGACAAAAGTTCATATTGACATAAAAATAATAATACTTCAAGCACACTAACTAAGCAATTATGTCTTCTCAAAATAACATGGCCAAAGAGAGTTATCCCTACAAAATCATATAGTCTGGCTATGCTCCATCTTCCCCACACAAAATATTTAAATCATGCACAACCCCGATGACAAGCCAAGCAATTGTTTCATACTTTAACATTTTCAAAACTTTTTCAATCTTCACGCAATACATGAGCGTGAGCCATGGATATAGCACTATATGTGGAATAGAATGGTAGTTGTGGAGAAGACAAAAGGAGGGAAGATAGTCTCACATCAACTAGGCGTATCAACGGGCTATGGAGATGCCCATCAATAGATATCAATGTGAGTGAGTAGGGATTGCCATGCAACGGATGCACTAGAGCTATAAGTATATGAAAGCTCAACAAAAGAAACTAAGTGGGTGTGCATCCAACTCGCTTGCTCACGAAGACCTAGGGCATTTGAGGAAGCCCATCATTGGAATATACAAGCCAAGTTCTATAATGAAAAATTCCAACTAGTATATGAAAGTGATAAAATGAGAGACTCTCTATTATAAAGATCTTGGTGCTACTTTGAAGCACAAGTGTGGTAAAAGGATAGTAGCATTGTCCCTTCTCTCTTTTTCTCTCATTTTTTTTATTCGGGCCTTTTCTCTTTTTTATGGCCTCTTTTTTTTATTTTTTATTTTTTCTTTATTTTTCGTCCGGAGTCTCATCCCGACTTGTGGGGGAATCATGGTCTCCATCATCCTTTCCTCACTTGGGACAATGCTCTAATAATGATGATCATCACACTTTTATTTTTCTTACAACTCAACAATTACTACTCGATTCTTAGAACAAAGTATGACTCTATATGAATGCCTCCGGCGGTGTATCGGGATATGCAATGAAACAAGAGTGACATATATGAAAGAATTATGAATGGTGGCTTTGCCACAAATACGATGTCAATTACATGATCATGCTAGAAATATGACAATGATGGAGCGTGTCATAATAAACGGAACGGTGGAAAGTTGCATGGCAATATAACTCGGAATGGCTATGGAAATGCCATGATAGGTAGGTATGGTGGCTGTTTTGAGGAAGATATATGGTGGGTGTATGATACCGGCGAAAAGTGCGCGGTATTAGAGAGGCTAGCAATGGTGGAAGGATGGGAAAAATGCGTATAATCCATGGAATCGACATTAGTCATAAAGAACTCATATACTTATTGCAAAAATCTAAAAGTTATCAAAGCAAAGTATTACGCGCATGCTCCTAGGGGGATAGATTGGTAGGAAAAGACCATCGCTCGTCCCCGACCGCCACTCATAAGGAAGACAATCAATAAATAAATCATGCTCCGAGTTCATCAGTTAACGGTTCACCATACGTGCATGCTACGGGAATCACAAACTTCAACACAAGTATTCTTTAAATTCACAACTACTCAACTAGAATGACTCTAATATCACCATCTTCATATCTCAAAACAATTATCAAGCATCAAACTTTTCTTAGTATTCGACGCACTCAAAAGAAAGTTTCACATATCTTGAATACCAAGTATATTAATATTAAGCAAATTACCATGCTATTAACTACTCTCAAAACAATCTAAGTGAAGCATGAGAGATCAATAGTTTCTTTAAAACAAATCCACCACCGTGCTCTAAAAGATCTAAGTGAAGCACTAGAGCAAAAATTATCACGCTCAAAAGATATAACTGAAGCACTATGAGCAAAACTATCAAGCTCAAAAGATATAAGTGAAGCACATAGAGTATTCTATCAAATTCCAATTCATGTATGGTTCTATCAAAAGGTGTGTACAACAAGTATGATTGTGGTAAACTAACAAGCAAAGACGCAAATAATACAAGACGCTCCAAGCAAAACACATATCATGTGGTGAATAAAAATATAGCTCCAAGTAAATTACCGATGGAAGTAGACGAAAGAGGGGATGCCTTCCGGGGCATCCCCAAGCTTTGACTTTTTGGTGTCCTTGTATTATCTTGGGGGTTCCATGGGCATCCCCAAGCTTAGGCTCTTTCTACTCCTTGTTCCATAATCCATCAAAAGAATTTACGCAAAACTTGAAAACTTCACAACACAAAACTCAATAAAAATCTCGTGAGCTCCGTTAGAGAAAGAAAACAAAAGACTACTTTAAGGTACTGTAATGAACTCATTATTTATTTATATTGGTGTTAAACCTACTGTATTCCAACTTCTCTATGTATTATAAACTATTTTACTAGCCATAGATTCATCAAAATAAGCAAACAACACACGAAAAACAGAATCTGTCAAAAACAGAACAGTCTGTAGTAATCTGTAACTAACGCAAACTTCTGGAACTCCAAAAAATCTACCAAAATTAGAAGACCTAGACAATTTGTTTATTGATCAGAAGCAATTGGAATCAGTATTTTATCACGTTCTGGTGATTTTTAACAATTCGGGCACTGAGCGCAAAGTTTATGGAAATTACAGCAAGATCAAATAACTATCATCCAAGAAGATCCAATAGGTCTAGCTTGGCACAAACACTAATTAAAACATAAAACCACATATAAATAGAGGCTAGATGGATTATTTATTCCTAAAAAGAAGCAAAAAAACTAAAAATAAAATTGGGTTGCCTCCCAACAAGCGCTATCGTTTAACGCCCCTAGCTAGGCATAAAAGCAAGGATAGATCTAGGTATTGCCATCTTTGGTAGGCAATCCATAGGTGGATCTCATGATAGATTCGTATGGTAATTTTATTTTCTTTCTAGGGAAGTGTTCCATGCCCTTATTTAAGGGAAAATGGAATCTAATATTCCCTTCCTTCATATCAATAATTGCACCAATCGTTCTAAGGAAAGGTCTACCAAGAATAATAGGACATGAAGGATTTCAATCTATATCAAGAACGATAAAATCTACGGGCACATAATTCCCATTTGCAACAATAATAACATCATTAATTCTTCCCATAGGTTTTTTAATAGTGGAATCCACAAGATGCAAGTTTAGAGAGCAACCATCAAAGTCACGGAAATCTAGCAAATCACACAAAGTTTTGGGGATAGTAGAGACACTAGCACCCAAATCACAAAAGGCATGAAACTCATAATTTTTAATTTTAATTTTAATAGTTGGTTCCCACTCATCATAGAGCTTTCTAGGGATATAGACTTTCAACTCAAGTTTTTCTTCATAAGATTGCATCAAGGCATCAACAATGTGTTCGGTAAAGGCCTTATTTTGACTATAAGCATGAGGAGAATTTAGCACGGATTGCAACAAGGAAATACAATCAATTAAAGAGCAATTTTAATAATTAAATTACTTGAGATTCCAAATAGTGGGTTTAGCAACATCTAGGTTTTATTTCTTTCAATCCCACATTTATCAATTTCATCATCAAGATCTAAAAACTCCGTTCTTAGAACGCCTTCTAGGTAAAGGAAGATCATATTCAGTTTCATCAAGATTCATATTGCAAAACAAAGATTTAATGGGGGACACATCAATGACTTTTAGATCTTCATCTTGATTTTCATAGGAATTGGAAGAACACGCTTTAATAAAGGCATCTTTGGAAGAACGCATCCTAGCGGTTCTTTCTTTGCACTCATCAATGGAAATTCTCATAGCTTTGAGCGACTCATTGATATCATGCTTAGGAGGAATAGATCTAAGATTTAAAGAATCAACCTCAAGAGAAATTCTATCAACGTTCCTAGCCAAATCATCAACTTTAAGCAATTTCTCCTCAAGCAAAGCATTAAAATTCTTTTGTGAATTCATAAACTCTTTAACACTACTCTCAAATTCAGAGGGCATCTTATTAAAATTTCCATAAGAGTTGTTGTAGTAATTTCCATAATTATTAGAAGGATTACTAGGATAAGGCCTAGGATTAAAATTCCCTCTATACGCGTTGTTACCAAAATTATTCCTACCAACAAAATTCACATCCATAGATTCATTATTATTCTCAATCAAAGTAGACAAAGGCATATCATTAGGATTAGAAGAAACACTCTTAGTAGCAAATAATTTCATAAGTTCATCCATCTTTCCACTCAAAACATTAATTTCTTCTATCGCATGCACTTTTTTATTAGTAGATCTTTCGGTATGCCATTGAGAATAATTAACCATAATATTATCTAGAAGTTTAGTAGCATCTCCTAGAGTGATTTCCATAAAAGTGCCTCCCGCGGCCGAATCTAAAAGATTTCTAGAAGCAAAATTCAATCCGGCATAAAAGTTTTGTATATTCATCCACAAGTTCAAACCATGAGTAGGTCAATTACGTATCATTAATTTCATTCTCTCCCAAGCTTGTGCAACATGTTCATGATCAAGTTGCTTAAAATTCATAATATCGTTCCTAAGAGAGATAATCTTAGCGGGAGGAAAATACTTAGAGATAAAAGCATCTTTGCACTTGTTCCAAGAATCAATACTTTTTTTAGGCAAAGATGAAAACCACGCTTTAGCACGATCTCTAAGCGAAAAAGGAAATAGCTTCAATTTAACGACATCATTATCGTCATCTTTTTTCTTTTGCGTATCACATAAATCAACGAAGCTATTCAGATGAGTAGCGGCATCTTCACTAGGAAGGCCGGCGAATTGATCTTTCATAACAAGATTCAACAAAGCAGTATTGATTTCACAAGATTCAGTATTGGCAAGAGGAGCAATCGGAGTGCTAAGGAAATCATTATTATTGGTATTGGTGAAGTCACACAATTTGGTAGTATCTTGAGCCATCGCGACAAACAAGCAATCCAACACACGAGCAAACAAAAGGCAAGCGAGGAAAAGGCAAACGGGAAAAAGAGGAGGAGATTGGGAAAGAGAGGGCGAATAAAACGGCAAGGGTGAAGTGGGGGAGAGGAAAACGAGAGCCAAATGGCAAATAATGTAATGCAGGAGATAGGGATTGTGATGGGTACTTGGTATGGTGCTTGACTTGCTCTTGCGTGAGCCTTCCCGGCAATGGCGCCAGAAATTCTTCTTGCTACCTCTTGAGCACTGCGTTGGATTTCCCCGAAGAGGAGAGGATAATGCAGCAAAGTAGCGTAAGTATTTCCCTCAGTTTTTGAGAACCAAGGTATCAATCCAGTAGGAGGCCACGCACAAGTCCCCCGTACCTGCACAAAACAATAGCCCCTTGCAATCAACGCGATTAGGGGTTGTCAATCCCTTCACGGTCACTTACGAGAGTGAGATCTGATAGAGATGATAAATAATATTTTTGGTATTTTTGATATAGAGATGCAAAGTAGAAAGTAAAAGGCAAAGTAAAAACAAAGCAAGTATTAAAGTGATGGAGATTGATATGATGAGAATAGACCCCGGGGCCATAGGTTTCACTAGTGGCTTCTCTCAAGAGCATAAATATTCTACGGTGGGTGAACAAATTACTGTTGAGCAATTGACAGAACTGAGCATAGTTATGAGTATATCTAGGTATGATCATGTATATAGGCATCACGTCCGAGATAAGTAGACCGACTCCTGCCTGCATCTACTACTATTACTCCACTCATCGACCGCTATCCAGCATGCATCTAGAGTATTAAGTTAAAAACAGAGTAACGCCTTAAGCAAGATGACATGATGTAGAGGGATAAATTCATGCAATATGATAAAAACCCCATCTTGTTATCCTCGATGGCAACAATACTATACGTGCCTTGCAACCCTTTCTGTCACTGGGTAAGGACACCGCAAGATTAAACCCAAAGCTAAGCACTTCTCCCATTGCAAGAACTACCAATCTAGTTGGCCAAACCAAACGGATAATTCGAAGAGACTTGCAAAGATAACCAATCATACATAAAAGAATACAGAGAAGATTCAAATATTATTCATAGATAATCTGGATCATAAACCCACAATTCATCGGTCTCAACAAACACACCGCAAAAAGAAGATTACATCGAATAGATCTCCACGAGAGAGGGGGAGAACATTGTATTGAGATCCAAAAAGAGAGAAGAAGCCATCTAGCTACTAGCTATGGACCCGAAGGTCTGAAGTAAACTACTCACACTTCATCGGAGGGTCTATGGTGATGATGTAGAAGCCCTCCATGGTGGATGCCCCTCCGACGGAGCTCCTAACAGGCCCCAAGATGGGATCTCGTGGATACTGTGAAGTTGCGGCGGTGGAATTAGGTTTTGGCCCTGCTCGATTGTTTGGGGGTGCGAGGTATATATAGGAGGAAGGAGTACATCGGTGGAGCAACAGGGGCCCACGAGGCGGGGGCGCCCTAGGGGCGCCCCCACCCTCGTGACCGCCTCTTTTGTTCCTTGGAGTAGGGTCCAAGTCTCCTGGATCACGTTCGATGAGAAAATCACGTTCCCGAAGGTTTCATTTCGTTTGGACTCCGTTTGATATTCCGATTCTTCGAAACACTGAAATAGGCAAAAAAAACAGCAATTCTGGGTTGGGCCTCCGGTTAATAGGTTAGTCCCAAAAATAATATAAAAGTGAAAAATAAAGCCCGATATAGTCCAAAAGAGTAGATAAAGTAGCATGGAGCAATCAAAAATTATAGATACGTTGGAGAAGTATCAGTCGGCCTGCCCGATCACTTTTGATCGCAGGGAACACCTGACAAGTATCCGACACGAATGATTGGCTGCCTTGGTGCTAGACCCAATTATCGATGTATACCATCTCACCCAAGTCCTCATGGACGGCGGCAGTAGTCTTAATCTGATATATCAGGACACAGTCCGCAAAATGGGGATAGACCCGACAAGAATCAGCCAAAGCAATACTACCTTTAAAGGAGTAATACCAGGCCTAGAGGCCCGCTGTACGAGCTCTCTAGTACTAGAGGTTGTATTCGGTTCTCCCGACAACTTCCGAAGTGAAAAGTTAACCTTCGACATCGCTCCATTCCGAAGCGGCTATCAAGCACTACTCAGAAGAACAACTTTCGCTCGTTTTAATGCAGTACCGCATTACGCTTCTCTTAAGCTTAAGATGCCCATTCCACGTGGCATCATCACAGTTAGCGGAAATACTGAGGTTCCTTACGCGCGGAAGAACGTGTGGCGGCTTTAGCAGCCGAACACTAAACGGCCTCTCCAACCAGAATAAATGATCGGTCGTCAAGACCGCGGACACGGCTAGACGTGTTCGGCGCATCACTAGCTGTAACAGCTTAGATAAACCTGAGATTGGTTTGATGGATATACCCCCATAGGCGGTACCAGGGGCTTCCCACGTGTAAAAAGGACTACAGTTCGGCTCGACCTTACTTATCTTGAGTTTTATTGGTTTATTGAGAATAACCAATTTTTCGCATGACAACTTTCACCTAAGTTCTTCTCTTTTACAGATGATAATCGTGCTACACCCTTCCAGGATACGGCACAACGGAGACACAGGCGCAGACGTGCAGCAGGGCCCCGCTCAAAGGTTTCTTTTTAGATTAAGACCCTGTGTAAACCTTTTTTACTGTCTCTTGTTGCTTCACATCCTCCGGATACTCAGTATAACCGAGAGGGATGTTGACGTTATTGGCATTTCGCCACGTCAGAATAATGCACGTACCTAGACACTCGGGGTTCATTATCAAGGGCGTTACTCAGCCCGGTATATGTTGTAAAGACCGAATACCTTAGGGAGTGTTCGGCATCGCGAGTTTGGCCTTATATGCATCAGCTCCGAATCATGTCTTTGGTCAAATGTTGGGTTTGCCCGGCTCCCGCGTTTTGCTACCTTACGTTCCGCTCTATCGGCTAAGGTGGCACCGGGAGAACTACTGCGATTGTGCCCTAGTTCATCCGGATGAGCACCTCAGTAGAGAAAGCCGAAAACTGATTGTCATGATAAAGCGCGAGACTGGTCAACCACTCGATGACTTAGCGGAATCTTCGGGATTCCTCCGCATTAACAAAGGGCCGGTTTTCCCGGTCATGTACGTACGCGCCCCGTACTCGGACAAGCGCGGAAGTACCAGGGGCTATATAGTAGCCCAACTGTCAAACTCATATGGTTAAGTGAAAGTGTTAAAGCAATATAGTCTGATTGCCTCGTTCGCCGCTCTACCACCTCCTTAATGGACCAAGACGTTGGATCAAGTGTGAACACGCGCTTTTGCGAACACCCCCGCATTATATGCGTAAATAAGTTTATTTAACGCAAACTTTCAGGTTATATACATATATACATAAACGGCCGCAAAGGAGGCATCATAATACTTTCAGGCAAAATTATAAACATAGCCTTTATAATTCAAATAGCATAGTTATTACAATCGAGATACATGTCATTCGAACATGACACTCTTCGAGCATTGAGCCTCTATTAAACGAGCTCCTTCCAGGACTTCTTCAAAATAGTGCTCGGCCGAAACCTGGCCTACGGCCGGATTCTGGGTTGCAATCGCGGTGGCCTCCATCTCTGCCCAGTATGTCTTGACACGGGCAAGAGCCATATGCGCACCCTCTATGCACGCCGACCTCTTTACAGCGTCGATATGCGGCACAGCACCAAAGAATCGTTGCACAAGACCAAAATAACTATTCGGCCTTGGTCCTTCCGGCTAGAGACGATCCACGACAGACCTCATGGCAGGCCCGGACAACCTATGGAGCTCGGGCCACTCAGCCATTTGCTCATTTAACAGCAGCAGTCGCGCCGGAGCATTGAACTGCGACCAGAACAACTTTTCCACTTCGTGATCTCTTTTATCTTCGAAAAACTTGGTCGCATCAGCAGCACTTGCTGCCAAATCCAGGTACGCGTCCGCAGAACTCCATAATTGATCCAGAAGGGCATACTTAGGATCTCCGAACTTCGTCCGCAACAAGAAGGGCTTCCCAGCCGTGATATTTCCGGCTTGACGTAGCTCCTCCTTCGCTGCTCGGATTTTAGAGCAGGTTTCCTTAGTTGCTACCATAGCTTTCTCCAGGTCCGTCGTCTTCGTTTGACTTTCCCTTTCGAGAAGCTCATAACGGTCGGCGGCATCTTTCAACTCTACAGCCATCTTGGCTCTCCTTGCTCTCGCAATGCGCAGCCTGTTCGGCTCTTAACTCTTCGACCGCCTTTAGGGCGGCCGCATCACTCCTCCTGGCTTGTTCCTTGGCTCGGGCAAGTTCCGCCCGAAGGGTCTCCACGGCGGCGGCTCCATCTGCAGCCACAACATATTATAGATACTAGCATTATGCTCCTCTTAATATATGTTGACCACCGGAGAATACATACCCTATGCCTCGTCAAGCCGCCTGTTTACAAGCACGATGTCGGCATCTGCCGCATCAAGTTGCCGCTTCAGTTCGGCAAACTCACCAGCCCGGCTAGCCACCGGACCTTCAGCCACCTGCACATGAAGGCGGCATGATTATTACCTGGGACTATGATCCTCTGTTTGCCACCTTTTTGACAGCAACCAGAGTCTTAGGGGCTACTATCTACATAGGGCACACCTGGTGTTGAGGATATAGCTACTGAGTGTAAACCGGCCAGGAGGGCCCCGGTTCACCCTCGACTATGCTGAAGCCCATGAAGATCCAGAAGATGGCATTTTACTAACGAAGCTTAGAAGCCCGCAGCCCAAAGGCGGATTAGGGCCCATAGTAGTAAACCGCCATGACTATGTAAACTTGTAATATAAGTTAGGAAAGGAGAGACCGAGCCGGACACTTTGTATGAGTCGGCCTCGGGGCTCTGTAGACCGGCCGGGCGTCAACCTGTGTATATAAAGGGACGACCCGGCGGCGGTTCAGGGACGACAGACAACAACTCGAGACTCAGGCAAGCGTATTTCGCTCCCTGGTCATCGAAACCCAATCAATCCCATCACAACTAGACGTAGGCTTTTACCTTCATCGAAGGGGCCGAACTAGTATAAACTCCCGTGTCCCTTGTCCGGTTTAACCCCTTCAAGCTAACCCGTTGCGATGGCTCCACGACTAAGTCCTTTCATGAGGACATCTGACGTGTTAATTCCACGACACCTGGCGTGTGCGGTACCGTCAAAAATACACATATTACTTTGCACACCTCAAAGCCTCTCAGCAGGCTCTTAAAAGCTACATGCAACCCGCTTTCGGCGGATGAAATCTTCTCAACTACCGTACCCATTAACGTACGGTGTGCTTCTGAGATAGCCGCTTGCTCCAGAAGATTCCGCAGTGAGTCTGGTCGCGCACCAGACAATTCCAGACTCTTTTTGTTGCTCCCCTTAGGAGCCAAATACTCCGGACTCCGGGTGGCCGAAGGGTTACCTTCCGGCCTTGGCGGATCAGGAGAAACCCTTCGTGACGACACCTCAGGGTCGCTCGCCTAATGAGGCGGGGAGGCATGGGGAGGTGTTTCGCTCTCCATCATCTCCGGAAGAAGATCCCCCGAAGACGAACTCTGTCGAGAAGGGCTACGATCCAAACTACAGGACATACGTCTCGGTTATTGTCCTCGGAAATAGAGTAGGATATGTTTACTACAAATTACTTTTGTCTACTTACAGCTCGGTGGGGGGCTGGTCCCCTTGCGGGCACTATGCGGTAAGGATACCCTCCGGGGTAGGACACCCTGACGAAGATTTCTTCCCTCGTTTGGAAACCATTGTTTCCAAGTCTTCAGAGGCGGTCCTCTTCCTTCCCTGGGGAGAGGGAATTTTAGATTCTTCTCCCCGGTTATCCTCCTTCGCGGATGCACTAATTCCCCCGGTCTGGATGAATAATGAGTGAGTCCCGCTTTCGGCTTCCTTATTCCCCCCTTTATCTTCCCCTGAGGGCGCTTGATAAGGCGCGAGCTCAAGCATTCTGGCCAGTACTAGATCTATCGAGCCTTCAGGAAGGGGGGCCGAACACCTGATCATCTTCGCCTTTTTACCCAGTCCTGGTCAAAGAGAAAATTTTTAGAATGATGTTGTGATAAATAAAGAGACAACATGTTCGGCCGAAGAACTACTTACTTGGGTATATGGACGATTGCAGCTCAGACCCGCATCCTCGGTGGTGTCCGCACACTTTATTTGTGATCCGAAGAACAATCTGTACATCTCTTCGAGCGTCACACCGAAGAAGTGCTGAATAGTTCGCGGTCCTTCCGAGTTGAACTCCCACATACGGAGAGGTCGACGTTTGCAAGGCAGGACTCGACGAACTAGCATGACTTGCATTACATTGACAAGGCTGACATCTCTCTCGAGGATATCTCGGATACGACTCTGCAATGTTGGCACATCATTTACGGGCCCCCAGTCCAGCCCCTTGTTGATCCATGACGCCAGTTGTGGCGGGGGGTCCGATCGGAAGGCAGGGGCGGCTACCCACTTAGTACCCCGGGGAGCTGTGATGTAAAACCACTCCCGTTGCCATAAGCTGGACACCTCCGGGTAGGAACCCTTTGGCCATGGAACATCGGCGCCTTTGCTTATTAGGCACCTCCGCATTCTGCGTGTCGCCCATTAATCATCTTTGGCTTCACATTAAAGGTCTTGAGCCATAAGCCGAAGTGTGGGGTGACGTGGAGGAAGGCCTCACACACAACGATGAACGACGAGATGTGAAGGATGGAATCCGGGGCCAGATCATGGAAATCAAGCCCGTAATAGAACATGAGCCCTCTAACAAAGGGATCTAGACTAAAGCCTAGCCCTCGGAGGAAGTGGGAGACGAATACGACACTCTCGCCGGGTTCGGGAGTGGGAATGACCTGCCCTCGAGCAGGCAGCCTGTGCGAGATTTCGGCGGTCAGATACCTGGCTTCTCTTAGCTTCTTGATGTCCTCCTCTGTGACAGAGGAGGGCATCCACCGACCTTGAAGGTTGGATCTGGACATGACTGAAGGTCCGAAGCGCCTAGCCTGAGCCTTGGGTGTTGGAACTCGAGGTGGGGGAAGGATTCAATTGAGTGCGAGAAGAAAAGGACATGCCTTGGCCTCTTTATAAAGAGGGTGAATATCAAGCGTCCTCCGCGTGGCCGTTTGGAACTTGCCTAAAATCGAGGTGTCATACCAACAGGCACGATTGGGTTACCCAAACCCGTATTGATGAGAATCCCGTGATAAGGGGAACACGATCTCTGCTTCAACAAGACGTGCCAATAAAGCCGCCTCGCGAGACGTGCAGTGGTAGGCTGGGAGAAACGGTTCGAATAATGAACAGGCCGTGGTGTGATGTCACGTTATGAAAAGCTGTCAGCAGATTAGATTTGTGGGAATATTGTGCTCTCTACGGTGGTATGCAGAATTTGTTTTGCAGAGCCGGACACTATCCTTGTGTTCGAAATCTTCAATGGAGTATTCGGAGGAGGAACCCGCTTTGCAATGCCGAAGACAATCTGCGCGCCAGACTCATCGTCATTGAAGCCTCATTCAGGGGCTACTAAGGGAGTCCTGGATTAGGGGGTCCTCGGACAGCCGGAGTATATACTTTAGCCGGACTATTGGACTATGAAGATACAAGATTGAAGACTTCGTCCCGTGTCCGGATGGGACTCTCCTTGGCGTGGAAGACAAGCTTGGCAATACGGATATGTAGATCTCCTCCCTTGTAACCGACTCTGTGTAACCCTAGCCCCCCTCCGGTGTCTATATAAACCGGAGGGCTTAGTCCGTAGGACAACAACAAAAGTCATACCATAGGCTAGCTTCTAGGGTTTAGCCTCTACGATCTTGTGGTAGATCAACTCTTGTAATACTCATATCATCAAGATCAATCAAGCAGGAAGTAGGGTATTACCTCCATCGAGAGGGCCCGAACCTGGGTAAACATCGTGTCCCCTGCCTCCTGTTACCATCCGCCTTAGACGCACAGTTCGGGACCCCCTACCCGAGATCCGCCGGTTTTGACACCGACACCCTTCACGGTCACTTACGAGAGTAAGATCTGATAGAGATGATAAGATAATATTTTTGGTATTTTTATGATAAAGACTAAAAGTAAAGAAAACAAAATAAACGGCAAAAGAAATAGCTAGTTGTTGGAAGAATAATATGATGGAAGATAGACCCGGGGGCCATAGGTTTCACTAGTGGCTTCTCTCAAGATAGCATAAGTATTACGGTGGGTAAACAAATTACTGTCGAGCAATTCATAGAATTGAGCATAGTTACGAGAATATCTAGGTATGATCATGTATATAGGCATCACGTCTGTGACAAGTAGACCGACTCCTGCGTGTATCTACTACTATTACTCCACACATCGACCGCTATCCAGCATGCATCTAGAGTATTAAGTTCATAAGAACAGAGTAACGCTTTAAGCAAGATGACATGATGTAGAGGGATAAACTCATGCAATATGATATAAACCCCATCTTTTTATCCTCGATGGCAACAATACAATACGTGTCGTTTCCCCTGCTTTCACTGGGATCGAGCACCGCAAGATTGAACCCAAAGCTAAGCATTTCTCCCATTGCAAGAAAGATCAATTTAGTAGGCCAAACAAAACTGATAATTCAAAGAGACTTGCAAAGATAACCAATCGTACATAAAATAATTCAGAGGAGATTCAAATATTATTCATAGATAATCTTAATCATAAACCCACAATTCATTGGATCTCGACAAACACACCGCAAAAGAAGAGTTACATCAAATAGATCTCCAAGAGAATCGACGAGAACTTTGTATTGAGATCCAAAGAGAGATAAGAAGCCATCTAGCTAATAACTATGGACCCGATGGTCTGAGGTAAACTACTCACACATCATCAGAGAGGCTATGGTGTTGATGTAGAAGCCCTCCGTGATCGATGCCCCCTCTGGCGGAGCGCCGGAAAAGGCCCCAAGATGGAATCTCACGGGTACAGAAGGTTGCGGCGGTGGAAATAGGGTTTTGGCTCCCTGTCTGATGGTTTGGGGATACGTAGGTATATATAGGAGGAAGAAGTAGGTCGGTGGAGCTACGAGGGGCCCATGAGGGTGGAGGGCGCGCCCAGGGGGGTAAGCGCGCCCCCCTGCCTCGTGGCTTCCTCGTTGATTTCTTGATGTCCACTCCAAGTCCTGGATCACGTTTGTTCTGAAAATCACGTTCCCGAAGGTTTCATTCCGTATGGACTCCGTTTGATATTCTTTTTTTGCGAAACACTGAAATAGGCAAAAAACAACAATTTGGGCTTGGCCTCCGGTTAATAGGTTAGTCCCAAAAATAATATAAAAGTGTATAATAAAGCCCATTAAACATCCAAAACAGAATATAATATAGCATGGAACAGTAAAAAATTATAGATACGTTGGAGACGTATCAAGCATCCCCAAGCTTAATTCCTGCTCGTCCTCGAGTAGGTAAATGATAAAAACAGAATTTTTGATGTGGAATGCTACTTAGCATAATTTGTAATGTAATTCTTTTATTTTTGGTATGAATATTCAGATCCGAAAGATTCAAGATAAAAGTTAAAATTGACATAAAAGTAATCATACTTCAAGCATACTAACTAAGCAATTATGTCTTCTCAAAATAACATGGCCAAAGAAAGTTCATCCTTACAAAATCATATAGTTTGGTCAGGCTCCATTTTTGTCAGATAAGAATGCTGTCATCATGCACAGCCCCGATGACAAGCCAAGCAATTGTTTCATACTTTAGTAATCTCAAACTTTTTTCAACTTTCACGCAATATATGAGCGTGAGCCATGGATATAGCACTATGGGTGGAATAGAATATGATGATGGGGGTTATGTGGAGAAGACAAAAAAGGAGAAAGTCTCACATTGACACGGCTAATCAACGAGCTAGGGAGATGCCCATCGATTGATGTCAATTCAAGGAGTAGGGATTGCCATGCAACGGATGCACTAGAGCTATAAATGCATAAAGCTCAACAAAAGAAACTAAGTGGGTGTGCATCCAACTTGCTTGCTAACGAAGACCTAGGGCATTTGAGGAAGCCCATTGTTGGAATATACAAGCCAAGTTCTATAATGAAAAGTAACCACTAGTATATGAAAGTGACAAAACAAGAGACTCTCTATCATAAAAATCATGGTGCTATTTTGAAGCACAAGTGTGGAAAAAAAAGGATAGTAGCATTGTCCCTTCTTTTTTTGGGCCTTCCCTTTTTTTATTTGGCCTCTCACTCTTTTTCTTTTTTTGGGACAATGCTCTATGAATGATGATCATCACACTCCTATTTATTTACAACTCAATGATTACAATTCGATACTAGAACAAAGTATGACTCTATATGAATGCCTCCGGCGGTGTACCGAGATAGGCAATGAATCAAAAGTGACATGTATGAAATAATATGCATGGTGGCTTTGCCACAAATACGATGTCAACTACATGATCATGCAAGGCAATATGACAATGATGAAACGTGTCATGATAAACAGAACGGTGGAAAGTTGCATGGCAATATATCTCGGAATGGCGATGGAAATGCCATAATAGGTAGGTATGGTGGCTGTTTTGAGGAAGATATAAGGAGGTTTATGTGTGATAGAGCGTATCATATCACGTGGTTTGGATGCACCAGCGAAGTTTGCAACAACTCTCAAGGTGAGAAAGGGCAATGCACGGTACCAAAGAGGCTAGCAATGATGGAAGGGTGAGAGTGCATCTAATCCATGGACTCAAAATTAGTCATAAAGAACTCACATACTTATTGCAAAAATCTACAAGTCATCAAAAACCAAGCACTACGTGCATGCTCCTAGGGGGATAGATTGGTAGGAAAAGACCATCACTCGTCCCCGACCGCCACTCATAAGGAGGACAATCAGAAAACACCTCATGTTTCAAATTTGTTACACAACGTTTACCATACGTGCATGCTACAGGACTTGCAAACTTCAACACAAGTATTTCTAAAATTCACAACTACTCAACTAGCACAACTTTAATATCACTACCTCCATATCTCAAAACAATCATCAAGCATCAAACTTCTCTTAGTATTCAACGCACTTAAACGAAAGTTTTTACTAATCTTGGATGCCTATCATATTAAGACTAATTTCTCAATTTAAACAAATTACCATGCTATTTTGTAGGACTCTCAAAATAATATAAGTGAAGCATGAGAAAACAATAGTTTCTATAAAACAAAACCACCGCCGTGCTCTTAAAGATATAAGTGAAGCACTAGGGCAAAAACTATATAGCTCAAAAGATATAAGTGAAGCACATAGAGTATTCTAATAAATTCCGAATCATGTGTGTCTCTCTGAAAAGTGTATTCAGCGAGGATGATTGTGGTAAACTAAAAATCAAAGACTCAAATCATACAAGGCGCTCCAAGCAAAACACATATCATGTGGTGAATAAAAATATAGCTCCAAGTAAAGTTACCGATGGACGAAGACGAAAGAGGAGATGCCTTCTGGGGCATCCCCAAGCTTTGGCTTTTTGGTGTCCTTAGATTTACCTTGGGGTGCCTTGGGCATCCCCAAGCTTAGTCTCTTGCCACTCCTTATTCCATAATCCATCAAATCCTTACCCAAAACTTGAAAACTTCACAACACAAAACTTAACAGAAAATCTCGTGAGCTCCGTTAGCGAAAGAAAACAAAACACCACTTCAAGGTACTGTAATGAACTCATTATTTATTTATATTGGTGCTAAACTTACTGTATTCCAACTTATCTATAGTTTATAAACTATTTTACTAGCCAAAGATTCATCAAAATAAGCAAACAACACACGAAAAACAGAATCTGTCAAAAACAGAACAGTCTGTAGTAATCTGTAACTAACGCAAACTTACGGAACTCCAAAATTTCTACCAAAATAGGAAGACCTAAATAATTTGTTTATTGATCTTATTCAATTGGAATCAGTATTTTATCACGTCCTGGTGATTTTAAACAATTGTTTTCGTGAACAGAAAGTTTCTGGAATTTTCAGCAAGATCAAATAACTATCATCCAAGAAGATCCTATAGGTTTCACTTGGCACAAACACTAATTAAAACATAAAAACACATCTAACCAGAGGCTAGATATAATATTATTACTAAACATAATAAAAATCAAGGAACAAAAATAAAATTGGGTTGCCTCCCAACAAGCGCTATCGTTTAACGCCCCTAGCTAGGCATAAAAACAAGGATAGATCTAGGTATTGCCATCTTTGGTAGGCAATCCATAAGTGGCTCTCATAATAGATTCATAAGGTAATTTAATTTTATTTATAGGAAATTGTTCCATGCCCTTCCTTAATGGGAATTAGAATCCAATATTTCCTTCCTTCATATCAATAATTGCACCAATCGTTCCAAGGAAAGGTCTACCAAGAATAATAGGACATGAATGATTGCAATCTATATCAAGAACAATGAAATCTACGAGCACATAGTTCCTATTTGCAACAATAAGAACATCATTAATTAATCCCATAGGTTTCTTGATAGTGGAATCCGTAAGGTGCAAGTTTAGAGAACAATCATCAAATTCACGGAAACCTAATAAATCACATAAAGTTTTTGGAATCGTGGAAACACTAGCACCCAAATCACACAAAGCATAGCATTCATGATCTTTAATTTTAATTTTAATTGTAGTTTCCCATTCATCATAAAGCTTTCTAGGGATAGAAACATCCAACTCAAGTTTTTCTTCATAAGATTGCATCAAAGCATTAATGATATGTTTAGTAAAGGCTTTATTTTGACTATAAGCATGAGGAAAATTTAGCACGGATTGCAACAAGGAAATACAATCTATCAAAGAGCAATTATCATAATTAAATTCCTTGAAATCCAAGATAGTGGGTTCATTGATATCTAAAGTTTTGACCTCTTCAATCCCACTTTTACCAAATTTTCTATCAAGATCTAAAACCTCCGAATTTTTGGGATGCCTTCTAACTAAAGTTGACTCATATCCAGTCCCATCATTATCAAGATTCATATTGCAAAACAAAGGTTTAATAGGGGACACATCAATAACTTTTAGATCTTCATCTTTATTCTCATAAAAATTAGAAGAGCATGCTTTTACAAAGCAATCTTTCTTAGCACGCATCGTAGCGGTTCTTTATTTGCACTCATCAATGGAAATTCTCATGGCTTTGAGAGACTCATTGATATCATGCTTAGGTGGAATAGATCTAAGTTTCAAAGAATCAACATCAAGAGAAATTCTATCCACGTTCCTAGCCAATTCATCAATCTTAGGCAATTTTTCTTCAAGCAAAGCATTAAAATTCTTTTGAGAAATCATAAATTATTTAACACTAGTCTCCAAATCAGAGGGCATCTTATTAAAATTTCCATAAGAGTTGTTGTAGGAATTACCATAATTATTAGAGGAATTACTAGGATACAACCCAGGATTAAAGTTTCCTCTATAAGCGTCGTTACCAAAATTATTCCTACCAACAAAATTAACATCCCTAGATTCATTATTATTCTCAATCAAAGTTGACAAAGGCATATCATTAGGATCAGAAGCAACACTCTTATTAGCAAACAATTTCATAAGTTCATCCATCTTTCCACTCAAAACATTAATTTCTTCAATCGCATGAACCTTTTTACTAGTAGATCTTTCAGTGTGCCATTGAGAATAATTAACCATAATGTTATCTAGGAGTTTAGTAGCTTCTCCTAAAGTGATTTCCCTAAAAGTGCCTCCTGTAGCCGAATCTAAAAGATTTCTACAAGCAAAATTCAATCCGGCATAGAAATTTTGTATAATCATCCATAAATTCAAACCATGAGTAGGGCAATTACGTATCATTAATTTCATCCTCTCCCAAGCTTGTGCAACATGTTCATGATCAAGTTGCTTAAAATTCATAATATCATTTCTAAGGGAGATGATATTAGCGGGAGGAAAATACTTTGAGATAAAAGCATCTTTGCACTTATTCCAAGAATCAATACTATTTTTAGGCAAAGACGAAAACTAAGTTTTAGCACGATCTCTAAGCAAAAAAGGAAATAGCTTCAATTTAAAAATATCATTGTCCACATCTTTCTTCTTTTGCATATCACACAAATAAACAAAGCTATTTAGATGGGTAGCGGCATCTTCACTAGGAAGGCCGGCGAATTGATCTTTCATGACAAGATTCAACAAAGCATCATTAATTTCACAAGATTCAGCATCGGTAAGAGGAGCAATCGAAGTGCTAAGAAAATCATTGTTGTTGGTATTGGTAAAGTCACACAATTTAGTATTGTCTTGAGCCATCATGACAAGCAAGCAATCCAACACACGAGCAAACAATAAACAAGCGAAAAAAGAAAGCGAACAGAAAAGAGGGCGAATAAAACGGCAAGGGTGAAGTGGGGGAGAGGAAAACGAGAGGCAAATGGCAAATAATGTAACGCAAGGGATACGAGTTTGTGATGGGTACTTGGTATGTCCTGACTTGTGCGTAGACTCCCCGGCAACGATGCCAGAAATCCTTCTTGCTACCTCTTGAGCACTGCGTTGGTTTTCCCTTGAAGAGGAAAGGGTGATGCAGTAAAGTAGTGTAAGTATTTCCCTCAGTTTTTGAGAACCAAGGTATCAATCCAGTAGGAGACCACGCGCGAGTCCCACGCACCTACACAAACAAATAAGAACCTCGCAACCAACCATGATAAAGGGGTTTTCAATCCCTTCACGGTCACTTACGAGAGTGAGATCTGATAGAGATGATGAGATAATATTTTTGGTATTACGATAAAGACTAAAAGTAAAGAAAACAAAATAAACGACAAAAGAAATAGCAAGTTGTTGGAAGATTAATATGATGGAAGATAGACCCGGGGGCCATAGGTTTCACTAGTGGCTTCTCTCAAGATAGCATAAGTATTACGGTGGGTAAACAAATTACTGTCGAGCAATTGATAGAATTGAGCATAGTTATGAGAATATCTAGGTATGATCATGTATATAGGCATCACGTCCGTGACAAGTAGACCGACTCCTGCCTGCATCTACTACTATTACTCCACACATCGACCGCTATCCAGCATGCATCTAGAGTATTAAGTTCGTAAGAACAGAGTAACGCTTTAAGCAAGATGAAATGATGTAGAGGGATAAACTCATGCAATATGATATAAACCCCATCTTTTTATCCTCGATGGCAACAATACAAAACGTGTCGTTTCCCCTGCCGTCACTGGGATCGAGCACCGCAAGATTGAACCCAAAGCTAAGCACTTCTCCCATTGCAAGAAAGATCAATCTAGTTGGACAAACCAAACTGATAATTCAAAGAGACTTGCAAAGATAACCAATCATACATAAAAGAATTCAGAGGAGATTCAAATATTGTTCATAGATAATCTTCATCATAAACCCACAATTCATCGGATCTCGACAAACACACCGCAAAAGAAGAGTTACATCAAATAGATCTCCAAGAGAATCGAGGAGAACTTTATATTGAGATCCAAAGAGAGAGAAGAACCCATCTAGCTAATAACTATGGACCCGGAGGTCTGAGGTAAACTACTCACACGTCATCGGAGAGGTTATGGTGTTGATGTAGAATCTCTCTGTGATCGATGCCCCCTCCGGCAGAGCGCCGGAAAAGGCCCCAAGATGGGATCTCACGGGTACAGAAGGTTGCGGCGGTGCAAATAGGGTTTTGGCTCCATGTCTGATGGTTTGGGGGTACGTAGGTATATATAGGAGGAAGAAGTAGGTCGGTGGAGCTATGAGGGGCCCACGAGGGTGGAGGGCGCGCCCCCCTGCCTCGTGGCTTCCTCATTGATTTCTTGACGTCCACTCCAAGTCCTGGATCACGTTTGTTTCTAAAATCACGTTCCCGAAGGTTTCATTTCGTATGGACTCCGTTTGATATTCTTTTTCTGCGAAACACTGAAATAGGCAAGAAACAGCAATTTGGGCTGGGCCTCCGGTTAATAGGTTAGTCCCAAAAATAATATAAAAGTGTATAATAAAGCCCATTAAACATCCAAAACAGAATATAATATAGCATGGAACAATAAAAAATTGTAGATACGTTGTAGACGTATCAAGCATCCCCAAGCTTAATTCCTGCTCGTCCTCGAGTAGGTAAATGATAAAAACAGAATTTTTTATGTGGAATGCTACTTAGCATAATTTTCAATGTAATTCTTTTATTTGTGGTATGAATATTCAGATCCGAAAGATTCAAGATAAAAGTTTAAAATTGACATAAAATTAATCATACTTCAAGCATACTAACTAAGCAATTATGTCTTCTCAAAATAACATGACCAAAGAAAGCTCATCCCTAAAAAATCATATAGTTCGGTCATGCTCCATTTTTTCACACAAGAATGCTCTCATCATGCACAACCCCGATGACAAGCCAAGCAATTGTTTCATACTTTAGTAATCTCAAACTTTTTTCAACTTTCACGCAATATATGAGCGTGAGCCATGGATATAGCGCTATGGGTGGAATAGAATATGATGATGGGGGTTATGTGGAGAAGAAAAAAAGGATAAAGTCTCACATTGACACGGCTAATCAACGAGCTAGGGAGATGCCCATCGATTGATGTCAATGCAAGGAGTAGGGATTGCCATGCAACGGATGCACTAGAGCTATAAATGCATGAAAGCTCAACAAAAGAAACTAAGTGGGTGTGCATCCAACTTGCTTGCTCACGAAGACCTAGGGCATTTGAGGAAGCCCATAGTTGGAATATACAAGCCAAGTTCTATAATGAAAAATTACCACTAGTATATGAAAGTGACAAAACAAGAGACTCTCTATCTTACAAATCATGGTGCTATTTTGAAGCACAAGTGTGAAAAAAAGGATAGTAGCATTGTCCCTTCTTTTTTTGGGGCCTTTCCTTTTTTATTTGGCCTTTCTCTTTTGTTATTTTTTTGGGACAATGCTCTATGAATGATGATCATCACACTTCTATTTATTTACAACTCAATGATTACAACTCGATACTAGAACAAAGTATGACTCTATATGAATGCCTCCGGCGGTGTACCGAGATAGGCAATGAATTAAGAGTGACATGTATGAAATAATATGCATGGTGGATTTGCCACAAATACGATGTCAACTACATGATCATGCAAGGCAATATGACAATGATGAAACGTGTCATGATAAACGGAACGGTGGAAAGCTGCATGGCAATATATCTCGGAATGGTTATGGAAATGCCATAATAGGTAGGTATGGTGGCTGTTTTGAGGAAGATATAAGGAGGTTTATGTGTGATAGAGCGTATCATATCACGTGGTTTGGATGCACCGATGAAGTTTGCACCAGCTCTCAAGGTGAGAAAGGGCAATGCACGGTACCGAAGAGGCTAGCAATGATGGAAGGGTGAGAGTGCGTATAATCCATGGACTTAACATTAGTCATAAAGAACTCACATACTTATTGAAAAAATCTACAAGTCATCAAAAACCAAGCACTACGCGCATGCTCCTAGGGGGATATGTTGGTGTAGGTGGCGATGATGGCCCCGACGGCGTTCCGGCGCCACCGGGAGAGAGGGGGAGAGAGCCCCCCTTCTTCTTCTTCCTTGACCTTCTCCCTAGATGGGAGAAGGGGTTCCATTCTGGTCCTTGGCTTCCATGGCATGGGAGGGGCGAGAGCCCCTCCGAGATTGGATCTATCTCTCTGTCTCTCTCTATTTCTGCATTCTCTGATTCTGCCCTTTCACCGTTTCTTATATTCCCGGAGATCCGTAACTTCGATTGGGTTGAAATTTGGACACGATTTTTATCCGGATATTAGATTGCCTGCGACGTAAGAAGGGCACCAACCACCTTACGGGGTGGCCACGAGGGCCCAGGGCGCGCCTGACCCCCGGGGCGTGCCCCCTGCCTCGTGGCCCCCTCGGGCATCGTCTCGCGTTGATTCTTCTTCCAAAAATTAACATATATTCCAAAAAAATCTCCGTCAGTTTTTATCCCGTTTGGACTCCGTTTGATATGGATTTTCTACGAAACAAAAAACATGCAACAAACAGGAACTGGCACTGCGCACTGGATCAATATGTTAGTCCTAAAAAAAGTATAAAAAGTTGCCAAAAGTGTATGAAAGTTGTAGAATATTGGCATGGAACAATAAAAAATTATAGATACGACGGAGACGTATCAGTTGCATGTTTTTTGTTTCGCAGAAAATCCATATCAAACGGAGCCCAAACGGGATAAAAACTGACAGAGATTATTTTTGGAATATATGTGAATTTTTGGAAGAAGAATCAACGGAGACGATGCCCGAGGGGCCCACGAGGGTGAGGGGCCCCAGTGGGTCAGGCACGCCATGGGCCCTTGTGGCCACTCCGTAAGGCGGTTGGTGCCCTTCTGTCGCTACAAGAAAGCCAATATCCGGAGAAAAATCATGTCCAAATTTCAGCCCAATCGGAGTTACGGATCTCCGGGAATATAAGAAACGGTGAAATGGCAGAATCTGGAACGCAGAAACAGAGAGAGACAGATCCAATCTCAGAGGGGCTCTCACCCCTCCCATGCCATGGAAGCCAAGGACCAGAGGGAGAAGGTCAAGGAATAAGAATAAGAAGGGGGGCTCTCTTCTCCTCTGTTTCGGTGGCGCCGAAATACCGCCGGGGCCATCATCATCACCGCAATCTACACCAACACCTCCGTCATTTTCACCAACATCTCCATCACCTTCCCCCATCTATCTACAGCGGTCCACTCTCCCGCAACCCGTTGTACCCTCTACTTGAACATGGTTCTTTATGCTTCATATTATTATCCAGTGATGTGTTGCCATCCTATGATGTCTGAGTATATTTTCGTTGTCCTATTGGTAATTAGTGAATTGCTATGATTGGTTTAATTTGCTTGTGGTTATGTTGTTGTCTTTTGGTGCCCATCATATGAGCACGCGCGTGGATCACACCATAGGGTTAGTTGTATGTTGATAGGACTATGTATTGGAGGGCAAGAGTGACAGAAGCTTCAACCTAGCATAGAAATTGATGCATACGGGATTGAAGGGGGGCCAATATATCTTAATGCTATGGTTGGGTTTTACCTTAATGAACGTTAGTAGTTGCGGATGCTTGGTAATAGTTCCAATCATAAGTGCATAGAATTCCAATTTAGGGATGACATGCTAGCAGTGGCCTCTCCCACATAAAACTTGCTATCGGTCTAGTAAAGTAGTCAATTGCTTAGGGACAATTTCGCAACTCCTACCACCACTTTTCCACACTCACTATACTAACTTTATTGTGTCTTTATCTAAACAGCCCCTAGAATTTATTTACGTGCTCTTTATATTCTTGCAAACCTATCCAACAACACCTACAAAGTACTTCTAGTTTCATACTTGTTCTAGGTAAAGCAAACGTTAAGCGTGCGTAGAGTTGTATCAGTGGTCGATAGAACTCGAGGGAATATTTGTTCTACCTTTAGCTCCTTGTTGGGTTCGACACTTATCGAAAGAGGCTACAATTGACCCCCTATACTTGTGGGTTATCATTCATCCGATGAGATCATCGTGGAACATGTGGGATCCAACATGGGTATCCAGATCCTCCTATTGGTTATTGGCCGGAGAGGCATCTCGGTCATGTCTGCATGGTTCCCGAACCCGTACGGTCTACACACTTAAGGTTCGGTGGCGCTAGAGTTGTAATGGGAATTGTATGTGGTTAGCGAAAGTTGTTCGAAGTCTCGGATGAGATCCTGGATGTCATGAGAAGTTTCAGAATGGCCCGGAGGTAAAGATTTATATATGGGAAGTCCTATTTTGGCCACCGGAAAATGTTCGAGATTTTTCGGTATTGTACCAGGAAGGTTCTAGAAGGTTCCGGAGTGGGGCCCAACTTCATGGGGGACCCACATGAACATGGGTAGTGGGGGCAAGGCCCCACACCCCTGGTCAAGGCGCACCAAGATCCCTCCTTAGAAGGAATAAGATCATATCCCGAAGGGATAAGATCAAGATCCCTAAAAAGGGGGGATAACAATCGGTGGGGAAGGGAAAGGATGGGATTTCTTTCCTCCCACCTTGCCAACGCCCCAATGGACTTGAAGGGCAAGAAACCAGCCCCCTACACCCATATATATAGTGGGGAGGTGCATGGGAGCTTAACCCCTTGCCCCTGGCGCAACCCTGCTCCCTCCTACACCTTCTCCTCCTCCATAGTGCTTAGTGAAGCTCTACCGGAGAACCACGAGCTCCATCGCCACCATGCCGTCGTGCTGCCGGAGTTCTCCCTCAACTTCTCCTCCTCCCTTGCTGGATCAAGAAGGAGGAGACGTCCCCGGGCTGTACGTGTGTTGAACGCGGAGGCGCCGTCCGTTCGGCGGTTGGATCGGATCTTCCGCAATTTGAATCGCCGTGAGTACGACTCCATCAATCGCGTTCTTGTAACGCTTCCGCTTAGTGATACGTATCCAACGTATCTATAATTTTTAATTGTTCCATGCTATTATATTATCTATTTTGGATGTTTAATGGGCTTTAATATGCTCTTTTATATTATTTTTGGGACTAACCTATTAGCCGAAGGCCCAGTGCCAGTTTCTGTTTTTTTGCCTACTTCAGTGTTTTGCAGAAAAGGAATACCAAACGGAATGAAACCTTCACGATGATCTTTCTTGGAACAAACGCAATCCAGAAGACTTGGATTTGAAGTTTGGAACTCCGTGAGGCGGCCACGAGGCAGGAGGGCGCGCCCCCACCATCGTGGGCCCCACGGAGCTCCACCGATGTACTTCTTTCGCCTATATATACTCTTATACCCTAAAAACATCAGGGGGAGCCATGAAACCACTTTTCCACCGCCGCAACCTTCTGTACCCGTGAGATCCCATCTTGGGGCCTTTTCGGGAGATCTGCCGGAGGGGGAATCGATCACGGAGGGCTTCTACATCAACACCATAGCCTCTCCGATCATGTGTGAGTAGTTTACCACAGACCTTCGGGTCCATAGTTATTAGCTAGATGGCTTCTTCTCTCTCTTTGGTTCTCAATACAAAGTTCTCCTCGATGTTCTTGGAGATCTATTCGATGTAATACTCTTTTGCGGTGTGTTTGCCGAGATCCGATGAATTGTGGGTTTATGATCAAGATTATCTATGAATATTATTTGGTTCTTCTCTGAATTCTTATATGCATGATTTGATATCTTTGCAAGTCTCTTCGAATTATCAGTTTAGTTTGGCCTACTAGATTGATCTATCTTGCAATGGGAGAAGTGCTTAGCTTTGGGTTCAATCTTGCGGTGTCCTTTCCTAGTGATAGTAGGGGCAGCAAGGCACGTATTGTATTGTTGCCATCGAGGATAAAAAGATGGGGTTTATATCATATTGCTTGAGTTTATCCCTCTACATCATGTCATCTTGCTTAATGCGTTACTCTGTTCTTATGAACTTAATACTCTAGATGCATGCTGGATAGCGGTCGATGTGTGGAGTAATAGTAGTAGATGCAGAATCGTTTCGATCTACTTGACACAGACGTGATGCCTATATTCATGATCATTGCCTAGATATTCTCGTAACTATGCTCTTTTCTATCAATTGCTCGGCAGTAATTTGTTCACCCACCGTAATACATGCTATCTTGAGAGAAGCCACTAGAGAAACCTATGGCCCCCGGGTCTCTTTCTTATTATATTGCATCTCTTTTATTTACATCACATCTCGTTTACTATTTTGCAATCTTTACTTTCCAATCTATACAACAAAAATACCAAAATTATTTATCTTACTATCTTTATTAGATCTCACTTTTGCGAGTGACCGTGAAGGGATTGACAACCCCTTTATCGCATTGGTTGCAAGGTTCTTGATTGTTTGTGCAGGTACTAGCTAGGTGACTTGCGTGTTATCTCCTACTATATTGATACCTTGGTTCTCAAAAACCGAGGGAAATACTTACGCTACTTTGTTTCATCACCCTTTCCTCTTCAAGGGAAAACCAACGCATGCTCAAGAGGTAGCAAGAAGGATTTTTGGTGCCGTTGCTGGGGAGATCTACGCTCAAGTCAAGACATACCAAGTACCCATCATAAACTCTTCTCCCTCGCATTACATTATTTGCCATTCGCCTCTCGTTTTCCTCTCCCCCACTTCTAAAACGATTTTCAAAAACCTTTGCCTTTTCTTCGCCCTTTTCCGTTCGTCTTTTTTCGCTTGCTTCTTGTGTGCTTGTGTGTTGGATTATTTATTGGTCACGATGGCTCAAGATAATACTAAGTTGTGTGACTTTTCCAATACCAACAACAATGATTTTATTAGCACTCCGATTGCTCCTACTAACGATGCTGAATCTTGTGAAATTAATACCGCTTTGTTGAATCTTGTTATGAAAGATTAATTTTGTGGCCTTCCTAGTGAAGATGCCGCTACCCATCTAAACAACTTTGTTGATTTGTGTGATATGCAAAGGAAGAAAGATGTGGATAATGATATTTTTAAATTGAAGCTATTTCCGTTTTTGCTTAGAGATCGTGTTAAAACATGGTTCTCTTCTTTGCCTAAAAATAGTATTGACTCATGGAATAAGTGCAAAGATGCTTTTATCTCTAAGTATTTTCCTCGCGCTAAGATCATCTCTCTTAGGAACGATATTATGAATTTTAAGCAACTTGATCATGAGCATGTTGCACAAGCTTGGGAGAGAATGAAATTAATGATACGTAATTGCCCTACACATGGTTTGAATTTATGGATGCTTATACAAATTTTTTATGCCGGATTGAATATTTCTTCTAGAAATCTTTTAGATTCGGCTGCGGGAGGCACTTTTATGGAAATCACTTTAGGAGAAGCTACTAAACTCCTAGATAATAATATGGTTAATTATTATCAATGGCACAAAAGATCCACTAGTAAAAAAGTTCATGCGATTGAAGAGATTAATGTTTTGAGTGGAAAGATGGATGAACTTATGGAATTATTTGCTAATAAAAGTGTTTCTTCCGATCCTAATGATATGCCTTTGTCCACTTTGATTGATAATAATAATGAATCTATGGATGTGAATTTTGTTGGTAGGAACAATTTTGGTAACAATGCGTATAGAGGAAACTTTAATTCTAGGCCGTTTCCTAGTAATTCCTCTAATAATTATGGTAATTCCTACAACAACTCTTATGGAAATTTTAATAAGATGCCCTCTGATTTTGAGATTAGTGTTAAAGAATTTATGAGTTCGCAAAAGAATTTCAATGCTTTGGTTAAAGCAAAATTGCTTAAGATTGATGAGTTGGCTATGAACGTGGATAGAATTTCTCTTAATGTTGATTCTTTGAAACTTAGATCTATTCCACCTAAGCATGACATCAATGAGTCTCTCAAAGCCAAGATAATTTCCATTGATGAGTGCAGAGAAAGAACCGCTAGGATGCGTGCTAAAAAGGATTGCTTTGTGAAAGCATGTTCTTCTAGTTTTTATGATAATAATGATGAAGATCTAAAAGTGATTGATGTGACTCCTATTAAATCATTTTTTTTGCTAAATATGAATCTTGATAAAGATGGGACTGGAGATGAGTCAACTTTAGTTAAAAGGCGTCCCAATGATTCGGAGTTTTTAGATCTTGATGCAAAAATTAATAAAAGTGGGATTGAAGAGGTCAAAACTTTACATAGCAATGAACCACTATTTTGGATTTCAAGGAATTTAATTATGATAATTGCTCTTTTATAGATTGTATTTCCTTGTTGCAATCCATGTTAAATTCTCCTCATGCTTACAATCAAAACAAAGCTTTTACTAAACATATCGTTGATGCTTTAATGCAATCTTATGAAGAAAAGCTTGAACTAGAAGTTTCTATCCCTAAAAAACTTTATGATGAGTGGGAACCTACTATTAAAATTAAGATTAAAGATCATGAATTCTATGCTTTATGTGATTTGGGTGCTAGTGTTTCCACGATCCCAAAAACTTTGTGCGCTGTGCTAGGTTTCCGTGAATTTGATGATTGTTCTTTAAATTTGCATCTTGCGGATTCCACCGTTAAGAAACCTATGGGAAGGATTAATGATGTTCTTATTGTTGCAAATAGGAATTATGTGCTCGTAGATTTCATTGTTCTTGATATAGATTGCAATCCTACATGTCCTATTACTCTTGGTAGACCTTTCCTTAGAATGATTGGTGCAATTATTGACATGAAAGAAGGAAATATTAGATTCCAATTTCCGTTAAGGAAAGGCATGGAACACTTTCCTACAAACAAAACTAAATTTCTTTATGAATCAATTATGAGAGTCACTTATGGATTGCATACCAAAGATGACAATACCTAGATCTATTCTTGTTTTTATGCCTAGCTAGGGGCGTTAAACGATAGCGCTTGTTGGGAGGCAACCCAATTTTATTTTTGTTCTTTGCTTTTTGTTCCTGTTTAGTAATAAATAATTCATCTAGCCTCTGCTTAGATGTGGTTTATATTTTAATTAGTGTTTGTGCCAAGTAGAACCTTTGGGAAGACATGGGTGAAGTCTTTGCAATCTTGCTGTAAAAAACAGAAACTTTTGTGCTCATGATATTAGATGCCATTTTTTTACTGGAGAGTGCTTTTAGGTTGATTCTTTTTGCAGATGATTAATAGACAAATTCCTCACGTTCACAAATTTATTTCAGAATTTTTGGAGTTTCAGAAGTATTCGTTTGATACAGATTGCTACAGACTGTTCTGTTTTGACATATTCTGTTTTTCGTGTGTTGTTTGCTTTTTTTAATGAATGTATGGGTAGTATCAAGGGATATGAGCCATAGAGAAGTTGGAATAAAGTAGGCTTAACACTAATACAAATAAAGAATGAGTTCATTACAGTACCTTAAAGTGGTGGTTTATTTTCTTATACTAACGAGGCTCATGAGATTTTCTGTTTAAGTTTTTTGTTGTGATGTTTTCAAGTTTTGGTTAAAGATTTGATGATTTTGGAATAAGGAGTGTCCAGATCCTAAGCTTGGGGATGCCCCGGAAGGCATCCCCTCTCTCGTCTTCGTCCATCGGTAACTTTACATGAGGCTATATTTTTATTCACCACATGATATGTGTTTTGCTTGGAGAGTCTTGTATGATTTAAGTCTTTGCTTTTTAGTTTACCACAATCATCCTTGCTGTACACACCTTTTGGAGAGACACGCATGAATCGGAATTTATTAGAATACTCTATGTGCTTCACTTATATCTTTTGAGCTAGATAATTTTGCTCTAGTGCTTCACTTATATCTTTTTAGAGCACGGTGGTGGTTTTATTTTATAGAAATTATTGATCTCTCATGCTTCACTTATATTATTTTGAGAGTCTTTTAGAACAGCATGGTAATTTTCTTTGGCTATAAAATTAGTCCTAATATGATGAGCATCCAAGATGGGTATAATAAAAACTATCATATAAAGTGCATTGAATATTATGAGAAGTTTGATTCCTTATGATTGTTTTGAGATATGAAGATGGTGATATTAGAATCATGCTAGTTGAGTAGTTGTAAATTTGAGAGATACTTGTGTTAAAGTTTGTGTTTCCCGTAGCATGCACGTTGGTGAACCGTTATGTGATGAAGTCGGAGCATGATTTATTTATTGATTGTCTATCTTATGAGTGGCGGTCGGGGACAAGCGATGGTCTTTTCCTACCAATCTATCCCCCTAGGAGAATGCGTATAGTACTTTGTTTCGATAACTAATAGATTTTTGCAATAACTATGTGAGTTCTTTATGACTAATGTTGAGTCCATGGATTATACGCACTCTCACCCTTCCACCATTGCTAACCTCTCTAATACCGCGCACCTTTCGCTGGTATCATGCACCCACCATATACCTTCCTCAAAACAGCCACCATACCTACCTATTATGGCATTTCCATAGCCATTCCAAGATATATTTCCATGCAACTTTCCACCATTCCGTTTATTATTACACGCTCCATCATTGTCATATTGCTTTGCATGATCATGTAGTTGACATCGTATTTGTGGTAAAGCCACCGTTCATGATTTTCATACATGCCACTCTTGATTCATTGCACATCCCGGTACACTGCCAGAGGCATTCACATAGAGTCATATTTCGTTCTAAGTATTGAGTTGTAATTCTTGAGTTGTAAGTAAATAAAAGTGTGATGATCATCATTATTAGAGCATTGTCCCAGTGAGGAAAGGATGATGGAGACTATGATTCCCCCACAAGTCGGGATGAGACTCCGGACGGAAAAAAAAGAGACCATAAAAAAAAGATAAAGGCCCAAATAAAAAATAAAATAAAAAAATGAGAGAAAAAGAGAGAAGGGACAATGCTAGTATCCTTTTACCACACTTGTGCTTCAAAGTAGCACCATGATCTTCATGATAGAGAGTCTCCTATGTTGTCACTTTTATACTAGTTGGAATTTTACATTACAGAACTTGGCTTGTATATTCCAATGAGGGGCTTCCTCAAATTGCCCTAGGTCTTCGTGAGCAAGCAAGTTGGATGCAACCCACTTAGTTCCGTTTGTTGAGCTTTCATACACTTATAGCTCTAGTGCATCCGTTGCATGACAATCCCTACTCACTCACATTGATATCTATTGATGGGCATCTCCATAGCCCATTGATACGCCTAGTTGATGTGAGACTATCTTCTCCTTTTTGACTTCTCCACAACCACCATTCTATTCCACCTATAGTGCTATGTCCATGGCTCACGCTCATGTATTGCGTGAAAATTGAAAAAGTTTGAGAACATCAAAAGTATGAAACAATTGCTTGGCTTGTCATCGGGGTTGTGCATGATTTAAATATTTTGTGTGATGAAGATAGAGCATAGCCAGACTATATGATTTTGTAGGGACAACTTTCTTTGGCCATGTTATTTTGAGAAGACATGATTGCTTTATTAGTATGCTTGAAGTATTATTGTTTTTATGTCAATATTAAACTTTTGTTTCGAATCTTATGGATCTGAACATTCATGCCACAATAAAGAGAATTACGTTGAAAATTGTGTTAGGTAGCATTCCACATAATTTTTTTTTATCATTTACCTACTCGAGGACGAGCATGAATTAAGCTTGGGGATGCTTGATACGTCTCCAATGTATCTATAAATTTTTATTGTTCCATGCTATTATATTATCTGTTTTGGATCTTTAATGGGCATTAATATGCTCTTTTATATTATTTTTGGGACTAACCTATTAACCGAAGGCCCAGTGCCAGTTTCTTTTTTTTTTTGCCTATTTCAGTGTTTTGTAGAAAAGGAATACCAAACGGAATCCAAACGAAATGAAACCTTCGCGATGATCTTTCTTGGAACAAACACAATCTAGAAGACTTGGAGTTGAAATCTAGAACTCCGTGAGGCGGCCACGAGGCAAGAGGGCGCGCCCAGGGGGGTAGGCGCGCCCCCACCCTCATGGGCCCCATGGAGCTCCACCGACGTACTTATTTCCCCTATATATACTCTTATACCCTAAAAACATCAGGGGGAGCCACGAAACCACTTTTCCACCACTGCAACCTTCTGTACCCGTGAGATCCCATCTTGGGGCCTTTTCCGGCGATCTGCCGGAGGGGGAATCGATCACGGAGGGCTTCTACATCAACACCATAGCCTCTCCGATGATGTGTGAGTACTTTACCATAGACCTTCAGGTCCATAGTTATTAGCTAGATTGTTTCCTCTCCCTCTTTGGTTCTCAATACAAAGTTCTCCTCGATGTTCTTGGAGATCTATTCGATGTAATACTCTTTTGCGATGTGTTTTTCGAGATCCGATGAATTGTGAATTTATGATCAAGATTATCTATGAATATTATTTGTTCTTCTCTGAGTTCTTATATGCATGATTTGATATCTTTGCAAGTCTCTTCGAATTATCGGTTTAGTTTGGCCCACTAGATTGATCTTTCTTGCAATGGGAGAAGTGCTTAGCTTTGGGTTCAATCTTATGTGTCCTTTCCCAAGGATGAGGGGCAGCAAGGCACGATTGTATTGTTGCCATCGAGGATAAAAAGATGGGGTTTATATCATATTGCTTGAGTTTATCCCTCTACATCATGTCATCTTGCTTAATGTGTTACTCTGTTCTTATGAACTTAATACTCTAGATGCATGCTGGATACCGGTCGATGTGTGGATTAATAATAGTAGAAGCAGAATCATTTCAATCTACTTGACACGGACGTGATGCCTATATTCATGATCATTGCCTAGATATTCTCATAACTATGCGCTTTTCTATCAATTGCTCGGCAGTAATTTGTTCAGCCACCGTAATACATGCTATCTTGAGAGAAGCCACTAGTGAAACCTATGGCCCCTGGGTCTCTTTCTTATTATATTGCATCTCTTTTATTTACATCGCATCTCGTTTACTATTTTGCAATCCTTACTTTCCAATCTATACAACAAAAATACCAAAAATATTTATCTTACTATCTTTATTAGATCTCACTTTTGCGAGTGACCGTGAAGGGATTAACAACCCCTTTATCGCGTTGGTTGCAACGTTCTTGATTGTTTGTGCAGGTACTAGGTGACTTGCGTGTTATCTCCTACTGGATTGATACCTTGGTTCTAAAAAACTGAGGGAAATACTTATGCTACTTTGCTGCATCACCCTTTCCTCTTCAAGGGAAAACTAACGCATGCTCAAGAGGTATGATACGTCTCCAACGTATCTATAATTTTTGATTGTTCCATGCTATTATATTATGTGTTTTTGATGTTTATGGGCTTTATTTTACACTTTTATATTACTTTTGGGACTAACCTATTGACCCAGAGCCCAGTGCCAGTTCATGTTTTCCCTTGTTTCAGTGTTTCGAAGAAAAGGAATATCAAACAAAGTCGAAATGGAATGAAACCAACTGGAGAAGTTATTTTTGGAAGGAAAGCTACCGGAAAAACTTGGAGTGCATGTCAGGAAAGAGGCGAGGAAGCCACGAGGTAGGGGGGCGCACCCACCCCCCTAGGGCACGCCCTCCACCCTCGTGGGCCCCTTGTGGCCCCCCTGACTTACTTCTTCCGCCTATATATATCCATATACCCTAAAAACTTTGAGGAACAGAATAGATCAGGAGTTCCGCCGCAAGAAGCCTCAGAGCCACCAAAACCAATCGGGACCTGTTCAAGCACTCACGGAGGGGGGAACCTCACCGTGGCCATCTTCATCATCCCGGCGCTCTCCATGACGAGGAGGAGTACTTCACCCTCGGGCTGAGGGTATGTACAAGTAGCTATGTGTTTGATCTCTCTCTCTCTCTCTCGTGTTCTTGATTTGGCACGATCTTGATGTATCGCGAGCTTTGCTATTATAGTTGGATCTTATGTTGCTTCTCCCTCTACTCTCTTGTAATGGATTGAGTTTTCCTTTGAAGTGATCGTATCGGATTGAGTCTTTAATGATTTGAGAACACTTGATGTATGTCTTGCCGTGCGTATCTGTGGTGACAATGGGATATCACGTGATTCACTTGATGTATGTTTTGGTGATCAACTTGCGGGTTCCTCCCATGAACCTATGCATAGGGGTTGGCACACGTTTTCGTCTTGATTCTCCGGTAGAAACTTTGGGGCACTCTTTGAGGTTCTATGTGTTGGTTGAATAGATGAATCTGAGATTGTGCGATGCATATCGTATAATCATACTCACAGATACTTGAGGTGACATTGGAGTATCAAGGTGACATTAGGGTTTTGGTTGATTTGTGTCTTAAGGTGTTATTCTAGTACGAACTCTAGGGCTGTTTGTGACACTTATAGGAATAGCCCAATGGATTGATTGGAAAGAATAACTTTGAGGTGGTTTCGTACCCTACCATAATCTCTTCGTTTGTTCCCCACTATTAGTGACTTTGGAGTGACTATTTGTTGCATGTTGAGGGATAGTTATATGATCCAATTATGTTATTATTGTTGAGAGAACTTGCACTAGCGAAAGTATGAACCCTAGGTCTTGTTTCAACGCATTGCAATACCGTTTACGCTCAATTTTACCGCTTGTTACCTTGCTGTTTTTATATTTTCAGACTACAAAAACCTATATCTACCATCCATATTGCACTTGTATCACCATCTCTTCGCCGAACTAGTGCACCTATACAATTTACCATTGTATTGGGTGTGTTGGGGACACAAGAGACTCTTTGTTATTTGGTTGCAGGGTTGCTTGAGAGAGACCATCTTCATCCTACGCCTCCCACGGATTGATAAACCTTAGGTCATCCACTTGAGGGAAATTTGCTACTGTCCTACAACCTCTGCACTTGGAGGCCCAACAACGTCTACAAGAAGAAGGTTGCATAGTGGACATCAAGCTCTTTTCTGGCGCCATTGTCGGGGAGGCTAGGTAAGCGGCACTCACACCCCGTCAACCAAGCTCTTTTCTGGCGTCGTTGCCGGGGAGGTGAGTGCTTGAAGGTATATCTTTAGATCTTGCGTTCGAATCTTTTTGTTTCTTGTTTTAGCACTAGTTTAGTTTATAAAAGAAAACTACCAAAAAATGGAATTGAGTTTGTCTCATACGCTTCACCTTTTTAATATCTTTTGTGAGTATGATGGTAAGGAAAATTGTGCCAAAGTGTTAGAAGAAGAATGCATTAAAATGTTTGGCACTAAATATTTGAATGATGAGCATGATTGCAATGTTGTTAGTATGAACTCCTTGAATATCCATGGTACTAATGATTATTGCACTAGTTATGATGAAAATGTCTCCTATAAACTTGTCAATTTTTGTGGAGTGCATTGGGTTTGCAAGTACACACCAAATAGGGAAGATAGATATTGCAAGAGGCATAATCATTTAGAAACTAAATGGTTGCAAGAAAGGCTAGATGCGTGTGCTAAAAATTTTAAACTTTATTAGCCATACTTGTGAACTTTGCAATGAACGTGATCATTTCAGTACCCAATGCAAATTGTTTCATGATCGTATCGTGTCCAAAAATTGTGATGACTTGATTTCCCCTGCACATCATAATGAACTTAGTTTGCTCTTGGGTTATGAAGAAATGAAACGTATAACTAAGGATATTCCAAAATTTGCCCTTGATAGAGTTCTTCATTTTGATCTAGAGGAAATTTATATGTGTTGTGCGGTGAATTGCATTGAAAATCCTTATATTGCCAATTACATAAAGAGAAGAAAACAAATAGAAGATGAAGAGAATACTAACGAAAGGGAAGAGACTTCCCAATATCCTCCTATTATTTCTTATGATGAATCAGGTAACGAGGAGGAGCCTTCTATTCAACCAATCTCATTAATAAGGAGCTCCAAAAAGAGGATTGAACCCACACATGACGTGGTGAAGAAGAAGAAAAGAAAAAGGAAGAGAGGTAAAAAGGTATCTCTCCCAAATAATGTTGCTCCTATTATTGCTGCGCCTCATGAAAATGAATCAAAAATAATTGTGGAAGATGATGCACTTGATGATGATCTCGTTATGCCTATTGCTTGTTGTGATGATTATGATTGGGAAGATAATGATACTTCTTATGATCTTGAAAATCTTTTTGGCACTTGCTTAGAAGAATATGATAATTGCTATACTATTGGTGCTATCCATACTATTAATGATGAGAGTGATTACTTATGATATGAAAAGACCCAAGCTTGGGGAAGCTATGTTTGATGAGAATGACATATTTGAGAATATATTTGCTGCAATTAATGTTTGTCCCAAGCTTGGGGATGCTATGTTTAATGAAGATGATATTTTTAGCCTCCCAAGTTTTGATATGCAAAGTTGTTATAATGTAGCATGCCTTCTACCTATGATGATTATATTGATGAAAGTGGGTTTGGAAGAGTGTCAACTCTAGGAAGTAATGATCCCACTATTTTGGAGGATGTTGAATCTTATAATATTTATGAAAGTGGATTTGGAGAGGTCATGACTTTATTTAGCAATGATTCCACTATCTTGCTACTTATGATGATTATTGTGATGAAACTTATGCTATAAAAAGTAGTGATGATTATATTTATAAAACTTGTCATGATTATGATTACCCTTTTTCTGAACATTACTCTTTTAGTGTGGAAACAATTTATAGTATTCAAGTCTCTTATGATACTCCCACTATTCCGAATGAGAAGAATTTTGCTTATGTGGAGAGTAATAAAAATTCTATGCTTATGCATCATGAAAAGAATGCTTTAGGTGCTGGTTATATAGTTGAATTCATTCATGATACTACTGAAAATTATTATGAGGGAGGAATATATGCTTGTAGGAATTGCAATAATATCAAGTTTCCTCTCTATGTGCTTAAAGTTTTGAAGTTATCCTTGTTTTACCTTCCTATGCAAGTTGATTCTTGTTCCCATAAGTTGTTTCCTCACAAAATCCCTATGCATAGGAAGTGGGTTAGACTTAAATGTGCTAGTCTTATTCTTCATGATGCTCTCTTTATGTTTCAATTCTTATCTTTTATGTGAGCATCATTGAGATCATAATGCCTAGCTAGGGGCGTTAAACGTTAGCGCTTGTTGGGAGGCAACCCAATTTTATTTTATTTTCTTGATTTTTGGTTCTGTTTAGGAATAAATAATCCATCTAGCTTCTGTTTAGATGTGGTTTTGTGTTTTAGTTAGTGTTTGTGCCAAGTAGAACCTTTGGGAAGACTTGGGTGAAGTCTTTATGATCATGCTGTAAAAAACAGAAACTTTAGCGCTCACGAGATTAGGTTCAACTTTTTACTGGAGAATGCTATTTAGTTGATTATTTTTGCATATGATTACTAGACAAATTCCTCAGGTCCAGCAATTTATTTTAGAATTTTTGGAGTTTCAGAACTTTGCGTTTGGTTCAGATTACTACAGACTGTTTTGTTTTTGACAGATTCTGTTTTTCGTGTGTTGTTTGCTTATTTCGATGAATCTATGGCTAGTAAAATGTAACATCCCAAATTTTCAATTTGGAATGTTATACATAGATCATCATTGCATACCATATTTTGTTGCATTTTTGGCTCGATCCTAGAAATTCTACACAACTCAAGGACCCACGGAGAGAGTTAGGGATTTCGTTATTTTCATATTTGAGTTTTCTCAAATTTTAAAAATAGGATCATTTGGTTTACTTATTTTATCTTCAATTATTTCTATTACAAAAATATGAGAGAGGGAATAAAATCACTTTCCCAAAATAAAGAAATAATGAGGGTTTAATAATAAAATCAAATAAGATTTTATTTTGGAGTTTTCGCCATTTTATTTGAATTTAGGAAAAATGTGCATTTTTCAAAATTGCATTTAGGCCCCAAATAAATGTTCATCTACCCCGTCTTGATTTTAGAAGCCGGGGAAAATTTATTTCGGGATTTTTGGAGTCCGTTTAGTATTTCTTTCGTTTGATTTTCTGCGTGAAATTATTTATTAAAAAAAACGAACCGACTTACGGGTCGCACTCGAAGGGACTCACTTCGGGCAGCCTTTATATACCGCCGCCCAGCCCACCAGCCCCGAGTCAGCGAGCCCATGCCCCGCCGCCGACACCGCTACCAAACCTTAACCCTAACCCTAGCCCCGATCCGATCCGCCACGAGTCACGAGGTTCGCCGCCGCCTCGTTTTCCGTGCAGGTTAAAAAAAACAGATCATTTTTTTAAAATTTTCATCGTTTTTTTAGTTTCCGCTTTTTATTAGATCGGTTTATTATTTTTGGTTCGGTTAAATAGCTTAGCGTTCATTTCGTTCGTTCGCTTTTAGCTTAACGTGTTCGTCAGATTAGTTTTAGTTAATGAACGTCCGTTCGTTAACCTGTTCGTCGTTTTTCTTTTTCCTGGATTTAATCCGCGATTTTTCTGATCGCGATTTCTGATCCGATTTTTGTTCTAGTATAACTTTTCGCTCGTTTATCGGAATGAGGCGATTCAAGCGCCTGGAGTTTCGTCTCGAAACCCTGTTTCCGAATAACCAACTTAAACAATTTTTTGCTTCTGTAAAATTTGACATAGATCCATATTAGTAAAACGGAG
The DNA here is from genome assembly GCA_021605205.1 of Aegilops longissima. NCBI lineage: Eukaryota > Viridiplantae > Streptophyta > Magnoliopsida > Poales > Poaceae > Aegilops > Aegilops longissima. Next base: position 552,199,708 of record CM038682.1, read on the forward strand.
CTGTTTTCTTTCGCCGTTTGACTTTCGTTGCTTCGTTTGATTTGATTCTTTTTGCAAACCGGAGTTCTTAAGTTGAACTTTCTGGTTAAATATTTTGTTTGAGTTTTACCCGTGCATTAGATGAGTACTTATTGTATGCTTGTTTGTTTGTCTGCGATAGAATACCCGTGAGTGCGCCTTTGTTACTTGAGTCTCTAGGTTTCATGGATCATCGCAAGGCAAGTAACACTTTGATCATACCTTTTCTACTACCCAGTTTTTATGCATTAGATCTATCCTCAAACATTGCATGATTAGGATCTAATTAAATTGTGGGATGGGAAGTAGATGAGGTAGTACCTATTACCTGCTTATTTTCAAACCCTTGGGAGTTACTTCTACGCTTGCTTATTATGCCATGCTATGCTAGTAGACGTGGATTGGGTGAGTGTATCCATGATGATGTGAGATTGATAATTAATGGTTTATTTAAGGTGGCTACTTAAACACACATCCTGGGTGGATTGAGGCACCTGGTTTCCATCAGACTTGCCTGTTTTTCTTGGACCGCCACCCGTGCTCAAAGGGATCATGAGATTATTCATGCTAGAAACTTCCGTGTGCAGCCACATGCTACTACGGGCTCTAGCATAGTTGACTAAGTTGTGCGAACTCTTACGGGTAGACTAGCTGATGTAGGGGTTATAGGTTGGTACGGTCTACCCACACGTAAGGTGCTAGCGCTTCTGAAAGACTATGTCTCGGTCATCCGCTTCTCAAACACCTCAGAAAAGCGAGAAATCAAACGGAGGAGATTGAGTCTTGTGGGGAAAAGTGCACAAACCTCTACAGAGTGTATAAACTAATCATGGTTAGCCGTGTCCCCGGTTATGGACATCTTGAGTATCTAGTACTTGGATATCATGTGAATCTCATCATGTTACTCTAATTAATATTGTTGGGTTGTTAACGAGTACTTTTATTTGGGATTGAGGATGCTGTCAACCATTCTCAATGTTCAACAACCACCATGATAGTTAAATAAATTTATTCCTTTGAAGTAGGAAAAAATTGGCTTTATGCAAAAACTGTAACCATAGAGCTTTCCACCAGCCATATATGCATGTAGTATAGGCTTACTCTTTCACTATTCTCAATGTGTTACTTTGCCAGCATATTCCATGTGCTGACCCGTTTTCGGGCTGCAATGTTTCATGTTGCAGACTTTTCAGACGACGAGTAAGGTGCTTAGGTCATGGTTCTATACTCAGTGATGCCGTTGGAGTTGATGGACTCGCTTATTCTTTCAAGCCTTCCGCTGTTAATCGTTATTAGATGGCCTTAAGCCATATTTATTTTCGTTAAGTTCTCTCTTGAGACATTCGATGTAATAAGTGTGTGATTGCTACTCTGTTATAAATCCTTCGAGTACTGTGTGGTGTCAGCATTACTGATCTAGGTATGACACTTGAGCACAGAGATCAGACTGTTTGAGGTCTGGTCACTACAAAGATGGTATCAGAGCACACGCTGACTGTAGGACACGACCACTAAGCTAAAGCCCTAGATCACTACTCTCATCTCATTTCTGACTCCTCATCTTTTCTACTCTTTTAGGATGACGGAAGCGAGGATCAAGTTCACCCAGCCGGATGAAGATACACCCTTTAGACGACACCTGAAGGAAGTCACTAAGTACCTGAACATCGGAATACCAAGATTCACCGGGACCTACAATTCAACTTTACCCGAAGAGGAGCGCTGGAAGATTCAAGCTCAAGTTCCCGGAAGGACGTTCGCGCCAGTCACGGAGCCCATAGAGTGTGTTTTTAATGCACCAACTTGGAGTCTGGGAAAGAGCATGGCAACTCACATAACCATGGGACGCATTGGAGAAGTTCACAAAGAAGACCTCAAGGATACTATCTACCAGATTTGCGGACGCCAAGATGAACAATGGGAGATAGTTAGCACTAAGAAGGATCGATCCATTGCAGCTTTCATCCAAGAGTTAAATCAGCACATTCGACGCCAGAGAACCAGGTGTCGCGCAGACATGATGGAGTTGAAGAAAGCAAAAGCCAAGATTATCGAACTAGAAGGAGAACTGAAGGCCACTCGCAAGGACTACATGGAGGAGATTGTAGCTCTAGTGAGACAAAACGGCGATCTTAAGGAGAAGATTGAAGAACTCATGGGGAATTCAGCACCCGGAGAAGAAGATGAAGACTGCACCTGTCCAGAGAACTACATCATCATCGACAACACTGATTCCGATCCTAGTGATGATGATTTCGAAGATGAAGCTGGAGCAGATATCATGGAGTCTTCATCGGAGCAGTTTTTCTAGTTGACCACCATAACAGTAGTAGAATTTCCCCCATTAAAAATTAGTTTTAGTCCAAGCACTTTGTAACGATAGTTAGACTGTTGTTTGCTCTTGAGTGATTTGATTGGAGTGATATTGTGTGTCTTTGTCTCATGTGCATATGGGTAGTGTTTCTCCCTAGACCTCATTCTATTCTTAACTCTCGTCTTTTCTATAAACCCTCAGATGCCTCCGAGACGCGACCCTGGATTTGTTTTCCCGCCAGAGATCACTCAGTTGATTCAGCAGCAGAATGCCCTGATTCAAACATTGGTACAGAACCAAGGCAACAACAACAACAACAACAACCCACCACCACCACCACATGTTGACCATTTGACCCGTTTCTTGAGGCTGAATCCGCAGGTGTTTTCCAGTAGCACTGAGCCAATTGTTGCAGATGATTGGCTCCGCAAAGTAGGGAGGGAGTTGACCACTGCAGGATGTACAGATGGGGAAAGGGTGAAATTTGCCGCACATCAGCTTGAAGGACCCGCAACAGCATGGTGGGAGAATTTTACAGCCACTTACCTCAGAGACACCGCCACATGGGATCGGTTTCAAGAAGCTTTCCATCGCCCATGTTTCAAAGCAGGAGCTATGGCCATGAAGAAGCGTGAGTTTCGCAACTTGCGCCAAGGAGGACGGACAGTTGGCCAGTATGTGGATGACTTTAGTAAACTAGCACGTTATGCCCCAGATGACGTTGCTACGGACGCAGCTAAGCAGGAGAAGTTTCTAGAAGGACTGAACGATGAGTTAAGCATGCAGTTGATGGTAGCCACCTTCAATAACTACCAGGAGTTAGTAGATCATGCTCTTATGATTGAAGGGAAGCAGCAGCAGATTGACAATCGCAAGAGAAAGTATGGACAGGGGAAGTATAACGCTGGAGCTCAGCAGAAACTTCGCTTTACTCCGAAGCCAGGAGGAAAATTTCAGCATACTCACGGAGGAGGTAGCTCGCACAACCATAATGGCACCAAGAATGGAAACGGGAATGGAGGAAGCAATGGACAAAACCGCACCAACCCGTCAACACCATCCAAGGTAGACCTGAGCCTTATCACTTGTTATAAGTGCCGTAAGACTGGGCATTATGCAAATGATTGTCCAAAAGCCCAAAATGGTAACGGCAATGGAAGCTCAGGCAAGAAGCCAAACCCTTTCAACAGGGGACAAATGAACCACGTTACCGTGGAGGAGGTTGAAGCTCAGCCAGACGCAGTAATAGGTAAGTTTTTGGTTAAGACATTTACTGCAGTTGTTCTTTTTGATACTGGTGCATCACATTCATACATATCAAGGGGATTTGTGGATAAGTATAAATTACCAACCCAAGCCCTTAGGTCACCCATGCTAGTAACCTCACCCGGAGCAGAATATATGGCAAGTATATGGTGCGATCGACTGCCATTAAGGATTGGAAACTATGTATTTCCCTCGGACCTAATAGTTTTGGAATCCCAAGGATTGGATGTGATATTAGGTATGGATTGGTTATCAAAGTACGGAGGGAATATTGATTGCGCCAGTAAGTCGATTTTGCTTACCACCCCAGAAGGAAGGAGAATCAAGTATGTATCACGGCATGAGCCGAGGAGAGCACATGTAAATTCCTTAACATGAGTTGTGCAGGAGGAAGTACCAGTGGTAAGGGATTATCCGGACGTGTTTCCGGAAGAGTTGCCAGGCATGTCGCCGGACAGAGACATTGAATTTCTGATTGAACTATCGCCGTGCATCGGGCCGATATCTAAGAGACCGTAGAGGATGCCAGCCCAAGATTTGGAGGAAATTAAGAAGCGATTAAGGAGTTCTTGGATAAAGGTTTTATTCGCCCAAGTTCTTCGCTTTGGGGATCACCAAGATTCTAGTGGAGAAGAAGGACGGATCATTAAGAATGGTTGTTGATTATCGAGGATTGAATGAAGTGACCATTAAGAACAAATACCCGTTGCCGATGATCAACGACTTGTTTGACCAATTGCAAGGAGCTAAAGTATTTTCCAAGATCTATTTGCGATCAGGATACCATCAGTTGAAGATTCGAGAGCAGGATATACCCAAGACGGCTTTTACCACCAGGTACGGGCTGTATGAGTACACCGTTATGTCATTTGGTCTGACTAACGCCCCAGCCTATTTTATGAACATGATGAACAAGGTGTTTATGGAGTTTTTGGATAAGTTCGTCGTGGTATTCATTGACGATATTTTGGTCTACTCAAAGAATGAAGAAGAACATAAGGAGCATTTGCGTTTGGTACTCGAGAAGCTCAGAGAACATCAGTTGTATGCCAAGTTCAGCAAGTGTGAGTTTTGGTTGAAGGAAGTTGGATTTCTCGGACATGTTATATCCGGAGAAGGTATAGCAGTAGACCCCACTAAAGTTGCCACGGTGACAAACCGGGAAGCGCCAATATCGCTTGAGAGATCCGAGTTTCCTTGGACTCGCAGGATACTACCGAGATTCATTGAGAATTTCTCGAGGATTGCGAAGCCTATGACAGAATTATTGAAGAAGGATACCAAGTTCATTTGGACCGAGGAGTGTGAGGCTAGCTTCCAAGAGTTGAAGAAGCGCTTGGTTACCTCACCAAGATTAATCCTGCTGCACCAAAGCAAGGATTACGAAGTTTATTATGACGCTTCACGCCGAGGACTTGGAGCAAAGGCTTATGCAAGAGGGAAGAGTTGTTTCGTATGCTTCACGACAGCTGAAACCTCACAAATTAAACTATGCCACGCATGATTTGGAGTTAGCAGCCGTAGTGCATGCATTGAAAACATGGAGACATTTCCTCATTGGAAATCATTGTGAGGTGTATATGGATCACAAGAGTTTGAAGTACATCTTCACGCAGAAGGAGTTAAATCTCAGGCAGAGAAGATGGTTGGAGCTCATCAAGGATTATGATATGAGATTGCATTACCACCCCGGAAAGGCTAACGTGGTAGCAGACGCGTTGAGCTGTAAGAGTCATGTAAACATCCTAATGACCGGAGTTTTACCAAAAGAATTAGCCGAGGAATTTCGGGAGCTATGTTTGGAAATAGTTCCGCGAGGCTATGTAGTAGCGTTGGAGATTCAATCTACTTTGATGGATAAAATCAGAGAAGCTCAAAGGACAGATAAGGAAGTTGCTTCTATTAAGGAGAAGATGAGCAAGGGAAAAGCAAAGGGATTTCGTGAGGATGAGCACGATACCTTATGGTTTGAGGACCGCTTACGTACCAAGTGATCCGGAGATTCGAAGTTGATTTTGCAAGAGGCACATGATTCGCCAGATTCGATCCACCCGGAAATACCAAGATGTATTTGGACTTGAAGGATACTTTCCGTGGACCGGAATGAAGAAAGATATCGCAGAGTATGTAGCAGTTTGTGATGTGTGTCGAAAGTGAAAGCGTAACATCGAAGCCAGGATTGTTACAGCCATTGCCTATACCCGAATGGAAGTGGGATAAACTAGGCATGGGCTTCATCACGGATTGCCCAGACCCGCTCAGCGATGACTCGATTTGGGTTGTAGTCGATCGTTTGACGAAGGTAGCTCATTTCATTCCTCAGAAGACTACCTACAACAAAGGCTAAATTGGCTAAGATATACATGACAAGGATTGTATGCTTGCATGGAGTTCCGAGGAGTATCGACGATAGAGGAACCCAATTCACCTCAAAGTTCGGAAGCAGATTGCACGAAACTTTGGGAACCAGACCGAGTTTAGTACAGCTTTTCATCCACGCATGATGGACAAACCGAGAGAGTCAACCAGATCTTAGAGGATATGCTGAGAGCATGTGCTTTGGATTATGGATCAAGTTGGGATGACAACTTTCCATATGCGGAGTTTTCTTATAACAACAGCTACCAAACCAGTTTGAAGATGGCACCTTTCGAAGCCTTGTACGGAAGGAGGTGCAGAACCCCACTATTGTGGGATGAAGTTGGAGACCGCCAGTTGTTTGGACCGGATTTGATTAAGGAGTCTGAACGGAAAGTAAAGTTGATTCGCGATAGGCTCAAGGTAGCCCAGTCAAGACAGAAGAGCTATGCAGATTCAAAACGCAAAGAGATGTAATATGAAGCCGAGACGAGTTTATCTTCGAGTATCTCCGCTTCGAGGAGTTAAGCGTTTTGGTGTTAAAGGAAAATTAGCGCCACGTTTTGTGGGACCATACAAAGTTTTCGAGCGCATGGGAGAAGTTGCGTACAAGTTGGAACCACCCGAAGGTTTGTCAGGTGTTCATGATGTGTTTCATGTTTCTCAGTTGAAGAAGTGTCACGCAGAGATGGCGGATATACCACTGAGAGATACTGTGCCACTAGAGGCGATTCAATTGAATAACGATTTGACCTATGAGGAAAAGCCAGTTAAGATTCTGGAGTATGCCAGCCGAGTCACCCGCAGCAAGGTCATTAAGTTTTGCAAAGTTCAATGGAGCCACCACACCAAGGATGAAGCCACCTGGGAGCGAGAGGAAGATATGCTTAAGGACCACCCTCACCTATTTTCTAGCCAACCCGAATCTCGAGGGCGAGATTCATCTTAAGGGGGTAGGTTTGTAACATCCCAAATTTTCAATTTGGAATGTTATACATAGATCATCATTGCATACCATATTTTGTTGCATTTTTGGCTCGATCCTAGAAATTCTACACAACTCAAGGACCCACGGAGAGAGTTGGGGATTTCGTTATTTTCATATTTGAGTTTTCTCAAATTTTGAAAATAGGATCATTTGATTTTAATTATTTTATCTTCAATTATTTCTATTACAAAAATATGAGAGAGGGAATAAAATGACTTCCCCAAAATAAAGAAATAATGAGGATTTAATAATAAAATCAAATAAGATTTTATTTTAGAGTTTTCTCCGTTTTATTTGAATTTAGGAAAAATGTGCGTTTTTCAAAATTGTATTTAGGCCCCAAATAAATGTTTATCTAGTCCGGCTTGATTTTAGAAGCCGGGGAAAATTTATTTCGGGATTTTTGGAGTCCGTTTAGTATTTCTTTCGTTTGATTTTCTGCGTGAAATTATTTATTAAAAAAACGAACCGACTTACCGGGCTGTACCCGAGCGGGACTCCGCCCGGGGCAGCCTTTATATACCGCCGCCCCAGCCCACCCCCCCCTCCTCGAGTCACGGGCCGGCCACCGCCGACACCGCTACCAAACCCTAATCAGAATCCTAGCCCCGATCCGCCACCACCGCCGCCCGCCGCCGCCGCCGACTTCGCCGGAGCCGCCGAGGTTCGCCGCCGCCTCGTTTTCCGTGCCGTTTTTTTATAAAAACCGATCGGTTTTTTAGTTTTAGTCGGTTTTTTAGTTTCGTTTTTTTATTAGATCGGTTTATTATTTTTTCGGTTCGGTTAAATAGCGAGCGTTCGCTCGTTCGTTCATTTTAGCGAACGTGTTCGTCAGATTAGTTTTAGTTAACGAACGTTCGTTCGTTAACCTGTTCGTCGTTTTTCTTTTTCCCGGATTTAATCCGCGATTTTTCAGATCGCGATTTCTGATCCGATTTTTGTTCTAGTATAACTTTTCGCTCGTTTATCGGAATCAGGCGATTCAAGCGCCTGGAGTTTCGTCTCGAAACGCTCTTTCCGAATAACCAACTTAAACAAGTTTTTGCTTCTGTAAAATTTGACTTAGATCCATATTATAAAACGGAGCTGTTTTCTTTCGCCGTTTGACTTTCGTTGCTTCGTTTGATTTGATTCTTTTTGCAAACCGGAGTTCTTAAGTTGAACTTTCTGGTTAAATCTTTTGTTTGAGTTTTACCAGTGCATTAGATGAGTACTTATTGTATGCTTGTTTGTTTGTCTGCGATAGAATACCCGGAGTGCGCCGCCTGTTACTTCGAGTCTCTAGGTTTCGCGGATCATCAGCAAGGCAAGTAACACTTTGATCATACCTTTTCTACTACCCAGTTTTTATGCATTAGATCTATCCTCAAACATTGCATGATTAGGATCTAATTAAATTGTGGGATGGGAAGTAGATGAGGTAGTACCTATTACCTGTTTATTTTCAAACCCTTGGGAGTTACTTCTACGTTTGCTTATTATGCCATGCTATGCTAGTAGACGTGGATTGGGTGAGTGTATCCATGACAGATGTGAGATTGATAATTAATGGTTTATTTAAGGTGGCTACTTAAACACACATCTGGGTGGATTGAGGCACCTGGTTTCCATCAGGACTTGCCTGTTTTTCTTGGACCGCCACCTGTGCTCAAAGGGATCATGAGATTATTCATGCTAGAAACTTCGTGTGCAGCCACATGCTACTACGGGCTCTAGCATAGTTGACTAAGTTGTGCGAACTCTTACGGGTAGACTAGCTGATATAGGGGTTATAGGTTGGTACGGTCTACCCACACGTAAGGTGCTAGCGCTTCGAAAGACTATGTCTCGGCCATCCGCTTCTCAAACACCTCAGAAAAGCGAGAAATCAAACGGAGGAGATCGAGTCTTGTGGGGAAAAGTGCACAAACCTCCGCAGAGTGTATAAACTAATCATGGTTAGCCGTGTCCCCGGTTATGGACATCTTGAGTATCTAGTACTTGGATATCATGTGAATCTCATCATGTTACTCTAATTAATATTGTTGGGTTGTTAACGAGTACTTTTATTTGGGATTGAGGATGCTGTCAACCATTCTCAATGTTCAACAACCACCATGATAGTTAAATAAATTTATTCCTTTGCAGTAGGGAAAAATTGGCTTTACGCAAAAACTGTAACCATAGAGCTTTCCACCAGCCATATATGCATGTAGTATAGGCTTACTCTTTCATTATTCTCTATGTGTTACTTTGCCAAGATATTCCATGTGTCGAACCGTTTTCAGTGCTGCAACGTTTCATGTTGCGACTTTTGCATTTACAACAGTAAGGTGCTTAGGTCATGGTTCTATACTCAGTGATGCTGTTGGAGTTGATGGACTCGCTTATTCTTCCAAGCCTTCCGCTGTTAATCGTTATTAGATGGCCTTAAGCCATATTTATTTTCGTTAAGTTCTCTCTTAAGACATTCGATGTAATAAGTGTGTTATTGCTACTCTGTTATAAATCCTTCGAGTACTGTGTGGTGTCAGATTCGATCCAGGATGACACTTGAGCACGTAGATCGATGCTTTGAGGTCTGGTCCCTAAATAAAAATAGTTTATAAACCATAGAGAAGTTGGAATACAGTAGGTTTAACACCAATATAAATAAAGAATGAGTTCATTACAGTACCTTGAAGTGGTGTTTTGTTTTCTTTTGCTAACGGAGCTCATGAGTTTTCTGTTAAGTTTTGTGTTGTGAAGTTTTCAAGTTTTGGGTAAAGATTCGATGGACTATGGAGTAAGGAGTGGCAAGAGCCTAAGCTTGGGGATGCCCAAGGCACCCCAAGGTAATATTCAAGGATAACCAAGAGCCTAAGCTTGGGGATGCCCCGGAAGGCATCCCCTCTTTCGTCTTCGTTCATCGGTAACTTTACTTGGAGCTATATTTTTATTCACCACATCATATGTGTTTTACTTGGAGCGTCATTTTATTTTCTTTAGCTTTGCTTTCTGTTTGAATAAAATACCAATATCTGAAATTATTAATGGGAGAGTCTTCACATAGTTGCATAATTATCCGGCTACTCATTGATCTTCACTTATATCTTTCAGAGTAGTTTGTCGTTTGCTCTAGTGCTTCACTTATATCTTTTAGGGCACGGTGGTGGATTTGTTTTATAGAAACTATTGATCTCTCATGCTTCACTTCGATTATTTTGAGAGTCTTAAATAGCATGGTAATTAGCTTAAATAATCCTAATATGCTTGGTATTCAAGATTTGTAAGAATTCTTATGAGTGTGTTGAATACTATGAGAAGTTTGATGCTTGATAATTGTTTTGAGATATAAAGATGGTGATATTAGAGTCATGCTAGTTGAGTAGTTGTGAATTTGAGAAATACTTGTGTTACAGTTTGTGATTCCCGTAGCATGCACGTATGGTGAACCGTTATGTGATGAAGACGGAGCATAATTTATTTATTGATTGTCTTCCTTATGAGTGGCGGTTGGGGACGAGCGATGGTCTTTTCCTACCAATCTATCCCCCTAGGAGCATGCGCGTAATACTTTGCTTTGATAACTTGTAAATTTTTGCAATAAGTATATGAGTTCTTTATGACTAATGTTGAGTCCATGGATTATACACACTCTCACCCTTCCACCATTGCTAGCCTCTCTAATACCGCGCACCTTTCGCCGGTGTTATACACCCACCATATATCTTCCTCAAAACAGCCACCATACCTACCTATTATGGCATTTCCATAGCCATTCCGAGATATATTGTCATGCAACTTACCACCGTTCCGTTTATTATAACACGCTCCATCATTGTCATATTGCTTTGCATGATCATGTAGTTGACATTGTATTTGTGGCAAAGCCACCGCTCATAATTCTTTCATACATGTCACTCATGAGTCATTGCACATCCTAGCACATCACGGAGGCATTCATATAGAGTCATATTTTGTTCTAAGTATCGAGTTGTAATTCTTGAGTTGTAAGTAAATAAAAGTGTGATGATCATCATTATTAGAGTATTGTCCCAGTGAAGAAAGGATGATGGAGACCATGATTCCCCCACAAGTCGGGATGAGACTTCGGACGAAAATAAAAAAAGAGAGAAAAAAAGAGGCCATAAAAAAAGAGAAAAGGCCCAAACAAAAAAAAACAAAAAAATGAGAGAAAAAGAGAGAAGGGACAATGCTACTATCCTTTTACCACACTTGTGCTTCAAAGTAGCACCATGATCTTCATGATAGAGAGTCTCCTATGATATCACTTTCATATACTAGTGGGAATTTTACATTATAGAACTTGGCTTGTATATTTCAATGATGGGCTTCCTCAAAATGCCCTAGGTCTTCGTGAGCAAGCGAGTTGGATGCACACCCACTTAGTTTCTTTTGTTGACCTTTCATATACTTATAGCTCTAGTGCATCTGTTGCATGGCAATCCCTACTCATTCACATTGATATCTATTAATGGGCATCTCCATAGCCCGTTGATACGCCTAGTTGATGTGAGTCTATCTTCTCCCTTTTTGTCTTCTCCACAACCACCACTCTATTCCACATATAGTGCTATATCCATGGCTCACGCTCATGTATTGCGTGAAGATTGAAGAAGTTTGAGAACACCAAAAGTATGAAACAATTGCTTGGCTTGTCATCGGGGTCGTGCATGATTTAAATACTTTGTGTGGTGAAGATAGAGCATAGCCAGACTATATGATTTTGTAGGGATAACTTTCTTTGGCCATGTTATTTTGAGAAGACATGATTGCTTTGTTAGTATGCTTGAAGTATTATTATTTTATGTCAATATTAAACTTTTGTCTTGAATCTTTCGAATATGAATATTCATACCACAATTAAGAAGAATTACATTGAAATTATGCCAAGTAGCATTCCACATCAAAATTATGTTTTTATCATTTACCTACTCGAGGACGAGCAGGAATTAAGCTTAGATGCCGATACGCTCCAACGTATCTATAATTTTTATTGTTCCATGCTATTATATTATGTGTTTTTGATGTTTATGGGCTTTATTTTACACTTTTATATTACTTTTGGGACTAACCTATTGACCCAGAGCCCAAAGTGCAGCCTCTGTTTTCCCCTTGTTTTAGTGTTTCAAGAAAAGGAATATCAAACGAAGTCGAAACGGAATGAAACCAACTGGAGAAGTTATTTTTGGAAGGAAAGCTACCGGAAAAACTTGGAGTGCACGCCAGGAAAGCGACGAGGAAGCCACGAGGTAGGGGGGCGCCCACCCCCCTAGGGCACGTCCTCCACCCTCGTGGGCCCCTCGTGGCCCCCCTGACGTACTTCTTCCGCATATATATATATATCCATATACCCTAAAAAATTCGAGGAACAAAATAGATCGGGAGTTCCACCGCCGCAAGCCTCTGTAGCCACCAAAAACCAACCGGGACCCTGTTTCGCACTCACGGGGGGGGAACCTCACCGTGGCCATCTTCATCATCCCGGCGCTCTCCATGACGAGGAGGAGTAGTTCACCCCGGGCTGAGGGTATGTATCAAGAGCTATGTGTTTGATCTCTCTCTCTCTCTCTCTCTCTCTCTCTCTCTCTCTCTTGTGTTCTTGATTTGGCACGATCTTGATGTATCACGAGCTTTGCTATTATAGTTGGATCTTATGTTGCTTCTCCCTCTACTCTCTTGTAATGGATTGAGTTTTCCTTTGAAGTAATCTTATCGGATTGAGTCTTTAATGATTTGAGAACACTTGATGTATGTCTTGTCGTATGATCTGTGGTGACAATGGGATATCACGTGATTCACTTGATGTATGTTTTGGTGATCAACTTATGGTTCCGCCCATGAACCTATGCATAGGGTTTGGCACACGTTTTGCTCTTGATTCTCCGGTAGAAACTTTGGGGCACTCTTTGAGGTTCTATGTGTTGGTTGAATAGATGAATCTGAGATTGTGCGATGCATATCGTATAATCATACCCACGGATACTTGAGGTGACATTGGAGTATCTAGGTGACATTAGGGTTTTGGTTGATTTGTGTGTTAAGGTGTTATTCTAGTATGAACTCTAGGGCTGTTTGTGACACTTATAGGAATAGCCCAATGGATTGATTGGAAAGAATAACTTTGAGGTGGTTTCGTACCCTACAATAATCTCTTCGTTTGTTCCCCACTATTAGTGACTTTGGAGTGACTCTTTGTTGCATGTTTAGGGATAGTTATATGATCCAATTATATTATTATTGTTGAGAGAACTTGCACTAGCGAAAGTATGAACCCTAGGTTTTGTTTCAACGCATTGCAATACCGTTTACGCTCAATTTTACCGCTTGTTACCTTGCTGTTTTTATATTTTCAGATTACAAAAACCTATATCTACCATCCATATTGCACTTGTATCACCATCTCTTCGCCAAACTAGTGCACCTATACAATTTACCATTGTATTGGGTGTGTTGGGGACACAAGAGACTCTTTGTTATTTGGTTGCAGGGTTGCTTGAGAGAGACCATCTTCATCCTACGCCTCCCACGGATTGATAAACCTTAGGTCATCCACTTGAGGGAAGTTTGCTACTGTCCTACAAACCTCTGCACTTGGAGGCTCAACAACACTTACAAGAAGAAGGTTGCGTAGTAGACATCAAGGTAGCACTTAGCGATCTTCAAGGGTATGAAGATGCACCCCAACAGCTAGATTGATCTTGGTGACACGTAGGAAATTCTTGAATACGTTCCCCAACAGCTAGATCATGGTTACATCGATCCGGTATGGTGGTGGTGGACGGGTCCCCTCACACGGTGTTCAATGGAGTTATTGTGCCAGTTACTATGGGTGCAGGATTTGCACCAATAGACGCATTTTTTAAGAGCTTCGTTCACGCATGCTCTAGGTCTTGTTAGGCCTTGTCAGTTGGTTGTGTTAGATGGTGGAGTCTAGTTTCGAGTCAGGGGTTGCATGATCCTTGACGGGGTTTAAGCAATCTATGATTGTCCTCTAATCAATCTTATCATTAGGTTTTAAGCTTTATTTTTCTTATAGACTAGGTCGTTGGTTCTTCATTAAATTACGGGAGCACTTGGCCGTCTTGACTAGGTTTGGTAACAAAAATTATCAATTTAAGGTATTAAACTACACTGTCATAAAAATAGAAAAATAGAGAAAATCAATAGACTCCATGGCATGTTCTGGATGCCTTGACTAGTAAATGGATCTAGTGGTGCAAGGGAGGTAGGAAACTGCACCCGGTTGCCTAACTGCTACTCCAAAGATTGTCGATAGATAGTAGTTGTTGGGTTTGCGTGTGTAGAAATTTACACCAGGTAATACTTTCCCTATGCTTATACACCAAGGTATCAGTAAGTAGAGGCAGCATCCTTGGCCTCGGTTAAACGAATCGCCGAACTAGTTAATAAATCCCTTGTGCCCCAGCGTTTTCTAGTGTGGTTGTCAAGCTCACTAATTTTTTTTAGTTTGCAACAAGTTATGAGCGTATAATGTGTTTGGAAGTATTTAAGTATTTTAGGAATAATTTATGATTGAAAATAAAAGTCCGTATATAAGCAGTTTGAAGAGTTATTATGTAGAGAAATTGAACTAGAATTCATAAGTTCACTAGTAGCATCTCTCGGGGCAGTAGTGGCACATAAATAAAACATAGATTTATGTTACGACCAATCGAACTTTCTCATGACAAATCATAGCAAACTAGAAGGGTTGGATGAGCTTCGCTACGCTGTCGGTGTTATTGGGATTCTACACACAACAAAAAGGTTTGACACGTGTGGAAGACGATGGAGTGTGTTTTCTTATTTTATAATGTGGTGTTTTGTTGGGCCCTTCCTGATGGTATGATTTTGTGGTATCTGCTAATTGACCTACACGTATATCTTGCACTGGTGGTTGATTGTACTATATCAGTGGGAATGTATTGCATGTTCGTACTTCTCTTTCTAGATGGTGTCAAGTTGGTTGCTGTAGATTTGTCCACCCGGTCAAAATCTTGACCAAATTAAAAGTTGGACATCCCAATTGACCGAGAGAGCTCCAAACCTAGGGAGTATAATGAATTTAAAGATGTTGGATCATGTTATAAAGTGGTAAATTCATAATTCTAATAGACTGACATACGTCTCACACTCTCATCTAATAACAGATCCCCATCTAAGGTGCTGAAACCCCCGTGAATTGAAATCAAGTATTAAGTAGTAACGCAAACCATTGCAATAGGCACGATGCTATGTGTGGTGAAAGAATCCATATCACCACAGTTTTTGTCGCTCTTTAAAGGCAAAGCACTAGTGTTCTTTTTGGAGGGTTGTTTCCGGCCAGATCTGCCCCCTCTGCCTGGGGAATTCGAAGGAATCATCATCAACGGAGCATAAGAGGAGCATATTAATCCAAGCCATCTTCACCACCTCCATCAAGAATTTCATCACCCCGCACAATTAGTGTAATTCAATTATCACCATTGCTTGTCAGTGTTAAATTGATTAGAATTTCATGTTGTCATATTTATCATCACACATTTCTTTATGTTCAACGTGTTTTATTTATGTTCCTTTGTTTTTTGGCCGGATGGTGTACTAGCTTGGTTTGACTGCACGCGTTTACTTTATTATTATTATTATTATTATTATTATTATTATTATTATTATTATTATTATTATTATTATTATTATTATTATTTACGTTACCTTGAAATTTCAACATCACAAGTCACTTCATTATTACGCCTTTCATCACTTGCAGTGAAGCATTGATATTTTTATATTTGTCAATTCCTTCCGCTCATCGCGGGATCGATACCTTTACTTATTAAAATTATCACTATTGAACCCGTACACTTGTTTGACATCACTTGGCCACTTTGACACGTAGCTACACCACATAGGATGCCATGTTCCCGCTAGCCCAATGCTCCCTTCCTTTGAATATTCCTCTTTGTGTGGTCTTTTTCTTTCGTCTTCGAAGTTTCATGAGTGGAAGGCATAAAAGAGAAGAAGAATGTGCTACTTTTAGAAGACTTTAGTGAGTCGGTCCATAAAAGTAATGGGTTTTATATAATTTACAAAATTGACGAGAGTTGAAGCCCACCAATAATTGAGGTTGTCACTTTGATGTTCAATCTCCCATGCGTGAAGTTCCCCGCAAACAACACTACCATGTAGAAAGATGATCTGGATACCCCAACATGTTTCATTGTGCAATGTATAATAATTTATTTCACTACTTCGATAAAAATAGTTGTCATTACTGGACCAACCAATTAAATAATTGTTAAAGATGCACAAATTTTGTTTTCTCTTTATGCCAAGTTAGAAGCACCTCAGATGCTGCTGCCAACCGCCCATGTTGACGCGTGTACTCATGATGGGCTGTCAAGCCACTATCACATGCTCCTACATGCCAACTTTGTCTTGTTGGTTCGCAGAATTTTAAAAACACAAGAATAAAAAAAAACCACAGGAATAGAGTCCGAATAAACCCTTAGGAGAAAATCCTAAAGATTTCAATCTACGTACGGATCAAACAATAACCATAAAAAAGTCATAAAAAATCAATGGAATTTCTTTAGATCAAAAGAGGCCAAAAATGCTTAGGGCACATTCTCACAAAATTCACATAATAACGGGTTCAATTATATCAAGGAAAAAAGAACTGGTTTCATCATTCATTTCATTCTACACCATCTGTTTCTAAATATAAGACGTCTCGGCACTTTAATTTAATCTGTCAAATTGTTTTACCTCATAGGATTCCGATTCCGTCGGTTTGATGGTTTGATGGTTCTACACCATCTCTTTGCGTGGCGCCGGTCCGGGAAAACCCACCACAAACCCAACTCATCTCAACTGCGAAACAGAACTCGTCTTCTTCCTCTCCCCGATCCCCAATTCCCCAACACCTAACCCTAGCCCAAGAGCCGCCGGCGCGATGCTCCGCTCCCCCGGCCACTCCCCTCGCCAGCTCACCCCGTCGCCCTCCCCCGCCCCGTCCACCCCTCGCCCCGCCTCCCCCACCCCGTCCTCCGCCTCCGCCTCGGCGTCCACCCTCGCCACCACCTCCTCCAAGCGACGCCGCCCGGAGGTGCTCGACGAGGACAGCTACGTCGTCGCCATCGAGCGCATCATCGAGCGCGACTTCTTCCCCGACCTCCCGCGCCTCCGCGACCGCCTTGACTGGCTCCAGGCCGTGCGCTCCAGGGACCCGCTCCTCCTCCGCGACGCCCAGCTCAAGATCCTCGATCGCCGCCGCCGTCTCCAGCGCAACGGGCCCCTCCCCACCCCTACGCCCGCCACCTCCACCGCGCTCCGCTCACCGTCCTTCCTCGCGACCCCCGCCGTCGCCCCCTCCACCACAGGCGACCCCGAGGAGGAGGACGAGGACGTCTCTGCCGCGCTCTCGCTTGACGACTTCTTCCGCCGCTACACCAGCGAGGACAACGAATCCTTCTCGCGCATCCTCGAGAAGGTCAACCACCGCCGCCGCGAGCGCTATGCCCACCTCCTGGAGCCTGGCGAGGTGGCGGATAAACAGCTGTTGGAGGATGCTAAGCGCGACAGAATAACTGATGGCTATGGTACATCTGGGCAGCCACCGAGTACGTTGGAGGGTGCCAAGTTTACGGCCAAGAACTTGCTCATGTACCACCCGGCCGACCGTGGGGAAGCGCCGCTCACTGATGAGGAGCTTGCGGTGCGGCTAAAGGGGCTCACCAAGGAGATCGACAAGTCAAACACCAGGTTACATGGGAAGGCTCTGGCTGAAGACGGGAGACCCAAAGAGGAGGAGGCAGCCGCCATACTGTATGCTCTAGTTGCAGGCTCTACTCCTGGAGGAATGGCGTACAATGATCCTGACAAAGGAAAGAAGTATGATTTGGAGGATCTAAGGAAGACACCAAACCCGTTTTACATTGAATCAGGGAAGAAAGCAGACAATGGGTACAGTTTTGTGAAGACACCATCGCCAGCACCTGGTGTGGACGAGTCCCCGTTCATGACATGGGGTGAGATTGATGGAACACCGCTGAGGTTGGATCCTGACGAGACACCAGGGGGTAGTGAGAGGTCACATTTCAAGATCCCACCTCCACCTGTTCGAGATGTGAAGGCACACCTGCTGTCCAGGGATGCTGCGAAGAAGATAAAGGCACGAACACATATGTTTCACAAGCCACCATTGCCATCCCCTGTGAGAGGAGGCAGTGCAAGCCCCAGGAATCTGTCTCCTGCAGCACAGAAGTTTATGAGGAATGCCATCGCAAAATCCACACGAACCATTGATGAGTCTCTCCGTGCAAGTTACAGAGGGTCGACTCCATCTGCAGGTACCCCGAAGACAAGGTTTTCAACGGACCCAGGCTTGGGATCACGGTCTCCTTCGGCGAGAAAGGGTTCCACCCCTCCGTGGTGATTTCAGTAAATCCCAATGTTATATATATCCATTTCATAAACTGATAGATGCTATCCATGTATTGTATCGGGAAAAAATGATGGTAGTTTTTTCAGCTTGGAAATCTTAAGAGGGCTTGCCAGGTCATTAAACTATTCTTGCATTTGCATGGCAGGTTCCCTCAGTGTATTGTGATTTACTGATTTTGCAAAGGTCTTACTAAAATATGCCTTCACACCAAATTTCCTGTTTCTATAGTTTACAGGCAGTTTAATCTTATCAGAAAGTAGAATCTAGTCTAGGTTAAATCTACCTGACCTGAATATTAGAAACCAGAAATGCATATGATATGGTCGCAATAGTGGTGTTACCAAAATAACTTCTCGCGCATGTGCAAGATGCAAGACGGTTTGTCATCTTGGGTTTTGTTTGCTTGGCGTGTATTATAGCGATTATAACAGGTCATATCAGAGTTAAGGAATGACACTTAATTTAATGTATGTTTGGTAGTTGCACACTTACTCTGTTGTTAGCGGAATATCTAAATTCATATTAGTCATTTCTTTAGTTCAGTTTGGATTCATGTACTCCCTCCGTCCGGAAATACTTGTCATCAAAATGAATAAAAAGGGATGTATCTAGATGTATTTTAGTTCTAGATGCATCCCTTTTTGTCCATTTTGATGACAAGTATTTTCGGACGGAGGGAGTAGCACATAACGTACACACACTTTCTTCCCATCATTTGATTGGATGACTTGATATATTGGGTCTCAAGTCCCAACTCTGAGGGCCTTTTTGATTCAAACGATTCTGAAAACGCAGGGGAGAAGTACTTACTAGTGCTTTTCTAGTTATGCTGCGGTCAAGTTTATTGTTCTTCCAGTTATATGATAACGAGATTATGATATATCTGTGGTTTACTAAATTTTATATAAATTTCTTTGTGAATGCCCTCGTATTGTGAAGTCCGTTTTGAGCCCCATTTGATCAGGCTAGTATATTAGAAGAAGTAAAACTGGTAGTGGCCTAGGCTATCTGTTGATTCACTGGTTTGCTCTCCGAGGCTGCTTATTTGGGTATGAAAGAAACTGTTCTTAATTTCATATATATGCTTTGAACTAGAATCTAGTTGTTCACATAGTAGAGGCCCATACAGGCCTTGTTTAGAAAAGCTTGGTTTGGAATTCACAATTAGGATAACCTAGTTAATTACTGTTTACTTGTTATATAGGCCAGCTTGGTTATGTCAATACTGACATTTTGTTTCGAATGCATTATGGGTTGCTGGGTTAACAGTTACATGCTCAGCCTTTTTGGCCTTATTATTGCGGTGGTATGTTGGCCTTAGCCTTCTTTTTTTTCGAGAACACACTAGGTATTTTATTAGAAGAAATTTCACGAAGACACAAACCCCAAAAGAGAAGTCCACTTGTAAGTTAAGAAACAGAGAAAACTAAAGGGTAGAAACAGTGTCTTGGTGAAGAGAATTGAAATGATCCTGACCAAGTGAAATTAACTATGTATGCTCAACCGGATTGGGTGATTTTGTTCTCGCAAAAAAAAAAAGAAAAAGAAAGAAAAGGATTGGTTGATTTTGAAACCTACATTTTGAAGTCTTCATCCATTTTGAGGTTGGACATCATGGCATCAAAGTTTGAGATGCTGTGTAAAGCTTTTTGCTTGCTACTACATCATGCTGCTAAAGTTTTGTGATCCTAATGCTTTCATTACCAGAACGCCGTGCATAATTGCTGGAGTACTTAACTTCTGGTTATTTTTATAACTCAAAAGGAACTTCTGGTTATTCAGACACCGGGCTCTTATAAGGGCCTAGTTGTAAAATAATGCTGACGTTGGTCAGTGAAGTTAACTGAGTAACCTCCTGGACCGAGCTGGCTTTGTATGTCTTGGCTTCGTATGTCTTTGATTGATAACTTCTGTCTCGGCATTTATCTTCGCCAGACTCGGATCAATAAGGAATTTGCTGTAATCACCGTCAGGCTACAGAGTATAATCTTGTTTTAATCAGACTCGAGTCGTCAGGAATCCTTGTGCTCCCTAGGAATAGAGAGGCCTAGGAAAGCTTCAATGTTTTTACTCCAAGTGGACCCACATGACAGTATCGAAACTAACGTTCTCGCTTTGGTTAAAATTTAGCCTGTTACCTTTTGTGAGGCTATGACTGCCGTCGTGTTTGAGGTGCCGCTGTATTTGGTCAAAGAATGTTTCGCCGATTTAAAAACTGTCTTATGAATTTGAACATTGTTCTAACATTCTAAGCCCCATAGGAATGTTGGTTCTTGGTGCGTCCGGTGTTCGGCGTCACTAGTGGGCCCACCTATAAGCGGGTATTTTGCACGTTTAGATTGTTTGGGCCAGTTCACAAGCTGTCATGACGCTTGTATGGTGCTCTTTGTGTTATGTCGGTGTGTGTCATCGTTCGTGGTCGATTGGTTTTGTGGACTATAAAGAAGCTCACGTAACCACCACCGAGACTAAATGATAACAATAATATAGCCACATATCAAACAATTCAACCTTCCCCTCAAAACAAATACTTTGCGACTTCTAAAAAATGTTCACAAATTTTGAAAAACATCATGAATTTAGACAATAATCAGAAATTTAAAAGTTGTTCATGAAGAGAGAAAATATCATGTTTTTCACGAATCTTAAAAAATGGTCAAGAATTTTTAAATGTTTGCGGATTGTAGAAGTTTGTGAATTAAAAATATTCATGAACACTAAAAATCTTCACAAAATTAAAATATGTTCAAGAATTTTAGAAAATTGTTCATAAATTTGAATTTTGTTTATGATTTTAAAAAACATTTATGAATTTAAAGTACATTTCTGAATTTCAAAACATAATCATAAATTTAAAAAATATCCATAACATAACAAAAAACAAAATAATAATTTATAAAATTAAAATAAATTGAAAAAGAAAGCCTCGAGCTAATAGCGCCTCTGGGGTCGGTTTTGCTCGAGAGCCTTTGCGGTATGCGTGAAATATGAATTGCCATAATAACCTTGGGAGAAAAAAGAATAGAGTTAATGCGACAACTGAAAAATGTGCGGCAAAGCAAGAGTTACCCGTAGTATAAATGAACCGGTCAAATATCTCTGAATTGAATTATGGTATTTTTTCCCCCTTGTTTTGAGATTACGACGTGATGGTTTTGATAACCTTTGGGCGGGATGTGCTGTTTTTTTGCACATAAGTAGAATTTTGAATCAGAACACCCCTCAAATATATGTGATTAGGGTGTTCTCGTTCTAAATTTTAGAAAAAGGGTGTTCTAGTTCTAACAACCTTTTGCTGCCGTACTGTTTTTCTGTAAATTGGATTTGAATGTGAACCGGAAAATATGTGAAGAAAATGCCCAATATCCTCATCTTACTACATTGTATAGGCTTATACTTGATGGATGTGTGTGTGTGTGTGACCACACCTACGTGAGTCAGTTCATCCCTGCATTAGAGCAACTCTAACCGTAGTCGCCACATGGGCAATCGTCATAATGCATATGAAACGTGCTTCATATGTATTTGAAGGCTCTCCAAGTGATGCGTAAACTCAGTCACCTTATCTCAACATCCACAATTTTTTTATTTCCTCTTGAAAACTATGATTTCCATCAAATTTAAACATTTGACACATCAAACAAACATCTACATAGTTTTTAGCAAGTTGCATTAGCAAAAGTGTAAGTGCATCTAATTCCCTTGAGGGATTTTGGTACTTAATGTCAACATACCTCAAGGAACCAATGCATCCTACAAGTTTATTTCAGAAAAAGTTCCTTGTGGGTGCAACAAAGGAATAGAAGATGACCCCTACAAAATGGATCAAGACGTGTGTTGGCTTAGCTGAAGGATTCCTCCTTTTCATTTTAGTAATCCAAGATCACATAGAGTCCATAGGCAATGCCGATACTATCAAAAGGGGATGAGCCTGTTGTCATGAGTTTTTTCTCCATGTGCTTAAAGATCAAACTCCAAAACCCTCATTTTAGCTCTTCTAGTCGGAATCACCGAGTCATTCACCAAAAAATAGTTGTTGCAAAAACCCTTCCATTTGGAGCTTCCAAGTGTTCCATTTGGAATCACCAAAGCATCTTCTAAGCTTTCTAGTGCCATGTTAGAATTTTTGAAGCCAATCGCTCAGAATTTCCGAGGCGACAACAACGAGTGTGTCACAACTGAAGTGTTCCCGTCGGAGCCTCCGAATGATTTTTTCTCGAACTTTCTGAACTGTTGAAAGTGGCTACCTTTGTGCACGTTAGAGTTTTCGCGCTGATCACTTTAGTTCTTTTAAGCCGTGTAATAAAGTTGGTACCAATCATATTTCTGACTGCTCCTATTTGTACACCCACCTATCACACTAGTTCATTCAAAGCAAACTTCACTCCCATCATATGTTTCGAGAGAGAACTCCGCCTTGTGCGGATTTCAACGAACTTTCTACTCCAACTATCCAAGCCAATCCTCTAAGATCTTATTCCCTCTGATTTCCACTCATTCCTCTCCAATCCGATAGCCATATCTTAGAGAGTTTGAGTGTTGATAAGATTATCTTTTGCAACATGAGAGTAAAGGATTCATCACCAAGCAACCTCCATATTATTACTTTTGGAGGGTGTGTGCCTCCTAGATCGGTCAAGTGCTTGGAAGTCTTTGAGATTTTGAGGCCAATCACGAAGCAGCCATATCTCGAGAAGTTTAGAAGGACTTGGACATTTAGAACTCTCCCACGAAGGGTCCATCAAGGACACTCACCCATGAACAACCCATGAAGTTTGTAAGGGCTTCGATATTTCCTACTTCGTGAAGATCTACCCTAGTTGACATGGTGGAATAGGCTAGTTTCCCATTTGTGGACCGCTCTGATCTTGGACCCTTCATGAGTCAAAGCCTCCATCAACGTGGATGTAGACAACGCCAACTATCTGAACCACACAAAAATCTTCACTGAGCTGATACGTCTCCAACGTATCTATAAATTTTGATTGTTCCATGCTATTAAAGTATCATTCTTGGATGTTTTATACTCATTTACTAGCAATTTTATATCATTTTTTGGGACTAACCTATTGACATAGTACCCAGTGCCAGTTGATATATTCTGCTTGTTTTTTACTTTGTAGAATATCAATACCAAACGAAGTCCAATTACCACGAAGCTTTTTGGAGATTTTTTTCTAGACAGAAGACACCCAGGGAGCCAAAGAAGTGCACGAGAGGAGGCCCATGGGGCCCACTAGGCACCAGGGTGCGCCAGAAGGCCCAGGCGCGCCCTGGTGGGTAGTGGGGCCCAAGGGAAGCTTCTCCACCGACCTTTGGCTCTATAAATACTCTAAAATCCCCAAAATCCCAGTGGAGTCGACGAAACACAATTCGAGCCGCTACAAGTTCCAGAACCACGAGATCCAATCTAGGGGCCTTTTTCGGCACTCTGCCGTAGGGTCAACGATCATGGAGGGGTTCTTCATCATTACCCTTGCCCCTCTGATGATGCATGAGTAGTTTACCACAGACCTACGGGTCCGTAGGTAGTATCTAGATGGCTTCTTCTCTATTTTTTATCTTCAATACAATGTTCTCCGCGATGGTCTTGGAGATCTATTTGATGTAATGACTTTTTGAGGTGTGTTTGTTGGGATCGATCCGATGAATTGTGAGTTTATGATCAGTTCTATCCATGAATATTATTTGAGTCTTTGCTGAACTCTCTTTATGCATGATTGTTATAGCCTCTGATTTATTCTCCGAAACTTTGGTTTGGTTTATCAACTAGATTGATTTTTCTTGCAATGGGAAGAGGTGCTTTGTGATGGGTTCGACCTTGCGGTGCTCAATCTTAGTGACAGAAAGAGACATGACACGTTTGTATACTTTTGCGATGATTTTTCTTGGACCAGAAGACATCCAGAGGACTTGGAGTACACGTCAGGGAAGCCATGAGGTGGCCACAAGGTCGGGAGGCGTGACCAGGGGGTAGGGCTTGCCCCCCACCCTTGTGGGCCCCTCGTGACTCCACCGACCTATTTCTTCCACCTATATATTCTCAAATATCCCAAAACCTACCAGGAGAGCCATGAAAACACTTTTCAACCGCCGCAACCTTCTGTACCCGTGAGATCCCATCTAGGGACCTTTTTCAGCGTCCTACCAGAGGGGGATTCAATCACGGAGGGCTTCTACATCAACACCATTGCCTCTCCGATGAAGCGTGAGTAGTTTACCTCAGACCTACGGGTCCATAGCTAGTAGCTAGATGGCTTCTTCTCTCTCTTTGATTCTCAATACCATGTTCTCCTCGATGTTCTTGGAGATCTATCCGATGTAATACTCTTTTGCAGTGTGTTTGCCGAGATCCGATGAATTGTGGATTTATGATCAGCTTATCTATGAATATTATTTGAATCTTCTCTGAATTCTTATATGCATGATTTGATATCTTTGCAAGTCTCTTCGAACTATCGATTTGGTTTGGCCAACTAGATTTATTTTTCTTGCAAGGGTAGAAGTGCTTAGCTTTGGGTTCAATCTTGCGGTGCTCGATCCCAGTGACAGAAGGGGAACCAACACGTATTGTTGCCATCGAGGATAACAAGATGGGGTTTTCATCATATTGCTCGAGTTTATCCCGCTACATCATGTCATCTTTATTAATGCGTTACTCTGTTCTATGAACTTAATACTCTAGATGCAGGCAGGAGTCGGTCGATGTGTGGAGTAATAGTAGTAGATGCAGGCAGGAGTCGGTCTACTTGATACAGACGTGATGCCTATATTCATGATTATTCCTTAGATATCGTCATAACTTTGCTCTTTTCTATCAATTGCTCAGCAGTAATTCGTTCACCCACTGTAATTTTTCTATCTTGAGAGAAGCCTCTAGTGAAATCTATGGCCCCCGGGTCTATTTTCCATCATATAAGTTTCCGATCTACAATTTTAGTTTCCTATTTACTTCCTTTGCAATATTTTACTTTCCCTTCCATAAACCAAAAATACCAAAAATATTACTTTACCGTTTATCCATCTCTATCAGTTCTCACTTTGCAAATAACCATGAAGGGATTGACAACCCCTTTGTCGCATTGGGTGCAAGTTGGTGTTTGTTTGTGCAGGTATTTGGTGACTTGAGCGTTGTCTCCTACTGGATTGATACCTTGGTTCTCAAAAGATGAGGGAAATACTTACTATACTTTGCTGCATCACCCTTTCCTCTCCAAGGGAAAAACCAACGCAAGCTCAAGAAGTAGCACTCCACTCCAGGGGGCTCATAATCCGGCTCGTCATCCTCATCAGCCTCAGCCTCATCGGCTCCCAAAGGAGTCTCTGTATCTGGAACGGGAGTGCCCTAGTTCTCCTTCTATATTAGTCAAACAACCTCATGTGAGACCAAGTCACCGGTCACAAACATGCCATCGGGATAGGTGTGTGCCCATGCCTTCTCAATAAGCAACATCATGAAGGGGCCATAGATGAGACACTTGCGCTCAGTGATGGCAGAGAGGAGCTCCGACCACATGACATGAGAAACATCCAAAGACTCTCCTGTTCTTGCATCCTTCTCATGCTGACAGAAGAGTAACATATCCACTAGGTAGGAATGAACTTGATCCAAGTTCCCAATCCGAGGGAAAAGAGTGTGTCTGAAGATGCGATGAAGAATGTACAGAAAATGAAATAGCTCATATGTCTTCTTCTTCATGATAGGAGAAATCTTGACCGTACTATAGGGCCAAAGAGCTGACTTGTGAGTAGAAGTGGTCTCCTTGTGTGGGCGAAAGACAACCAGGTTGTCAAGCCCATGATCCTCATATCCCAATAGTTCCATGAAAGCCTTCCATTTGATTGAGAGAAGTTTGCCATTTTTCACCCACGTCATATACCTATCCTCATTAGTGCCTAGGTGAATAGTGGCATAAAACTGAGCCACAATATCAACATCAAAATCCTTGTTGAACTCCATGACCTTGAGGATATTCAACTGAGCACACATATCCAGAGCCTCTCCAAAGTAGGCACGATCCTTCTCCAAATAAGGAATGCCAATGGATCTGACACTCACAAACAGGTTCTTCTTTGCTTTGAGCACATCAAAATAGATATGGCACCGCTGCTTGCTCTAGAAGGGACGGTTGATAAGAGCGGGATCTTGAGGTTGGGTACCGATTGCGGCGACGAGCCACACAAAACTCCTTAGCAGACATCTCTGACACGAACTTAACCTTCGGCTTTGGCTTGTTAGCAACTTGCTTGGTAGTCTGTTTGGGCTGCATTGGTTGAGCACTAGAAGATGCGCCAGCCTCCTCAGAGGTGCGATAGCGCTTGGACCCTTCAGGACGCTCGGGGTTCTTGCGAGGGATTTGATACCCAGCATTGCCATCACCTGGAATCCGTCGAAGAAAGCGAGGGAAAGTAGGTGTAAAACATTGCATAAGCCAACAAAAGGAAGCAAAATGGATCAAAGGTTGGTGCGAGAAAAGAGGAAGTTGGCATCCCGAGCGGTAGTACCACCACCAGGCAGCGGTAGTGCCGCCTATATGCGGCAGTACCGCCAGAGGCGGAGGGCAACGGCCTGGCCACTGCCGCTGTTAGATCTGGTATAGCTCGGGGTGCCAAATTCAAATTTTCTCCTACCAAACTTCAATCCACTTAGTCTAGCAGTCTTCTACACCCTACTCAAGCCTCGATTTGACCAAAAATCGGCAAATGCCACAAATATTGCCCTAAAGCCTAGATTCAAAGAATAGAACCATAGGAGAGGAAAACAGAGGCAATATCAACATCCATGGCAAGAGGAGAGGGTGGGGAATGATCCCACCGGACGGAATCACGGAAGACGGCACAGAAATGGCGGCCCTCCGCTACTTGTTCGTCTCGTGTGAGAGGAAAAGGAGTGGGAGAGATAGATGAATGGGTATTGGGGAGTTCGAACTCCCCTTGCACGACTCATAACCCCCACACCCCGCCCAAGAGCGGTAGTACCGCCCCGGTACTACACAGTGGTAGGAGGCGTGGTAGTACCGCGGGAGCTGGCAGTATTACCGCTTAAAAGTGGTAGTACCGCCCAGTCCCAGCAGTAGTGCCGCACAGGCGACAACAAACAAGAACAAGGAAAGAAAGGGCTTATGCAATTATTTGAGAGCAAAGGGATGTGATGGCTTGGGTTGGAGACACGAAACACTGGCAAACTGAGGGAGCTACTCCAAGTGAAAAAGACAAAGAAACACGAGAAGCAGACTTGGAGTTACTCAAAGCACAAACAAAGTCCTACACGACTAGATAAGATCAAAGAAAGCCAAACACCTCTCAAGGAGAGGGCGGTGACCGAAGCCACCTATGTTTGAGTCAATTGGTATGGCACCACGAAGATTTTAACCTTGGGCCCATGACCCAAACTCATCTTTGAAGCACAAAGTACCATAAAAAATGGCTACTGTCAAAGACTGATCAATTTATGCATAATGGGGGGAGGGAGAGTTCATTGAGAGAAAAACACCCCCTACGTTCATGCCTACATCTAGAACAAGATAAAATGATGAATGTGGTGCGGTGTGTCTGTTGGGGAACGTAGTATTTCAAAAAAAATCCTACGATCACGCAAGATCTATCTAGGAGAAACATAGCAATGAGTAGGGAGAGTGTGTCTACGTACCCTCGTAGACCGAAAGCGAAAGCGTTTAGTAACGCGGTTGATGTAGTCGAACGTCTTCACGATCCAACTGATCCAAGTACCGAACGTACGGCACCTCCGTGTTCAGCTCACGTTCAGCTCGATGACGTCCCTCGAACTCTTGATCCAGTTGAGGACGAGGGAGAGTTCTGTCAGCACGATGGCATGTCGACAGTGATGGTGAAGTTACAGGCGCAGGGCTTCGCCTAAGCACACAACATGAGGCTCATCAGCTTACGCCGGTTCGTCCAACCACCTCGATCGAGCCAGGAGTTACTTCTAGTTCTTTGGGAGTGCCTTGTCTTGTACCCGCTTTGCGCAATGTGCGCCTGCCCAAGGATTTCAAGGGCCCGCGCAAGGTGCCGAATTACACTGCCGATTTGTCTCCAGAAGCATGGGTGGAGAGCTATGATATGGCCATGGAGATGCTTGACGTAGATGAAGTGGCGTGTGCAAAGTATTTCACCATGATGCTTGAAGGGACAACCCGTATTTGGTTAAAGAGCTTACCGGCCAATTCTATCAGCTCATGGGCCCAGTTGCGAGCCGGTTTATCCAGAATTTCAAGGATACGTGTAAGCAGCCCATGTCGATTGTGGACTTAGCGGCCTGTGTCCAGGAGGAAGGAGAGTCAACAACCCGGTGGGTGCGCCGAGTTTCGGAAATTTTGCACTCATCAGACCGTATCAACGCTGACTCCGTGGTTATAACCTTGGAAAGCAACTGCCGGTTTAAGCCTCTGAAGTTGAAATTGGGACGGATGAAGCGCCATTGTAATGATATGGGGACCCTCATGACTGGTTAGTGAAGTATGCTGATTCTGATAGTACCAAGGATCCCGAGTCTGATGATGACAAGACAGGGAAGGGAAAGAAGAGCAGCAACTCCAAAGGGCAGCAACACAACACGGCAGGTCATGGTAACGGAGGCAAGCGTAAGGCGGATGGCAGCATGGACTTCGTGGCTAATACTAGCGTGCAGGACAAGGGCTAGCGGCGGAAGGGTAAACCACCGAATCATGGTGGAGCTCCAAATCCCAACCCGGACCGCCTGACCTATTTATTAAACCAGCCCTGTCCAAAGCACGGGTCGAAGG
Source organism: Aegilops longissima (assembly GCA_021605205.1). Classification (NCBI taxonomy): domain Eukaryota; kingdom Viridiplantae; phylum Streptophyta; class Magnoliopsida; order Poales; family Poaceae; genus Aegilops; species Aegilops longissima. Next base: position 552,228,822 of record CM038682.1, read on the forward strand.
AGACGCCAGCCAACCACCTTTGGAAGGATTGCTATATTATGCAGGAGTTCAAAAATTCTAATGCTTTTTGGTATGACCACAGATCAGGTGGTGGCTCAGGATCCGGATTCCATGGGCCGGGTCATGGTGGAAGAAACGCCGGTTCAGGCTTCAATGGTGATCAGAGTGGACATAACAATCAAGGTAATCAGAATAGCCAGGGTGGTTACAACCAGCAGCAGCTGTCGGGTTATCAGAGCAATCCAGAGCAGTTGAATAGCGGGCAATATCATGTATTCACTACTATCTTGGATAAGCGAGACCGGAAGCTTCACAAGCGAGCGGTGAATTCTGTTGAACCGGCCATGCCCCGTTATTTACGCTGGTCCGAACAACCAATCATATGGAGCAGAGAGGATCACCCTCCCCGGGTTGACAATCTGGATCAGTTAGCATTGGTGGTGGCACCTCAGGTGGGAGGTTATAAGTTCACAAAGGTGCTCATGGATGGAGGGAGCAGTATTAATATCTTATACTATGAGACCTTCCGCCGTATTGGGCTAACAGATAAGAATCTTAAACCGTCCAATACGGTATTCCATGGTGTGGTACCTGGTAAGTCAGCATATCCTGTTGGCAAGATAGCTCTGGAAGTGGCCTTTGGAGATGATCATGATTCCAGGTCAGAGACATTGACTTTTGAGGTGGTGAAGATCCGGAGCCATATCATGCCTTATTTGGGCGGCCGACCTACGCCAAATTTATGGCACGACCCTGTTATGTTTATTTGCAGCTCAAGATGCCGGGTCACAAGGGGACCATAACCGTTCATGGAAGCCGCAAGATTGCTTTGGAGTGTGAAGAAGGTGATGCGGCCTATGCAGAGTCGGTTTGTGCCACGGAGGAGTTGAAGTATTACAAGGATAATGTTGATCCGGTGGACATGACTCCGTTGAAAAAGCCAACCACAGAGCAGGATCCGGCCTTAAAGTTCAAATCGGCAGCTGAGACTAAGCTTGTTGACTTCGTGCCCGGCGATTCGTCCAAACAGTTTAGTATCAGCACCAACTTGGATCCGAAATAGGAAACCGCGCTCATCGAGTTCATCCGTGAGAATCGAGACATTTTTGCATGGAAGCCTTCTGACATGCCAGGTGTACCGAGGGAACTCGCTGAGCACACTCTTAATGTTGATTCTAAGTACAAACCGGTGAAGCAGTTTCTCCGCCGGTTCAACGAAGAAAGGCACAAAGCTATTGGAGAGGAGGTGGCCAGGCTCTTAACGGCTGGCTTTATTGTTGAAGTTTTTCATCCTGAATGGCTGGCTAATCCGGTGCTGGTCCTTAAGAAAACGGCACTGGCGATGTGTGTGGATTACAGATCTTAACAAGGCTTGTCGGCGAGATCCTTTGCCCTCCCCGCATCGACCAGATTATTGATGCTACTGCGGGTTGTGAGCGTTTGAGTTTTCTAGATGCATATTCTGGTTATCATTAGATCAAGATGGCAGTTAAGGACCAGGAGAAGACGACGTTCATAACTCCCTTTGGAGCCTTCTGCTATGTATCTATGCCCTTTGGGCTCAAGAGTGCCTGAGCAACTTATCAAAGGTGTGTGTGAATTGCCTTCATAAGCAGATCGGTCGTAATGTACATGCCTATGTGGATGATATTGTGGTTAAGTCAAGGGAGAAGGAGACTCTGGTTGATGATTTGAAGGAAACCTTTGATAACCTACGGACATACAAGATGATGCTCAATCCGGCCAAGTGTGTTTTTGGTGTACCTGCAGGCAAGTTATTGGGTTTTCTGGTGTCCAATAGGGGAATTGAGGCTAATCCGGAGAAGATCACAGCTATCACCTCCCTAGCTAAACCGAAATGTATCAATGACGTCCAGCGCTTGGCAGGCCGGATTGCCGCGTTGAGCCGGTTTATCAGCCGCCTCGGTGAGAAGGCGATCCCTTTGTATCAGATGCTGAAGAAAACAGATCACTTTATCTGGAGTCCGGCCGCTGATAAAGCATTGGAGGACTTAAAGCGGCAGCTAGCCAATCCGATGTCCTTGTTGCTCCGATTGACAAAGAACCATTGCTACTATATGTGGCAGCTAATGCTCGTGCAGTCAGCGTAGCTATTGTGGTGGAGCGCAAGGAGGTAGGCAAGGAATATCCGGTTCAGCGTCCGGTTTACAATATCAGCGAGGTGCTTATTGAGTCCAAGCAAAGATACCCGCATTGGTAGAAGCTGGTGTATGGAGTTTTCATGGAAAGCCGGAAGCTTAAGCAATACTTCCAGGGGCATCCCATCACAGTGGTCAGCTCTGCTCCTTTGGGAGATATAATTGTAGCAGGAGGCAATCGGCGGATTGCCAAGTGGGCTATAGAGCTTGGGCGCCGACGGTTTGACATATGTGCCTCGGACGGCGATCAAGTCTCAAGCACTTGTGGATTTCATCAATGATTGGACGGAACTACAAGCACCTGAAGAAAAGCCGGATCACACCTATTGGACTATCATTTTGATGGGTCCAGACAATTGGAGGGCTCGGGGGCTGGAGTCGTATTAACTTCCCCGCGAGGTGATAAGTTCTGTTACGTTCTCCGCTTAATGTTCCCTTGTACTAACAATGCAGCTGAGTACGAAGCTTTACTTCATGGTCTCCGGATGGCTAAGGAGATGAATCTCAGCCGAGTTAAGTGCTTCAGTGACTCGGACCTGGTGGCCCAACAAGTGTCTGGTACTTGGGATTCTAAGGACCCGCTTGAGGGAGTCCCAGATTAGGGGGTGTCCGGATAGCCGGACTACCATCATCGGCCGGACTATCATCGGCCGGACTATCATCATCGACCGGACTCCAAGACTATGAAGATACAAGATTGAAGACTTCGCCCCGTGTCCGGATGGGGCTTTCCTTGGCGTGGAAGGCAAGCTTGGCGTCTGGATATGTAGATCTCCTACCATTGTAACCGACTCTATGTAACCCTAGCCCTCTCCGGTGTCTATATAAACCGGATGGCTCTAGTCCGTAGGACACATCAACAACCCTTACAATCATACCATAGGCTAGCTTCTAGGGTTTAGCCTCCTTGATCTCGTGGTAGATCCACTCTTGTAAACATCCACAATATCAATATCAATCAAGCGGGACGTAGGGTTTTACCTCCATCAAGAGGGCCCGAACACGGTAAAATATCGTGTCCCTTGTCTCCTGTTACCATCCGCCTAGACGCACAGTTCGGGACCCCCTACCGAGATCCGCCGGTTTGACACCGACATTGGTGCTTTCATTGAGAGTTCCTGCGTGCGTCACCGATAGGAAGGATGCCCCTCCCGCCTTCAAGGACGGTATTTTTGCTAAAGGAGCTTTGGCCGCCGCCAAACTATCCAGCTAGGTGGTTTTCTTATGACCGCTCGTCCGCCACCGCTCGACAATGACCTCTCAAGTCGTCAAAAGCAATTTTCACGTCAGCTCGGAATTCGCCGAGCGGCTGGATCCAATAGAGCTCTCGACCAGAGCGAGCTCTTGGATCGCATCGCCGCTCGGGAGTCGCTTCTGGACTACAATCAGATTGGGCCTAAAACCGATCCGAGAGATTAACTCTCCCGGGTCACCCACCACGTTGCGATGGTAGAGGAACAAGTCGACGACGCTTCTCTGTATTGAAAACTAGTCATGTCCGGGCTCCCGAACCCCCATGCCGGATTCCCGCGGAGGGGCGGACTTCGATCAAGCACTCGAACTTAAAGTCGGGCATCGGACCAGACTCGTTGGACAACGTCCGGCAATCCAAGCTTCAGATTCGAAACTTCGCCTTCGAGCCTCGAGATGGGTAGGGTTCGGACTTAATTCCACCCACCCGCCCGGACATATGCAATCTATCTCTAATCCGCAAGAGCCCGCCGAGACAAGACATCACTCTTGGGCGATTCCTCCTGGTTATGGACAGGATAAAGGACTGCCGAGAGGAAAACATAATCTCAATTTTTGCAATAATTGCACGGACGAGGACTCTTGAGCGCCGTCGGCCGTCGTGAAATTACACGCTTCGCCGACTGGCGTCCATAGTATGAAATCTTGTGTGATGGAGAGTTTCGGACAATCGAAAATAAGTTTTGGGACAATCCATTTGAATACAACCCTAGTCCGCAACAAAAGGGTGCATTACACTCAGGCACCGGATACAAAAACCAAAAGCAAAGACCCCATAAAGGGCACGGAACCGTACTAGAGGGATGGCTTAGCGGACCTGTAAAATTCACAGATCAGAAGGCGCCGTCCCAACACATAATCTTCGAGCATGTTGGATATTACGGCAGGTGGCCAAAAGTGGAGAGGAGCTTCTAGCCCCGGAAAACCACTCCAACAACATCGTTACGGTATCAACAGTCTTCGAGACTTTCGCATCAAATAATATGCGGAAACGAACAATCCGCAGCCTCGCCGAAGTCTACCAAGTAGCAACAACCAATCCATGGAGCGACACAGCCATCACCTTCAACGCCAATGACGAACCTAAATTCCGGACAGCCCGAGCTCTAGCCGCCATTGGTACTTAGTCCAATAGTGGACGGCTTTCGACTTACAAAAGTCCTCATGGATGGCGGCAGCGGATTAAACCTCATCTATGAAACCCTTCAAAAAATGGAAATAGACTGGAGCCGCATTGAGCGAAGCAGCACAACCTTTAGAGGAATAATCCCTAGCCGGAGGGCGCTGCCTGAGGAAAAATCACACTCGATGTGGTATTCGCTCACCGGACAATTACAGATCCGAAGAAGTCACGTTCCAAGTGGCCCCGTTCAACAGCGGATATCACGCTATATTAGGACGAGAGGCATTCACAATTTTTCAAGCCGCACCCATTACGGGTACATGAAGCTCAAAATGCCCGGCCCGGCGGAATAATCACTCTTGTTAGTGATCCGGACATAGCACTCGCGCGAAAACAAGACAGCCGCATTAGCCTTAGAGGCACTATCCAAGCCCTAGCAAGAGAGGAACTCACGGCGCAAGCGCTCACGGTGAATAGGGACGATGTGATACTCGATAAGAGATCCAAGTCCACCTCCTTTAAACCAGCAGATGAAATAGTAAAATTCCAGGTCCACCCAACGGACCCTACAAAGACGGCCTCCATCGGGCACAATTGAACCTCGATGTGAGACGCCAGATCTGCGAGAATTCCTTCGGAAAATTGGGACATTTTGCCCGGCACCCCTCGGATATGCCGGAATCCCACGCAGATTGGCGAGAACACGCCTAAACATCCTAAAAGGATTCAAGCCAGTTAAATAGGCTCTTGACGATTTTCGAACCCAAAAGACAGGCAATGGGAGAAGAGCTAGCCAAACTATTGGAAGCCGGATTCATCGAGACGTCAAGCATCCGGATTGGCTAGCAAACCTGGTAATGGTACCAAGAAGGACAAATCCTGGCGCCTATCGTCGATTTCAAAGACCTAAATAAAGCCTGCCCAAAGGATCCCTTCCCCTCCCGATCGACCAAATCATCGATGCCACTGCGGCACGATTCATTGTGCTTCCGGACGATACTCCGCTATCATCAAATCAAGATGGCAGAAGCGGATCAAGCCGCAGCGACATTCATTACTCCATATGGACCATTACGCTTCAACACGATGCCCTTCGGACTTAAAAACGCCGGCGCAACATATCGGCGCATGATTCGTACATGTCCGCTACCCGGATCGGCAAAACAGTAGAGGCATACGTGACGACGTAGTCGTCAAAACTAAACACGTCGAAACTCTAGTAGGCGACTTGAGGCTCACATTCGACAACCTCGAGCATATGACATCAAGCTGAATCCGGAAAATGCGTTTTGGCGTATCAGGTGGAAAAGCTCTTGGGCTTCATCGTATCCGTAGAGGAATTGAAGCAAACCCAGCCAAGAACCGAGCTCTGTCACAGCTAGATATCCCAAAAGACCTCAAGCAAATACAAAATTGATGGATGCGTGGCGGCTCTAAGCCGCTTTATCTCCGTCTAGGAGAAAAGGCATTACCCTCTATCGCCTCCTTAGGCGCACGAACACCGAGTGGACGGATCACGCCACCGCCGGACTCGAAGAAATAAAGGCCATATTGGCAACAAATCCGGTCCTGGCTGCGCCCAACCTGGGCGAACCAATGTTGTTATACATCGCAGCAACGCATCAAGTTGTAAGCGCGGTACTCGTCGTCGAACGAGAGAAAGAAGGGCATAAATTCCCTCTTCAAAACCAGTATACTACGATCCTTTGTGTTAACCCCCGCAAGTCCGTTACCGCACTATCGAGAAGATAGCATACGCGTGTTCATGGCATCCCGGAAGTTCCGACACTACTTTCAAGAGTGTTCGATAACAGTGGCCTCTGAAGTACCACTTAACGACATTATAAACAACCGCGACGCGACGGGCAGAATTGCAAAATGTGCCATTGAGCTCTTACCATTTTATATAACTTACAAACCTCGGTGAGCTATAAATTCACAAGTTTTGCCTGACTTTGTCGCTGAATGGACCGAGGCCGAACTCCCTAAAGAGTACGGCGCATACTCCAATTGGATTATGCACTTGACGGCTCTAAAATGTTAGCGGATTGGGGCTGGCGCCGTATTAGCGCGCCCCGACCGGGACACATCCAATCGTGCCGAGATAATGTACACGGACTCCAACAACGCAGCCGAATATGAGGCCCTTTTACATGGTCTCCGGATGGCAATCTCCATGGGCATTCAACGCCTAGAGGTGCGCGGGGATTCAAACCTCGCAATATCCCAAATAAACGGAGACTTTGACGCCAAAGATCCGAAAATGGCAGCATACCGCAACGCTGTCCTAAAAATGTCAGCCCGGTTCGAAGGACTTGAATTCCATCATGTAGCCCGGGATAATAACCAAGCAGCCTACGTACTGGCACGCATCGGCGCCAAACGCGACGCTGTCCCTCCTAACATCTTCCTGGAACGACTCTTCAAGCCATCCGTACTATGGGAAGAGGAGTCCGGAACTAACAAACTGGAACAAGCCGCACCAACCGGCGATTCAGCTGATGACAAAACACCTTCCGCCCACGACATAATGGCAGTAATTGCCCCGTGGACATAACCATTCCTCGCCTACTTGCTTAGGCAGGAGCTTCCCGATGACCAAAATGAGGCCCGCTGCATTATCCGGCGATCTAAAGCCTACAAGGTCTATGAGGGAGAACTTTATAAGAAAAGCACGACCGGAGTCCTTCAAAGGTGTATCTCCGAAGAGGAAAGGCGAAACCTCTGGCTGAAATTCATGCGGACTAGGCGGACACCACGCGCAGCAGCTCGGGCCCTTGTAGGAAAGGCATTCCGTACAAGATTTTATTGGCCGACGGCCCGAGTAGATGCTCAGGACTTAGTCCAAAGATGCGTCAGTTGTCAGCTCTTTGCTAATCAGAGCCACATGCCACCCACCGCCCTCAAAACTATACCCATTACCTGGCCGTTCGCGGTCTGGGGGCTTGACATGGTCGGACCACTTAAAGGGGGGACCCACAAGCAAAGGTACCTATTGGTCATGGTGGATAAATTCACCAAATGGATAGAGGCCAAACCAGTTAAAACGGTAGAGTCCGGACCAGTGATAGACTTTATATCCGGGGTAGTACACTGTTATGGTGTCCCCCACAGCATCATCACCGATAGCGGCACGAACTTCACCGCCGATGAGGTTAAATCATGGTGCAAAAATATGGGCATCAAGCCCGATTACGCTTCATCTATCATCCTCAAACCAACGGTCAAGTGGAGCGAGCAAATGGTCTAATAATGGCGGCATCAAACCCGGACTAGTGCGGTCCCTTACGAAATCGACACGCCTTTGGGTAGAGGAGCTCGACTCCGTACTCTGGGGGCTGCGGACAACGCCTAACCGTACTACCGGATTCACACCATTTTTTATGGTATACGGTGCAGAAGCAGTTTTGCCCTGCGACATAATTCATGACTCACCTCGAGTGCGCATGTACGAAGAAAGAGAGGCCGAGTTGGATCGGCAGGACAGCTTGGACGCATTGGAGGAAGAACGCGACGTCGCCAAGGCTCGTTCCGCATTCTATCAGCAGCAGGCTTGAAGATATCACAGCAGAGAAGTACGGGCCAAGACTTACAACGTTGGCGAACTGGTTCTACGCCTGCCGGACAAGAAAAAGGACAAGCTCAAGCCCAAATGGGAAGGCCCCTTCATCATCGATCAAGTCCTGACCGGCGGAGCGCATCAGTATATGAAATGCATCGGATAACCGACTCGAGCGAACCCATGGAATGCAGCCCGCCTCAAGATTCTATGCCTAGCGCGGATGAGAGTTCGTCCCTTTCCTCCGTCCAAAATTTTTGTTTTCTTCTTTCAGCTGCCTTTTGTTTCTCTTTTTCTTCTCAACCCTATTCATCCAAGCCTTAAAGGGCCTACTTGCGCAGCGTTCGCGCGCAATTGATGTGCTATCCGCACTCATTATACACGGGGCTTCCTTACCGTAAGCTTAATTATAAGGGCTTCATGCCCAGCACATGTGTCAAGCCTCCACATGTACCTTTTATTCACCATTATATGCATCGATATGACTTAAGTTTGGGCCAAGCTGGGTTGCTCGGCTCTGTGCTTACCCCTACGTTCCCGATTGTTCGTCTAGGAGGTAAAGGAGCACCTCTGCGATTATTCTTGCGGGTCAGCGGATGTGTACCTCGGTGGGTGAAGCCAAAGCTAAGCGTTCTTAAGGGAATATTCGATCGGTGACTTAAAAGACGATTGTTTATCCAATTATTTATCTGCCCCAGATGTTTTTCTGCTTTTTCGCAGTGGGACATGCACTTTAGGGCATGCCACCCCAGAGAGAAAGGAACCCTTAACGGAACTATTCTCCTGGAAGATGTTTCTTACTACCCATGTAATATAACATAACTAGTTGGGCACTTATGCGATAAAGCACTAATGACCCCTACGCTTTGGTCTCCATGCATACCCGGTTGTTTCATAACCGAGAAGGTATTCGGACACACTCCGGACTCTAGGGTCCCGAGGTCGAAGCGAAAAGGTCGGCAAAGACAAACGATCTACAATCCGGCTAGAAGGCATTTTATATGTCATTTTATAATACATTGTCAAATCGACTGATTGTATTCTTCCTCAATCCCGTCTAACAGGTTGTCTAATTTACAGTCCTGTTGGGAAAATTTAGCAGCCAACTCTACTTGGCCGTATACTCAACTCACAGGGATCTCCTTCCCATCGGGCCCGACAGGTCCGACTTCGGCCATGTGGTTGGGATCCGCCTTATTGTACCGCGTCTTTACCATGGCCCAGGCCTCCCTGGCACCCTGGCGGCAGGCCGAAATCTTCCATAAATGGAAGCGCTGCCGCACTCCCTGCAGCTTCTCCGCAAGCTCCCCAAGACCATCGGGTAAGGAGAAGGCTGGCCATAGAGCCTGGATGACGCCGCTCATTGCCTGCCGAACTCGTTCGATCAGTTGCAACAATTTGGGAAGTTGATCACCCGTTGATACGGGCATCTCCTCGCAGAGGCGACACTGTGAGCATACCTGCGAAATATTACATCAAATTGACTTCCTCGCCGAACTCTTCTTTTCAAAGGAGTTCGCTCAAGCGATTACTATATATGCCGCGACAAGCCGCTGATTCTCCTTGACGGAGCCGGCAGCTCAGCCCTACGCCTTTCAGCTCTTCTCCAAGCTGGGCATGGGCATCCTGGAGCTTGTTCCTTTCATGCTGCACCTTATGCAGCACCCTCTCGCCGCCTTTAGTTGGCGCGAAGTTCTCGCCTGTCCGGATCTTGTCCCGCAGCACCGCAACATCGCTTTTTAGACTTGCGCAAAGGCCAAAACGCTACTTATCTTTCTAAAATAATGCGTTACTGGGAGAGGTCCTGCGTTTCCTCCTGCGCCGAAAGTGCGACCTCAAGTTGGGCCTTGCACTCTTGCAGCTCCTGAGACAGTTGGGTATTCTTCTCGGTAAGATCCTACGTTTCATATGATCCTTAAATCAGTTTAATATAACTACTTTAAGTCTCGGGGGCTACTGGCATATATAACTATTAAATTCTCTTACCCGTATGTCTTTTACATACTGCTCCGTGGCTCTGGTAAAACCATCTTGAGCAGCACGAAGGTGCGTGTCCCCCGTGTTAAAGGCATTCAACGCCTCGGGGGAGAAGCACGCGTCACGAAATACTGCCCGGCGGCGCCTGTGATTCATGGCACTCTCCACCTCAGACTTGGTGGCGGACAGTCTGTCGGCGTCCTCCGTCGGAGGAACGTCCGGCTCGCGCCTTGCGCTCGCCTCCCCCTCCAGACCAGGTGCGGGAGCCTGGCTGGTAGAGGTTGGATTGGCAACCTCCACGCCCGCAGTCCGGCGGACGCTTTTTTCCCTATAAAAGTCATGAGCACTCAAACGCTTCCTAGGAACGTTGCTCTAAATAATGAATTGTGAACTACACCTTTGCGGCGACGTTTCAGTCCGCGCCGCGCTCCTCTTCCGCCTACTGGTCCGGACTGGCCTTTGTTGGTTAGCCACATGGCTCGGCTTCTCGCCCTAGGGCGCCTCCTGCACAGCGCCATCATATACGGTGGTCGAAATGAGCAAGGAAGGAATAGCGGTGTCGGGGCTTGATCGCCAATCACAGGAAGCGGATATAGTCCGGGATAGTCGACCGTTATGGCGACTAAAGAATTGTCTATGCTGAGCTGGTGGAACACCCGTCGATTAGCTCCACCTTTATGTCGGATCCTCTTGGAGGCGGATCCCGGATCTCTCCGGATCCTCGGGCTGCGGAGCCGGACTTAGCATGTCCTCCACGGTTCGGCGCAGTTCTGCGTCGAAAGAAGAACACAATATAAGAAACTTAAGTTTCAAAAGGCACGGGTCGGGCACGTAGAGTGTTCGCTTACCCAAGGCCGGGGATTATTCATGGAGAACCCATTTAACGGGTTCGTCCGAAGGAAATCCTCCTTCTCCCCCTTATACAGGCCGGACAGGATCGTCACCAGGTCTTCGGCCGAATCCGGCCCGTCGCGGCCGTGACAGGTGGCATCGTCCTCCCCGTTGAAATCCCACATGGGGTGACCCCTGTATTGTAGTGGCTGCACCCCCCGCATAATGCATGTTGCCATGACTCCGATCATGGTCAACCCGGCATGGGCCAGTAACCTTATTCGGCCCATCAAATAATGGACGCTCTTGTCTTCCTCTAGTTGGGGGCTCCGCGGACGCCAACTAAGGCGTTTCTTCAGAGGAGCATTGCTGAACTCCGGAGGCCAATCGAGCAGGTCCGGCAGCGGGCGTCTTCTATATAAACCATTCGAAGGCCGGTCTTGAGCGCCTTCTTAGGGGTTCGGATGGATATCCGGTCCGGCAATCGCCATATTTGGCGCCGCCCACTTGATATATGGACCCCTCGTGAGAGCGGGGTACAAGGCAGAACAACCTCTTCCTAGCGAAGTGGGGCTCGGCGCCCAGAATAGCTCGCAAAGAGCTACGTAGCCCATAATATGCAGGATTGAGGCGGGCGTGAGGTGATGAAGTGGAGTCCGTAGAACTCCGAGAGCCAGCGGAGGAATGGATGTACAGGAAATCCGAGCCCCTTATCGGATAGGGGACGAAGCATACCCGCTCCCCTTTTTGGGATTTGGGGTAACCTCCGCTTGCTTCCCACCTTTGTAGGTGGCCAGCCCGGCTCGAACCGGAACCATGAAGGCGGAGGAGATATCCCCCATTTGGAGCTTCACCGGCTCGTTGTGCGGAAGAGCATCTCCTCCAATCTCTGGCAAAGGGCTGGGGCGCGAGAAGAGGAGCAGCGTTGGCGGTCCATGATGGAATGGATTCTTGGTCGAAAGCGCTCCGATGAGTATTTGCGGGAGGAAGATAGTGATTTGGATCTGGATTCTTGCCTCTCTTATAGGCAGATTATTCGCACAACTAGGGGTAAAACATAAAGACACCTGGCTTTTCACGTTCAGCGACAGCGTGGAAGAAGGCCATTATTGGGCGTGGGGCGAGACAGCGCAACATTGATGAGGAAGCTGGACCTTTCGGCGGTACGTAGAACTTGAATGAGAACCCGCCTTACAACGCCGAAGACTACTCACCGCTGGACTTATCGTCATTGAAGCCTGGTTCGGGGCTCTTGAGGAGTCCCGGATTAGGGGTGTCCGGATAGCTGGACTACCATCATCGGCGGACTATCATCGGCGGACTATCATCATCGACCGGACTCCAAGACTATGAAGATACAAGATTGAAGACTTAGCCCGTGTCCGGATGGGGCTTTCCTTGGCGTGGAAGGAAAGCTTGGTGATCTGGATATGTAGATCTCCTACCATTGTAACCGACTCTATGTAACCCTAGCCCTCTCGGTGTCTATATAAACCGGATGGCTCTAGTCCGTGGGACACATCAACAACCCTTACAATCATACCATAGGCTAGCTTCTAGGGTTTAGCCTCCTTGATCTCATGGTAGATCCACTCTTGTAAACATCCACAATATCAATATCAATCAAGCGGGGCGTGGGTTTTACCTCGATCAAGAGGGCCGAACCTGGGTAAAACATCGTGTCCCTTGTCTCCTGTTACCATCCGCCTAGACGCACAGTTCGGGACCCCCCACCCGAGATCCGCCGGTGTTGACACCGACACCGCTCATGGCAGCATACCGTCGTGAGGTGGATATTATTGCAGGTCACTTCAAAGGATATCAGGTGGATCACGTGGACTGACGGAAGAATGAAGCGGCGGACGCTTTAAGCCGGCTGGGCTCTCAGCGTAAACCGGTCCCGCCTAATTTTTTCTTGGATGTCCTGCACAACCCGTCGGTCAAGCTCCCTGGCGAAGAGGATTTGGCTATTCCTGATCCGGAGGCTCAATTGGTGGCAGCTCTGCATGTCATTCCGGATTGGACGGTTCCTTACCTTGCATACATGAACCGGGGCGAGTTACGGAGGATGAGGCGGCGAGCGAGATAATCCGGCGATCCAAGTCCATGACTATTGTCAATGGCGAGTTACATCATTGCAGTGTGTCAGGAGCGTTTCAACGTTGTGTGTCGTCGGAGGAAGGCTGCGAGATCTTGCGCGAAATCCATGAAGGAGATTGTGGTCACCATGCCGGTTCAAAATCTCTGGTGGCCAAGGCGTTTAAATCACGGTTTCTATTGGTTGTTGCTCATCTGATGCGGAGGACCTGGTTAGGCGATGTGATGGCTGTCGAAGTTTTCAAGACGCTCATGTGCGGCTCGGAATTGTGGATGATTCCAATTACTTGGCCGTTTGCGACTTGGGGGCTGGATATGGTTGGGCCTTTCAAAGCGGTCCAAGGACAAAAAGACCCACCTTTTGGTGGCGGTTGACAAGTTTACAAAGTGGGTGGGGCGAGCACTGTCGGCAAAGTGTGATGCAGATCCGGCGGTTCAATTCATTAAAAGGTGATTTTACGGTTTGGCTTTCCACACAGCATCATTCGATAATGGTACCAATCTGTCTAAGGGTGCTATGAAGGAGTTACGTGAGCGTGAGCACATCCGGCAGCGTTTCGTCGATGGCTCACCCACAGTCCAATGGCCAGCGAGAGGGCTAACCAAGAGATCTTACGGTATCAAACCCGGCTTATGGTTCCTTTGCAGAGGACGCCGGGTTGTTGGGTTGAGGAGTTACCATCGGTATTATGGAGCATCAATACCATGCCCAACAGATCGACAGGATACACATCGTTCTTCATGGTCTATGGAGCGAAGGCGGTTCTCCCCAGTGATATCCGTCATGATTCGCCTCGTGTAGCAGCTTATGTTGAAGCGGACAACAAGGTAGCACGACAAGACGCTTTGGACCTTTTGGATGAGGAGCGTGACATCGCAGCTGCCCGTTCGGCGATTTACCAACAGGATCTTCGTCGCTATCACAATCGCCGAGTTAGAACCAGAACCTTTCAAGAAGGAGATTTGGTGCTCCGGCTCATCCAAGACCAAACTGATATGCACAAGCTATCCCCACCTTGGGAGGGACCTTTTGTGGTCAGCAGAATCTGCTAACCGGTGCGTACTATCGATCGATATTCGAGAGCATAAAGACTCACATTACATCGAGGAGGAGACCAACGAGCTGTGGAACATAGCTCATCTTCGCCCTACTATACTTGAGCCATAGGCTCTACTTATGTACATATTATGACAATGTATATATTATGATCAATACAATAAACCGAAGCCCTAGCTAAAGCGGGGTCTCCGTTATTTTTACATCATGTGCGGTTACACGGAGTTTTTATCTTAAAGCGGCATCCGGTTTACCCCTTGAGTTAGCTTTTTCACAAGCTTTATATCATATCACTTGGGGGCTTGGTCGTGTCCGAACCAATGCAACACCTTTTGATAGGCGAAAGCCACGGAATCACTTGGGGACTTGGTCACGTCTGAACCAGTCACACCTCTTGATCGGCCTAAGGCCACAGAATCACTTGGGGGCTTTGGTCGAACCCGAACCATTGCTACACCTCTTGATCGGCGTAATGCCCTTTGCATCATTTGGGGGGACTGGCTGACTTGAACCATAGCTACGCCTATCGGGGGCTTGGTCGTGTCCGACCATGGTAATGCCACTTGATCGGCTCAAACAGCCTCTTTTCGCAAATGATTTTATTTTGATCGTTGCTTGAAATTCGTTTCTCTTTTTGTGTTTTATAACTCGACAATTCTTAAACCGGCTCGACTGTCAGTTGACGGAACACGATTTATTTTTCATCCGGAGACGCTTTGCCCGGTTTGGTTTTTAATAACATCCTATTATGGAGTAACACCGGTGTTCATCATAACCCGGAACGGTTTACCTAGTAAACCGGCCTTATATTTACAGGAGCTGTTTTTTCTCCTCCAGCAGAGTGGGTTTTCTAAAAACTCCGTTTCAAGTTTGGCACAGCCAACTTCATGCCCTACGATGGCAGGTATCATATATTCCCATATTTTATCATATGTTTAAATCTAAGGTATTATCTTTAATTTCATATACATAGATATGATGACCCGCCTAGTGATATAACCACAATGGCATTTTAAGCTTTTTGCTGCAGACAACAGTTTAAGATTGATGATTCAGCAAAAACATAAGTTGCAATAAATATGCACGAAGGCATATCAACACCAAGTGTGGCGACTAGTCTATTACAAGGCAACACGGTGCCCAGATAAGATAATTGTTTTTTTTGCATCACATAAGGAAGCGATAATGTAAACCGGCTTCCGGTTCATGTAGCCACCAGCTTGGCACGATGGTTGTGGGTCATCTGCGCGCTTCAACCGATTCCCTACCCAGCGTGCGGAAATCAACAGTTGTCGATCGATTCCCATTAATGCTTGGAATACAGCTTCATCATTGATCAGCAACGACGGTTCAATATCAGGAGCATAAGTGTGCTTACGGATTGGAGGTATAAGGTTCTCCGCTTCAGGAATTGGTGCAACCACTCGTTTATTTTCGTTATCATATTGGGCTTGATAGTGAGACAGATTTGCCTCTTCAGCCAATTGACAAGCCAAAGGGCGCACTTCCCGGTTTATAGCTCGGAGATCCTCTTCGCTGAATTCTGTCCCGTCTTCTTTCAAGCTTGGGAAGCCCTGGGCCGCTTCAACAGGATCAAAATCCGGCACCCATGCTTTGGCCCAGATTAAGGCGTTTATGGCACCGGTTCTAGCAGCAGATTTCTTTAACTCTTCAACCCGGGCAGGAAGCATTGACAACCTTTTAATGGTGTCCTGGATCAAGGTCGGCGCCGGGTTGTTGTGAGAAGCAGTGCTGATGATCCGTTGCACACCAGTATACAATTTTTCGATCAATGTATAAGCGGATTTCAATTTATTCCGCACATCTGATCCCAAGTGGCCAATACGTGTCCCTGTATCATTCAAAGGGTTAGTAAACTGGCAATTACCTGTGAAAGGCCTCATTACGTCAGAAATCAAGAAGGTTTACCAAAAACAGCAGCGGTCATGGCATGCACTTGCCGCTTTACACTGGTCAGTTCATCAACCACCGGTTTGAGTGCAGCTTTAGCATTCTCTGCTCGTTGAGTCAAAGCGGCCTTTTCAGTGGCCCAATCCGCCCGCTCCTTGTTGAAACCTGCCTTAAGCTTTTCCATGACGCTTAAAGCGCTGGTTAATTCATTCTTTGCTTTGGAGGTTTCAGCTTGCTGGGATTTCAAGTTTTCTTGAAGATCAGTGATTTGACTTTCTTTCTTGCTCAGATCAGCCTACATACAGATAATCATTTGATAAGGGTTAAGGTGCAGAGTTGAAGTACCAACCCCACAACAAGTTATGCCCTTGGTACTTGGGGGCTAATGCATATTTGCTTTTCATCCTATAATTTCTATATAAAGTCCCAAGCTCAATACAAGTATTCAACTTGGCACTTGGGGGCTAATGCCTATTTGCTCTGTCCTTGGGTAATGCTGGAATTCTTATGTTATACAAGTCCCGGTTTAACTACATTAAGTTGAACCTGCCCTTGGGGGCTACTTTCCAAAAGTACAGCTGTGTTCAGGATTATATTGGGAAGTCCCGGTTTAAGTTGACATCTTAAAACCGTCACTTGGGGGCTATTAGAGTTGACAGTTTGCAATGTACAAGCAGAGAGTCATATGGAATTTACCTCATATTTGTCCTTCATCATATTTACCAGACCGGCTCCATAATCACGACTGGTATATAGCCGGTTCACAAAACCGGAATGAAGATCTTGGGGATTCAGAGCGGCATAAGTAGCCAAATCGGCATTCCATTTGCCTTTACCAAGCGATAAATTCATCTTTTGCAGTGTGCTTGGACAAAGCGGCAGATTACTGGCTCGGAATGACCAAAGCCAGGAATGACAACATCATCATCCTTGGCTTCGCCGGTTTGCACTGGGGTCGCCGGTTTATCAGTGTGCTTTGAGGGGCTTGCTGTCTTGTCAGTCTGAACAGGACTGGTGGGTTGATTTAAAGGGCCTGTGGCGTCAACATGTGCTTCTTCAACAGTAACATCATGATCTTGCAATGGTGGGTCGTTCAGCATATCATCGTGGATGTCTTCTTCAGGATTTGGCATTTTGGTCGGTCCAGGAGCGTCGTTTTCTTCTGCCGCTTTGTCCAGCCGAGCTTTCTTGCTTGGCCTAGATTTGGCCCTGAAAGGAAAAAGACGGATCAGTCCAATAAACATTGAAAGTGATATATCAAACAACATTATCAGGAATATGGCTCACCCAAGCACTGTCTTGAGTGGTGGGAGCTGGGTGGTGACGACTTCGTCGGAGGAAGAATGAGAGGTCACCGATAATGGTCGGATGGATTAAGTGGTTGTGAACACAACCCGCTTTAGGATAAGCATTGATGAAACAGTTAGATACCTCTCGAGCGGCGTCTCGAACCGGACTGTTTGGTAAACTGGCGGAGGTAACTACGGCATTTGTGCGGGTTCTTGGCGAGCTTCATGCTGTTGTGTCTTCATAAGAAAGTTTCGGTCCAAATAAGCAAGAGGATGAGAAAATTTAATTTTCCGGTTTACCCGACGGATTTTTACTGAAGGTAAATGGGTTGAATCGGAAGAAAGGGTGATTACCTCTACAACATCCGCGTGACTGACTTCAGCATCATCCTAGCAATAATCATTATCAATAAGGCGTGTGAAAAATAAACCAAGTGAGTCAAGCTCTACCTCAAGGTCCGGGTTACCTACATCATCGTCAACTGGTGGATCGGAGGAGGCAGTGGTTCTCTTTCTATGGGCCGGTTTCTTCATGACTCTGGTCTTGGGCCGGATTGTTTTCTCCGGTTTCTCTTGTGGAGGCTCATTGCTCCAAAATGGATCATCACCTTGTTTGAAAGATGTTAATATCAACAAAGAGTACTTAAACATAGAAAGATTTCATGAGAGCATAAGATATGAGTCTTACGGCTGGCGGTTTGTTAATGGCAGAAAAGGGACGCAGGCCGGTTTGAACGCAAGCGTTTTCCGGTTCATTTAACATCCTCTTGACAGCCTCAGTAACTTCATCGTCTGTCAGCTGGATCTCAATATGACGTAGAGGGTCTTTTATATCTTCTATGTATTTGCACATTAAACCGAAGCGCAGGCTTAAGGGTAGTATACTCCAAGATATCCAGAAGCGAGCAAGGTCAACTCCTGTCAACCCGTTAGGCATGAAGGCCCTAAGCTTGGATAGTTGAGGGGCATATTTGCTTCTCTCCTTAGCAGTCAGTCTTTGAGGGAAGGGATGTGTGTTGCTTGACCGCTCCGGACGGTAACCCGGAAAAGGATTTTCTCCATCAGGAGAGGTATCTTTGCAGTAAAACCATGTTGAATTCCACTCTTTGGGATGGCTGTGCAGTTTGGCATGAGGGTAAGTGACCTCTTTCCTCTTTTGAATCGCCATACCACCTAACTCGGTGTTGGGACCGTCAGTAAATTCGGTACGGCGGTTTAGGTGGAAGCAATCTCTGAATAATTCAACTGTGGGCTCCTCTTGAAAGAACACCTCACGAGCACTTGAAAGTGATGAGATGTTGGTTCTGAAATTGGGGCCAATATCTTGTGGGCCTTGATAGGAAGTTGGCCAAGACATCCCGATAAAACTTTGAACCGGGCGGACTGAAGCCCGGGCTAGATGGTCGAGTAAAAACAACAACCTCTCCATCTTTGGGTTCTGGAGTACATTCTGCGCCAGGGACCCTCCAATGAATGACATTTTTTTTGCCTAAAGCGCCGGTGCTGACTAAGTTATCCAGTTGAGTTTCAGTCACCCGAGAAGGGACCCAGTTGCACTCGTACACTTGCTTGACCATGGTGCAATCTGCAAAGTAGTAATACCGGTTCAAGAATATGTTGGCAGGGTATACATTGATGCATTCATTGCTAAAACGGAAGAAGTTGCTTATAAACCGGAGTTCTGCAAGGTGGCAATACATAGCTAGGAAATCCTGGCGGTTCAACAAGGGGACTAATGGTATATGCCGAGTTGTCAATTTTTCTACAAAGTTAAACCGCTTTGGTCTAAAAATTGAAGAATCAAGATTGCAGATGAGTGGGTGTGCGAAAACAGGTTTCACAAAATTATATCACAGTTTTGGATCTGGAGCATGTTCAGAAAAGAAATAAATATTCAAGGTCCAAAAGGGAGCGGCACTGAATCAATGAGCAAGGATACAGGAAGATCTATGGCCTTGAGATGTGCAAGTGACGACGGATGCTAAAACTACCGCTTCATGAGAACAAGGATCTACAGACTTGACTAAGAGTTACCATATGAATAAGAAACAAGCGATGAATGCTGAAGAACGTGGAAACCCTAGAACAGATCTATGGTGAAAAGATAGAACACTTACTAGAGCTGAGGAAGAAACGGAAGACCGCCGCGATGCTCTGGTATACTCAGGGTGATGCAGCGGCCAAGGTTGGTGCAGAAGTCGACGGCGGCGGCAGAGCTCCGTAAGTTGGGCGACGCGAGGAAGACGAAGCAGAGGGGCACGAAGGGGAAAAAGAAATGACACTTCGGTCTTATTTATAAAGCAAGGGACCTATGTCAGGCGCAAAAATCAAGGGTCCGCGAGTTTGGAAACGGAGCTGTCGCCTCGATTGTCGCAGATCTATCAAATAAAAAAAGAGAGTATTGTGAATAGCTTTTATGACAGGTGACGTCACGCCGGTTTACGACGACCAGAGAAGATGACATCATGGCGGTTCACCCAACACAAAGATGCTGAAGATGAAGTTTTCACTAAGGATTGACATGAACCTGTTCAAATCAATCTGGGGCCTAATGTTGGGGATATTACCATTGGGTATAAACCGGCCAGGACAGGCCGTATTAACTTCATCAGTAGTTGAGTATGTTAAAGCCCAAGTAGGCATATGAGGGCTTAAGGCCCATAGCCGGTTTAAGGCCTGTAGCCGTAAACCGGCGTCAGTATGTAGCTTGTATTGTAAGTTAGGAATAGCAGAGACCGAGCCGGATACATCTATAAACCGGCGTCGGGGCTCTATGAACCGACGGGCGCTACCCGTGTATATAAGGGGACGACCCGGCGGCGGTTCAAGGACAAGAGACAACAACTCGAGACTTAGGCGAAGCTTGTTTGCTCCCTAGTCATCGAACCCCCATAAATTCCATCACAACTAGACGTAGGCTTTTACCTTCATCGAATGGGCCGAACTAATATAAACTCTCTTGCGTCCTTGTGTCCGCTTTAACCCCTTCAAGCTAACACGTAGCGATGGCTCCACGACTAAGTCCTTTCATGAGGACATCTGCCGTGAAAAAACCATGACAGTGTGTCTTTGGGGTGCCCTCCTCCCACGTATATAAGGGGGGGGGGAGTAGGCCGTCCCTAGAGGGGGCGCGCCAAGGGGGGGAGTCCTACTTGGACTCCTGGTCCAAGTAGGATTCCGCCCCCCTCCTTCCTTTCTTCGGAGGGGGAAAAGGGGGAAGGAGAGGAGGGGAAGAGGGAAAGGGGGGTCGCGCCCCCTCCCCTTCTTATTTGGACTCCACTTGGGGGCGCCTCCCCCTTGTGGGTTGTCCCCTGTTCTCTCCTGTGGCCCATAAGGCCCATGATTTCCCCAGGGGTTTCTGATAACCTCCCGGTACTCCGAAAAAATGTCCGAATCACTCGGAACCATTCCGATCTCCGAACACAACCTTCCAATATATGAATCTTTACCTCTCGACCATTTCAAGACTCCTCGTCATGTCCGTGATCTCATCTGGGACTCCGAACAAACTTCGATCATCAAATCACATAACTCATAATACAAATCGTCATCGAACGTTAAGCGTGCGGACCCTACGGGTTCGAGAACTATGTAGACATGACCGAGACACATCTCCGGTCAATAACCAATAGCGGAGCCTGGATTCTCATATTGGCTCCTACATATTCTATGAAGATCTTTATTGGTCAAACCGCGTAACATACGTTGTTCCCTTTGTCATCAGTATGTTATTTGTCTGAGATTTGATCGTCGGTATCATCATACCTAGTTCAATCTCGTTACCGACAAGTCTCTTTACTTGTTCCGTAATGCATCATCCCGTAACTAACTCATTAGTCACATTGCTTGCAAGGCTTATAGTGATGTGCATTACCTAGAGGGCCCAGAGATACCTGTCTGATACTCGGAGTGACAAATCCTAATCTTGATCTATGCCAACTCAACAAACACCATAGAATACACCTGTAGAGCATCTTTATAATCACCCAGTTACGTTGTGACGTTTGATAGCACACTAAGTGTTCCTCCGGTATTCGGGAGTTGCATAATCTCATAGCCAAAGGAACATGTATAAGTCATGAAGAAAGCAATAGCAATAGAACTAAACGATCATAATGCTAAGCTAACGGATGGGTCTTGTCCATCACATTCTCTAATGATGTGATCCCGTTCATCAAATGACAACACATGTCTATGGCTAGGAAACTTAACCATCTTTGATTAATGAGCTAGTCAAGTAGAGGCATACTAGGGACACTCTGTTTGTCTATGTATTCACACATGTACTAAGTTTTCGGTTAATACAATTCTAGCATGAATAATAAACATTTATCATGATATAAGGAAATATAAACAACAACTTTATTATTGCCTCTAGGGCATATTTCCTTTAGTCTCCCACTTGCACTAGAGTCAATAATCTAGATTACATAGTAATGATTCTAACACCCATGGAGTCTTGGTGCTGATCATGTTTTGCTCATGAGAGAGGCTTAGTCAACAGGCCCGCAACATTCAGATCCGCATGTATTTTGCAAATCTCTATGTCTCCCTCCTTGTCTTGATCATGGATGGAATTGAAGCGTCTCTTGATGTGTTTGGTTCTCTTGTGAAATCTAGATTCCTTCACCAAGGCTATTGCTCCAGTATTGTCACAAAAGATTTTCATTGGACCCGATGCACTAGGTATTACACCTAGATCGGATATGAACTCGTTCATCCAGACTCCTTCATTTGCTGCTTCCGAAGCAGCTATGTACTCCACTTCACACATAGATCCTGCCGCGACGCTTTGCTTGGAACTGCACCAACTGACAGCTCCACCATTCAAAATAAATACGTATCCGGTTTGTGACTTAGAGTCATCCGGATCAGTGTCAAAGCTTGCATCGATGTAACCATTTACGGCGAGCTCTTTGTCACCTCCATAAACGAGAAACTTATCCTTAGTCCTTTTCAGGTATTTCAGGATGTTCTTGACCGTTGTCCAGTGATCCACTCCTGGATTACTTTGGTACCTCCCTGCTAAACTAATAGCAAGGCACACAGTAGGTCTGGTACACAACATTGCATACATGATAGAACCTATGGCTGAAGCATAGGGAGTGACTTTCATTTTCTCTTTATCTTCTGCAGTGGTCGGGCATTGAGTCTGACTCAACTTCACACCTTGTAACACAGGTAAGAACCCTTTCTTTGCCTGATCCATTTTGAACTTCTTCAAAAAATTATCAAGGTATGTGCTTTGTGAAAGTCCAATTAAGCATCTTGATCTATCTCTATAGATCTTGATGCCCAATATATAAGCAGCTTCACCGAGGTCTTTGATTGAAAAATTCTTATTCAAGTATCCTTTTATGCTATTAAGAAATTCCATATCATTTCCAATCAACAATATGTCATCCACATATAATATCAGAAATGCTATAGAGCACATCTCACTTTCTTGCAAATACATGCTTCTCCAAAAGTCTGTATAAAACCATATGCTTTGCTCACACTATCAAAGCGTATATTCCAACTCCGAGAGGCTTGCACCAGTCCATAAATGTCGCTGGAGCTTGCACACTTTGTTAGCACCTTTAGGATCGACAAAACCTACTGGTTGCATCATATACAACTCTTCTTTAAGATATCCATTAAGGAATGCAGTTTTGACATCCATTTGCAAAATTTCAAAATCATAAAATGCAACAATTGCTAACATGATTTGGACAGACTTAAGCATCGCTACAGGTGAGAAGGTCTCATCGTAGTTAACTCCTTGAACTTGTCGAAAATCTTTCGCAACAAGTCGAGCTTTGTAGAAAGTAACATTACCGTCAGCGTCAGTCTTCTTCTTGAAGATCCATTTATTCTCTATGGCTTGCCAATCATCGGGCAAGTCAACCAAAGTCCACACTTTGTTCTCATACATGGATCCCATCTCAGATTTCATGGCCTCAAGCCATTTCGTAGAATCTGGGCTCATTGTCGCTTCCTCATAGTTCGTAGGTTCGTCATGGTCAAGTAACATGACCTCCAGAACAGGATTGCCGTACCACTCTGGTGCGGACCTTACTCTGGTTGACCTACGAGGTTCGGTAGTAACTTGATCTGAAGTTTCATGATCATCATCATTAGCTTCCTCACTAATTGGTGTAGGAATCACTGGAACTGATCTATGTGAAGAACTACTTTCCAATTCGGGAGCAGGTACAATTACCTCATCAAGTTCTACTTTCCTCCCACTCACTTCTTTCGAGAGAAAATCCTTCTCTAGAAAGGACCCATTCTTAGCAACAAATATCTTGCCTTCGGATTTGTGATAAAAGGTGTACCCAACAGTCTCCTTTGGGTATCCTATGAAGACACATTTCTCCAATTTGGGTTCGAGCTTATCAGGTTGAAGCTTTTTCACATAAGCATCACTGCCCCAAACTTTAAGAAAGGACAACTTAGGTTTCTTGCCAAACCACAGTTCATATGGTGTCATCTCAACGGATTTAGATGGTGCCCTATTTAACGTGAATGTAGCCGTCTCTAAAGCATAACCCCAAAACGATATTGGTAAATCGATAAGAGACATCATAGAACGCACCATATATAATAAAGTACGGTTACGACATTCGGACACACCATTACACTGTGGTGTTCCAGGTGGCATGAGTTGTGAAACTATTTCACTTTGTTTCAAATGAAGACCAAACTCATAACTCAAATATTCACCTCCATGATCATATCGTAGAAACTTTATTTTCTTGTTACGATGATTTTCTACTTCACTCTAAAATTCTTTGAACTTTTCAAATGTTTCAGACTTATGTTTCATCAAGTAGATAGACCCATATCTGCTCAAATCATCTATGAAGGTCAGAAAATTGCGATACCTGCCGTGAGCCTCAACACTCATCGGACCACATATATCAGTATGTATTATTTCCAACAAGTCTGTTGCTCGCTCTATTGTTCCGGAGAACGGAGTCTTAGTCATCTTGCCCATGATGCATGGTTCGCAAGCATCAAGTGATTCATAATCAAGTGATTCCAAAAGCCCATCAGCATGGAGTTTCTTCATGCGCTTTACACCAATATGACCTAAATGGCAGTGCCACAAATAAGTTGCACTATCATTATTAACCTTGCATCTTTTGGATTCAATATTATGAATATGTGTATCACTACAATCAAGATTCAACAAAAATAGACCACTCATCAAGGGTGCATGACCATAAAAGATATTACTCATATAAATAGAACAACCATTATTCTATGATTTAAATGAATAACCGACTCGCATTAAACAAGATCTAGATATAATGTTCATGCTCAACGCTGGCACCAAATAACAATTATTCAGGTCTAAAACTAATCCTGAAGGTAGATGTAGAGGTTGTGTGCCGACGGCGATCACATCGACTTTGGAACCATTTCCCACGCGCATCGTCACCTCGTCCTTAGCCAATCTTCGATTAATCTGCAGCCCCTGTTTCGAGTTGTAAATATGAGCAACAGAACCAGTATCAAATACCCAGGCACTACTACGAGCATTAGTAAGGTACACATCAATAACATGTATGTCAAATATACCTTCCACTTTGCCATCTTATCCGCCAAATACTTGGGGCAGTTCCGCTTCTAGTGACTAGTCCCTTTGCAGTAGAAGCACTCAGTCTCAGGCTTAGGTCCAGACTTGGGCTTCTTCACTTGAGCAGCAACTTTCTTGCCGTTCTTCTTGAAGTTCCCCTTCTTCCCTTTTCCCTTTTTCTTGAAACTAGTGGTCTTGTTAACCATCAAGACTTGATGCTCCTTCTTCATTTCTACCTCCGCAGCCTTTAGCATCGCGAAGAGCTCAGGAATTGTCTTATCCATCCCTTGCATATTATAGTTCATCACGAAGCTTTTGTAGCTTGGTGGCAGTGATTGAAGAACTCTGTCAATGACACTATCATCAGGAAGATTAACTCCCAGTTGAGTCAAGTGGTTGTGGTACCCAGACATTCTGAGTATATGTTCATTGACAGAACTATTCTCCTCCATCTTGCAGCTATAGAACTTATTGGAGACTTCATATCTCTCAATTCTGGCATTTGCTTGAAATATTAACTTCAACTCCTGGAACATCTCATATGCTCCATGACGTTCAAAACGTCGTTGAAGTCCCGATTCTAAGCAGTAAAGCATGGCACACTAAACTATAGAGTAGTCATCAGCTTTGCTCTGCCAGACGTTCATAACGTCCGAAGTTGCTCCTGCTGCGGGTCTTGCACCTAGCGGTGCTTCCAGGACGTAATTCTTCTGTGCAGCAATGAGGATAATCCTCAAGTTACAGACCCAGTCCATGTAATTGCTACCATCATCTTTCAACTTAGCTTTCTCTAGGAATGCATTAAAATTCAAAGGAACGGTAGCACGGGCCATTGATCTACAACAACATAGACATGCAAAAACTATCAGATACTAAGTTCATGATAAATTAAAGTTCAGTTAATCATATTACTTAAGAAATCCCACTTAGATAGACATCCCTCTAGTCATCTAAATGATCACGTGATCCATATCAACTAAACCATGTCCGATCATCACGTGAGATGGAGTAGTTTTCAATGGTGAACATCACTATGTTGATCATATCTACTATATGATTCACGTTCGATCTTTCGATCTCAGTGTTCCAAGGCCATATCTGCTTGTGCTAGGCTCGTCAAGTTTAACCTGAGTATTCTGCGTGTGCAAAACTGGCTTGCACCCGTTGTATGTGGACGTAGAGCTTATCACACCCGATCATCACGTGGTGTCTCGGCATGATGAACTGTAGCAATGGTGCATACTGAGGGAGAACACTTATACCTTGAAATTTAGTGAGGGATCATCTTATAATGCTACCATTGTATTAAGCAAAATAAGATGCATAAAAGACAAACATGACATGCAATCAAAATATGTGACATGATATGGCCATCATCATCTTGTGCCTTTGATCTCCATCTCCAAAGCACCTTCATGATCTCCATCATCACCGACTTGACACCTTGATCTCCATTGTAGCATCGTTGTCGTCTCGCCAACTATTGCTTCTACGACTATCGCTCTCGCTTAGTGATAAAGTAAAGCAATTACATGGCGATTGCATTTCATCCAATAAAGCGACAACCATAAGGCTCCTGCCAGTTGCTGATAACGGTTACAAAACATGATCATCTCATACAACAATTTATATCTCATCACGTCTTGACCATATCACATCACAACATGCCCTGCAAAAACAAGTTACACGTCCTATAATTTGTTGTTGCAAGTTTTACATGGCTGCTACGGGCTTCTAGCAAGAACCGTTCTTACCTACGCATCAAAACCACAACGATTTTTCATCAAGTGTGTTGTTTTAACCTTGAACAAGAACCGACTGTAGTCAAACTCGATTCAACTAAAGTTGGAGAAACTGACACCCGCTAGCCACCTGTGTGCGAAGCACGTCGGTAGAACCAGTGTCATGAACGCGGTCATGCAATGTCGGTCCGGGCCGCTTCATCCAACAATACCGTCGAATCAAAGTAAGACGTTGGTGGTAAGCAGTATGACTATTATGGCCCACAACTCTTTGTGTTCTACTCGTGCATATAACATCTACGCATAGACCTGTCTCGGATGCCACTGTTGGGGAACGTAGTATTTCAAAAAAGTTCCTACGATCACGCAAGATCTATCTAGGAGAAGCATAGCAACGAGCGGGGAGAGTGTGTCCACGTACCCTCGTAGACCGAAAGCGGAAGCATTTAGTAATACGGTTGATGTAGTTGAACGTCTTCACGATCCAACCAATCCAAGTACCAAACGTACGTCACCTCCGTGTTCAGCACACGATCAGCTCGATGACGTCCCTCTAACTCTTGATCTAGTTGAGGATGAGGGAGAGCTCCGTCAGCACGACAGCGTGGCGATGGTGATGATGAAGTTACCGGCGCAGAGTTTCGCCTAAGCACTACGACGATATGACCGAGGTGTGTAACTGTGGAGGGGGGCACCGCACATGGCTAAGAGAAGACTTGGTGTGTCTTTGGGGTGCCCCCTCCCACGTATATAAGGGGAGGAGAGGAGGCCGGCCCTAGAGGGGCGCGCCAAGAGGGGGAGTCCTACTTGGACTCCCGGTCCATGTAGGATTCGGCCCCCCTCCTTCCTTTCTTCGAAGGGGGAAAGGGGGGAAGGAGAGGAGGGGAAGAGGGAAAGGGGGGCCGCACCCCTCCCCTTCCTATTCGGACTCCACATGGGGGGGGGGGGGTGAGCGCCTCCCCCTTGTTTCTTGTCCCCTCTTCTCTCTCATGGCCCATAAGGCCCATGATTTCCCCAGTGGGTCCCGGCAAACCTCCCGGTACTCCGAAAAAATGCCCGAATCACACGGAACCATTCCGATGTCCGAATTGACCCTTCCAATATATGAATATTTACCTCTCGACCCTTTCGAGACTCCTTGTCATGTCCGTGATCTCATCCGGGACTCTGAACAAACTTCGATCATCAAATCACATAACTCATAATACAAATCGTCATCGAACGTTAAGCGTGCGGACCCTACGGGTTCGAGAACTATGTAGACATGACCGAGACACATCTCCGATCAATAACCAATAGCGGAACCTGGATTCTCATATTGGCTCCTACATATTCTATGAAGATCTTTATCGGTCAAACCGCATAACAACATATGTTGTTCCCTTTGTCATCGGTATGTTACTTGCTCAAGATTCGATCGTCGGTATCATCATACCTAGTTCAATATCGTTACCGGCAAGTCTCTTTACTCGTTCTGTAATGCATCATCCCATAACTAACTCATTAGTCACATTGCTTGCAAGGCTTATAGTGATGTGCATTACCGAGAGGGCCCAGAGATACCTCTCCGATACTCGGAGTGAAAAATCCTAATCCCGATCTATGCCAACTCAACAAACACCATCGGAGACACCTGTAGAGCATCTTTATAATCACCCAGTTACATTGTGACGTTTGATGGCACACTAAGTGTTCCTCCGGTATTCGGGAGTTGCATAATCTCATAGTCAGAGGAACATGTATAAGTCATGAAGAAAGCAATAGCAATAAAACTAAACGATCATAATGCTAAGCTAATGGATGGGTCTTGTCCATCACATCATTCTCTAATGATGTGATCCCGTTCATCAAATGACAACACATGTCTATGGCTAGGAAACTTAACCATGTTTGATTAACGAGCTAGTCAAGTAGAGGCATACTAGGGACACTCTGTTTGTCTATGTATTCACACATGTACTAAGTTTCCGGTTAATAAAATTCTTGCATGAATAATAAACATTTATCATGATATAAGGAAATATAAATAACAACTTTATTATTGCCTCTAGGGCATATTTCCTTCAGTGCCTAGATTCCAGCCACATTGCTCAAATAAATGATATTTAGCTCATGCCTTAACTCGCGAAATCTTGCTTCATCTAGAGGCTTGGTGAAAATATCCGCTAGTTGCTCTTGAGTGTTGATGTACGTGATCTCAACATCTCCATGCTTCATCTGACCCCGAATGAAATGACGACGAATCTCAATGTGCTTCGTCTTGCTATGTTGCACCAGATTGTGTGAAATCTTGATAGCACTTCCATTGTCACATAGAAGAGGCACTTTGTCACAAGTGACAATGTAATCCTTTAAATTTTGCCTCATCCATAGCAATTGTGCACAACAACTTGCGGCGGCTACATACTTGGCCTCGGTGGAGGAGAGAGACACACAATTTTGCTTCTTCGAAGACCAACTCACCAAAGAGAGACCAAGGAATTGACACCCTCTGGAATTTGACTTCCTCTCCACACAGTCTCCCGCCCAATCCAATTCCGAATAACCCATGAGATCAAATCTTGCTCCTTTGGGGTACCATAAGCCAAAGTTTGGGGTATGAGCCAAATATCGAAAGATTCGCTTGAACGCCACATAGTGGCTTTCCTTAGGTGTGGCTTGAAACCGTGCACAAATTCCCACACTCAACATGATATCCGGTCTAGATGCACAATGGTAAAGCAAGGATCCAATCATGGAGCGATATACCTTTTGATCCACCGCTTTACTATTGGGATCACTGTCAAGCTTGCATTTGGTGGGCATGGGAAACTTGACGGGCTTGACATCTTCTAGCTTGAATCTCTTGAGCATGTCTTGGGTATATACCTGGCTTGGTTGATGAACGTTCCTTCTCTTCTTTGCTTGATTTCTAACCCAAGAAAGAATTTCAACTCTCCTATCATAGACATCTCAAACTTCTCGGTCATTAGTGCGTCAAACTCATCATTGAATGATTTGTTAGGAGAACCAAATATAATATCATCAACATATAGTTGGCATATGAACAAACCCCCTTTGACCCTCTTAGTAAAAAGAGTGGGATCAATTTTCCCAATTTCAAACCCACGATCTTGCAACAACTCGGTAAGGTGCTCATACCACGCACGTGGGGCTTGTTTAAGGCCATAGAGCGCCTTCTTGAGTTTGTATACATGATTGGGGAGCTTGGTATCCTTAAATCCCGGGGGTTGTTTGAGATATACCAACTCATTCGAAGGACCATTAAGAAAAGCACTCTTCACATCCATTTGTTGCAACTTAAAATCATGATGAGATGCATATGCAAGCAACATGCGAATAGATTCAAGACGAGCAACGGGGGTAAAGGTTTCACCGTAGTCAATACCCTCGACTTGGGAGTAGCCTTGTGCCACCAATCTTGCCTTGTTTCATACCACCACACCATTCACATCTTGCTTGTTCTTGAGAATCCATTTGGTCCCAATGATATTGTGTTCCTCCGTTGGCCTTGGCACTAATTCCCAAACTTGGTTGCACTCGAAGTTGTTGAGTTCATCATGCAGGATTCAAGCCAATCCTCATCATCAAGCGCCTCATGTACCTTTTGGGGTTCAACACACGAAGCAAACGCGTGATGCTCACAAAATTTTGACAATTGTTTACGAGTACTTACCCCTTTTTCTCAAGCTTCCAAGAACATTCTCCATGACATGTTGTTGACGCTCGAGCTTGGAAGCCACCTTGGCAGCGCGATGCTCCAAAAGTTCCTCAATAGGCATTTGAGGATCATCATATTGAGCACCATCTTGAGCTTGCTCTTGATCTTGAGTAGCCTCTTGATCTTGAGCTTGGTCTGTGTCATGAACTTGATCTTGGGCATCACTTGGTGCACCACCATCATCACGAGGTTGATCTTGCCCTTGATCTTGTTCACTTGGTTGAGGGTCTCCACTTTGTTCTTCGGAAGCGTGTGGGTCTAGCGTTGGTGATGGCTCCACTTGAGTAGAGCATCATCCTTCTCCTTCGGCCACAAGGGGTTCCTTAATGGGGAGTATTTGACCAATCTGCATTCTTATTATGACTTGAGGAGGAATTTCATCACCTACATCACAAAGACCACTTTGCTTCACTTGGGAGCCATTATTTTCGTCAAACTCCACGTTACACGTCTCCTCAATGAGTCCGGTGGACTTGTTGAGGACACGGTAAGCACGAGAGTTTGTAGCACAACCAACAAATATACCCTCTTGAGCTCTAGGTTCAAATTTAGACAAACGAGCACCTTTCTTGAGAATGAAACACTTACAACCGAACACCCGTAAGTACTTGAGGTTGGGCTTGTGATACGTCTCCAACGTATCTACTTTTCCTAACGCTTTTCCTCTTGTTTTGGACTCTAATTTGCATGATTTGAATGAAACTAACCCCAGACTGACGCTGTTTTCAGCAGAACTACCTTGATGTTCTTTTGTGCAGAAATATAAGTTCTCGGAATGGAACGAAACTTTGCGAGGATTTTTTATACAATAAAAGAGAATTTTTGGAGCCAAGATCCACCGGAGGGGGGCACCTGTGCACAACCCACCAGGGCGCGCCCCCCTCCAGGCGCGCCCAGGTGGGTTGTCCCCACCTGGTGGCCCCGCTATGACACACCCGATTCAATCATACACTAATCATACACGCAAACGTGTACGATCAAGATCCGGGACTCACAGGAAGATATCACAAAACAACTCTAGACACAAATAAAATAATACAAGCTTTATATTACAAGCTAGGGGCCTCGAGGGCTCGAATACATAGCTCGATACACAAGAGTCAGCGGAAGCAACAATATCTGAGTACAGACATAAGTTATACAAGGATGCCTTAAGAAGGCAAACACAAAACAACAACGATCGAAGAGGCAAGGCCTCCTGCCTGGGACCTCCTAACTACTCCTGGTCTTCGGCGGCCTTCATGTAGTAGTATCCGTCGGCGGTGGCATCTGGCTCCAGGGATCCACCATCTGGTTGCAACAACCGGAAAGAAGGAAGAAGGGGAAAAAGGGGTAGCAAAGCAACTGTGAGTACTCATCCAAAGTACTCTCAAGCATCAGATCTATTCTAAGTATGCATTGGTATCAAATGGAAGGGTTGTATCTGTAGACTGAACTATAGAATGCCGGAATAGAGGGGAAGGCCTAGCCTATCGAAGACTAGCATCTTCAAGCAGCTCCAAGCATCTTGCAGCATGTAGAAGAGTAAATAATATCAGTTTATATTTAACAAACATGTTGTAGCATTAACGCCCAGAGATCCTTCCTCGACTCCCTGCGAGAAAGCAATCCCGGAGCCACATATCCATCACATATCTCAAGTAACCAGTTCTAGTTATAATAGATCAGGATACAAGTCTGAACTTCCATTACCATGGACACGGTATTCGAATATATATCTTCCCTACAGGGGTGCACCACGTTACCCAACACACTCGATAACTCTGGCCGGACACACCTTTCTGGGGTCAATGCCCGGCCTCGGAAGATCAACACGTCGCAACCCTACCTAGGCTCAGCAAAGAGGTCCCCGCCGGTCTACATCCTAAGCACTCCGGGGTCTTGGGCCCATCGCCTGTTGCACTCTGGGTCGTTGCAAGCAGGGTGGATACCAGCACCGCCTCGGATGGCCAACATGATCCGACCGTGCCGCAATGCTGAACTGGACGTCTGACAAAGCTTCGGCTAATACCACGACGTCGAGGCCCATATCTATTCTCGCGTGGTGGTTAGTGCGTAAAGGCCAGAGGCCAACTCAGAACAAATACCAAAACCTGTTAGTGCATTGGGGGCTCGTGGAGACAAGCAGAGACTCACGATAATGTGACCCCGTCGCCCCATCTCATGGACTTACGGCAAGGGCCTAGAATGCCCGTCCATGCCACGTAGAAAACTCGTGGGTGCTCCATGGGCCCGCCCGACTTTCACATCAACTCGCGGGTACCCCTCAGGGTCGACCCGACTTCAACAATGGTCTCAAGTAAAGTCCGGGTAACCATGTGTGCAAACATCAAGGGGAAAACCCGAGGAATCACCCCCCGGTGAATTCCACTCAATGTAATCATCAAGGTGAATGTAAGAGGAACCACCCTCGAGGTTCACACTTGAGGGGTTGCACGACAGAGCCGTATCAGGAGTGGTGAAGGAGGAACCACCCTCATTGACCACGACCAAATAGCTACACTACAGAGTTGTCATCGGGAGTGCGTTGTGAGGTCTCAACCCCGACACTCGATAGTAGCTCTGCAGAGTCGAGCAACAAAGGGGCGTGATGTGATGTGAGGTGTCGGGCTCTGGTCGTCGATCACGTTGATCGAGTCGTCGATGATGAAGCAGGGGCAACAAGGAAAAGGTGGGGGTCACCGATGGATCACTAACCAACCTATACTAAGCAGTTTAGGATAATCAGGTGAGGTACAATGAGAAGGTTACAAAAGAAGGCTATGCATCAGAATAGGAGCAATCAATTACAGTTGCAAAATCTAATGCAAGCATGAGAGAATAGAATGGGCGATATCGGGATGATCAAATGGGGGGCTTGCCTGGAAGCTCCGCTGAAAGGGAAGAAGGGTCGTCGTTGACGTAGTCGATCACAGGGACATCAACAGCGCTCTCGGGGTCTATTGGAGAGAAGAGGGGGATGAAACAATAAATACAGAGCAAACAAGGCATCACAAGGCATAACATGGCAATACACAGCACTAGGAGTGTTCTAACGCGGTGCTACATGATATCGACAAAGGGGGATAACATCCGGGAATGTTTTCCCAAAGTTTGGCATTTTGACCAAATCAGATGAATCGGAGGGGGACGGTTCCATGTTCGCTATGCTAGGGACGTGTGACAGACGAACGGAGGGCGTATCCGGTTTCGTCTTGTCGTTCTGAGCAACTTTCATGTAGAAAACATTTTCATCCGAGCTACGGATTATTTATTAAGATTTATCAAAGATCTAAACATTTCTAGAATTATCTCTAATTCAAAAATGGACTTATTGCAAAAAGAATCAACTCAAAATCACTCTTCTGTAAAAAATGATAGCTATTCTCGTGAGCGCAAAGTTTCTGTTTTTTACAGCAAGATCACATTAACTTTCACCCAAGTCTTCCCAAAGGTCTTACTTGGCACTTTATTGAAACAAAAGCTATAAAAATGATTATTACAGTAGCTTCATCATGTAAACACACAAAAACAGTAAGGGTAAATATTGGGTTGTCTCCCAACAAGCGCTTTTTCTTTAATGCCTTTTAGCTAGGCATGATGATTTCAATGATGCTCACATAAAAGATAAGGATTGAAACATAAAGAGAGCATCATGAAGAATATGACTAGCACATGTAAATCTAACCCACTTCCTATGCCTAGGGATTTTGTGAGCACATAATTTATAGGAACAAGAATCAACTAGCATAGGAAGGCAAAACAAGTATAACTTCAAAACTTTAAGCACATAGAGAGGAAACTCGATATTATTGCAACTCCTACAAGCATGTATTCCTCCCTCATAATAATTTTCAGTAGCATCATGAATGCGTTCAACATATAACCATCACATAAAGCATTCTTTTCATGATCTACAAGCATATAAATTTTACTACTCTCCACATAAGCAAAATTCTTCTCATTCGGAATAGTGGGAGCAAACTCAACAAAATAACTGTCATGTGAGGCATAATCCAATTGAAAATTAAAATCATGATGACAAGTTTCATGGTTAACATTATTCATTATAGCATACCTGTCATCACAATAATCATCATAGATAGCAACTTTGTTCTCATAATCAATTGGAAATTCTTCCGAAATAGTGGAATCATTACTAACTAAAGTCGACACTCTTCTAAATCCACTTTCATAAATATCACACTAAGATTCAACACCCTCCAAAATAGTGGGATACTAATTCCTAAAGTTGACATTCTTCCAACCCCACTTTAGATTATAGTATTATTCATACTCCAAAAGATATAAGTGAAGTTCATGGAGAATTCTACAATTAATATAGACTAACCAATATCCAAGCTCAAAATATATAAGTGAAGCACACGAAGCATTCTATAAAACCATACTCAAAAGGTTTAAGTGAAGCACAAAGAGCATTCTATAAGGTCATACTCAAAAGATATAAGTGAAGCACATGAATCATTCTATAAATCGATGAAGGGATATCTCATACTAGCATGGTTCGTAAAGAAAAAAAACACAAATAACACAAATCATGTCAACAAAACAAAAACCGAGGTATACCGATAATTGTCGAAGAAGAAAGATGGGATGCCAACTGGGGCATCCCCAAGCTTAGATGCTTGAGTATCCTTGGAATATTTACTTGGGGTACCTTGGGCATCCCCAAGCTTGAACTCTTGCCTCTCTTTATTCTTCTCACATCGGTAACTTCTCATTCTTCGAACACTTCATCCACAAAAAACTTAACAAAAACTTTGTGAGATCTGTTAGTATACTAAGGCAAATCAATACCTTTAGGTACTGTCGCAAACTCATTCCAATTTCATATTAGCACTTTATCTACTGTATTCCAACTTCACCATGGTTCGTACCCCCCGATACTACCCATAGATTCATCAAAATAAGCGATCAACACATAGAAAACATAATCTGTCAAAAACAGGACAGTCCGAAGTAATCTGGAAGTTTAGTAAACTTCTGTATCTCCAAAAAATTCTAAAAAAATATGAAAATTTAAACAATTTGTACATAAGTAATGTGCAAAGTGTTTCAGACCCATTTGACTTTCCCGTAAAAAATGTAAATTCACGCGCTATAGCCAAAGTTTCGTTTTTTGTACTGCACATAGTAAAGAAGCAATCTAATCATCCTAAAACCAAAGCCCGGCACATTATTTTTATAATATAATGGATATATACAAGGGGATAAATATTTTCAGAGAAGCTTCCATGAATTTTTTTACATTGTTTCCATGAGCATGAACACAAGTGTTCAAGGTCGACCCTTACTTCTCCAATGCGTAACCTTCCAATCACTTCTCTTATTGAAAAACTTTTTAGGCATGAGAGGCAAGTAATTTTTTTGTATTTTCATTCTTTTATTTTTTTGTATATTTCACCCACAACTAAACAGAAACAAAAAGGAAAAACAAAATCTACTTAGTGAAGAAAGCAAACAAGCACACACGAGAATATCAACCCCACGCTATTGATCCCCGACAACGGCGCCCGAAAAGAGCTTGATAATCCCCAAGTGCAGGGAATCATCGTAGCAATTCCCAAAGGTGGAAGTGATAAGTATGGAGTGTAGAACCCACAAGGAGCTAAAGGTAAGATCAATATTCTCTCAAGTCCTATCTGCCACTGATACAACTCTACGTACACCGAACGTTTGCTTCCAACTAGAAACGAGAAATAAAACTACGTTGTGGGTATGAAGAGGATAACTTTGCATGATATTGGAGAGTTAAAACATAAAATTAGGTGCTGTTATCATAAAGTTGGAATATATTACTAAATATTATAAATAGCGAGTGTGGAATAATGATGGGTCGGTGTGCGGAATGATCCTAGGCAATTGTTAACAAGAGCGGTAGTCGTCATGGCAATTTCATATGAGGTAGAGGCATAAGCTAACATACTTTCTCTTCTTGGATCATATGCACTTATTATTGGAACTCTAGCAAGCATCCGCAACTAGTAAAGATCATTAAGGTAACACCCAACCATAGCATTAAAGCATCAAGTCCCCTTTATCCCATACTCAACAACCCCCTTACTCGGGTTTATGCTTCTGTCACTCAAGCAACCCATTGTAAGCGAATCATGAACGTATTGCAACACCCTACAGCGGGAATCCCTCACGCTTGCACAACATGGAGGGCACAATAGGACAGCACCAAAATAAAACATACAACTCATACCAATCTAGATCATCAATCAACCCAAAGACAAAGGATATCTACTCAAAACATCATAGGATGGCAACACATCATTGGATCATAATATGTGGCATAAAGCACCATGTTCAAGTAGGGATTACAGCCAGGTGCGGGAGAGTGGACCGCGTAAAATAGATGAGTATGGTGATGATGATGGTGATGTTGATGAAGACGATCACCGCGGCGATGATTCCCCTCCCGATGGCACTCTGGCGCCATCGAGAGAGAGGAGGAGAGGTTCTCGCCCTTGTGCTTCCTCCTCCATGGCCTCCCCCCTAGATGGGGAGAGGTTCTCCCTCTGGTCCTCGGGCTTAATGGCGATGATGGCCCCTTCGGGATCCTCCTCCATGGCCTCCGGTGATGATGGCCCCCTCCGGCAGGGTGCCAGAGAGGGCCTAGATTGATTTCTCATGGCCACAGAGGCTTGCGGCGGCGGAACTTCCGATCTAGGTTATTTTCTAGAGGTTTGGGCATTTACAGGAGAGGTTGGCGTCGAGAACAAGTCAGGGGACCCCACGGGAAGTCCACGAGGCACAGGGGCGCGCCCTCCACCCTCGTGGGGCCCACGGGCCTCCCCTCCGATAACTCTTTGTTCCAGTATTTTTATATTTTCCAGAAAAATTCTCCATTGATTTTCATCGCATTCCGAGAACTTTTATTTCTGCACAAAAACAACACCAGAGTAGTTCTGCCAAAAACAGTGTCAGTCGGGGTTAATTCTAATCAAATCATACCAAAATCATATAAAACTATTGTAAACATGGCATGAATACTTCATAAATTATAGATACATTGGAGACGTATCAAATACGTTTGCAAATGGCTGACAAATCAACTGCCATACGTATCGGTATCTGTGAGGATGTGCCCGT
Organism: Aegilops longissima; assembly: GCA_021605205.1. Classification (NCBI taxonomy): domain Eukaryota; kingdom Viridiplantae; phylum Streptophyta; class Magnoliopsida; order Poales; family Poaceae; genus Aegilops; species Aegilops longissima. The sequence goes on from CM038682.1 coordinate 552,266,204, forward strand.
TGTTGTCGCTAATGTTACTATTTTGACTGACTTTGTTATACTTGAGATGCCCGAGGACGACAACATGTCAATTATCCTTGGTAGACCCTTCTTGAATACTGTAGGGGCTGTTATTGATTACAATAAAAGCAAGGTCACTTTTCATATCAATGGTAATGAGCATACGGTGCACTTTCCGAAGAAACAATTCCAAGTGAATGGTATTAATGTTATTGAAAAATATCCGACAATCACTATTGGAAGTTTTCAAATACCTCTACCTACTGTCAAAAAGAAATATGAAATGCTTATTGTTGGGGACATTCATATCCCCGTTAGGTAACTTAGTGATTTACGAAATTTCTTCGGTTTCACGCTAATCGAAAGTGGTTGTTAATAAGACTTGATCAACCTTATTAATGGATCTTTTTTAGAGGTATGATGTCGATGAATTTAGTAAGCACTACCTTCTGTCCCTACCTTTTGTTTTCTATTTGTATTAGTTAAATAAAATAAAATGCAATGTTTTGTCTGTTTTCTGAATTTCCCGTGCAGTAAAAAAATGACCCAAAAATAAAAGTTCTCAGAATGCTCTGAAAATTTAATACGATTTTTTCTAAATATTTAAGTATTTCTGGTGCAAATAATATCAAAGGGAGGTGCACTGTGGGAACAACCCACAGGCGCGCCAGACCCCAGACGCATACGGTGGGTTGTGGTCCCCACGTGCCCCCCCCCCCCCACTTATCCCTTCACACCACATCATCACTTACCTCCAGAAAAAATTCTTCATTGCTCTCTCTCCCGTGTTCTTGCTCTCAAACCCGCGGATTTTGATCTCTTTGCTCGAAGCTCGGTTTTCGAAACTGTTTCGGGGGATTGTTGCTTGGTATGTGATTCCACCATTTGTCCAATTAGTTTTTGTTTTAGTTGTTTATATTTTGAATAATTAGCTACTCTTGGTGCTGCTATAGATGATCTAGCATGTTGAATTCTTAGAGTTCTAAGTAGTTTGAATTCTTTCTATGGCCTCTATGTATCCCTATGAGTAGTTGCTATCAATTGTATGAAGTTTTGTTGATAAAATCTTTTGTCACCTAAATTTTTTTAGAAAATTGTATGCGAATATGATGAACCTATTTGGAAGGAGTTCTTCGAGGAGGAGATCCTTGGGGGCATCTTCTAGTGAAAATTCCGCTCGTCGGTCTTATGTTGAACCAAGTGAAAGTTCCATTCGAGATGCAGCTACCAAAACATTCTTATGGCCTTGCGATGATTATATGGTGCGTGTGGGCATTAAGGAGGAATTTGAGCAATATGTTCACAATGCCGGTCTCAGTCCCTACATTGCAGATAAGTGTGAACAACACCACACTCTCACTGAATCATTTGTCAAGGGATTTGAATCCCGTCCCGTGAGTCTAGGGTGTCATTTAAACTTTATGAAAATTCATTTACCATTTCACTAGAGAGTTTTGCTCACCACTGCAAACTCCCATTCCGGGGTTCGCTTGATGAACTGCCAAGGGCCGAGTACCAATCATTCTTGACTAGTCTTTGCTACGGTGAGACGAGGGAGTGACACAAGGTAGAATAAAGAGCATTCATTTTCCCGCAATTCAGTACTTTGCATTATTTAAAGGGGAATGTATAGTAGGCAAGCAAGACTGTAGTACACTTTGTGCTCCAGACTTGAGCCTCGTACGCACCGCTCTCATCGGTGAGAGGAGTTATAACCTTGGAGCGATTGTTGCACGCAGACTTCAGCATAACGCTAACAGTGGCTATTTCTATGGTGGAATATATGCCACCCGTTTAGCACGAGGGGTGGGTGTTTCACCTTTGCTCTTTGATCCTATCCTGCCCATGCAGTATTTAAACTTTGACGCTTTAAAAAGTCATAAGATCCTCACAGGAAAAATTCATAATTTCACTTACAATCTATTTTTTAACCAAAAATCTGTTGTGCACACATATTTGCCTGCGCCTGCTCTTTTTGACTATCACAACAAAGGAAGATATTTTGTTCTTGAGAGGGAGGTCCGAGCTCACAACACGGTAGTAGAGGCAGCACGGCAGGCCGAGGTATCCGCACCGAGAGCCTCCATGAGCTACCACGCCGACTACTATCCAGGCTACTGATCGATTACCAAGCTAGGCCAAAAGCCTAAGCTTGAGGGAGTACGTGTTTTCCACCGACATTACATTTATGTTCACACATTTCATTCCAGTTGTCGGTGTTCACACATTTTCATTGTATCATCCATGCTTAGATTTGTTTTCTTGCTTTCTTCTTGTGTGTTTGAAAATCTTGAGAAAAACCAAAAAATGAGTTGTAGTTAGTTTACTTTCTATGCATGCTTAGTTGTAATACTTAAAAGAAAACCCAAAAAGATTTCCTTGTTCTTCTTTTGCTTGTGGGGAGCTTTCCCGTGTAAATAGTTTTTCTTGTTTTTGCTTTCCCTTTATTTTCTTGTTCAAGGAAACCAAAAACTTCAAAAATATTTCAGTTTGTTTCTCTCAATTTCTTTTCTTTTTATCCGAGTTGTACCGAGGAGAATACCACGATGAAAATGTTGAGTGTCTCTCTCATGAAAAATTATTGATCTAATAAAGAGCCCATTTTACCTTGTCTTCTCCTGTTGAATAAAATGTTTGCAGATTCCAGCTTAGTCCATGACACTCTTGCACTATTATTATTTTCATGTCGTTCGGTCGTGCAAGTGAAAGGCAATAATGACGATATTCGATGAACTGACCATGGCAGAGAGAAACGGGTATGAACTTGACTTGTTCTGTTTGTGTAAATATGTTTAACCTAGTATCCATGATTCAACTCATTTATGATTAAACATGTTTGCAATGAAAATTAGAGATTATAGTTTCTCATGCCATGCATAAGTAGCTAGGAGTGGATAATGATTTATCTTGGATATTAAAATTGCACTAAAATGATTGTGATGTAGTGTGATGATATGGTATCCTCCTCTGAATGTTCGAGTGGCTTGACTTGGCAACTGTACCATAGTTGTACTACTACTAGTAGCAACATATGGAGTAGTACCGTATGCCTCTGCGTTCACTTCACCCTCCAGGTAACATCCAAATTGCGAGCAGAAGCAAATTCTCGTGCATGCGGAAGCGCGAAGAAGTTTTTTTTTCTTTTTTAGGGTAACCACACATTCCTTAACCAGAAAAGGTTGTGTCTCCCAGGCACGCGCCAATATCGATCTGAACCAGGTACGACACATTTTTTGTGCAAAGAGATGGATATGTTTGTATATCTGTCCGTCCACCCAAGTTGGTTTTGCGTAGGTCCCACCTGTCAGGAGGGGTGCAGAAATAAAAAGGAATCATAATATGTTTTGCCATGGTGATTTGAAAGAGTGACCTAAACTAACCAGTGGCACATGTAGCGATCGAAGGATGGGCACGTACACAGACACGGACCACTCCTCAGTACGCTACCCACATAGCCTTTTCGTTTTGTAGGTTGGTCTACCTAGCCATCTAATTAACTGCCTGCAAGCACCTTCTCCCATTAACTTCTCCATCACGAACCGATTTTCCTCGGCTTCTTCACCTCTCCTTCATTTGCATTCGAACCCCATTGGAATCACATCCTCCTTGAGTAATTCAGAAGCCCCTTTAAATAATCATCATCTTCAGTTAGACTAGCCATCTTAATCTCAATTCTCCAAACCATAGCCCTCCGGTCCAGCGGCTCCAAATGGCGAAAGAGATCCCTATGCAGGTTTTTAGCGTCAAACATGTCCTCGTTGAAGGCTCGTTGAGCATAGTTGCCACCGTCACCGACCACCCAAGGGTTGTTCGGGAGTGGATCAATAGTGTATCCAACTCCCTTCAAAAGGTGGAGATGAAGGTCGTCGGTCTCGACGCAGAGTACACGGAGCGTGCCACTAGGAAGATCCAATGCACCGTCGTCCTTCAGCTGTGCCTCGAAGATGAAGTTTTGGTGTATCACATCATACACGCGCCCTCCATACCAGGTGAGCTCCATGATTTCATGTCTCAGGAGGAAATATACTTCTGTGGGGCAATCATCGATGGGGACAAAGAGAAGCTGACACCGTACAACCTTGACTTGAAAAACATCGCTGACCTACAAACTAGAATTCATGTACATGGTTGTGATAAAGAAACACCATCCTTGTTTGATGTAGAAAATTATGTTCTCGGAACAAATCTTGAGAAGGGTGATGAGACATGGGGATTAAGGTCGTCTGTATGGGAGAACTATCCCTAGATCTACGAGCGGATAAAATATGATGCCCTTGATGCCCGTGTGAGTTTTGAGATAGCTGCAAGGTTGAAAAGCTTGTTGCGAAGCCATCTCCCACAGAAAATGAGAAGAAGAAGAAGAAGAAGAAGAAGAAGAAGAAGAAGAAGAAGAAGAAGAAGAAGAAGAAGAAGAAGAAGAAGAAGAAGAAGAAGAAGAAGAAGAAGAAGAAGCACCAACAGCAGGGCATTACAGATGGATGAACTATTTCCTCTCTTGTAAAAAATATATTTCCTCTCTGATTACATTGATATAGATGAAATATTTCCTCTCTTGTAAAAATTATATTTCCTCTCTGTGTACATTGATATAGATGAACTATTTCGCTGATGTGCATGTCTTTGGAACAAGTGTACTATGTGTACATTGATATGGTCCGCTTGACTATAATGAACTATTTATCCGCCTAGTTTTCTCTACTACTACTCCTTGAAGTGAGCGGTATGCAATGCATGTGTCAGTAGAGATGACAACTTGTCCATGGAAGTTGAACCATGGTGACTGAGGGAGTCCTGGATTAAGGGGTCCTCGGGTGTCCGGCCTGTTAGCCATGGGCCGGAATGATGGGTTGTGAAGATACGAAGACCGAAGACTGCACCCGTGTCCAGATAGGACTCTCCTTGGCGTGGAAGGCAAGCTTGGCGACCGAATATGTAGATTCCTTTCTTTGTAACCGACCTTGTGTAACCCTAGATCCTCCCGGTGTCTATATAAACCGGAGGACTTAGTCCAGAAAGGAGAGACTCATTACCATAGTCATACATGCTAGACTTCTAGTGTTTAGCCATTACGATCTTGTGGTGGATCAACTCTTGTAATACTCATATCCATCAAGATCAATCAAGCAGGAAGTAGGGTATTACCTCCATAGAGAGGGCCCGAACCTGGGTAAACATCATGTCCCCTGTCTCCTATTACCATTGACCTTAGACGCATAGTTCGGGACCCCCTACCCGAGATCCGCCGGTTTTGACACCGACATTGGTGCTTTGATTGAGAGTTCCATTGTGCCGTCGACGACAGGATTGATGACTCGCCTCATCCTTAAAGACAATATCACTTCCGGAGGAGAACTGGCCCCAGGCCAAACCCTCCGGTTGGGCGGCTTTACCATGACAACCCGTTCGGCCGTTAAGCCGACGATGACCTCTCGGGCCATCAAAAGTCCTCTTCGTATCGACCCCAAACACTCCAAGCAGATGGATCCGGCGGAGTTTTCATCTTTAAACGAGCTCCTTGATTGTATCGTCGCCCTGGGAATTGCCACAGATTACTATCGGACCGGGCTTAAACCCGACCAAAGAGAAATCAAATCTCCACCGGTCACCCACCAGATAGCGGTAGTCGAGGAGCAAGACGACAACTCTTCCTCTATACTGAAGACGGACTATGTCCGGATCACCGACCCCGCAGAGCCGGATAACCATAAGCAAAAGGAGGTGATCGGCCTTCCGAACATAGGATCTTCGGACGGCGGGCATAAGCAATTAGAAGATACTCTGGGGCCCAGACTGTTAAGTCCGGAAAACCTTCAGTCTCCGGATCATCGATCGGGTCAGGGTCCGGATCCAATTCCACCCACCCACCCAGACATAAGCACTCTCATGAGCATACAACATCAGTCTCAGGAAACGGTCCACCACTTCTGGTCAGATTCCTCCTTGTGAAGGACAAGGTTAAAGATTGCCGCGACGAGGACGCGATATCAGCATTCTGCAACAATTGCATGAATGAAGGAATCCTCAACTCCATTAATCGTCACCGCATACTACACTTCGCTGACTTGGCAACTATCGTACAAAAGTACAACGCAATGGAAAGCGCCTGGAAGGATCAGGCAGCTTGTTGGGCGCCATCGGTCCCAACTCAACCGCTGGTCCAGGCGAAAAGGGCGCATCCCCGCGACGCGCCCAGTCCAATAGCCAAGAAATATAAACCCATTACGCGGCATGGAAATGTTCTGGAGGGATGGCTCGATGGCCCATGCAAAATACACACAACACCGGACACCATACCAACCCACAGCCTTAGAGCATGTTGGATACTCCGGCAGGTAGCCAAGAGCGGCGAGGACATCCTTACCAAAAACACCCCAGAGCAACACCCTCCAGAAGACGACGACCCTAGAGTATTGACGGTCTTCGAGACATTCGCCTCAAACAATAAGCGCAAAAGGGCACTACACGACCTCGCCGAAGTCTGTCAAATCGCCACGATAAACCCTTGGAATGACACGGCTATAACCTTTAATGCCGGTGACGAACCAAAATACAGGACAGCCCGAGCACCGGCCGCATTAGTCCTCAGTCCCATCATGGACGGCTTTCAACTCACCAAGGTCCTCATGGACGGTGGCAGCGGACTAAACCTCATATATGAGGATACACTCCACAAGATGGAAATAAACAGAAGCCGCATCGAGCAAAGCATCACGACCTTTTGAGGAATCATTCCCAGTCGGGAGGCGCGGTGTGCGGGAAAAATCACACTTGACGTGGTATTCGGCACGCCGGAGAATTATTAGTCTGAAGAAATCACCTTCCAAGTGGCTCCTTTCAGCAGCGGATACCACGCCCTGTTGGGGCGATACGCTTTTACACACTTCCAAGCTATACCTCATTATGGGTACATGAAGCTCAAAATGCCCGGACCAAACGGCATAATTACTCTTGTCAGTGATCCGGACATAACACTCCATGCCAAAAACAAAACCGCATCCCTGGCCCTCGAAGCATTATCTGAAGCCCTTGCGGCCGAAGAATTAACCGCACTGCGCTCTACGGTGGATAGGGACGATGTGATCTTAGACAAACGACCCAAATCCACCTCCTTCAAACTGACAGAAGAAATAGTTAAATTCCAGGTCCACCCAACGGACCCCAAGAAGACAGCATCCATTGGAGCACAACTAGACCCCGCGGTCGACGCCGCACTACGGGATTTCCTTCATGAAAACTGGGATATATTCGCCCGACACCCTTTTGACATGCACGGAATCCCATGTGAGCTGGCCGAACATAGCCTCAATATATTAAAGGAATACAAACCAGTCAAACAAGCATTGCGGCGCTTTTCCGAACCCAAACGCCAAGCTATGGGGGAGGAGCTGGCCAAGCTAATCGAGGCCGGATTCATCAGAGAAATAAAACATCTGGACTGGCTGGCAAACCTGGTGATGGTACCAAAGAAGGACAAATCCTGGCGCCTGTGCGTCGACTTTAAAGACCTCAATACGGCTTGCCCCAAGGATCCCTCCCCCCTCCCCCGCATTGATCAAATCATCAATGCTACCGCAAGACAAGACTCACCTGTTTCCTTGATGCATATTTCGGATACCATCAAATCAAAATGAAGGAGTCCGATCAAGCTGCAACGACATTTATTACCCCATATGGGCCATTCTGCTTCAACACCATGCCCTTCGGGCTCAAGAACGCATGCGCCACATACCAACACATGATTCAAACATGCCTGGAGAAACAGATTGGCAAGACAGTTGAAGCTTATGTGGACGACGTCGTCATCAAAACTAGGCACGTCGAAACACTAATTGACGATTTATGTCTCACATTCGACAACCTCCGCGCGTATGACATTAAGCTCAAACCGGAAAATGTGTTTTCGGCGTCCCCGCTGGAAAACTGCTGGGCTTCATCGTTTCCAATAGAGGAATTGAAGCAAATCCAGCCAAAATTTGAGCTATGTCTCAACTGGCCACGCCGACGGACCTCAAACAAGTCCAAAAACTCACGGGTTGCATGGCAGCTCTAAGCCGCTTTATCTCCAGATTAGGAGAAAAGGCACTGCCACTCTATCGCCTTCTACAGCGAACCGATCACTTCGAGTGGATGGATGTGGCAACAGCCGGACTGGAGGAGATAAAAACCCTTCTAGCGAGCAACCCAATCCTGGCCGCGCCAAACGTCGGCGAACCTATGTTATTATACATATCGGCGACACATCAGGTGGTGAGCGCCGTGCTCGTCGTTGAACGAGAACAGGATGGACACGAATTATCGCTTCAGAAGCCAGTATACTACGTATCCACTGTCCTTACACCATACAAATCCCGGTACCCCCATTATGGCATCCCGAAAGCTCCGACTCTACTTCTAGGAGTGTTCGATCACGGTGGCTTCCGAAGTACCACTTAACGACATTATAAACAACCGCGATGCCACAGAATGGATTGCCAAATGGGCCATTGAACTCCTTCCATTTGATATTACATACAAACCACGTCGAGCTATTAAATCCCAAGTACTGGCTGACTTCGTCGCCGAATGGACAGAGGTCGAACTCCCTAAAGAGTACGTCACATATTCCAATTGGGTTATGTATTTTGATGGCTCCAAAATGCTGGCGGGGCTAGGAGCGGGCGTCGTTTTAACGTCCCCTACTGGAGACGTCGTCCAGTATGTACTCCAAATACTATACACAGATTCCAACAACGCAGCCGAATACGAGGCCTTATTGCATGGTCTCCGGATGGCTGTCTCCATGGGCATACAACGCCTGGAGGTGCCCGGGGACTCAAACCTGGCAATATCTCAAATAAATGGAGATTTCGATGCCAAGGATCCAAAGATGGCAGCTTATTGTAATGCCATCTTAAAGATGTTGGCTCGGTTCGAGGGGCTCGAGTTTCATCACGTGGCCCGAGAGAGTAATCAAGCGGCGGATGTTCTCGCTCGTATTGGCGCCAAGCACGACCCCGTCCCACCCAATATTTTTTCGGAAAGACTTTCTAAGCCATCCGTGGTGTGGTAGGGGGACAGCGTCAACACTAGTCCGGATCCGAAGACAACTCCAGATTCCTAACACACAGATATCATCGGTGGCTCAGCCACCAAAATAACACCGTCAGCCCATCTCATTATGGCGGTCATTGCCCCATGGATCGAACCCTTCTTGGCCTACCTTAATATGAAGGAACTTCCTGAGGATCAGAATGAGGCCTGCCGCATTGTCCGGCGTTCGAAGGCCTATAAGGTTCATGACGGAGAACTCTATAAGAAAAGCGCTACCGGAGTCCTTCAAAGATGTATCTCCAAGGAGGAGGGGCGACAACTCCTGGCTGAGATTCATGCCGGTCTTGGCGGGCACCACGCCGTAGCTCGGGCCCTTGTTAGCAAGGCCTTCCATACAGGGTTTTATTGGCCGACGGCCCGAGTAGATGCATAGGACCTTGTCCAATGTTGCGTCGGATGCCAACTCTTCGCCAACCAAAGCCATATGCCCCCACTGCCCTACAAACAATCCCCATCACTTGGCCTTTTGCGGTCTGGGGACTGGATATGGTTGGAACCCTTAAAGGAGGAAACCACAAGAAAAAATATTTGCTGGTCATGGTGGATAAATTCACTAAGTGTATAGAAGCCAAACCAGTTAAAACGACCGAATCCGGGCCGGTGATAGAATTCATATCCGGCGTTGTACACCGTTATGGTGTTCCGCACAGTATCATCACCGATAACGGCTCCAACTTCACAGCCGACGAAGTGAAAACCTGGTGCGCCAATCTGGGAATCAAGCTCGATTACGCCTCTGTCTATCACCCACAGACATACGGTCAAGTCGAAAGAGCCAACAGTCTCATTATGAGCGACATTAAGCCCAGACTAGTGCGGTCTTTGAAGGAATCAGACAAGCACTGGGTTGAGGAGCTCGACTCCGTACTCTGGGGGCTGCGGACCACGCCCAATTGCACTACCGGATACAAACCTTTTTTTCATGGTGTACGGTGCAGAGGCAGTATTACCCTGCGACATTATTCATGACTCACCTCGAGTGCGCATGTACGAAGAGAGAGAGGCCGAGCTCGATCGGCAGGACAACTTAGATGCCCTGGAGGAGGAGCGCGACGTCACAAAAGCCCGTTCCACATTTTATCAACAGCAGGCTCGCAGGTATCAAAGCAGAGAAGTGTGGGCCAAAACTTACAACGTCGGCGAACTCGTTCTACGCCTATCAGAGAAGAAAAAGGACAAGCTCAAGCCCAAGTGGGAGGGTCCCTTCATCATTGACGAAGTTCTCACCGGAGGGGCGTACCGCTTGCATGATGCGTCAGACAATCGACTAGAGCTGAACCCCTGGAACGCGGCCAGACTCCGAAGATTCTATGCCTAGCGCCGAACTCTTTGTTCGTATCCTTCCTCTTATTGTTTTCATCATTTTTTTCTCTCTTTTCGTTTTTTCTCTTTAGCCTTAAAAGCTTTCGTGCGGTTAGACCATGCACCCCCGACGCATACATCTTCAAGTATGTACGTCCATTATACTTGGGGGCTTCTTGGACAGAAGCTTGCTATTACCATTTCCTGAGCATCAAGCTCATCACATATGCGTTTTCTCCCATATGTACCTTTTCTTTGCCATTATATGCATCGATATGACTTAAGTTTTGGCCAAGCTGGGTTGCCTGGCTCCTGTGCTTATGCCCTACGTTCCCGTTAGTTCTGCTAGGGCATAAAGGGAGCACCTCTGCGATTGTTACTGCCGGGTCATCCGGATGTGTACCTCAGACTGGGTGAAGCCGAAAGCTAGCGTTCTTGAGGGAATATTCGGTCGATGAACTAAAGATGTTTTTGCACTCGTTCCATTGTGAACCCCCAGAAGTTATACACACTGTGATTTTTTCATCACGATCCGGACATGCACATAAATGCATGCACCCCAGGGAAAGGAACCCTTAACGAAACTATTCTCTTTGGAAGATGTTTCTTACAATTTTAATGTAATATAACATAACTAGCCAGATACAACTTGTCCGTTCAAGCAACTATGACCCCTACGCCTGGTTTCCACGCATACCCCGGTTTATTTTGCCGCTCTGGTATTCGGAAACACTCGGCACCTTCGGGTCGAGATGTCAAAGCGAAAAGGTCGGCCATGACAATCGTTTTACAATCCAGCTAGAAGGAAAGTACATAGTCACTTAGGACTTAAAAACTTCCTCCTCTATACCGTCCAACAGGCGGTCTAATTTATAATCCTGTTGGGAATATCTAGCAACCACCTCTACTTGGTCATATACTAAACTAACAGGAATCTATTCCCCATTTGACCCTAGCGGTCCGACCCGGGCCATGTGATTCGGATCCATCTTGGTATACCGAGTTTTTACCATGGCCCAGGCCTCTCGCGCACCCTCTCGGCAGACTGATATCTTCCATAGTCGGATATGCCGCCGCGCTCCATTGAACAGCTCCACAAGCTTCTCCATACTCCCTGGAGGGGAGTCGGATGGCCATAATGCCTTGGACACACTCCGCATTGCCTGTCGAGCTTGCTCGTACAACTGCGACAGCCCTTGCAGAAGATCACTTGATGATCCAGACACCTCCTCTTCGGGACAGCCTGTCAATATACCTGCAATCACAACTATATCAGCTACTTTTACTTCCAAACTGTTATAAGGTCAATACGGCCACATACTGAATATGCCGCCTCGCAGTTTTTTGTTCTCCTTCATGGAGTTGGCTAGCTGGGCCGGCACATCCTTCAGCTCTTCGCCAAGCTGGGTATTTGCATCTTGGAGTTTGTTTTTCTCCTGTCTGACACGGGTCTAAACCCGCTCGCCTGCGGCATGTAGTCTTTTCGACTCTTTTTCCTCCAATTGATCCGATGATCCTATTATGAGATAAAGCCGTAGTGTTAACACGGTCGCTATGCAATAACTATTTCTCGATGGAGGGAAATATCACGGAAGACGCCGCCTTGGATTTTTCCAGTTCGGCGGTCACTGCGTTTAACTTCGTCCGACACTTTTCTAGCTCTTGGGGTAGCACATCGTTCTTCTCCGACAGAACCTGATCATGCAGCGATCCTCAAATTAGTTGTTCCAACTACTTTAAGTCTCAGGGGCTACTGGCATACGGTTATCATACTGAGACACAGTAAACTTACCTCCACATCTTTTAAATGCTGCTTTGTGGCTCTGCTAAGCCCATCTCGAGCAGCTCGGATTTATGCATCAGCCGAGCTGAAGGCATTAAACGCCTCTTCCGAAAAGCGGGGGTCTCGTAAAATGGCCCTCCGGCGCCGATGATTCATGGCGCTCTCCACTTCCGAGTTGGTGACGGACATATTTTCCGAGCCCTCGGCTGAAGGACAGTCCTGCATCACTCCCATATCGGCCCCCGTCCCCTCGGCTGAGGCTGGATCCTGGCTGTTGAGAGTATTACTGACTGGACCCACGGACACAGTCCGGCGGACTCTTTTCCTGATACAGGACGAACATGAAAGTCACGGTTGGACGCGACTATTAAGAAAACGTATTTGCCAACCCATACCTCCTTGACGAGGGCCCGACCATGTCTTCGTTTGCCTTCCTCTTCGAAGGCTTGCCCGGTGCGGGAGCCGCTCTCTTCGGAGTCGCTCCTGGAGTAGCACGGTATGTAGAACGCCTCCCCTTCGAAGCACGAGATAGTGCGGTGGGTGAGGCGGAACGAGGGAACCCCTTTGGGGGAGACGTCTCCTAACTACTTAGGTGCGAAGCGGGGAGAAGACCAGGGTAATCGGCGATGATGGGCACTTCGGTGCCATCGTAGCTCGCCTGGTAAAACACGCCATTCTCGAGCACCACGAATATATTCGGATCCTCATCGAATCCAGGGTCAAGATCCCGATTGTGGCCCTCGGGCTGCGGGGCGGGGCTGTGAAGCCCCTCGGAAATCTTTCACCAATGCTATTACAAATGGATGGGTTAATATTCATTAAAGCAAAGCTCAGGGAGTGGGGTGAGTAGAGCAGAAGAGTTGGGGGCTTACCCAGCTAGGAGGACTATACATGGAATATCCTTCTCTGTGCATGATGCGCAGGAACTCCTCTTCCTCACCCTTGAACAGTTCGACCAATATTTTGGCTAGGGCGGCAGGGGTGTCCGGACCTTTCCTGCCATAGCGGGAGGCGTCATCTTCCCCATTGTAGTTCCACATGGTAAGTCCTCTGTATTGAAGTGGCTTGACCCCCCGCACTATGGAGGTCGCCATCACTTCGACTATTGTGTATCCGGACTGGGCAAGCGTCCTGATCTTGCTCAGGAGTTGGCGGACTTCCGCACTATCTTCCTCCTCGAGGCTCCGAGGGCGCCAGCTGTGGCGTTTCTTCAGAGGAACACTTGCAAACTCGGGGAGACCCCTTCGGACTGGATCTGGAAGTACCACATCCTCGATGTAAAACCATTCAGAGGTCCACTCTTCAGAAGCTTTCTTCGGCGTGCCAGATAGGTATCCGGTCTCAGCAATACGCCATATTTCGGCTTCGCCCACTTAAAAATCGATCCATCATGGTTGCGCGGGACAAGACAAAATAACCTTCTCCACAGATCAAAATGGGCCTCACAACCCATGAATAGTTCGCATAAGGAGACGTAGCCTGCGATATGCATGATGGAGGCTCGGGTAAAATTGTGCAGCTGGAGGCCATAATATTCTAGAAGCCCTCGGAGGAATGGGTGAATTGGAAATCCCACGCCCCTTAGCAAATAGGGGACGAGGCACACTCGTTCCCCCGCAGATGGATTGGGGAAATCCTCCGCCTGGGTTTTGCCGTTGAAGGAGGCCAACCCCGCTCGAACAGGGACCAGATCTGTAGAAGGGAGAAATCCCTGCGTTTGCAACTTCTCCAATTGACTATGGGACACAGAGCACCTCTCCCACTCACCTTTCTCTGGGTCGGAACGAGAGGAGGACCTGGGAATGTTAGCCATGTTGGAATGGTCTTTCCTGGCAATCTCTGAGGATTTTTCTCCGCGTGGTGCCGAATGGATCTGAGACCCAATCTCTTTAAATAGACACTCTTTCTTGCATGGCCGGGGTGTTATTTGCAAAAAATACCCTGACCATCCGCATTTGCCCGACATGTGGAAACTGAAGTCATAGATGCACGGAAGCCGAGGGGTGCAACATTGAATTATAAGCCGAATACATTACTTGGAAGTCGTCGTCGGAGGAACCCGCCTTGCAATGCCGAAGACAATCTGCGCGCCGAACATCCCGTCATTGAAGCCTGGTTCGGGGGCTACTGAGGGAGTCCTAGATTAAGGGGTCCTCGGGCGTCCGACCTGTTAGCCATGGGCCGGACTGATGGGCTGTGAAGATACGAAGACCGAAGACTGCACCCGTGTCCGGATAGGACTCTCCTTGGCGTGGAAGGCAAGCTTGGCAACCGAATATGTAGATTCCTTTCTTCGTAACCGACCTTGTGTAACCCTAGATCCTCCCGGTGTCTATAAACTGGAGGACTTAGTCCGGAAAGGAGGGACTCGTTACCATAGTCATACAGGCTAGACTTCTAGGGTTTAGCCATTACGATCTCGTGGTAGATCAACTCTTGTAATACTCATATCCATCAAGATTAATCAAGCAGGAAGTAGGGTATTACCTCCATAGAGAGGGCCTGAACCTGGGTAAACATCGTGTCCCCTGTATCCTGTTACCATCGACCTTAGACGCACAGTTCGGGACCCCCTACCCGAGATCCGCCGGTTTTGACACCGACAACGACCATCACGTTTCACCAGTACCACAAGCGATTCCCACGACGCCGCTCCAACCCATGGCACCACGTCCCCCGACGTGCGCCTCACCCCTCTCGGCCCCACCGCTCCTCTGCCTTTGTGTGCATGACATGCAGGCTAGATGAACTACGGCGACCATCAAGTTTCTACTATAGCCACATGCGATTGGACGTGGGTTGCATGCTCCGCTCCTATCTCCGATCCGTACTCCCGCACCATCCAATTTTCATCCAGCGATTGTGACACATTTCATCTCGTGCATCACTCCTCAGCCACAAATATAATAAATAAAATAAAGGCCCGTCTTTGCGTTCTACTTCTGTAATATAGGTAGTACCCGCCGGTGTGGCCATCTACGCCTCGTAACACTCCGACGTCCAGCTGTGGCACCCTCGCCACGGCCAGGCCACCACCGGCCGGTTGATCTCGAACGAGTGAGTTGCGAACGCTGCTGCGACAACGGCCAGCTGGGCATGTCACACCACACTGATGCCGCTTCCCTGTAGCCGACCAACGCTGGCCCGTGGCCGCACGCCGTTGAACCGCGTGTAAACGTACGACGGTAGGAACGCCTCCAGGCTCACTGGCTCAACTACGTCGAGTACATCACGTTCGCAAACCGGTATCCGTTGAGTAGGTTGCTCCCGCCCACGAGCACGCGCCTATATATATCCAGCATTCCAGCCTCGCCGCTAAGTGGTACATCCTTGGGACGGTGCAAGTGGTCAGAATCTCGAGCCCAAGTCGAGCTATTTGCCCCGGGTAGATCACTGGCTCCCGCCCGAGCTCCCACCCGACCGTCGTTGCCGTCGCACCACTGACGATCGGGAGCAGCACCCTGCAGCTCATCCGGAGCTCGAGCTAGTAAACGTCGTGCGACACGTCACAACAGAGAAGAACCTCCACATGCGTCGGCCGAACAGAGACTTTTCTTGGCCACAAGCTCCATGGTCTCGTCCAAGATCGGTGTGGTACTACCCCACAAAAAATATCGGTGTGGTACTGCAGTCAAACATGCGGGTAAAATACTACGGGAGCAGCTGCATGTGCATGGCCTAGACACCGATGTTGGCATGGAGGAGGTGACTCGCTGGCGGTGCGGCGTGCTACATGGGTTAGGTAGGCACCTATTGACACGCTCGGAGGACGAGCAGGAAAGGAAAGGGTCTTGCATGCATGTACAAATTCATGCAGGAAATTATTTCCTGGAATACGACCTTTGTTTACCTTTTTTTGAGGCTATAGATGACCCACACGAGGAAATCTATTATAACCGTTGGATGAAAATTAGTGGTGCGGGAGTACGGATCGGAGCATGGGAGGGGAGCAGGCAAGCCTCGTCCCACACAATTCCCATGACGCCGCTCGAACCCATGACACCCGCACGTCCGCTGACCTGCGCCTCACCCCTGTCGGTCCCACCGCGCCTCTGCTTTTATGACAATGACATGCGGGCCAACTGCATTTAGGATCCACATGTCATTGACTCAAAGGCAGGTGCACTAGCCGCTGAAGCTCGGTCCCGTGGGCCCCGAGAGGGAAATGTAACTCTTGCGCTAGGCCTTGTGGTGCTCCCGCAGTACGAACTCATGCCAAACCCTGGAATTTGTTTCTTACTACTACCAATGTGCCGGCCCATGCGTTGCAAAAATGCCACAACTTACCTCACAGCTGTAAGATGCATGTCTAATGGTCAGAAATGACGGATGGCAGACACACCATCATCACAAACTGAGTCTTTTATAGGAGTAGAGAAACATGTATAAATTGTAGCATTTGGTTCTGCTCCTTGGCATGATTGATAGATAGAAATAATGATTGGAAATGCTAGGGCTAGGCTTTTCCCGCCAGATAAGCAGGGTAGTAGCTAGGAACGTCAATGCAATAGTACAATAAGAATTAAGGCCACGACGACGCGATCGCAGTGGTGACTACTAGAGGCAAGAAGAAAGATGCATCCATCAACGACCTCCTCCTCCTTGACTCAGTGCGCCGGGCCACCGACCGACGGCTGAGGAGTAGCGGCTTTTGTGGCAAGGTCAAGGTGCTTCTCAATAAAGGTGTCCAAGGCTTCCAGCCGGTTGAAGAAGGCCAACGTCGTAGCGTCCTCATTGGCCTTATAGATGCCTATGTAGATGACTTCCTTGTACATGTAGATGTGTAGGTTGATGAATTCTTGCAGGGCGAGGCGCCTAGCGGCGAGCGCGACCTCGAGGTGGACATTATTTGTTGCGTCGGCGGCAGTCATAGGGCCACCAGGGCTTGAAAGAGTTTCTCACCGTGGAGGCCGATTAGGGTGGCAGGCAATGAGGAGCCTGGGTGCGCAGGCTGGAGGAGTATGGCGATGTCGTCCACGAGCTTCTTCACGATGGTGAACTTGTTGATGGTGGCAACGATCATCTTGTCCAACTCAGAGTCGTAGCTGGCATCGATGATGGCCATGAACCAGCCGGTCGCCAACACTGTCTGGAGACGATCCTCGATGCCATGCCGCAGGCCGGCATCGTAGACCATCTGGCATAGCCGCTGGCCGCTCACGCGCATCGCCGCCATGGGTCTGGAGTGAGCACTTTTGCGCTTAGTGTAGGTGCTTATGTGCGTATGATGTGGTAGATGCATTGGAATGGAGGGGCGCCTTTATATGAGTGCAAACTACATTGCATTCACATCGTGCTGCCTCTTTTTCCCATTTCCTCCATTACTTCCCTCATGCATTCATCAGCATGCTTGATTTGCCGTTCAACATTTCGAGAACCGCTACCCTCTCCCTCATCTACATTAAAGCCGTATCAGGAACTTTCCTGGTTTACTATAACTGTCAAATCGAATAGTACTGCACCGCCTGTTGCACGCCCTGCTGAACACGCCTCCTCGCCTCCATTAAACCCGCATGCAAACCGATAAACCTACTCCGGCCACACGCCCGTTCGTGAGCGGGCCGGAATTAAACGCAACACCGGCCGAGCTCCTCCCGTCCGCCCTCAGTTTAAACAAGGCCAGACACCGGCCAAGCTCCTACCGTCCGCCCTCTATTTAAACGAGGATAGACAGTGGTCAAGAATCGCACCCCTCCGCCTCTCCCCATCTCCTATTTCACCATTTTTCCACTCTTCTGATGGCTTCCGAGGAGCCGTTCTCTGGCATACTACCCGGCTGTGTGGCCTGCCGAGCCCTCCGGATATGAGCGAGGCCACTCGGTGCTTCACCTACCTCGCCTGGCCCGACGGAGCCAGTTGCCGCCCGAAGCTGGCGCGTGGTTCAGCAAGTCTCCGCTCTAGTTCAGCTCGATGAGGAGAGGCGAGTTGCTCCATGCCGGCACGGCGGTGAGCACGGCGGCACGGGCGTCGTTGCTGCCGCATTGTACTGCGCCATCGGTGTCTGTGGTCGCACCTCCCGTGTCTGCGATGGCCGCGCCTCTCGTGTGTGTGGGCGCGCCTCCCGTGCCTGCGGCAACGCCATGCAGGCAGAGACAGAAGCCGGGTGCATGGAGAGCGACGAGTCGGTGGCCAGCTTCTCTGTGTCCGCTGCCATCATCGAGGAGAAGTAGAACACGGGAGGCCGCCGCCACTTGGGTCCCAAGAAGGCCACCGCCGAGCTGATGACTGCATATACATGTGGTTTTTTGGCTGCTTCGTCTCTTGCGAGGACCTTCGTCGACCCCGCAAGTGTCTACCGGACATGAGGAAGACAAAGGGATCCGCATGCGGCCATTTAGATTAGGTAGTCATTATACCACGAGAGCCGGATTAGCATCGCTTATTTCATGTAAATGTAACGAAACCCGTCATGTTTATATGAAGATCTGGCTTTTTATACGAAATCCTTCATTCTTATATGAAATCAGTCCGTGTTTGCACGAATTTCCTCTGGTTGGTTAGAGTTGTGAAAATGTATGTCGCTGGCGTTGGATGTCGTCCTCCGCGGAAGGAAGCAATGCTCTTATGCTCGAAATAATAGAGTCACATCCAATCAATTTGATTTAATTGTGTGTATGATTCCCCCTCTATAAAAAGTTAATTGCACGTACAGTGCACATGACTTGCAGGGTGGCTACAGATTCGTACAGAAAGTTAAAAAGAAATAAATCCATCCTTAATCTTATTCTAAGTACTCTGTGGGTTCCACTGTCGGTACAGTAGTGAAAGAAGTACATATTAAAAAATATAAAAATCTAATGTTTAAGACAGAATTCTAGGTCAGGTCATCGCGTTGCGAGCATCCGGCGCTGACAAGTCCACCACATGTTCGTTGTGGACGGTTCAAGAGATATATCAAAAAGCTCTTACTAGCAATGTGCCCATGCGTTGCAACGGATCAAAAGTAGAATTACTTGTTCACAAACTTGAAAGAAAACACTCTTGTTTCCATATATATATATATATATATATATATATATATATATATATATATATATATATATATATATATATATATATACCACTAAAAATATATTACTTTTCACTCAAAATATATTTCTCTGGCTGTTTTGATGAGGTGAGGGAGGGATGTGGTTGGTTTTAAGATAACTATTAAACGTGCCCGTGCGTTGCAATGGACGAACAAAAAACCTCACAAAAATTATAATGTCCAACATAAAAAAATGCAAGTTCATCAAGTTGCACCAATCTGATGTAAATAGTACAAATCAAATCAAATATTTATTTTTGGCAGTGTTCGTCAGTTCACAAAATAAATGGGTAATGATATGATATCTCACCATTGTCAAGAATCTAGACTATATTGTTGTGAAGGACCGAGGTGATTCGATGCGTGATCGTGATGACAATCGACCCTAAGAAATGATGTTGTAGTGTGTTCCGGATCAGGTTATCGGTTCCACTGTCCACCGAAGCAGTGGCTTTTTCTAGGACTCCTAGAGGGGCAAGGTCTACACAGACGAAAAATTAACTACTTAGAACGATTATATTGTTGATCTGGCAAAGCACTGAATCAAGCAATTAATTTTCCCGTGGGTCTATATTTCTGGCAATTTGCTGACAAGGGCAAAAAAGTGCAGCTTCTATAGAACATGCTAACACAAGTATGAACAAAAGTGGGAAGGAGGGAATAGGGATAATGGTAATGTTAGTTATCTTTTTCACAAAATAAAGAACTCTGGTTCAGGAAGATTATTTACAGAGTATAGTTTTGCTTGCTCGGAGCTTGCTGCAATTGGAAGAAATTCCACGACAGTTTGTAGACAGTTTGTTCTCTGCGGAACTTTGCAAGGATTATCTCCCCCCAACAAATTAGTGCACTCCTATGATCCTACCATGAATTTTAAATCTGTAGAGAGTCGCATGATTGTTTAGTACTCCAAAAGAATTAAATGCACCATGGTAATTTAAATTTTGATACATGCTTTTGCATACACAATGCGACTATGCTCCATTATATCCATCGAAGTAGTGACAAACTCGTTACTACAGCCTTTTCAGAAAAAAGGGCAATGAATTATTGGCTCAAGTGTAGGATCAGGAAAATGAGAGACATCCACTGATGGGACCGTATGCAAGATGAATATGCGTTGCTTCTGTTGGAACCAAATCCTTAGCCATGACATGCATCATCTGTTTACTTGATCTGAACTAATAGGAATGATAAACTGATAAACCCTGAATAAAACATGCAGTCGATCCAACATACAACTTCAAATATGTAGAATTTCCAGTTCAAGAATTTATTTCTACTGGAAAAACATGTTTTGCATCTTATGTTTGCTGATCAAATAGACATGATAAATGATATGTCTCTGTCGTATCTATAATTTTTGGTTGTTCCATGCCAATATTCTACAACTTTTACATACTTTTGGCAACCTTTTATACTATTTTTGGGACTAACATACTGATCCAGTGCCCAGTGCCAGTTCCTGTTGTTGCATGTTTTTTTTTGTTTCGCAGAAAATCCATATCAAACAGAGTCCAAGCGGGGTAAAAACTTACGGAGATTTTTTTGGAATATATGTGATTTTTGGGAAGAAGAATCAACGCGAGACGATGCCCGAGGGGGCCACGAGGCAGGGGGCGCACCCTAGGGGGGTGGGCATGCCCCTGACCCTCGTGGCCACCCCGTAAGGCGATTGGTGCCCTTCTTTCGCTGCAAGAAAGCCAATATCCGGATAAAAATCGTGTCCAAATTTCAGCCCAATCAGAGTTACGGATCTCCGGGAATATAAGAAACGGTGAAAGGCCAGAATCTGGAGCGCAGAAACAGAGAGAGACAGAGAGACAGATCCGATCTCAGAGGGGCTCTCGCCCCTCCCATGCCATGGAAGCCAAGGACCAGAGGGTAAACCCTTCTCCCATCTAGAAAGAAGGTCAAGGAAGAAGAAGAAGAAGGGGGCCCTCTCCCCCTCTCTTCCGGTAGCGCCGGAACGCCGCCGGGGCCATCATCATCACCGCAATCTACACCAACACCTCCGTCATCTTCACCAACATCTTCATCACCTTCCCCCATCTATTGACAGCGGTCCACTCTCCCACAACCCTATGCACCCTCTACTTGAACATGGTGCTTTGTTCTTCATATTATTATCCAATGATGTGTTGCCATCCTATGATGTCTGAGTAGATTTTCGTTGTCCTATCGGTAATGGGTGAATTACAATGATTGGTTTAATTTGCTTGTGGTTATGTTGCTGTCCATTGGTTCCCATCATATGAGCGCGCCCGTGGATCACACCATAGGGTTAGTCGTATGTTGATAGAACTATGTATTGGAGGGCAAGAGTGATAGAAGCTTCAACCTAGCATAGAAATTGATGCATGCGGGATTGAAGGGGGACCAATATATCTTAATGCTATGGTTGGGTTTTACCTTAATGAATGTTAGTAGTTGCGGATGCTTTCTAATAGTTCCAATCATAAGTGCATAGAATTCCAAGTCAGGGATGACATGCTAGCAGTGGCCTCTCTCATATAAAACTTGATATCGGTCTAGTAAAGTAGTCAATTGCTTAGGGACAATTTCGCAACTCCTACCACCATTTTCCACACTCTCTATACTAACTTTATTGTGTCTTTATCTAATCAGCCCCTACTTTTTATTTACACGCTCTTTATTATCTTCCAAACCTATCCAACAACACCTACAAAGTACTTCTAGTTTCAGACATGTTCTAGGTAAAGCGAACGTTAAGTGTGCGTAGAATTGTATCGGTGGTCGATAGAACTTGAGGGAATATTTGTTCTACCTTTAGCTCCTCGTTGGGTTCGACACTCCTACTTATCGAAAGAGGCTACAATTGATCCCCTATACTTGTGGGTTATCAAGACCTTTTTCTGGTGCCGTTGCCGGGGAGCTATAGCGTGGGGTGAATATTCTCATGTGTTCTTGTTTGCTTTATCACTAAGTAGTTTTTATTTTGTGCTCATGTTTTCTATCTTTAGTTATGGGTAGGAAACGCAAAATACCAAAAAAATTAGTGGTACCTACTGAACCAATGGTTGAAGAACCACTCAAAATCTATCACACTACCGAAGCTTTTTACCTGGATCATCTTCGATCCCTATGTGCACGTGTTGAAACTCCAACTAGCTTAGTTGAGGGAAAATCTTTAGATGAGCATGCTTGTTATGTGCAACACCGCTTATCTCAAAAAGGGAGACTTTTACTGGATCAAATTCATCGTTTGCAAGGCTATGCTTGGAATCTATGTGAAATATATGATGTTACTTGTTGTTCTGAAAACCCTAAGAAACACCTTCCCTACCAATGTGAGTTAGTGATAATGGAATCGTATCTTCGTATGCTAAGGGTGTTTATAATTACTATGATGTTCAACAAATTGAAGAATTTGTTGCTTTTAAGGGTGCTTATGAAATTGCTTCTTTGATTGAAAAGTATGATGCTACTCTTCACAAATCTGAAAATTTTGCCATACTTAAATATTGTTAATATAATTATGCTTCTAATGCCTATGTTGAACCATATATTGAGGACTCCTTCTCTGTCCAAGAAGATACTAATATTTTGCAGGAGTCTATGGAAGAAGAAATTGATGAAATTGTGAGCTCATTGGATGAAAAAGATGATGAGGAGAGCGAAGAACAAAAGGAGGACGAGCAGATTGATCACCCGTGCCCACCTTCTAATGAGAGTAACTCTCCAACTCATACATTATTTAATGCCCCTTTGTTCTTACCGAAGGATGAATGCCAGGATAATTTCTATGATACCGTTGATTCTTTTGAAATATCCCTTTTTGATGATGCTTGCTATGCTTGTGGCCAAGATGCCAATATGAATTATGCTTATGGAGATGAAATTGCTATAGTTCCTTATGTTAAACATGAAATTGTTGCTATTGCACCCACGCATGATAGTCCTATTATCTTTTTGAATTCTCTCGACTACACTATATTGGAGAAGTTTGCCCTTAGGATTATATTGATGGGTTGTGTTTCACTACTACACATGATGATTTTGATAGATATAATATGCATGTGCTTGCTGCTCCTACTTGCAATTGTTATGAGAGAGGAACTACATCTCCGCCTCTCCATGTTTCCAATATGATAAAATTGCAAGAAACTGTTTATACTATGCATTGGCTGTTACTATGTGTGCATGAATTGTTCTTTTCTGACATGCCGATGCATAGGAAGAGAGTTAGACTTCGTTGTTGCATGATATATGTTACTTTATGCTCACTACTAAATTACAAATCATTGTTAATTAAAATTGGCTTTGATATACCTTGGGATCCGGGTGGATCCATTACTTGAGCACTATATGCCTAGCTTAATGGCTTTAAAGAAAGCGCTGCCAGGGAGACAACCCGGAAGTTTTAGAGAGTTATTTATTTCTGTTGTGTGCTCTTATAAAGTACAAATCCATTGTATTATAAAAATAATGTGCCAAGATTTGCCTTTAGGATGTTTACATTGCTTGTTGGTTTGTGCGGTGCAAAACAGAAACTTTGGCTGTAGTGCGCGATTTTACATTTTTTTACTGGAACGTCAAACGGTTCTGAAACTTTTTGCACTGTCTTTCTATACAAATTGTTTATTTGTCCTAATTTACTTAGAATGTTTGGAGTACCAGAAGTATGGTGAATGTTTAGATTACTACATACTGTCCTGTTTAAGACAGATTCTATTTTTGACGCATAGTTTGCTTGTTTTGATGAAACTACCGCTTTCTATCAGTGGATTGAGACATGGAAAGTTATATTACAGTAGCTACAATGCAAAACCAAAATATGAATTGGTTTGCAACAATACATAGACTAGTGATTTGCTTTATTATACTAACGGATCTTACCGAACTTTCTGTTGAGTTTTGTGTGGATGAAGTGATCAAAGATCGAGGAGGCCTCGATATGAGGGGAAGGAGGAGAGGCAAGAGCTCAAGCTTGGGGATGCCCAAGGCACCCCAAGTAAATATTCAAGGAGACTCAAGAGTCTAAGCTGGGGGATGCCCCGAAAGGCATCCCATCTTTCTTCAACAAGTATCGGTATGTTTTCGGTTTCGTTTCGTTCATGTGACATGTGCAAATCTTGGAGCGTCTTTTGCATTTAATTTTCACTTTTATTTGATGCACCATGCTGGTATGAGATAGTCGTTGCTTGATTTATAGAATGCTCTTTGCACTTCACTTATATCTTTTGAGTATGGCTTTATAGAATGCTTCATGTGCTTCACTTATATCTTTTGAAGTTTGGATTGCCTGTTTCCCTACACATAGAAAACCGCCATTTGTAGAATGCTCTTTTGCTTCACTTATATTTGTTGGAGCGTGGGCATATCTTTTGTAGAAAGAATTAAACTGTCTTACTTCATTTATATCTATTTAGAGAGATGACAGGAATTGGTCATTCACACGGTTAGTCATAAAATCGTCATAAAACTTGTAGATCACTGAATATGATATGTTTGATTCCTTGCAATAGTTTTGCGATATAAAGATGGTGATATTAGAGTCATGCTAGTGGGTAATTGTGGATTGTAGAAATACTTGTGTTGAAGTTTGTGATTCCCGTAGCATGCACGCACTGGTGCGCGTCGGTCCTAAACAAACGGTTTCTTACCCCTTTCCGCGACGACATTTGGAACCATCACCAAGTGAGTGTGTGCGATATGGTGTCCTTCCCACACGACCAAGAAATCATTGGGGATAGGCCCTCCTGGGACCCAGGCTGGGGCCATGTGCGATCGGGCGAGGCATCGAAACCCAATCATTTCCATAGGTATGTACATCCCACACGGTGAATCCCAGAAATAATTTCCGTAGGTATGTACTTACCACACGGTAAATCCCAGAAATCATTTCCATAGGTATGTACATCCCACACGGTGAATCCCAGAAAATCATTTTTGTTCGTATGTATATCACACACAGTCAATCCAAGGAATACGTTTCCGTTCTTATGTACATCCCACACAGTTAATCTAGGGAAAACCTTTCCGTTCGGATGTACATCCCACACGGTTTTATGTATACGCTCGTGTGTGAAAGGTGTAACTATCACACACGCTCTGCCTTGGTTAACTGTTTGCTTTCATTAAGTACATCACACACGATTTGATGTAGAAAACTGTGTGGCATTGGGCTATCCATCGCAAGCGCTTTTACTGCTAGAACCATTTGCAAAGGTCCATAACACATTTAGTAGGTTTATTAGTTTACAATTAATAATTCCAGTATTACGCAAATTCACATTTCATATCGAACAGCTTTTTGCCAATTTCATATCAGGCACATAAATATACTATAACATCACAGTACGGTAGCTATATGAAAATAGCACAGTACAACATATAGCTAGTTCAACTTCATAAGAACAATATATTCATTTCCCTAATCGAGATCATCCAGGCTCGTCTTATCCACCTCTGCTTTCAGTTCATTAATAACCCGTTTTGCACGGGCCAACTGGGAAAGTGCCTCCTCCTTCGCCAACACCATCTTAGCAAAGTCTTTTTTTTAATCTGAGCTCATTCTCCACCTTCAACTTTTTATACCGCATCTTGAAATATGATTCAGTGTTGACAAGACTTTCTCTAAGCCTAGCTGTGTTCACTTCCTCATACATGCTCCAGAGCTTCGTTATGCACATCTTCAAAGACAGTGGCCACTCTTGATCAACCCACTCCAAGTAAGAACACTTCCGTTCATCCTATAATATTTAAAACTAGATCAGTAACAGTTGTAGGGGAAATGGGTTTATAGCAACATAGAAATCCACCAATGCTTATTTTGAAAAACTGAAGAAACATGTTAATTATGGCATATCTTCTCAAAAAGATCAATGTGCAAATGAAATAATTGGTACTGAGACAACAGCCAAATTCTGGAACATCAGAAGCTATAATTAACTACAACGATGCTACAAGTTCTTACTCATGTACAACAAATAAAAAATTGAACATTTTATGAGGAAGGTAAATATAACTACAACACCATAGCGATAGAGTTTGGATGACAGCAAATTGATACTAACACGTGTGTACATGCACAAATTTAGTAACATAGAACTAATAGCACTAAGGACGTCCACTATGTATGCCAAAACTGGTGTAAAGACAACTGTTGCTACAGCTCGCACCGATGCCCTAAACTGGCGAGCCGATGCAGCGGAAAAAAATCAGGGACCCGGACTCCGGAGCACGTAGTTGCTCCGATGCCTAGTTCCTTCGTGCCATAAAGATTTAGTATTTTACTGCTTGGCTGCTCGGATGTGTGGACCAAAGTTGGCTACACAAACTGCTGAAGCGGTGCCAAATAATTTTCTAATGGCACCGCTGATAAGATGGCAACAATCTAAGATACTAGGTACAAACTGTGACATTGTCTTAGGATGCATTTGGTTGAAGGTGTGGTATGAATGGGTTGGGACCGTGACAATGTCTAAATCACATCTAACAAATGATTTGTAACAACGGAAGAGGGTCTAACCTTCTCTACACATGCCAGAAACTTCCTCCCAATGTCCACAGAATAAAACGCAAGTAGCTTCACGCATGGAGATTGATGGTGACAACAAGCAGATAGATCTTCAGCCACCCCGCTCCATTCGTTGCCACTGATGGTCTTAGGGAGCTACAAGAGGAAGAAACGACTCAAATCGACCTCCGGGTAAAATTCCTTCATTCCAAGTCATAGCGAGAGAGAGAGAAGAGAGGCATACCCGGGTGGTGAAGGAGTAGTCGCCAGAGGAGGAACCGCTGGAGATGTCTTTGAAGAAAACCATGGCGACCTCGGCGGTAGGATGCGAGACGGCGAGAGCGAGGAAGCGGCTACAGCCTAGCAAGGAAGGAAGGAAGGAGGAAACAGGGGAAATGTGACTTGTGGTCGGCGAGAAAAGGGGGTGGGGAAGGGGGGAAGGGGGGTGGGGGTAGATATTTTAGCGGTAGGCCAAAATTTTGGAAATGTGGAGGGAAACTTTGCGCGCGGTGCCGCCGGAGCATTAACTTTGAACGATTGTGTGCATCGCAAACGATTCTTCTGCTTTACGCGCATGGGATGAGTTTGATAATTCAAATTTTGGTCTCAAGGCATGGGCACATTCACTTTGAACGCGCGCGGTGCCGCCGGACCATTCACTTTGAACAATTGTGTGCATCATAAGCGATTCTTCGCTTCTTACGCATGGGATGAGTTCGATAATTCAAATTTTGGTGGAAATTTCCCGCATGCGTCATTGCATAATTTAACATCGCTGCTAATTTGGGCACACAAAAGAGCGTACAGCAGACAGACCACACTTACTGAATTGAGCAATTTTAGTAATTACACAGAGTCAGTTGACCTAAACATTGCTCTAACAAAAGACCAGCATTAAAAACAAAGCCTAAGTACGCATAATTAAAAATCCGCCGCTGCGCCGGCCTATGCATGGCCGGTGTGAGATGAGATGTCGACGACTTGTCCTGGTGACATGTCGCCGTTGGTGGACTCCGCGTCCCCCGTGCTGAAGTCGACCGTGTCCTCGTCCTCGTCCTCGTCCTTGGAGCCGCCCTCATGGTTGTAGTACTCGTAGTAGTGGCTGCGCCAAAGCTCGCGTTGGTACTCCAACATCGATTCCTTGACAGACAAACTCTTCTCTACCTCGACCTCGGCCACGTGCAACTCCTCCTCCCGATGCTCCTCGATCTCCGCCGCCTCCTGCATCTCCAGCTCCCGCTCGGCGACCTCATGAGGAAGCATGTGCTCCATGGACACCGCCGCCATTTCAGAAGTGGGCTGCATGCTGGAGTCCGAGGTGGCCTGGAATATCTTGGTGTGTGCATCCTCGATCTTGGCATCGATGGCCTCGACCCGGGCCAGGGCAACATCAGCGGCACGGGCGGCAGCTCGAGCGCTCTCGGCGTTTGCAGCCGCCGTCGCAGCAGCAGCTGTAGCCATCTCGGCTGCTGCAGCTGCCCTGTCGGCTGCCGCAGACGCCCTCTCGGCAGAAGCGGCCGCGCTCAATGTGGATGCGGTGGCACTCTCGGCGTAGGCAGCGGCGCTCTCGACGCAGGCGGCGGCGCTCGGAGGTGACGCGGCCATATCGTACGGGCCTTCACGAAGCGTTTCCACGACCTCATCTTTGGAAGAAGGGGGTGCGGGAATGGGGATCGGGATTCGTGGATTCGGGGGTTGCCGGCACTAAAGCAGACGAGTCGGCGAAGCTTAAGGAGGGAGACTTAAATAAACCTAGATATTTTCATCGCAAATGGTTCCTAGAAAACAACTGTGTGTGATGTTGTAGATATTTTTTTTAGCTGTGAAAGGCGAATTTGGAATAAAGTGCCAACGGATGGTGTTTTAAATGAACGAGAAATTTTGTAGTACTAATACAACTGTAATGTCAAATTTTGGAAAATTTCAGGGGTCATTTGACCTTCTAAGACATTTAAGTGATTTTCTAGCCATTTAATGACCGTAATTCAAATTTGAACTACATCTACATGCAACAGCTAACCATAACGGTTTGAAAACTCATATTTCGTGTACTTGTGTGCGATTTAATTCCATGTGCAGTAAATTGGAAGGAATTTTCAAACATATTAGTATAACGGCTATGACACAATTAAGCATGGAGTGACATGGCATTTTAATTCCAGAAAATCAAAAAAAAATCAGAAACACATGAAACCTTGGTTGATGTAATGTCATGCCACCAAGATGATGTGGTAAATTTTTTGGCATGTTTGACCAATGTTTGGACACACACCCCTCACAAACCGGAGCAACTCACTAGAAGGCTCGTGGTTCTGAGAGGGAACAATGCATGTTTAATGACGAACGGGAGATAGCTTCCTCTTACGGCCTTCAATTTTTTTTCTACGTCTAACATGCACTACTACAACTGTAATGTGAAATTTTTGAAAATTCTAGGGGTCATTTGACCTTTTAAAGACATTTAAGTGATTTTCTAACCATTTAATGACCGTAATTCAAATTTGAACTACATCTACATGCAACGCGTAACCGAAACGGTTTGAAAAATCATATTTGTGTACTTTGTGCGAGTTAATTCCATGTGCAGTAAACTAGAAGGAATTTTCAAACATATTTGTATCATGACATGGACACATGTGCATGAATATGTATGCATGGAGTGTCATGGCATTTTAATTCCAAAAAAATCAGAAACACATGAAACCTTGGTTGATGTAATGTCATGCCACCAAGATGACGTGGTAAAGAAATTGGCATGTTCGACAAAAGTTTGGACACACACCCCTCACAAACCGGAGCAACTCGCTAGAAGGTTCGTGGTTCCGAGAGGGAACAATGCATGTTTGATGACGAACGGGAGATAGCTTCCTCTTACGGCTTTCAAATTTTTTCTACGTCTAACGTGCACTACTGCAACTGTAATGTGAAATATTGGAAAATTCTAGGGGTCATTTGACCTTTTAAAGACATTTTTAAGTGATTTTCTAACCATTTAATTACCGTAATTCAAATTTGAACTACATCTACATGCAACGCCTAACCAAAACGGTTTGAAAAATCATATATGTGTACTTGTGTGCGAGTTAATTCCATGTGCAGTAAATTAGAATGAATTTTCAAACATATTGGTCTCACGACATGGACACATGCATACGTATGCATGGAGTGACATGGCATTTTAATTCAAAAAAATAGAAAAATGATCAGAAACACATGAAACCTTGGTTGATGTAATGTCATGCCACCAAGATGATGTGGTAAAGAAATTGGCATGTTTGGCAAACGTTTGGACACACACCCCTCACAAACTGGAGCAACTCGCTAGAAGGTTCATGGTTCCAAGAGGGAATAATGCATGTTTGATGACGAACGGGAGATAGCTTCCTCTTATGGCCATTTTTTCATATGTTTAACGTGCACTAATACAACTTTCATGTGAAAATTTCGTAAATTTAAGGGGTCATTTGACCTTTTAAAGACATTTAAGTGATTTGCTAACCATTTAATGACCATAATTTAATTTGAACTACATCTACATGCAACGGCTAACCATAACAGTTTGAAAAATAATATTTTTGTGTACTTGTGTGCGAGTTAATTCCATGTGCACTAAATTAGAAGGAATTTTCAAACATATTGGTGTCAAGGCATGGGCACATGCATGGAGTGCATGCCAAGGCATTTTAATTCCAAAAATTAAAAAATGATCAGAAAACATGAAAGCTTGCTTGATTTAATGTAATGCCACCAAGATGATGTGGTAAAGAAATTGGCATGTTTGACGAAAGTTTGGACACACACCTCATAAACCGGAGCACCTCGCTAGAAGGTTCATGGTTCCGAGAGGGAACAATGCATGTTTGATGACGAACGGGAGATAGCTTCCTCTTACGACCTTGAATTTTTTTTCTATGTCTAACTTGCTCTACTACAACTGTAATGTGAAATTTTGGAAAATTCTAGGGGTCATTTGACCTGTCAAAGACATTTAAGTGATTTTCTAACCATTTAATGACCGTAATTCAAATTTGAACTACATTTACATGCAACGCCTAACCATAAAGGTTTGAAAAATCATATTTTGTGTACTTGTGTGTGAATTAATTCCATGTGTAGTAAATTAGAAGTAATTTTCAAACATATTGGTGTCAAGGCATGGGCACATGCATGGAGTGCATGCCATGGCATTCTAATTCCAAAAAAATAAAAAATGATCATAAAACATGAAACCTTGCTTGATTTAATGTCATGCCACCAAGATGATGTGGTAAAGAAATTGGCATGTTTAATGAAAGTTTGGACACACACCCCTCACAAACCGGAGCAACTCGCTAGAAGGTTCGTGGTTTCGAGAGGGAACAATGCATGTTTGATGACGAACGGGAGATAGCTTTCTCTTACGACCTTCAAATTTTTTCTACGTCTAACGTGCACTACTACAAATGTAATGTGAAATTTTGGAAAATTCTAGGGGTCATTTGACCTTTCAAAGACATTTTGTAACACCCCAAAAATTTAACCATGTTTTAATTATTAAAATTTTGCCAGGAGTTTAAAAATTTTGCTTTCTGGATTTTCTGTTGATTTCAAAACCCCTTTTCTTTAGTATTGAGGAGTTTTGCCCAAGTGGAAACTTTCCAAAAATGTATTGGACTTTTATGCTCTCTCAATATAACAATTCTTAATCAGTAGATTTTTTTATTTAATTATTTCTCTCTGAGCTTTATCCCTTAACACGACTTCCATTAGTTTTGGAGCTCTTTTTGAACTACAACCATTTGATAAATTTAACTAAAATTCCAACCAAAATATGGAGATGTCATGTGATGTTTCTAAATCACTTTTTTGGCAAAATTATATTTCAGTCATTGAATACTTTGAGTTCTACACCTAATTTTCAAATCTGGTCCAGTGGGTAGTTTTGCACTACAACCTATTTAAATATTTCTTGAAAGCCTCCACCAAAATTATGGGATGTCAGTGGTAGCATGCAATCCAACTTTATGCAAAAACCTAGTGATGTTCTTTGGAAAAATTGAGTGAATCATCCTCTTTTTCTTTTTGCTCTAGTGACCTTGTGCTTTCTCCTGCTTGTAGTCAACCCTACAAAACCCCTAAGTCCAGGAGCATGCACCCATTGGGACATTTTTGGTTCATGGAATGATGCCATTTACCCCCTGTCCAGAATTGAAGTTTTGCAAAACTTGCACTAACAAGTTTCTCCATTTGGCAAACTAACCTCACCACCCTCTCATGCATCTAAAGAGACCCCACTCTGGAAGATTTGACCACCCCAAGTACTGCCTAGATGCCTCTGGCATTTCGTCAAACACCTTGTGTGCATAAACAGATTTGGCATGGTTGAAGGTTTTGTGTTGTGAACTTTCCCCTTGTCCCAAACCAAGTTGTCTAGTAGCCTTCAATCTGTCTCTAACCTAGGCCTGTGGATTTGCATTAGCTCTCTAGCAATTTTGGTCGCTGTGGCATTTCGACGAACGAGTGCCGTGCACGCCCAGAGCGCGAGCAGAGCGCGCGTTTTGCATGTGCTCGCGTCCGAGCCAGCACGCCCCCTGGATAAGTTTCCCCGAGCTCATCCTGATCCTCTCCCTCTCGCCACGTCACGCCAGAAGCCCCGACCGCCTCCTCGCCCAGAAGGCGTCGCCGGCAAGCCTCTTGGCACGCGCTGCGGCGCATCCGATCCGCCGCCATGGCGGCACCGCCCAAACCACCACAGCACGCCAGCTCGCCTCCTTCGACAGTGGAGTGTTCATCGTTAGCCCTTGAAGCTAGCCAGCCACCGCCACGTCGCCCTGCAGCACAATAGAGCGGTCCGCCGAGGAGCTGATCCACGGCCGCCGCGAACCGACATGGTTGTGCTATAAAAGGAAGCCCCCTAGCTCCTCCGAGCACTCAGGCAGCCTCACACCGTCTCCCTAGTGCCCCCGTTGCCATCAATTGAAGAGGAACATGCCGTCTTCACCCTCTCCGGTCAGCTCGGCCGCCGCCTCGTCCCGGTTCACCCAGGCGCCACCAGGGCCTCCCACACCCTTCCATCACCACCACTTGGCTCCTCATCGTCTTGCGGAGCCGCCCAAACCACCAACTACGACGGAGCATCACCCTAGCCTGAGCCCCCAAATCCACCGAAACCTTCCCTCCACCGCAGTGCTCGCCGCCGGCGATTCCCTCCACCTCCGACGACCCTACAACCACCGGAAGGACCGCCCTAGATCCGCGGATCAATCCCCGCCTTCAGCTCCCCGCGAGGAACCGCCGTTCGCCGACGACGATCGCCGGAGTCCCGCCTCTTCTCGGGCAGAGGAAGAAGAGGGAGTGGAGACTAGTCAAACATGACTAGTGGGCCCCCTGGACCCACTGTCAGTGACTCCCTACGCGGTCCACGCTGGATAAGTGGAGGCGTAAAACCTCAAGTACGCCTCCTCTGCCCGAAAGCGTAATCCCGTTTGAAACGTTTTCTTTTTCTGTTTTTATTAAAAACAGATTTTTACCAAAACTTTGACTGGCTATAACTTTTTAAATATAACTCCAAATGAGTTGATTCTTTTTCCTACCTCTCTCAAATATTGTCTAGTTTATTTTAAGATTTATTTCAAAAAAATTAAGACAACTTTTTGGTACTGTTTTTAAACTATATATTGATTCAAAATATTTTAAATAGGATTTTTGGAGAGAGGAGAAAGCTTTCAAGAGTTCTGGGATGCACCCTGCCTCCCCACGACTTGAAGGCAAGCATTCTGAACCTGGCATAATATTGTGTGTGTTATTTGACACGGTGACAACACCACCTCGACACGGGGTATACGACATTTTATGTGATGATGTGTTCCTACTCATGAATGCATATTAATGATTTCATGCTATTGGAGTTTGATATGGTTGTGATGGTAATCACCGTCATATGCCTTTCATGCATACCGGAAGGGAATCCAGGAAAACCTCTGTCTTGGGAAGACACGGTCTTGTCCCTAGCCCTCCGTCGAGACGGTCGTGTCCGGTATGGCATGAGGGGGTACGTCGCTGACGATTCTCTCTGTTGGTTGATGTATATATTGTTATGCTAATCATGCAGGTAATATTTAAACCTCCTGAGACGACCGTAGATCGAGTCTTGTTCCGGTAACCCCCACACTTGTTTCATGCTGCCACTTGTCCCTGCCATAGGTAGGGTACGGTTCATTAAGTTGTCAACCCCTTTCCTAGCACACACCGTACAGAGAGGCCATGGTGGAAGATACTGGAGGCATCCGGTAGGCATGCCACCTGGTCCGGGAGCATGGGTGTTTCGGTTGTAGCCGAAGGGGTAGCTCCCCTAGTTTGCGCGCGATATAAATTTTGTGATCCCATGTTACGTCGAGGTTGTAGCCTTCCCACTTAGAGTTTTGCTTAACGGGTGTCGTGGGTGATTCCAGACACCAGTAAGTTAGGTTGGTGTGTGCGGATAGGTGTGTTTTCAATTAAAAGGCCGTAGACGGAATTATTCCCGATGGACTAAAGGAATCCGTTACTCGTGGGTAAAGAGTACACTCTCTGCAGAGATTAAACCTATTCGAATAGCCGTGTCCATGGTTAAGGATTACAGTCTGGGATGGGTCAAGTGTCGGTCTTAGGCCGGTCTTCGGAGGAGAAACTGTTAAACCAGAACTAGGATCACGACTTGTGACTTGTGATGATCATGATTATTATTTCTTGTGGACTAACCCGTTATATTATTGGAATTATCGAGTATCCGTGGGATGGTTCTACCTCCTGGATATTCACTATGATTAATTATAAGCCCTTTATGTGGTGTCGCTGAGACGCCCGACTGTGGCATGCTTGTTGTTTATTTACCTTATAAGCCCTTTATGTGGTGTCGCTGAGACGCCCGACTGTGGCATGCTTGTTGTTTATTTATTTTATAAGCCCTTTATGTGGTGTCATTTGACGCCTGATCGTGGCATGCTTGTTATTTATTTACTTTATAAGCCCTTTATGTGGTGTCGCTCAGACGCCCGACTGAGGCATGCTCGTCGTTTACTAACCTTTCGAGGCGTCGCTTGAGACACCCGATCGGTGCATTTTATTACTACTATGTTATTGCATATCCATGTATATAAATAACCTGCTTGCATGCATCAAAATTTTTATTTTTGTGACTGACGTCATGATCTTAAAATATTTCAGAACATAATTATAGTTGTTACATTATACCCGTGTTCATAATGTTTGCGAGTACATTCAAAAGTACTCACTGGCTTGTCCCTGGCTATTGTCTTGGCCAGATTTCTTGCGCGGAGAGGAGCGACCGTGATGACAGCCCCGGAACCTAAGCAATGGTGTTAGCAGCCTCGCGAAGATAGGAGTTATCCTGGTCAGCTGTTCCTGTGGGAAATGGAGTCCCATAAACGCTGATGATCCACAAACCGCTTCCGCCATCAACCACTAGAAACCATTTGTTGTACTCATAAGCCAGAATGGTCTTGTACTGCATATTTTGTATTTTGCTTGGATTTTCTGTATCAAGTTGGTGCCTCATCAGCTAACAGTAATCCTGGGGCTGGTGAGCACAAAGGCCATTTTCTGGAAATTAATACCCGGAAAACCGGTCATCACACATTTAAGTGATTTTCTAACCATTTAATGACCGTAATTCAAATTTGAACTACATCTACATGCAACGCCTAACCAAAATGGTTTGAAAAATCATATTTATGTACTTGTGTGCGAGTTAATTCCATGTGCAGTAAATTAGAAGGAATTTTCAAACATATTGGTCTCACGACATGGACACATGCATACGTATGCATGGAGTGACATGGCATTTTAATTCAAAAAATAGAAAAATGATCAGAAACACATGAAACCTTGGTTGATGTAATGTCATGCCACCAAAATGATATGGTAAAGAAATTGGCATGTTTGACAAACATTTGGACACACGTCCCTCACAAACCGGAGCAACTCGCTAGAATGTTCGTGGTTCCGAGAGGGAACAATGCATGTTTGATGACGAACGGGAGATAGCTTCCTCTTACGGCCTTCAAATCTTTTCCTACGTTTAACGTGCAACTGTCATGTGAAAATTTGGTAAATTTCAGGGGTCATTTGACCTTCTAAAGACATTGAAGTGATTTTCTAACCATTTAATGACCGTAATTCAAATTTAAACTACATCTACATGCAACGCCTAACCAAAACAGTTTGAAAAATCATATTTTTGTGTACTTGTGTGTGAGTTAATTCCATGTGCAGTAAATTCGAAGGAATTCTGAAACATATTGGTGTCAAGGCATGGGCACATGCATGGAGTGCATGCCATGGCATTTTAATTCCAAAAAAATTAAAAATGATCAGAAAAACATGAAACCTTGCTTGATTTAATGTCATGCCACCAAGATGATGTGGTAAAAAAATTGGCATGTTTGACGAAAGTTTGGACACACATCCCTCATAAACCGGAGCAACTCACTAGAAGGTTCGTGGTTCCGAGTGGGAACAATGCATGTTTGCTAACGGACGGGAGATAGCTTCCTCTTACGGCCTTCAAATTTTTCCTACGTTTAACGTGCACTAATACAACTGTCATGTGAAAATTTGGAAATTTTCGGGGGTCATTTGATCTTTTAAAGACATTTAAGTGATTTTCTAACCATCTAATGACCGTAATTCAAATTTGAACTACATCTACATGCAACGCCTAACCAAAACGGTTTGAAAAATCATATTTTTGTGTACTTGTGTGCGAGTTAAAAAATCATCTGACGATGTAAATATCTGGTGTTCAAAAAAGAAAATGTAAAGATCTGGCAAGACAACCGCCCCCCACACGATTGGCACTCTATCTCGTGGCTCGAGGTTTGGTAGGTGATTGCCGGGGATCATTAATCATACACGATTCTGTATTGGAAACCGTCATCTATTATGTTCACTCATGGATTTGCTGCAGGAACTGTGTGTAATTCAAACTACAATACTCGTAAATTCCGGTGACCGGTGTGTGTACTGTCCCCGTCGATCTAGATTCCGGCCGCCAATAAATACTACCTTGCTCATGTCGTCCCGCATGCATTCTCATCTACATCCTCCCCTTGCTCCCTCTCTCTCTCTCTCTCTCAAATCTCTGCCATGGCGCCGCCGGTCTGCCCACGCGCCGACGAGGAGTCGCCGCCTAACGAGGTTGCGCCGAACCCCCCAACTTTGGATTGGTTTTGGGGCCAGTACAATCTTTGTCTGTGGAAGTCGCTACCGCCGGCTGAGAAAGCCAGGAAAGTGGCGTTCGGGAATGAGATGGTAGAGGAGGAAGCCAGGTACCAGGCGGTCTGTGAAGCCCGTGATGCCGCCTGGAAAAAGGAGGCGGCGGAGCTTTGGGGGCGGGCGCGTCGTCGTGCCGAGGAGGTGTACGAAGACGGGTACTTCGCGAGAAAGGTCATAGGCCCTGGGCGCCTCGTTGCTGCGTGGAGGTGGGCCGATAAGCTCCAGCATGCCACCGACGAGGAGCTCCGGTGGGCGCCCAACGAAATGGCAAGATCGACCAAGGCAGCGCCAGAAGACAAGAGGCGATCGGTATGTCAAGCGCTGCGAGGCGGAGGAGTCGGGCACTGCCTCCGACTTTGGGAAGACGCCGCACCGGGAGCTGCTGGCAAGGGCTGCGAATCTGGCCCTGGAGGGATTATTAGTTTTAGTATTGTTAGTCTTCAATTTTATGCATTGTACCTAGTAGTTAAGTATCATCACGTATATGTGATGATATTTTTATATATATATATATATATATATATATATATATATATATATATATATATATATATATATTCTGTGATGATCTAATGAACAATTAATATATATATATTATTAATTCCATTTTATATCTATTTTGTATACTGATTTGAATCTAGCTGTTATCATCCACATATACAGAATGGAAAGCGTATATACACACATTGAAACAGAACATATAAAAATGGAAAACAGAGTACACATTGAAATAGAGCAATAAACAGAGCAATACTATGATTGCTGTGAATTCATAGCTATCCACGTCGAAACGACTTCCCAAAATAAAACGCGTCCATGAGACCATGACCAGCAGCCCTTGCCTAGGGTAGCTCTTGGCTCTGCCTGAACTCGTGCAGGCGTTCGTCCAAGCGGGCGACACGCTCGTGGTACATCTGGAGCGTGATCTCGAGCTCCAAGTTGGCTATTTCATCGGAGATCACCAGCTCGAGGATGCGATGGCCATGTTCCTCTACTGCGCCTAGGTGGACACCTGGGCCAAGGAGGTGGTCGAGCCTATGGACCAGCGTGTTGGCATCCAGCGGGCCGCTGACAAGGCGAACTGTGGCACCCACGCGAACGGCGCGGCGGGCGTCCGATGCAAGTATGGCGCGGCCAACCTATGGTGCAAGTACGGCGCTGAGGGCCTCTGCCCACTCCTGGCGATGAATGGGGGTACAGACAGGATGTGTACCCAGCTGCGAGGCAAGCGCCGATGGATCCGCTATTGCTGTGCGGCGCGCCGCGCCTCTCGCTCTGCGGCGCTCCAACGGTCTCACCGTGCGGCGAGCCGCAGCCTATCGGCGCGGACGCGCCTAGCTTGCTCTGTGGCGCGGCATCGATCATGTTGTGTGGCGAGCTGCAGCCTGTCGGTGCTGACATGCCAATCTTGATCCGCGACGCTCAAGCGCCATGCGCCAAATGTGTGCTCAACCCTGGCGATGACGCGCATCACGGCGTTGTCCATCGTGTTGCCGGGGAGCGCCTTGGCCTCGACGGGCCGTGGCACCTGCTCGTTCTCCTCGTCGACGAGGTTGATGGCAGAGGCGATGCTTTGGTGGGTTGGCATGCTTGGAAAAGGTGGATGTGCTACAGGCTGCGCTTGTTGCCTCTGTGCATGGCCCCCCCTATGCGCAATATAGCAGGGTGGCGGGAAACAGGTGAGGAAATGGCAGGAAACGGTGGCGTGTTCATAAAACGCCATCAATTAATGGACACTTAGCATCGAGCTAGCACAAGTCGTAGATGATGATCATATGAACACGGACCACACCAGGGAACCTGTCGGTGATGAATTCATCAATCCCAAATGGTTGAATACTAGCAAGCGTTTTCCCACAACACACACGGCCTATTCCATCACAAATAGGTCGGATGGATCAACTATATTCCACGTATCGCACATTGTCAAACAGTAATGCGATAGACCTTCTTTAACGTGTGTTAAAAAATAAAAATAAAATAAAAAACAAGGACCTCGAGGTTAAATTAGCTGAGGGAATGGGGCATTTTGGTCATTTGACCGAAATGACCCATCCCATCACCTAATTTAACATTGACACAACTTCCCTTCCAGTCACCCATCCGATGGCTGCTCCAGCCTGAGCACACTTAACTTGTTAGTTTTCTTACATGAGCTACTGGTGGAACAACTAGTCCTTGCTAATAGGAATGCCTCTTCACATCCTTATGGCGTATCCGGATGACCGCCCGTCCCACAATGGCCAATAAACATTGTGTAGACAGAGCATATCACATACGTCTTATTAGAAGCAATCATCTGCATTATTATCGGTCTTTGCACACATTTCTGATTATAGACCTGTTTGCCGCGTATCACACACATCTTATTATATTGAACCGTTTCTGTTCTCTTGCCAAATCACAAACAATTCATCTGAGTGAAACATATGCTGTATATCGCACACACCATCATCTGGCTGCCCATTTCTTTTGTGTTGCCTAATCACAAACATTTCATCCGAGTGAACCGTATGCTGTGTATCGCACACACCTTCATCTGGCTGCCCGTTTCTTTTGTTCCTCCTCATTGAAAATGGTTAATTGAACTGAATCGTGTGTCCTTCATCGCACACGCAACTAAAACCTGAACCGTGTTTGATGCATCCATAATCGCAAATGTTTTATACATTTCTGACGGTTTTCATACAACACCGTTTGAAATTATGGCATTGCACACAGTTTCTCGAAGGGTCTCTGATTGTAGTGTCGCGTTAGCAGCATCCTGCAGTAGTGACGTATGGTGAACCGTTATGTAACAAAGTCGGAGCATGGTTTATTTATTGATTGTCTTCCTTATGAGTGGCGGTCGGGGACGAGCGATGGTCTTTTCCTACCAATCTATCCCCCTAGGAGCATGCGCGTAGTACTTTGTCTTGATAGCTAATAGACTTTTGCAATAAGTATGTGAGTTCTTTATGACTAATGTTGATTCCATGGATTATACGCACTCTCACCCTTCCATCATTGCTAGCCTCTTCGGTACCATGCATTGCCCTTTCTCACCTCGAGAGTGGGTGCAAACTTCGCCGGTGCATCCAAACCCCGTGATACGATACGCATTATCACACATAAGCCTCCTTATATCTTCCTCAAAATAGCCACCATACCTACCTATCGTGGCATTTCCATAGCCATTCTGAGATATATTGCCATGCAACTTCTATCATCATCATATACATGACTTGAGCATTCATTGTCATATTGCTTTGCATGATCGTAAGATAGCTAGCATGATATTTTCATGGCTTGTCCATTTTTTGATATCTTTGCTATGCTAGATCATTGCACATCCTGGTAGACCGCCGGAGGCATTCATACAGAGTCATATCTTTGCTCTAGTATCGAGTTGTAATATTGAGTTGTAAGTAATTAAAAGTGTGATCATCATCATTATTAGAACATTGTCCCGTGTGAGGTTATCAAAATAAAAGAGGCCAAAGAGGCCCAAATAAAAAAGGCCAAAGAAGCCCACCAAAAAACAAAAAAATGAGAGAAAAAGAGAGAAGGAGCAATGTTACTATCCTTTTACCACACTTGTGCTCCAAAGTAGCACCATGTTCTTCATATAGAGAGTCTCTTGAGTTATCACTTTCATACACTAGTCGGAATTTTCATTATAGAACTTGGCTTGTATATTCCGATGATGGCTTCCTCAAATGCCCGAGGTCTTCATGAGCAAGAAAGTTGGATGCACACCCACTTAGTTTCCAGTTTGAGCTTTCATACACTTATAGCTCTTAGTGCATCCGTTGCATGGCAATCCCTACTGCTCCCATTGACATCAATTGATGAGCATCTCCATAGCCCATTGATT
Source organism: Aegilops longissima (assembly GCA_021605205.1). Taxonomy (NCBI): domain Eukaryota; kingdom Viridiplantae; phylum Streptophyta; class Magnoliopsida; order Poales; family Poaceae; genus Aegilops; species Aegilops longissima. The sequence continues at coordinate 552,307,002 of CM038682.1, forward strand.
AGACGCGTCGATGTGAGACTTTCTCCTTTTTGTCTTCTCCACACAACCTCCATCATCATATTCTATTCCACCTATAGTGCTATATCCATGGCTCACGCTCATGTATTGCATGAAAGTTGAAAAGGTCTGAGAACATCAAAAGTATGAAACAATTGCTTGGCTTGTCATTGGGGTTGTGCATGATTTGAATATATTGTGTGGTGAAGATGGAGCATAGCCAGACCATATGATTTTGTAGGGATAACTTTCTTTGGCCATGTTATTTTGAAAAGACACGATTGCTTTATTAGTATGCTTGAAGTATTATCGTCTTAATGTCAAATGATAGATTATTGCTTTGAATCACTTGTGTTATCAGAAATTATCTTTTTTATCATTTACCTACTCGAGGACGAGCAGGAATTAAGCTTGGGGATGCTGATACGTCTCCGTCGTATCTATAATTTTTGGTTGTTCCATGCCAATATTCTACAACTTTTACATACTTTTGGCAACTTTTTATACTATTTTTGGGACTAACATATTGATCCAGTGCCTAGTGCCAGTTCCTGTTTGTTGCATGTTTTTTGTTTTGCAGAAAATCCATATCAAACGGAGTCTAAACGGGATAAAAACTTACGGAGATTGTTTTTGGAATATATGTGATTTTTGGGAAGAAGAATCAGTGCGAGACATAGCCCGAGGGGGCCACGAGGCATAGGGCATGCCCCAGGGTGGTGGGCGCACCCCTGACCCTCGTTGCCACTCCGTAAGGTGGTTGGTTGTCGGGGAAGCTGATCGTAACCCACGAACACCTATGGGGCTGGCGGACCGAGCCCCTTTTGGTTCAGTGGGGGGCGGAGGTCGCACGAAGAGCAGATCGAGGCGAAACACACGAGTAGTTTACCCAGCTTCGGAGCTCTCCGGAGAGATAATACTCCTACTGCTGCTTGTCTGATTATGTTGTGTTCTTGCTAGGGAGCGATGGGAGCTACCAGACCTAGCGTGAGTGTCTCTGGTCTCGATTGAGTCGAACCGAACCCCCTGGTATCGAATGAGTCGAACCGAACCCCCTCTACGTTGCGTATGGGCCTCCTTTTATAGGCTCAAGGGGTCACCAACAGGTGGCAACGTAGACAAGGGCAAAATGGGAAAATGAGTTGCGGTTGGTACAGCTACTTTGTACAGTGTATTCTACCTAACTCTGACGGCAAGGGACAAAAGCATTAAATGTCCGTCCATGTCGCCTAAACAGTGCAACATGGACCGTCAGGAGCGCCACCGCTTGCCACGATGGCAATCTTGTCAGCGCCGCTTACCGCTGCTCTCCGCTGGCTGCACAGCCTCTTGACACGCGCGCCTGGAATGCCCCCATGGCGACACGTTGGTGATGAGCTGGAGCGGAGATAAAGAGTGGTTGCCCGCCGCGGCAAGCGCCTTGCCGCGGCTGAATCCTTGTCGCGTCCGGAAGCTTGTCGCTCACCGAGCCTTCCCGGCAAGCTCCTCTTGCCGGGGTCTTGTCTTCTGCGTGCCTTGAGTGGCCTTCCCGGCAAGCTCCTCTTGCCGGGGCCTTGTCTTCTTGGCTTAAATACTTTGTTCTTGAATGGCTCCAAAGGAACCACGGAGGACCTTGGCGGTCACCAGGCAAGCCTTGCCGCGGGGAGCTGCAACTGCCCGGCACGAAGTTCGGGATACTAGGGTACCCTACTCTAGTACACCGACAGAGCCCCGAACTGGGCCACACACGGTGCAGCTGTTGGGCCAGGCCCAAAACAGTCTGCACGGGCACGCGTGGCCTAGATCACGCTAGAATCGGCTCCGGACCCACCACGCCCCCATTTAACACAGCCGCGCCGAGCGTGGCGTCGTGGGAGAGATCGTGGGGTTTCTTTAATTGGAAGCGGGGCGTCCGCCCCTCTCCCTCCTTATAAACAGGGAAACAGGGCAGGTCGCCCACCTCGCCATTGCTGTCCCATCTCGAAAACCACCGCCGCTCCCCTTCTTCTCTAGTCTCAAGAGAGCAACGCTCCGCCCATCGCCACCAGCGCCATCAACGCCGTCGGTCTCCTCCACCACCTCCGCCATGGCTCAAAGCCGACAAGGGAAGGGCGTGAAGTCGGCCGGCGCAGCGGCTCGCAGCGCTGCGAAGGAGGGCGTCTTCCCCCAGCTCGGCGCAAAGGAGCTGAGGGAGGGCTACTACCTCTTCGTCGACGGAGAGGCGCATCCGCGCGAAAGTACTCTCGCCGCCCGATCGTAGTCGGCTTGGCGGGTACCCTTCTTGGCGCTCTTCTTCTGTGCGGGCTCTGCCGCCTTTCTCTAATTCTTCTGCGATATCATGAACACCTACGGGCTCCGCCTCCTTGATTTCACCCCAATGCTGTCTCGACCATGGCGGTTTCGCACACCTTTGCGAAAACTTTGTCGGAATCCACCCAAACGTAGGCCTCTTCCGCCACTTCTTCATGCCCCGCGTTGAGAGAGGAGAGCCACTTGCCGGAGGGATTGCTTGGATCTCCAGGATCGACAAGAAAGAAGCTTATCTGGAAGGAGAGCTCCGCAGCAAGTGGGAGGAGTGGAGAGCCGATTGGTGTTGGATCGTTGAGGAGAACCCGCAACCCTTCACTGCCCAGCGCCAAACTCCAATAGTGCACGGCAACGATTGGAGCAACTTGGCGCCGGAAGACGCTAGGTTGAAGATTGCCGTGACCCGAATCTTGCGCCTCAGGCTTGCCGGACTCACCGTAGGAGCAGTTGGCGCAGATTTCCTTCGCCGCCGCATAGCCCCTTTGCAGGAGAGGAGGAGACCTGCATGGGAGTTCCAAAATGCGGCGGACATCATGAGGCTGCGCCTGGGCCTCAACTGGAATTTCACCGTCTTGGAGTTGGATGCAATGCTCCTGGAGTTGTTCAAGCATGACCCCGATCACCCTGAGTGGTTTAGGTTGCCGAGGGGAGTTGTCCCATTGTGCAACAACTCTTCGCTCGACCGCATCCGCGCAATGATGCCGTTGTGTGATTCGCATGGGAATGTTCCAACCCGGCAAGAGCCTGCGGACGACGTCGTGCGGCAGTTCTTCGATAGCTTGGAAGAAGTGCCGATCCGCCCCGACGAGCAGAAGTGGCTCACCCGCGACACCACCGACGCCGAGATGCAGCGCGCCACCACCAGCTGGAGGCGGCGGCAGCTGCTGCCATTGGCGAATCGGGTTCACCGTGGAGGAGGCAGAGGCAGCAGAGGCGGCAAGCCTTGCCGTCGAGAGGAGCTTGCCCGGCGAGGAGGAGCAGGCCGAGCCCAAAGTTGAGCCGAGCGAGTCTGCCGAGCGCCTCCTCCACACCTTCAATTAGCTTGCCACGGCGGAGCCACAGCTCCACCAAGAAGGCGTCTCCGCAAGGTCGGGGAAGTGACGGGCGGCAGGCGGGCCAACAGCCGCAGCGCGCGCGACGCGGCTTCCATCACAGCAGCATCTTTGTTGCTGGAGCACCCACACCGCTGCAACAACCGAGGCGGGATCCTCTCGAGCCACCGCTGCCACCCGACAAGCGATCAAGAGAACCTACTCCTCCGCCTCTTCGCACCGGAGGCGAGCCGAATTTGATCTCTCGCGCTCAGCTCCGACGAGGAAGAAGAAAAAGTAGCTTCTATGCTGTGCTTGTATGTCTTCAATTTGGTTGCTTTGTCTTGTATCTGATTTGCTTCATTCTGAACTCTTTCCTTTTCGGACGCTGGCCCAGAGCGTCGAAGAGAGCTAAGACCCGGTGGTTGTCATCGAGGATGATCCCAGTGGCAACAGGAGGCGTCTGAGACCCCTTGCGGACCGGCAACCTTCCTCAAAGCAGCCCCAGACAGCCCCCAGCGTAAGTATATGGTTTACTTCTTACGGTTAGGTGTGCATGGGTGCTCCTTCTTTGCTGATATCTGACTTGTTGATTTGTGTAGGAGCAGAGCAGCCTCATCAGGAGTGCCCGGAAGCCGCTCCCGAAATACTATCTGCTTCAACTATGCCGCCAAGGGAGGATTCTCCGGCAAGGGAGCGTTCTCCGGCAAGGGAGACTTCTCCGGCGAGGGGCAGCACCAGTGATCCTCCGGTGGTCGAGACCATGGCTGAAGATCCCATCGCAGGTAATCCTCTTGCGTGAAAATTTCCCTTGGGTTCTTTTTCTTCTGTTCTTCTTTTCGAACATTTGCTTGACTGTTCTTTCTTTTTCTGGTCCTCAGATCCATCCGCCGTAGAGCCGATGGAGACCGAGGTCGCCGGCGAGGAGGACGCGCGCGGCAACACTGACGACGTCGCCACCATGGAGGAAGAGGCTGGCGCCGATGGGTCCGGCCGGCGAAGAGGCGCCAAGGCTGCCGCCGCAAAGGCTGGCGAGGGTGCAGCGGTCGACCGACGACCCTAAGGCGCAGGAGGCGCCAGCGCCACGCCGACCGCCGCCCCCGCCATCGGTGCAGCGTCCAGAGCTCAAGAGCCCCAGCCCGGCGCCTATCTCAAGGCGGCGATGGCATCTTCATCAAGCTCCCCCCGGCCTCGAGCTCCAGGCGCCGGTCAAGGAGAGACCTTCGACGGAGAGCTGCTCGCCTCCGCTGGGCTGACGCTGGTGGACGCGCCAAGCAGCAGCAGCGGCGAGTCTGAGGAGGAGCAGCTGTTGAAGAAGCTGCTGTCGCTCTACCGCGCCCGACAAGCCAAGTTGGAGTCCCGGGAAGCACTTGTCGCGAGGGCGGGAGCAGACATGGAGAAGCGCGCAGAAGAGCTCCGGGGCGCCAACCAAGAAGCTCTCCGGGACGTAGCAGAAGAGCGGGGCGACTCGCTGAAGAGCGCACAGCCTTCATCCTTGAGAAGGCTGAGGTTGAGGAACAACAACGGCTTGCCGCCGAGAAGCTATCTGCGCAATAAGGCGAGTTAGGCGAGCGGAAGATCAACCTTGACAGCTATGAGGAAGAGCTTGCGCTGCTGAAAGCAATCAATTGGCGGAGCTCTCAAGGAAGCAAAGGATGCTGCCACGCCTGCCGAGGCCGCCAAGAAAGAATTGGAGACGAAGGACGAGCTGGAGGCCAACCTCCAGAAGAGCGGCGAGGAGCTCGCTGCGCTGAAGCACGAGCGCGAGAAGGACGCCTACACTCTTGGCAAGTTGCAGGGCCTTCTCGCTGAGAGGATCAAAGAGCTCGACGCCGCCAAGGACTCCAAGGCAGATCTTGAGCTGAAGCTGACCACCTTGATGCAGACGCTGGACGGCGCCAAAGAGCGGGAGGTGGGCCTGTTGGAGAAGATCAAGGCCAACGAGGAGCTGCTGGCGAGTGCTCGCCGCCTGAGCACCTTCAGGGAGAATGTGGAGCTCTGGACTGAAGGTCTTGTGAATATCGCCGCCGCCATCGACAAGGAGCTGACGGAGCTGGGGATGGTGGATCTCGGGTACTCCTCCGACGAGCGTCTCCAACCCAGCGCCAAGCTCAGCTTGTTCCTCAAGGGCGTGGTGACGGCTCTCCAGCGACTCCGGGAAGAGATCCCAAAGCAGCTGGCCGAGGAATCGCGCCAGATCTGTGCGGGAGCTCTCCAGAAGGTGTTGATGAAGGTGGCCTTCCGCAATCCAGGCCTCAACCTTGCCGGCGTCCTCAGATCCCTGCCGCCGGATGCCGATGTGGAGGCGCTCAAAGCCCTTGTCGCACCCATTGTGGACAAGATGGGCAAGATCAAGCGGGTTGATGGCGACCGCGTAGACTAAGCCGCCAATTTTATCTTTCCTTTGTCGCTGCTAATCATGTTTAGGAGAACAATTTATTAGATCTGCGACAATCTATTTTTGTAATATAACTCTATTTTAGGCAATGATTGCAATGTTATTTCCTTTACTTGATTCCTTCCTTTGTATGTTTGTGCCTTACGCTTTTAGGGAACTTGTCGGCGCGGGCACCTTTTGCATGAATGGCTGAGTGCGAACGTCAACAGCTTCTTTGGCGGTGCTGCCTCCGACAAGCAACCTTGTCGCAACTAGTTGCAGCTCACTTAAATTGTTGAGCGGACTCGAAACAAAGTAAGGGCACGACTAGCTACGAGTTGGTTCCTCCGCGCACAGGTTTTCCATACAAAGTACTATCGTTCGAGGAAGATAACTTAAAAATTAAAAAACTGATTGCTCAAACTTTGGCAACTTAGCTTTTCTGTCGTTTGCTTCCCGATAAGGTAAAACTTCCTCGAGCGACGCTTGGCGGCCCACACCATTATCTTCTCCTTCCCCCCTGGCTAACTTGTGGGTGAAGGAACCTTCCTTTCGGAATGCCATCTTCGGTCTCAAGGCGGACAGCGCCAGGCCTAGTGACTTGTTTCACCCGATAAGGGCCTTCCCACTTCGGCGTCAACTTGTTGGAATTCTTTGCGGACTGAATGCGCCGAAGAACAAGGTCGCCTTCCTCGAGACTTCTGGCATTAACTTTGCGGCTGTGGTAGCGGCGCAAAGTTTGCTGGTAACGAGCAGCTCAGATAAAGCAGCTCGAAGACGGTCCTCCTCAAGGAGCAGCAGCGTCATCTTGTCGCAGCTGCTCTTGCTCAAGCTCATCATAAGAGAGCACTCGAGGTGACCCGAATCTGAGTTCCGTGGGAGAACTGGCTACTGCTCCATAGACTAGAGCAAAAGGTGTGCGGCGGTGGCTCGATTTGGCGTCGTCTGATCGACCAAAGAACCACCGCAGCTCCTCAATCCAGTTTCTTCCGCACTTGTGCAGCCTGTCGAAAGTTCGGTCTTGAGCCCGCGCAGCACTTCAGCATTGCCCTCTCGCTTGACCGTTGCTTCTCGGATGAGCAACGAAGCAAAGCAGACCTTGGCGCCAAGATCTTGGGCGATTGCATGAAGGTGCGGCTCGTGAATTGCGTGCCGTTGTCGGTGATGATCTGTTAGGAATTCCAAAGCGGCAAACAATCGACCAAGAACTTGACTGCGATTGTGGTTGTCACCTTCCTCACTGCTTCCACTTCCGCCACTTTGTGAACTTGTCGGTTGCAACGCATACAAGTACTCAAAGCCCCGACAACTTCGGGAAAGGGCCGAGAATGTCGAACCCCTGACCGAAAATGGCCAGGATAAAGGGATCGTCACGGAGAGCTTGAGCTGGCTGGTGTATCTGCTTGGAATGGAACCGCACGCTTCACACTTGGTTACTTGTGCAGTTGCATCCGGAGGGCTGTCGGCGAAGAAACCTTGCCGGAAAGCTTTGCGGCAAGTGCTCTTGCGCCAATGTGGTGACCACATATGCCTCCGTATCTCTCGCCAACAGCTTCATCCATCTTCCGGTGAATACACTTCAATTTCACACCGTTGAGTCTTCTTACACAGGTGTTGTCGACAAACTGGTACATACTTGACTGCCGGGCTACTCTCTTTGCTTCTTCTTGCTCTTGGGAAGTTCTCTCTGTCAGAAGGAAATGGACAATCTGCTGCGCCCATCTTTGGAGCTTGCGGCTCGACAACAAGGATTAAAGGCACATCTGCTGCGGGAACATCGCTTCTCGGCAAGAACCTGTGGCTCGGCCGGAGCTTGTTGTTCTCCGACAAGTTTGCCGGAGCAAAACTTGTCGGGAGCGTCTGCTTCAACGAAGCAAACCCTAGGGCTTGTCGGAGCAGACTGCTCCTCAGCATTTTTGGTGTTGAACTTGGGGACTCTTGGCGGCTTCGGGAGCTCGGCGGGAAGTAGCCACCAGAAATCAACTTCCTCTTCTTGTTCTGTCCAGTTGATGGCGTTACGGTTGGTTGAGTTAGCTTGAGCACAAAAATCCCTGGCTCCACAGGTAACTTGAGTGCGGCGCACTTCGACAGGCCATCAGCAATATCATTCTGAGCTCTTGGAACATGTTCCATCTGCAGGCCGTCAAAGTGCTCTTCTAGCTTTCTCACTTCATCAACGTTGGCTTCCATCAACGGACTCTGATAATCTTTGTTTACTTGACGGACGACAAGCTGTGAGTCACCCCTGACAATGAGCTTCTTGATCCCAAGGTCTACCGCGATTCTGAGACCGGCAAGAAAACTTTCATACTCTGCTGTATTGTTTGTTGCTTGCTCCTTGGGAAAGTGCATCTGGACTATGTACTTGAGGTGCTCTCCGTGGGCGCGACTAGCAAGACGCCCAAGACCGGCGCCTTGCAGCGAGAAGGCACCATCAAAGTACATCAGCCATTCTTTTCTGCTTCCTTGACGGGATGCTCGTCTCGAATTTCTTCATCTTGTGTTGGCGTCCATTCCGCTATGAACTCGCCAATGCTCGCTTTGGATAGTTGAAGTGCTTTCAAACTGGAGGCCAAAGCTTGACAGTTCCAGTGCCCACTCGACAATCCTACCTGTTGCTTCTGGATTTTGCAGTATCCTCTTCAGCGGAAAGCGAGTGACAACTGTGATCTCATGTGCTTGGAAGTAATGGCGCAGCTTTCTCGAGGCCATGAGGGCGCGAAAAGCAATTTCTGCACACACAGTACCTTGACCTAGCCCCTCAGAGAAGGGAACCGACAAAGTACACCGGCGCTGCACCATCCTTTTCTGTATCTTCTTCGCACGCTCACAAGAGATCCGTCCTTGTCGGGACCAGAGCTTGTCGGTGAAGCCCCCTACTTGTCGCTGGATGCATCTGCCTTGGTTGCCGGCTCATCATCTGCCTGCCTTTCCGCTACTAACGCAACACTAACCACTTGATTGGTTGCCGCTATATATAGCAGCAACTTCTCTTGTGGCCTAGGTGCGACAAGTATTGGAGTAGAGGACAGGTACCTCTTTAAGTCCTGCAGCGCAGCCTCCGCTTCGGGAGTCCATTTCATTGGACCTGCCTTTTTCAAAATCTTGAAAAATGGCAGGGCGCGTTCAGCAACCTAGAGATAAACCTGCTGAGAGCAGCCACGCAACCGGCAAGTCTTCGTACATCCTTTACGCGCTTTGGTGCTTCAATCTGCTCAATGGCCTTGATCTTGTCGGGATTGGCTTCAATTCCCGTTGAGACACGAAGAACCCGAGAAGCTTGCGGAAGGGACTCAAACACGCACTTCTCGGGTTGAGCTTGAGGTTGATCTTGCGCAGATTTGCAAAGGTCTCATCTAAATCTTGAACCAGAGTTGCTTTGTCCTTGCTCTTGACCACTATGTCATCCATGTAGGCTTCTACATTTCTGTGCATTTGCGGCTCAAAAGCGTCATGGACTACTCTTGCAAATGTTGAACAAGCATTCTTTAGCCCAAAAGGCATCCGTACAAAACAGTATATGCCACATGGGGTGATGAATGCGGTTTTCTCCGCATCCTCTTCTGCCATGAAGATCTGATGATATCCGGAGTATGCATCAAGAAACGAAAGCAAATCACATCCAGCCGTGGAGTCAACAATCTGGTCGATGCGCGGCAAGGGAAATGGGTCTTTGGGACAAGCCTTATTAACATCTGTGAAGTCGATACAAAGTCTCCATTTCCCATTTACCTTTCGTACAACTACCGGATTGGCCAACCACGTGGGATGGAGCACTCCTCTGACAAGGCCTGCTGCTTCCAACTTCTTGATTTCTTCTGCTATGAATTCTTGGCGCTCCTTTGCTGTTTCGACTTTCGCTTGACGGGCGCGATGAGGACAGACAGCTAGGTGATGCTCAATTACTTTCTTGGGAACACCGGGGATGTCAGACGGTTGCCATGCAAACACGTCGACGTTCGCCCGCAGGAAAGCAACGAGCGCGCCTTCCTATTTAGGGTCGAGAGTGGCACTGATGGTGAAGGTACCACCAGTGCCGTCCTCCTTGGCCGGCACCTTCTTGGTCTTTGGTGGAGCTGCCTTCGTCTTCTTGCACTTGCCGGTGGAGCTCGATGGTGCGTCCTCGACGGTAGCGCAGCACTCCGAAGGGGTGCGCTTGCCGGAGTGGGCATCAGAGCTCTTGTCGGACTTGGTCTTCTTCTTCCCCCCGGGAGCTTCAACGGCAAGTGACTTGCTATCTGTTGCAGCTGCTGCATCCCGGTAAATCTTGTCGGCGCAGATAAGAGCATCCTTCTTGTCGCCATGGACAGAAATAACACTTATCGGGCCTGGTATCTTGAGCAAGTTGTATGCATAATGAGAGGCTGCCATGAACTTGGCGAGTGCTGGACGGCCAAGTATCCCATTGTAAGGCAATGGAAAATCAGCAACGTCGAACGTGACCCTCTCAGTCCTGAAGTTTAGCTCGCTGCCAAATGTTACCGCAAGCGTGATCTTCCCTTCGCTTGCTCCTTCCGGGTTGATTCCTTGAAAGTGCGGTCTCTTGAGCTCATTGTCGAGGATCTGAAGCTTCGGAGCACCGCGGAGAGATCAGGTTTAAGCCGGCCCGCCGTCAACTAGCATCTTGGTGACTTTGAGGTTGCGGATAGTTGGTGAGACCAACATCGGCAAGCACCGACCGCAGATTATGCGATCGGGTGGTCCTCAATATCAAAGATGATAGGCGTCTTTGGACCATTTCGAGGCTTGCGTGACTCTACGGATGGTTCTGCTGCATTAACTTCCCGCATCCACTGCTTGAGTTGTCGGTGTGAAGTATGCAGAGAAGCACCGCCGTCAACGCAGAGGACCTCTGTGGCTTTTTGAAATTCCTGCTCATCGGTCTCGTCGTCTTCCATATCTTCATCGTCGTCGTCGTCTTCATCCTTGTCACGACCGCGGGGAGGTCTGTCTCCTTGCCGCTGCTTGGCCTTGCCGCGGCGTCCTCCCCGGCCTGGTCGCTTCTTGCTAACTCCCCCAGCACCTTCCTGGGCCTTCTCCTTGTCGCGCCGCTCGTACTCAGCCTTCTGCTGTTCAACAAGCTGCTCGACCTTCTTGCAGCTCTGGAGGTCGTGGCCCTTGGTGCGGTGGATCTTGCAGTACTGTTTGTTGGAGCTGTCCTGCTTGTCGGCGGCCGCCACAGGCTGGCAGTCGGTGCCAGCGGCAACCTCTTTGCCGGAGCCACCAACGTTGTCTTTCTTGTCGGCACAACCGTTGCCGGACTGCTCGACAACTAGCACCTCTTTGCCTTTCTTCTTTCTGTTGTTCCGTCGCCGACTCTTCTTCGCCGGGGCGGTCTCCTCACTATCAGATCCTACTTCTGTATTCTCTCACGAGTCTCCTCCTTCCTCGGACGCGTGCACACTTGTCGGCCAAGGCATACAGCTCATCAGCGTCCTTGACTTTGCACATCGCCATCTCTTCCCTCATTCTGCGGTTCCGCACGTTCTGATGAAATGCACTGATCACCGCGGCAGGGTGGACATCTAGGATGTTGTAGTGTACACGGCTGAACCTCTGAATGAACTTGTGCAGGGACTCTCCTCCCTTCTGGGCGAGCAGGTGAAGGTCACTCTCTTGGCCATGAGGTTTGTGGCCGACTGTGAAGGCGCCGACAAACTGATGGCATAGATCTGCCCAAGAAGATATGGATCCGTCCGGCAAGTGAATGAGCCAAGATCGACATTGGGCTTGAGTACCGCGGGGAAGTAGTTGGCGAGGATCTTGTCGTCTCGTCCCCGCAGCTTGCACCGCGATGGTGTAGATCTTTGAGGAACTCCGACGGATGTGTCCTGCCATCGTACTTCTCGGCACATCGGCTTGAAATTCTTTTGCTGGGCCTTTGGACTTGCCGCAGCTCACGAGTGAGCAGGGACAACCTACGCGTCGGCAAGTCGCCTGGTTCCCCTGGCGCATGAATATCGACAGAGGGCCCAGCGCGCTGGTCGGATTGACGTCGCGCTTCCCTTCGGCGCTCGATGCGAGTTCGAGCGTCTTCTTGTTGCCGTTCTTGAAGAACTTGGCGCTGATCACGGCGAGCTCGTGGATCCGATGACGCGGTGGAGTCGCTGTCGAGGTGGATCCGATGAGTTGGCGATCTTGGCCTTCCGGGTGGAGAGTGCATGGTGGTTGCACCCCCACAGGTTTCGTCGCCACCGGCTCGTGCCTTGTCGTCTTGCCGCGGCAGCGATACAGTTGGTTGCTGCGGAGCGTCACCGTTGGCAAAGCCCATGAGACTCTGGATGGTGGCCCTCCATTCGTCGACCTTGTCGGCTGTTGGAGGGTAGTCTAAAACAGCTGAGCTCTCGCCAAGGCTTCCGCCTGAGTGGTGGGTGGCAATGGCGAGCAGTGCGAGGCGGGATATGCTCGGACTTCTAACTATGTTAGAAGGAGCAGCATCCCGTCCAGGCGACCGTACCCCGCTCGTGCCAGCATGCTGGCGTGCACGCTGATCTTGAGGGCCTCGCGATCCCCCAGCTCGGTCTTGATCCAACGAGCGTATGGTACTATGAATACCATGACGCTATCGGTCCCGCACCTCCTGAGATGGGTGCGGGGCGTGTACGGACGCCGAGGTCTGCGCGGCCTTGTCCTTGGACTTGGCAGCATCATGAGCTCCCTCGTCGACGCCCGTTCTTCCGCCGGCGTCTTCCCCGCCACCCGTTTGCTCTGGTGGTGGTGGGTTTGACGCGGACGGCTCCGCTGCCGCCGAAGCCTTCTTCTTCGGTGGCATGTTGATGAAGATGATGCTCGTGTGAACGCCGGATCAGGTTCACACAGCCTCGACGCTCCCCTACCTGGCGCGCCAAAGATGTTGGGGAAGCTGATCGTAACCCACGAACACCTATGGGGCTGGCGGACCGAGCCCCTTTTGGTTCGGTGGGGGGCGGAGATCGCACGAAGAGCAGATCGAGGCGAAACACACGAGCAGTTTACCCAGCTTCGGAGCTCTCCGGAGAGATAATACTCCTACTGCTACTTGTCTGATTATGTTGTGTTCTTGCTAGGGAGCGATGGGTGCTACCAGACCTAGCGTGAGTGTCTCTGGTCTCGATTGAGTCGAACCGAACCCCCTGGTCTCGAATGAGTCGAACCGAACCCCCTCTACGTTGCGTATGGGCCTCCTTTTATAGGCTCAAGGGGTCACCAACAGGTGGCAACGTAGACAAGGGCAAAATGGGAAAATGAGTTGCGGTTGGTACAGCTACTTTGTACAGTGTATTCTACCTAACTCTGACGGCAAGGGACAAAAGCATTAAATGCCCGTCCATGTCGCCTAAACAGTGCAATAGGGACCGTCAGGAGCGCCACCGCTTGCCACGATGGCAATCTTGTCAGCGCCGCTTACCGCTGCTCTCCGCTGGCTGCACAGCCTCTTGACATGCGCGCCTGGAATGCCCCCATGGCGACACGTTGGTGGATGAGCTGGAGCGGAGATAAAGAGTGGTTGCCCGCCGCAGCAAGCACCTTGCCGCGGCTGAATCCTTGTCGCGTCCGGAAGCTTGTCGCTCACCGAGCCTTCCCGGCAAGCTCCTCTTGCCGGGGTCTTGTCTTCTGCGTGCCTTGAGTGGCCTTCCCGGCAGGCTCCTCTTGCCGGGGCCTTGTCTTCTTGGCTTAAATACTTTGTTCTTGAATGGCTCCAAAGGAACCACGGAGGACCTTGGCGGTCACCAGGCAAGCCTTGCCGCTGAGTCAGCTGCCTGCCCACTGCAGTTCGGGATACTAGGGTACCCCTACTCTAGTACACCGACATTGGTGCCCTTCTTTCGCCGCAAGAAAGCCAATATCCGATAAAAATCATGTCCAAATTTCAGCCCAATCGGAGTTATGGATCTCCTGGAGTATAAGAAACGGTGAAAGGCCAGAATTTGGAGCGCGGAAACACAGAGAGACAAAGAGACAGATCCAATCTCAGAGGGGCTCTCGCCCCTCCCATGCCATGGAAGCCAAGAACTAGAGGGGAAACCCTTCTCCCATCTAGGGAGAAGGTCAAGGAAGAAGAAGAAGAAGGGGGGCCCTCTCCCCCTCTCTTCCGGTAGCGCCGGAACGCCGCTGGGGCCATCATCATCACCGCAATCTACACCAACACCTCCATCATGTTCACCAACATCTTCATCACTTTCCCCCATCTATCTACAGTGGTCCACTCTCCCGCAACCTGCTATACCCTCTACTTGAACATGGTGCTTTATGCTTCATATTATTATCCAATGATGTGTTTCCATCCTATGATGTCTGAGTAGATTTTCATTGTCCTATCGGTAATTGGTGAATTGCTATGGTTGGTTTAATTTTCTTGTGGTTATGTTGCTGTCCTTTGGTGCCCAACATATGAGCGCGCGCGTGGATCACACCATACGGTTAGTTGTATGTTGATAGGACTATGTATTGGAGGGCAAGAGTGACAGAAGCTTCAACCTAGCATATAAATTGATCCATACAGGATTGAAGGGGGACCAATATATCTTAATGCCATGGTTGGGTTTTACCTTAATGAACGTTAGTAGTTGCGGATGCTTGCTAATAGTTCCAATCATAAGTGCATAGAATTCCAAGTCAGGGATGACAAGCTAGCAGTGGCCTCTCCCACATAAAACTTGCTATCGGTCTAGTAAAGTAGTCAATTGCTTAGGGACAATTTCGCAACTCCTACCTCCACTTTTCCACACTCGCTATACTAACTTTATTGTGTCTTTATCTAATCAGCCCCTACTTTTTACTTACACGCTCTTTATTATCTTGCAAACCTATCCAACATCACCTACAAAGTACTTCTAGTTTCATACTTGTTCTAGATAAAGCGAACGTTAAGCGTGCGTAGAGTTGTATCGGTGGTCGATAGAACTTGAGGGAATATTTGTTCTACCTTTAGCTCCTCGTTGGTTTCGACACTCTTACTTACCGAACGAGGCTACAATTGATCCCCTATGCTTGTGGGTTATCAGTAAATCCGAAAGAAATCATCGGATCCCCAAATTCAAATCGGCAGGAAGGACTCTCTCTGCCTCCCTATAGAATGCAAGACTGCATTGTTCAGATAAAAAGGCACATCCGGCCACTTGATGTACCAACCGACCGAGGCCGTGGCAACAGAGAGAGAAAAATCGCATGCGCCTATCCCAATAACTATGACTCAAAACCAGCACGTGTCCATATCCTATTTTTTAAATGGACACGCTTGAGGCATAGTTTCCTCAGCTACATGTATAAACTACCATCAATGCTGCCAAACAACACATAAGCTCCTTTTTTTGGAACATCACACATGTCTTGTTCAGAGGAAACCGGCAATAGCACCACCAGGTAAATCAATCTCTACAAAGGAATAAAGTTTCCAGCCATGTTTACTGAATCGTGTTACAAAAATGTACGTCGGATCCCTTCGCTATAGTTTCATATTGGAGAACAATGATGTGCTACAATCATCAAAATGGCCCGGTTAATTTACAAAAAACTAACAAATTTTGTTATGATGAAACGTTCTAACTGTATCCCAAAGGTTGAGATCAAACAAAATGTATGATCCTTGTTCATATAGTAAACTTTTGACAAGAGGTGCAACATTTGCAGTTTGTGTCAGCCACACACGATACTCTCCCTTTGTTATATCTGGAAAATGTAGAACAAAAAAAAACCTGAGTACCAATTTAACTTTGGTTTTCCTGATACAACTGATGAATCCCAGGACACCAGCAGACATATTGTCCTGTTTTACTCTCTGAGTAATATGTGGAAGGTCAAAGCCAGATCGATAGGGAAAAACAAAAAAGGATCAATGTAGTGAGTTTGACCTATGCAGGAAAAGTGAAGCAATTACCATATTACTGTGGAGTTAGCGGACATGCAAGTGCAACCATAGTACCATAAGATCGGCTGGTGGTATTTCCACAATCCTGAGCTCAACGGACATGACAACTACAAATTTCTGAAAGAAATGACTAAAACCGAGGACATGTACTTCATGACGAGCAGGTTAATTAATGGTAGTCAATTGGTAATGTATAAAATAGTGGGATGATGTGTGTACGATTATACTCAGCTATATAGCAGACTAAAATTATGTAAAGCTTTATTCAAAAAAATAAATAAATAGGTAAAGCTTCGCCTCCACCTTTTCTACCTCATTCGAGGTTTCTTCTGTTCTGCAGCTGATCAATGGCCTCCTAAAGAAATAACATGACCAACTTGGCACCTCCAAATTCCAAGCTCATTATTCTCGTTGTCGATCACGTACTGGCGCACATCACCTCCCCTTCATGCTTGAACACACAAATCAATCTAGCTTTTCTGGTCCACTCCCACTCGACCAACCGCACGAAGGTCACGACCCACAAGCAGTCGTGCGGCGCGCTTGAACCTATGCTGCCACATTCGCTCCTTCTCGCCTACAAGGGGACGGAATGATGTTGTCACAGTGGATGTGTTCTCAATGCCAAGAACAAAGTCAGGAGCTTCCAGATGGTGTCGACATGGTTGGAATCTCCCCAAAAGAAGATCCCCTTGCTATCCAGCACACCAATGGGTCCAGGCACCGGTACCGGTCGTTGTCGTGGACGACATCCACGCACTCGTCATTCTTGTAACATCTTGACTAAAAGGATAATAAATAATTGTGTATATCTTGTAATGTAATATAGTGGACTTTCATTATAGGGAAATTATTGACTAAAATTAACTGAACTATCCATTTGAGTGGAGAGAGCCAAGTATTAAAGCTTGGCATATATAAGCATGGTACAGTCTGCAGATTCGATCATTAGGGCCTCAAGATTGTCCGAATAGATTGTTATGTTGACACACACAACAATCCGCCACCATTACGAGGCTTACTAACTGATTTGGCTTGGAAGCTGATCGATCTGTTTCTTCTGAATTATTTCGTATTCTCTGAAGTTGATTGCTTCTTAGTTAGCTAGCTTTCCACCACCAGAAGGACCAGGGCTCACATATGTGTCTCTCCATGTGCAAGGTTTCAGCAGCAGCAAACTAAGCCAACCAATCCAGGAAAGGAAGCCATGAAAAACATGAAATAAAAGCAGGAACTTTGCGTGGTAATGGTGGATTGAATCAGGGAGTCCATGTATTTCCCAAACCAACGAGAGCTTGAACCGCAAGGAAAACATGAAATCATCGTACTGTAACAACAAACAAGATCGAGCGGCCGATCAATTGGTTCGAGCAGAGATTCGGTGGAGGAGAAATTATCACCTTGCTCTGCTGAATCTACTTGAGGCTGTCGTTGGTGCAGATGTCATGGCCTCGCGGAGGGAGGCGGGCGGGCGCAGATCTCGCGGCCCGGTGGTTCACCTTGTCATGCGCGCTAGCCCCGTCGCCACCTCGTCATGCTCATCGTCCTCGGGGAAGGCGACTGGGGTGTCCGGGCTGGCGATGCCCTCACTCCTATCTTCATCGGTCGGCGCCAGCCCATGTGGGGATCTCTGGCCGCGCCTGTTGCTGCTGCTCCTTCCGCTATTGGTGGCGACGGCGGTTGCTGGCCCGCTCAATGGACGGTAGGTCCGAGAAAATGGCGGCCACCTCCAGCTTGCGCTCGTCGAACTGCTCCTCCCACGCGCGTCTGCTCCCAGCCGGCGCGGCCACCTTGGATCTCGGCGAGCGAGCGAGGGATTTGATTGAGTTCTGTCGGCGATGACGAGAGCAGGGGAGGAGGCGGAGGAGTTTTTTTGTAAAAATGAAGCGTTTTCACTTTTTCACTTACAAAAGGACTATGGATAGATTTCCTAGAAAGACAGGGCCTTTTTGCAAAAATGTCATGACGGGTGTACGGGCAGAAGCTCTGTATGCTTTATTATTAGGTAAAGATAAGCGCTTTTTGCAAATTGGAGCATAGAAGTGGGCTATTTTTGCAAAAGTTCCACAACTTACCTCACAACCATTAGATGCAGATCTATTCGTCAGAAATGACGGATAGCAGACACACCATCATTACCAACTTAGTCTTTCATAGGAGTATATATCTACTCTTATAAAAAACAGAGTTGGTGATGATGGTGTGCCTGCCATCCTGCAATATAGGCCGTCCGATCTATATCTGACGGATAGGAAGGAAACTATGGCAATTTTGCAAAAAGATACCTGCAGCCATCTCCACATTTACAGATAAGGCCTACCCTCGTTCATCCTTATCTCTCATAGGATAAACTACTCATACAAATGCATATGTAGGAACCTGACCTTCGGGCTATCTTCGCAACCGTGTATCCCCGCGCTAATTTTTCTAGTCAGTCGTGTTCTATGTGATGTAAGTGTACTCTGCAAACGGTTTTTAGCGACTAAATGCTTGTTTTAAATAGGAATCTTGCTTGTTGGCGGATTTTGCTCCCGAGTCGTGATGAAATTGCATTTTTTGCAATTTTACTGCCTGAGTTGCTCGACCTGAACTACCCGTGTGCTAGGTTGAACTTCCGCCAACATTGCCCAAATGGGGCTTGCGATATACCGTTGGAAATCTATGGACAGCAGAATCATGACCCAAGTTAATTTTTTGGCAAAATGTGAGCGGTTTAAAAGCAGTTTTGAAAACCGTTTTTTCTTCATATAAAAAACGTGAATCGTATTTTCGATCACATTTCTAAATTGTTTATCGGAATGAGGCAAATAATATGGCTTTGGAAAGCTGCTGCAAAATCGCTCCTTCAACATGTTGAATGTTTTCTCCAATTCCCTATGGTTAAAGAGTAATTTCGAAAATCATAAAACTTCGCAAACCAAACAGCCGAGTTCGTATTTTCGATGCCATTTCTAAACAGCTAATCCAATTGAGGCAAATCATATGATGTTGGAAAACTTATGAAAATGTGTTACTTTTCATGTTCAAAGTGTTTTCTAATTCTGAACAGTTTAAGAGTAATTTAGAAAATGGTACAAGTTCCACTGAGTTCGTATTTTTGAGCTAATGTTTTAACGTATGTCCGAATGCAGTAAATGATATGGCGTTGGAAAGCTTGAGGAAATTCGAAACTTTTTGGTATATATTATTTCTCCTAATTCATTATGGTTTTATGTCAGTTTTGAAAATGGCTAAAAAGGTAGTTTTTCCAATAATTTCTACAAAATTTATTGGAATGGGGCAAATAATATACCGTTTAAAAGCTACGGAAAATGCAAAACTTTTTCATGTTGATGGTTTTCTCTGAACCCTGGCCGTTTTCAAGTAATGTCAAAAACGGCGAGATCATGCGTTCTACCTTTATCGCGAAACAGATTCTTCGAAAATGCACCGCGTGAAGAACTTGAACTTCTCGGCGTGTGTACTTGAACTTCATTGTGTTTTTCACGGGCTTTTTTTGCTCTCAGCTCTCCATCCACTCATCGAAACACTCACCGGAATTGAGCAAGTGATATACCGACGGAAAGCTGTTGTAAACACGCAACTTTCCCGTGTTGATCATTTTTTCATACTCGCAACGGTTTTAAAAGTTTTTCATCTGAAATTCATTCAGTGTAGTTGGTGAATTTCTGTGACATATTTTCGTTTGTAATTTTCTCATCCATTTCGTCAGTGTTACACAAATGATATTCTTTTTGTACAAACCTCTCTCACAATAATTTTTTTAACTTTCTCCGACCGAGGACTTGAACTTACACAAATGATATTCCTTTCCTTTTGAAGTAAATTAGAAAATGACGAGTTCATGATTTCTGCCTTCGCCGCGAATGGGAAATGCACTGGATGAAGTAGTTGAACTTCTCGGGCATGTCTGTTTGAACTTCACTATGTTTTTGACGTGCTATTTTTTGCACTGCGTGAAGTACTTGAACTTCTGGGGCATATTTGTTTGAACTTCACTTTGTTTCACTTTATTTATATTTTTTTATATATGAAATACACACCATGTAGTACATGAACTTCCGGTTGTTATCACTTTGAACTTCTCTCTGGTTTGTGAGAATTATTTTAAAACACAAAAAACAACATATTGTTTATGTATTTGGGACATCTAAATACACTATGGACCTCTCTCACAAGAAATTTTTGAATTTTTCCTCACCAAGCACTTGAACTTCTAGCAACCATTTTTTCCATTTATGAGTTGTTTTTAAAAGTGCAAAAAATGGCGTTGTGTTTTTTATTTTTTGAACAGGTAAATCCTAGGTTTTAATAAACTCCGAAACTTCTCTGTTATTTCAATTTGAACTTCTCCTTTTTATATTTTGAGTAAAGAATTGTATTTTATTTTTATACAAAAAAATCTTAGTTTTGTAATAAACCTCATACAACTTCTTCGTTATTTCGAACTGAACTTCTTGGTTTATTCGTTAGCAACGGGAAAATTTTATTTTATTGGTGATAAATATTGAACTGCTCCATTTTTTGAAATTGAACTTCTTGGTTTATTATTTAGTATCGAGGAAATTTGAGTTTTTCATATACATTGAACTATTATATTTTTAAAAATTGAACTTCTTGGTTTTTTCAATTTTGGACTTCTTGGTGTTATTCATTTGTAATTGAAAAATATATCCTAATTTTGTAATAAACATCGTACAACTTCTTGGATATTTTCGAACTGAACTTCTTGGTTTTTTCATTAGTAACAGGAATTTTTTTGAGAAAAATCTGCATTTTTTATAGACATTGAGCTTCACCATTTTATAAATTTGAACTTCTTAATTTTATTTGTTAGTAATGGGGAAAATCCTTTTTTGAATTTTCCCAGGCAGGTCACTTGAACTTCGAGCAACTAAATATTTAGAATTTGGCTTTCTATTCTTTTTTTCTCATACGAAATGCACACCATGCAGTAAATGAACTTCGGGGTAGTTATCAATTTGAACTGCTCTATGTTTGGCTTTACTATAGGAGAAAATCTGAGTTTTTATGGACATCGAACCGCTCTAAGTTTTTTTATTTGAACTTCTTTGTGTATCTTTAGAAATGTGAAAACTGAAGTTTTGTTAGAAATATCAAGCTTCTTCGTTATTTGAAATTGAAGTTATTGGTTTTATTCTTTAGTAACTAGAAAAATCTGATTTTCAAATAAATATCAAACTGCTCTGCTTTTCCCAATTGAACTTCTTGGTTTTATTCTTTAGTAACGTGAAAACCTGAGTTTTTATATACATTGAACTACTCCATTTTGTGAAATTGAACTTTCTGATTTAATTCCTTAGTATTGGGGAAAATCTGAGTTTTTATAAACGTCAAACAACTTCATATTTTTTTTGGACTTCTTGGCGTTATTCGTTAGTGACAGGAAAAGTGCTAGTTATGTAATAAATATCAAACTGCTCAATTATTTAAAGTTGAAATTCTATGTAGGGAAAATATGTTTTTATTTACTTTTTGACTGCTCGGTTTATTCAATTTGACCTTCTTTGGTATTATAATAAACATTGAACTTCTCCATTATTTAAATTTGAACCTCTAGGTTTTTGTAGAAACCGAGAAAACCATTTTTCTCTACAAATTTTTGAGCTGCACTATTTTTCTAAATTGAACTTCTTCGTTTGTTCTTTAGTAACGGGGAAAATCCTAACTTTGGAATAAACATTGAACCTCTTCATTGTTTAAATTTGAAGTTCTAGTTTTTTTAATGGGAAATTCTATTTGGATTTTGTTATTTATTTTACTTTAGTAGCGGTTAAAAATCCAAATTTTTAGTAAACCTTGAACCGCTCCATTATTTTAATTTGAACCTCTAGATATCTTTGGAAACAGGGAAGATTATTCTTTTTATAAAGTTTTTAATTGGTATGTCAATTTAATTCAACTTGTTGGTTCTTTATCGGTTTATAAATTCTGATTTTTTTATGAACATCGAACTTCTTTGTTATTTTAATTTGAACTTCTCAGTTTTATTCTTAGAGGAAATATGGTTTTCAAAAAAGTATCAATTTTTTTCAAATTGAACTTTATACATTTATTTTTCAGAGAAACGGAAATAATTTTAGTTTTTCGTATAGATCTAACTACTCTGTTGTTTTTGATTTGAACTTTATTTTATTCTTTAATAACAAGGAAAATGGCTTTTTATAAATATCGAATCGCTTTCCTTAGGTAATTTGGAATTTTGGTTTATTTCCTTTAGTAACAAAAAATCCTACTTTTGTAATAATTATTGAACCTGTCCATTATTTAAATTTGAACTTCTAGTATTTGTTAGAAACGGTGAAAATCCTTTTTTATGAATTTTGAACTCCTCTATTTTTCAAATTTGAACTTCTTGTTTTTTTAGTTTTGAATTTCTTTGTTTTCATTATCTAATAATAAGGAAAATCTGAATTTCGTCTAAACATCAAATTGACCCTTTTTAAAATTTGGACTTCTGGTTTTATTTCTTTTAGTAACAAAAAAATCATAGTTTTTAATAAAGATCAAGTCGCTCCGTTTTTTAAATTTGAACATGTAGTTTTTTTAAAGCGAGAAAATCCCTTTCTTATAAAATTATTTTGAGATTCTTTTGGTTTTTTTATTTGACCGTCTTTTGGTTTTGTAACAAACATTGAAATTTTTCGTCTTTTAAATTTGAACCTCTAGGCTTTTTCTAGAAAAGGGAGTGAGCGACCACAACAAAATAAACTGTATCTCTCTACTATTGCGTCATGAATGATTTTTATTCTATGTGCATCTTCTAGGCGGTATGGATTGTACCCCAAAAACAATGTCTTCTGAACTTTCTAGGTGGAAGTCGTTGAACTTCTAGATTATTAAAAAATCATGCCCTTTTTAGTTCAAAATCAATATGGTAACATCAAAAAATTGTACCAAAAACATTGATGCATTTTGAAGATAAACTTGGAAGAAACCAACCTATGAAACCAAAAGCAATGGACCAAAAACATAAGTTTTTTGCACCTGCAGATACAATTGAACTTCAGTACGTGCCCACCAACGTACTCTATCTGCATCACACACACACACTGTCGGGGAAGCTGATCGTGTCCCGCGAACACCTATGGGACCTGGTCCCTTGTGGTTCGGAGGGGGAGCGGAGGATGCACAAAGAGCGGATCGAAGCGATGCACACGAGCAGATTTACCCAGCTTCGGAGCTCTCCGGAGAGATAATACTCCTACTGCTGCTTTGTGGATTATATCGTGTTCTTGCTAGGGAGCAAAGGGAGCTACAAAACCTAGCCTGAGTGTTGTCTCGTATGAGTTGAATGAACTAAGCCGGAGCCGAACCGAAACCAACCCTTTCTACGTTGCACTTGGGCCTCCTTTTATAGGCACAAGGGGTCACCACAGGTGGCAAGTAGACAAGGGTAAGATAGTAAAACAGAGGTTGGTACACCGCTTTGTGCGGTGTCTGATGATCTATACCTAACTCGACGGCAAGGGACAAGAGTCATAAATGCCCGCCTCGGCCGCTGAGCGATTAACAGGGACCGTCAAGTGCGCCTCCGCCTCGCCACGATGGTAGCTTGTCGGCGCCGCTTATCGCTGCTCCTCGCTGGCTGCACAGCCCGTCGACACGCGTTCTCGGAAAACCCAGCGGCGACGCGTTGGCGGATGAGTGGAGCGGAGATGAAGAGAGGTTGCATGCCGCGGCAAGCGCTTTGCCGCAAGCAGAACCCTTGTCGCGACTTGGGAGCTCGGCGCTCACCAAGCCTTCCCGCAAGCTCCTCTTGCCGGGCCTTGTTTTCGTGCCTTGAGTGTTCTTCCCGGCAAGCTCCTCTTGCCGGGCCTTGATTACTTTGTTTCGAATGGCTCCAAAGGAGCCGGAAGATCTTGATGGTCGCCAGCCAGCCCGCCGCAGGTGCTGCAATCGCCCGCACGAGTTAAAGGTGCTAAGGGTACCCCTACTCTAGTACACCGACAGAGCCCCGGCCTGGGCCACACACGGCGCCAAGCTCTGTTGGGCAGGCCCAAAAAAGTGCACGGGCACGCACGGTCCGGATTACGCCATTACCGCCTCGACCCACCACGCCTCCCATTTAACGCCACGCACCGGACGTGGCGCCGTGGGGGAGATCGGGCTTTTTTAATGGAAAAATTGGGAACGCCCCCCTCTCCTCTTTATAAAGGGAAGTACAGGCAGGACGCCCACTTGCCATTGCTTGTCACATCGAAACCCCGTCGCTTTCCCTTTCTTCTCGAGCCCAAAGAGAGCGACGCCCCCCTCCATTGCCACCGGTGCCACTAACGCCGTCGACCTCCTCCACCACCTCTCCCCATGGCTCAAGGCCGACAAGGAAAAGGTGTGAATCGGCCGAGGCGCAGCGGCTCATGGGGCCGGAAGGAGCGGGCCCTCTTCGATCCCCCGCTGACAGGAAGGAGCTGCGGAGCTGTACTATCTTTTTCGGTCGACGGAGACCCGGCGCACCAAGCACAAGAGTCATCTCCGCCGCCACATCCGAGAAAGTTTCCATCGGGCACCTTTCTTGGCGCTTCTTCCACTGCGGGCTCTGCCCGCCCCTTTTCTGAATTCTTTGCGATGTCATGAACACATATGGCCTCCGCCTCCTTGATTTCACCCCCAACGCCGCCCTCACCTTGGCTGCTGCACACCTCTGCGAGAACTTTGTCGGGTCCACCCAAATGTAGCACTCTTCCGCCATTACTTCATGCCCCCCAGAGAGAGAGGAGAGCCGCTGCGGAGGGATTGCATGGGTCTCTAAGATCGGCAAGAAGGAAGCATATCTTGACGGAGAGTTGCGAGCAAGTGGGAGGAGTGGAGAGCTGACTGGTGTTGGATCTTAGAGGAGGAGCCACAGCCTTTCACCGCCTCGCGCCTAAACTCCCATAGTGCGCGGCAATGATTGGAGCAACTTGGCGCGGAGGACGACAAGTTGAAGATTGCCGTGACTAGGATTCTGCGCTCCGCAAGCGTGGCTTACCGAGGAGCTGTTGGCGCGGACTTCCTTCGCCGCGATTGCGCCTTTGCCGGAGAGGAGGAGGCCTGCTTGGGAATTCCAAAATGCGGCGGATATCATGAGGCTGCGCCCGGTCTGAACTGGAATTTTACCGTCTTGGAGCTGGACGGCATCGCGGAGCTGTTCAAGCTCGCGCGGATCACCCGAGTGGTGCATGTTGCCGAGGGAGTCGTGCCTTGTGCAACAACTCGCCGCTTGACAGCATCCGCGATGATGCTATTATGCGATTCCCATGGAATCGCCCCAACTTGGCAGAGCCCGCCGACGACGCCGTGCAGCAGCTTCTTCGACAACTTGGTGGAAGTGCCGATCCGCCGCCGACGAAGGTGAACGCTCACCCGCGACACCACCGATCGGTGATGCGCGCGACGCCCTAAGGTTGGAGGGCGGCGAAGCTGCCGCCCCGGCGTGTTTGGGTTTACCGTCGAGGAGGCGGAAACAGCCGAGGCGGCAAGCCTTGCCGACCGAGAAGAGCTCGCCGTGAGGAGGAACAGCCGAGCCCGACGCCAATCCGGAAGAGCCGGCTGGGGCGCTTCGCTCCGCCGTCAAGCAGCTTGCCACAGAGGAGCCTGCGGCCCGCTTAAGGAGACGCCCCAAGACCGGAGAAGTGGCGGGCGGCAGATGGCCCAACAGCCGCCGCCGCCGACGCGCTCTACCGCAGCAAGCACTGCTGCAGCGGGAGCACCTGCATGCCGCCATGGCGACGGGCGGGTCTTCGAGTCGCGCCCCTGCACCGCCAAGCGCCCGAGGGAATCTTCTCCTCCAATTAAATCGCGCGAAGGAACTTGATCTCTCCGCCCTCAGCCCGAGGAAGAAGAGGAAGAGTAAGATCTTGTCGCAGCTACTTGTAATCCTCCAATTTATTGCTTTATTTTATATCCGGTGGCTTCACTCTGAACCTTCTCCTTCTTCAGACGCTAGCTCGGAGAGGGCGAAGAGGGCCAAGACCCCGTGGTTGTCGCTCAGATAATTCTCTGCAATGGCATAGGGGCACGTCTGGGACTCCTTGCCGGACCAGCAACCTTCAACAGAGCAGCCCTCAAAGACAGCCCCCAAAGCGTAAGTGTTTGGTTTACTTCTCATGGTTAGGTGTGCTTGGGTGCTTCTCCGTCACCGATATCTGGTTTGTTGAATTATGTAGGAGCAGAGCAGCCTCATCAGAAGCAGGAGGTCACTCCAAGTTCTGCTTGCTTCAACTACGCCGCCAAGGAGAACTCTCCACCAAGGGAGCGCTCTCCCAAGGGAGGCCTCTCCGACAAGGGAGCTTCCCAACAAGGGCCAGCGCCGACGACCCTCCGGTTGTGGAGACCGCGCAACAGATCCCATTGCAGGTAATTTTCTTGTTTGAAAACCTCCTTGATTCTCTTTTCTTCTTCTTCTCTTTCAACATTTGCTTGACTTGTTCTTTCTTTTTTGACCATCGATCCATCCGCCGGAGATCCGATGGAGACCGAGGCTGCCGGCGAGGGGACGCTCGTGGCGACAATGTCGACGCCGCCAACATGGAGGAGGAGGCCGGCGCCGATGGGTCCGCCGGCGAGGAGGCCGCCAAGGCTGCTGGCGCAGAGGCTGGGGAGGGATCCGGCGATCGCACTGACGGCCCTGAGGCCGCAGGAGCACCAGGCGCTGCACCGACCGCCGATCCTCCCGCCACCGATGCCGCACCAGACTCCGAAGAGCCCCAGCCCGGCGCCTATCTGAAGGCCGACGAGGGTGTCTTTATCAAGCTCTCATGGGCATCAAGCTCCAGGGCACCGGCCGAAGGGGAGACCTTCGACGCGGAACTGCTTGCCTCCGCCGGGCTGTCGCTGGTCAATGCTCGAGCAACAAGCGGTGAGCCCGAGGAGGAGCAGCTGCTAAGGAGGTTGTTGTCGCCTACCGCGCCTCGACAAGCCAAGCTGGAGTCTGTGGAGGCGCTTGTCGCGAGGGCGGAGCTGACTTGGAGAACGCGCAGAAGAGCTCCGCGCGCCAACAAAGAAACTCTCGGGATATAGCAGAGGCGCGGAGCAGCTTGTTGAGAGCGCACGCCTTCATCTTGGAGAAGGCCGAGGTCGAGGAGCAGCAGAGGCTTGCCGGCGAGAAGCTCTCCGCGCAAGAAGGTGAACTGGCGCAGCGGAAGATCAACCTCGACAGCTATGAGGAAGATCTCGCCATGCGCGAGCAATCGATTGGCGGGCCACTTCAGGAGGCAAAGGATGCTACTGCGGCTGCCGAGGCCGCCAAGAAGGAATTGGAGACGAGGGTGGCTCAGCTGGAGTCCACCCTCCAGAAGAGCGCCGAGGAGGTCGCCGGGTTGAAGCGCGAGCGCGAGAAGGACGCCTACACCCTCGGCGAGTTGCAAGGTCGCTTTGCTGAAAAGATCAAAGAGCTCGATGCCGACAAGGACTCCAAGGCGGATCTGGAGCTAAAATTGACCGCCCTGACAGAGACGCTGAACGGCGCCAAGGAGCGGGAAACGGGCCTGCTGGAGAAGATTAAAGCTAATGAGGAGCTGTTGGCGAATGCTGCGACTGCCCAGAATGATCTCAGAGATAGCATAATGCACTGGACAGAAGGTCTTGTGGACACCGCCGCCGGCATCCATAATGAGCTGATGGAGCTAGGAATGGTGGATCTTGGGTACTCCACCGACGAGAACCTCCAGCCCAGCGTCAAGCTCAGTCTATTCTTCAAGGGCGTCTTGTGGGTCTCCAGCTGACTCGGAGGAAATCCCAAAGCAATCGCGCAGAGAGTCACGCCAAGTTTGCGCCGGGGCCCTCCAGAAGGTGCTGATGAAAGTGGCCTTCCGCAACCTAGGCGTCGATTTCACCAAAGTTCTCAAGTCCCTGCCTCCATCTGCTGATGTTGAAGCGCTCAAGGCCCTTGTCGCACCCATTGTGGACAGGGTGAGCGGAGTCAAGAGGCTCGATGGCGACCGCGTGGACTAGGCCGCCAAGCTTATCTTTCTCTTGTCGCTGTAGATCATGTTTAGGCGAAAAATTTATTAGATCTGCGACAAGTTATTATGTAATATACACTATCTTAGGCAATCAAATGCAATGTTATTTCCTTTACTTGATTCCTTCCCCTGTATGTTCGTGCCCTACGCTTTAGGGGAACTTGTCGGTGCGAACACTTTTGCATGGAAAGCTGAGTGCGGAACTTCAAGCAACTGTCTGGCGATGCCGCCCCGACAAGCAACCTTGTCGCAATCTGTTGCAAAGACACTTAAATTGTTGAGCGGACTCGAAACAAAGTAAGGGTGCAAGCAAGTCATGAGTCGGTTCCTCCGCGCATGTGTTTTCCATACAAAGTACTATCGTTCGAGGAAGATAACTTAAAAATTTAAAACTGATTGTTTAAACTTAGCAACTTAGCTTCTCTGTTGTCCATCTCCCGGCAAGGCGACAGTTCCTCGAGCAACGCTTGGTGGCCCACAACATTATCTTCTCGGGAAGCTGATCGTGTCCCGCGAACACCTATGGGACCTGGTCCCTTGTGGTTCGGAGGGGGAGCGGAGGATGCACAAAGAGCGGATCAAAGCGATGCACACGAGCAGATTTACCCAGCTTCGGAGCTCTCCGGAGAGATAATACTCCTACTGCTGCATTGTGGATTATATCATGTTCTTGCTAGGGAGCAAAGGGAGCTACAAAACCTAGCCTGAGTGTGGTCTCGTATGAGTTGAATGAACTAAGCCGGAGCCGAACCGAAACCAACCCTTTCTACGTTGCACTTGGGCCTCCTTTTATAGGCACAAGGGGTCACCACAGGTGGCAAGTAGACAAGGGTAAGATAGTAAAAACAGAGGTTGGTACACCACTTTGTACAAAGGTACGGTGATCTATACCTAACTCGACGGCAAGGGACAAGAGTCATAAATGCCCGCCTCAAATTACCTGAACAAAGGTAACAGGACCGTCAAGTGCGCCTCCGCCCGCCACGATGGTAGCTTGTCGGCGCCGCTTATCGCTGCTCCCCGCTGGCTGCACAGCCCGTCGACACGCTGCTCTCGGAAAACCCAGCGGCGACACGCTGGCGGATGAGCTGGAGCGGAGATGAAGAGAGGTTGCTGCCGCTGCAGCGCCTTGCCGCTGCAGAACCTTTGTCGCGGCAGGAGCTCGGCGCCACCAAGCCTTCCCGGCAAGCTCCTCTTATCGGGGCCTTGTTTCCTTCATGCCTTGAGTGTTCTTCCCGGCAAGCTCCTCTTGCCGGGGCCTTGATTACTTTGTTCTCGAATGGCTCCAAAGGAGCCGCGGAAGATCTTGATGGTCGCCAGGCCAGCCCTGCCGCAGGGTGCTGCAACTGCCCGTGCACGAGTTCGGGGTGCTAAGGGTACCCCTACTCTAGTACACCGACACACACACAAAGACACAAACACACAACACACACACACACACTTTCGGTGTTATCTTCCTTTTTCTTTGATCTAATTCTGCACATGCCACAGAACTCCTTTTTCAAATACTTTTTTGTTACAGACTTTTCCTGTTTTCATCATTATTAGTTTTCAAACATATAAAATGGAAGTCAAATAAACTCATTAGCAAAAATAGATGGTGGACAGAACATTGTTCCCACGTTATCCACATCCACATACGTACACAAGCAGCTGAATTTTCTTTGACGTATTTTTTTCAAATACAAGCACACAAAAACCCATCGAAGCAACATCTCTTTGACGATTTTCTGCTGAATAGCAATACTAATGCATTCTTTTTTTCCATTTTCTTTGGCTCTTCAAATTTGTGCCTACAAGAACAATACAAGGACTAAGCTAACAGAATTAGAGTTTCAGAACTAAACGAAAGTTTGCAGCATGCTACAACGCCATGAGTAGAGCATAACATGAATTTTCTAATGGAGTGAAACACTAATATAGCTGAACTTATAGATAGAGTTGAACTTCAGAGACTGTCTACCCGCACTCCATCGTAGTGGAGAGAGAAGGAAGGCACCGACGGAGCAGAGTGCAGGCGCGCTAGAGGAGTGCTCGTCGTAGCAGAGGGCAGGTCGCACCAGAGGGAAGGGCAGGCCACACCGGAGCAAAGGGAAGGTTGCGCCGAATCAGTGAACTCTCTCACATAGTGGTAGAGGGGATCAAAGACCACGAACAGCGGCCTGCCCTCTGCTGCGGTGGGCGGAGGTGGTTCGCGTTGCCGGGGAGTGGACGAGGAGGTGCCCATGGCCGGGGCAGAGCAGCGAGGAGGCGCGCATGGCCAGGGGTCAACGTCGAAGGAGGAGCTGGGCGACCCCGGGGTAGCTTAGGTGGTAGGAGAGGCGAGACGGCGTACCAGACGAGGCGCAAGAAGGCACGACGGCTCTGGGATGGTGCACGTCTGCCGGGCAACAGACGGTGTTCGACGACATCGAGGCGTCTGGCCTCGCCGCGACTGGGAGGGGGGTCGCACACAGCCGCTCGTCGGTGATTGGATCCGAGTGGCAGCATGGTGGCGCGGGGGTCAGGGGAGGGCGGTCTACGACGGTGGTTCCAGGGAGGGTGTGTGGCAGCGGGGGTTCCCGGGAGGGCTCGTGGCGGCTGGGCGTTCCTGGGAGGGCATGCGCGGCGTGGGGCTTGGTGAGGGCGCGACACGACGGGGTCAGAGGGCGGCGGCGGGATGAGGGGCTCGGGGGAGCAGAGGTTACGGTTGGGGAAGGAGGCGACCCCAGCGACGGTTGGGGGAGGAGGCGGCCCCGGCGGCGGTTTGGGGAGGAGGCGCCGGCAAGATCTGGCATTCAGGGGAGTGGATCGAGGGAGGAGGTGGGGATCGGGGCAACGGGTGGGTGTGGTGTTTTTTAATCGGTCTGGTGGGTTTCGGGATCTCAGGAACGTCTGATCGCCCGGCGCGCCGTGATCCAAATAGTTATTTTGCTCGAGGGATCATAATAGTGCTATATATATATATATGTGTCTATCTACACTTATAAAAATCAGATTTGGTGATGATGGTGTGCCTGCCATCCTGCAATATAGGCCGTCCGATTTATATCTGACGGATAGGAAGGAAACTATGGAAATTTTGAAAAATGATATCCGCACCCCTCTCCACATTTGCAAATACGGCCTTCCCTCGTTCATCCTTTTCTCCCACAGGATAAACTACTCATATAAATGCATCTTGATGTTCCGTGCAACACATAGGCATCTTGCAAGTTTCTGTTTGAATAGTTACTGCGATAGTTGGTTGAAGCAATATATTTTATGTCTACCCCGAATGATCTCAACTTCACTACTAGTAACAGAGAAAAGGTTGCCTTGTTAATTAACAGAAAATAGGGTGAAAACTATCACATGAGGCCTGTAAAAACAAGGCACACTGGGTCCATCGTCATCGTCACTACAGTTGTGTGCACGTGAGAAGTCTACAAATCAAGGTGGCTAGGGAGAGAAAGACGTATCAAGTGTGTGTGAGCGAGGCACAGAGACACAACTAGCATGTGTGTGTGTGTGTGTGAGAGAGAGAGAGAGCGAGAAGATAATTGATAGATTAAAATCAAGATCGAGTTCTCACCCTTCTGCGGTCATTGTTGGGGGTGGGGTGGGGAGAGGGAGAGAAATACATATTGAGAGTGTGTGCACGGTAGGCACAGAGACACAACTAGTGTGTGTGTGTGTGTGTGTGTGTGTGTGTGTGTGTGTGTGTGTTTGAGAGAGGACAATTGATAGATTAAAATCAAGATCGAGTTGTCACCCTTCTGCTGTCATTGTTAGGGGGTGGGGAGGGGGAGGAGAGAAAGACATATCAAGAGTGTGCACACAGTAGGCACAACTAGCGAGTGTGTGTGTGTTTGAGAGAGAAGCCAGTAGATAGATTA
Organism: Aegilops longissima; assembly: GCA_021605205.1. Taxonomy (NCBI): domain Eukaryota; kingdom Viridiplantae; phylum Streptophyta; class Magnoliopsida; order Poales; family Poaceae; genus Aegilops; species Aegilops longissima. The sequence continues at coordinate 552,338,363 of CM038682.1, forward strand.
GTATCAAGATCGAGGTGTCACTCTACTCCTTCGGTGTCGGGAAGTGTGTGTGTGTGTGTGTGTGTGTGTGTGTGTGTGTGTGTGTGTGTCTGAGAGAGAAGCCAGTAGATATATTAGTATCAAGATCGAGGTGTCACCCTAATCCTTCGGTGTCGGGAAGTGTGTGTGTGTGTGTGGGGGGGTACTTGTGACACTTAGATACACGGAGAAGGAGTTTGTGTGATACATATCTATATTAAGGGGTAGTTAGATATCATGTGTGCGAGTCATACTTAAAGCATCACGGAGATAAACAAGCGGTGTGCATGCAAGTGCCAAAAAAATGAAGAGAGAAACAATGTCTGCACGCGCACATGTGTTTGTGTGTGTGTGTATGTGAGCGAAATCTCAAAACAAAAGGTGCTCTGCTGAAATCCCATTGTATGTTTTCACATGGTTTCGGGACTGGAGTTAACCATACGCATATGTGTGCGAGACATAGTAATACTTAGAGACATTAGTGGCGGTGGGTGGGTGGAATTAAAGGGGGGCGTGTTCGACAGAGAGAGCATGTGTGTTTTTGTATGAGAGACTTGTAGGACGGGGTAGAAAGACAAATTCTAACCCTGATGGAGGGAGAGAAATACGCGGAGTGCGCTTGTGTGATTCTGATGCCCACGGAGAAATGATATATGTATGTGTGTGAGAGAGATTGCACAATTCATTCACATATCACTATCTAGGAACCGTGGACGTGCATCGCTTGAACATAAATCAATATCTACTTCCTATCGTGACCAAAGATACAATATCGATTCAACGCTATAAAGATTGGACACTCTCATATCGCATTTTTTTCTTTCCAAATAGTCCTTTTCAATTGTGCATGCCAAAGTTAGAGTGATGTTTCTTCAAACAACCACTGTAGTTATCATGTGCATGCACCATTGTTAGTTTCGCATTCAAATTCATTAGTCTTGGGTGATTTAAGGTTCTATTATGAGGTAATATATGTAATATTCACATATGAATTCAACAGGTATGCAATTTATGAAATGGAGGCCATGTAATCATATGAGGTAACACTTTTAGGTAGCGGACTACAATATCCATTTCTTTTGTGGGACTACAATATCCATTTCTTTTTGTGCCTCTATATTAAAATTAACATGTCAATGCATTATGTTTATCCCCCGCAAAAAAATCATTATGTTTAAAATAAATAACCAATGGCACTAAATTATATATTTACACGAGAAATACATTGGCTGAGCGTTTGATCCCTTTTTTGTGAACGCGTCTCTACACCCGTACGATTGGCCGCACCCATGTGAACGTTCAAGTTATCGGTGCATCATCCCGAGTTATTGTCTTTTTTCTAGGGTGGACTTCATTAAGTGTTGACGTGTGCCCCGTGTACACAGTCTCCCATGACTTCGCGCTAGCACTGTCCAAAATTAGTTGAAACTGGATAGGAACGATCCCCGCGGGTGGCAAAATCTCCTGCCTCCGTCTAAAGTTTCCGCCACCTAGTCTTTAGCATGCAAAATTCCCCTTGTGTCGGCGTTCTGGGAACCAGGGTACGCAGACTTGCCTGCCTGCGGCCCACCGCGTGGCTCCATCAACGGTCTGGTACGTACCATCTTCAACATCGACAAGGCAAGACCCTCGCGAGGGGCCAAGCCTTGCAAGGCGGACGATGCCAAGACCTCCTAAGGAAGCGGCCTCCTTAGGCTGCCTCTTGAGGAGCGGAGTTTCCTATGCAAGTGCCCACCTCGCAAGGATCAAGTGATGCAAGCCATGACGACCTAGCCCAGGCAGGCGCCAGTGGGCGCAGAAGGGCAGGTTTCCGCTTTGGTGCTAAGAAGGCAAGCGCAGGCGCAGAGTCCTGAGGAATCAGCCAAAGGTTTTCATTTCAGTGCAACAAGACCAAGACGGCCAGGACAGATGTCATCGCCGAGCCCACCACGGCGTCATAGCCAGAAGCTTTGCAGGCGAAGACCACCCTTCGTCGGGATAAGATGTACTTCTTGTCCCCTTTCAAATTGGCCATTATGGAATCCCTTCCCGCCATCATTTTCGGGGAAGAGGACCAAGGCCACTATATATATGACATAGCCACTACCATAGGGGGAGATCGGACCAAAGACAGATAGGAAGTAGCCACTCACCCCAGAACAGACCCCCGGAGGTTGTTCTTCCCCTTGTACCAGTTCATCCTCAGCCCACTCCGAGGCTAATCCACCACAAAGCAGGAGTAGGGTCTTACACCGCAAGGTAGCCCGAACCTGGGTAAACTGCCGCATCCCTTGTGTTTCTAGTTCATCGAGCTAGACTGTGAGATCGACGATTGGGTAGGCAAGAGGGGTTGAGTTCTTCGCACACGCCCCAGAGTTCGAACCTTCTTGGGTCTGTGGAGCCCTAAATTCGGCATTTGGCGCGCCAGGTAGGGGTGTGTCGAAGGATCCTCTCCACCAAACACTCCATCTCCAACATGGCGGGAGACCCACGAGCTCACACCGAGCACTGGGCCACTCGGCCCGCATGGGTGATACCACCTGCCCAAGAAGCTCTCCACTCCGCTCTCCTTGCAGCCCGAACAGCGACCAGTGCCGTCAGTCGTCGGTGGTACGGACCGCCCTTGCTTCCCTCCCCCCCCCCCCGCCCCCGTGTTGCATCATAACCGCGCCACCGTGCGGTCTTCGAGCTACGCTGCAGCCTCAACGTTATGCACCCGCCGGGAGCAGGCGAACACACAAGCCGCACTCATCGTGGCACGGGAGCTGTTGCGACGCAGGCTGGCGGAGGGCGGCCATGACGCCTTGCTGGAACGCGTCGCCGAGCTGCTTGATGCCGCCTGCGAGGGTGCGGTGCCTTTCTGCACCTTGCCTACATCACGAGCACCGCCAGGGGCACGCGCTGGCCATCGCCATGCCCGTATGCCCGTCTTCAGGGAACCCGAGGAACCCCTTGTCCGGCAACCCGGCCCGCGGCGTCGCTTACCCAATCCATGGTGCAGCGCCCCAAGAAGCGCCGGGAATGGGCGGCTCTCCCTAGGGCCACGCCAGAACATCACCCGGTGGACGTCACGACCCGGAGCCATGGGTGACAAGCAATGGGGCGCAGGGGCTAGGCGCTGACCCACCCCCGTACCTCCACTTCTGGGCCGGCTGTACGCGCCAAGAAGAAGCCCTTTCCCGTCCCCCCAACCGGCCTAGGTATCGGGATTCTGCGAGGCTGAGGCCCCTCATGAGCTACCCCGGAGCTTCACCGACGCCTTCAGCAACAATAGCCGCCGGGTACAACCAATATCTCTGGGGCAAGATTATGCAAACCATGGACCATAGGTGAACCAAGCAGCAACGACGACCGCAGACCTTAGGACTATGGCCCCTCCGCAGGCAGACGGAATGTACTGGGGGTCGCGCGGGGGGCGCCTGACGCCTGGGCCTCCCCTGTGCCACGTGGCGCAAGGCGCCACCACGACGGTGGTGCACGCTGCCCAGAGGTAGGCCCTCCGCCGGGGAGGGCGCAGGCGAGCCCTTCCCCCGGCAGAGGGCCTGCGACCGTCGGGGCACTGATAGCGTACCCCCTTGCCCCTTGGTCTCGTCCTGGTTTTTGGATGCCCCAACGGTGGTAGAGGGGTGCGCCCGGCGGGGCCCTCTCCAGGCGCCAGCAATCCCTATGAAGATCTCTGCTCGTGAAACTCTCACGTAATAATGAGTTGGAATTGTACACACCCCCGAGTCTCCTGAGTGCCGCCCCTGGGCCTCACGGGGGCTCCCACCCACATCCAACTGGAAGCACCATGCTCCGCGCTGGCCGTCGACACTGTCCCCCAATGACTATCCCCACTCCCAGTGGAAGCACTTAGCTCCGCACTGGTGAGAAGACTAGTCTAGGCGCCAGACGCGATTGTTTGCTTTTGCCCTCTTTTTGTAACCTGATTCACCATTTTTTAAAATGAGATTCGGAGTTTCATGTGCTTACTTAAAGGAAAAGGGGGAAGTTTTTCGATTTGCGGTACTTTCTTTCCTCTTTTGATCGATGTTAAGCAGCAAGGCTCATGCCTATTCCCCCCCCCCCCCGTCCCCCCATGAGCGCCCCGCGAGCGGGGACTGGGGGTGGTGTGCGCGACACACGCACGCTTGGGCTAGCCCAACCAGCGTCAGGGCCCCCTCGGGGCGAGGAGCATAACTCCCGCAGGACCACCACGCGCACACCTTGCCGCGAGTAGGCGACCGACACCTCACGCGGTGCGCTCGTACGGGCCAGCAGACTCCCCAGGAGGCTTAGACCCTTGCGAGTCCCCAGAGGGCCCGCCTCGGGAGAAGAGTACCTGTACGATTCAAGAGCTCAAGACACCAAGCGCAAAGATAAGTCATAACAACTACCCTAATCGGGGGCATTCAACTCATGATGAAATATTTTAGAGCACATCAGTGTCTCATGATAGTTTAGAGTACATCAGTATCTCATGCATACATAACAGGGAACCCCCCCCCCTAATGCTTTCACACCCTTGCGGGGGCCATGCCCGAAACTTTGGCAGGAGGAACCGAGGACTACAAGCCTAGCAAGGTGTGTTATCACCGGAACTATTGTCATCGTCACCGCCAGCTTCGCCCTCTTCAGTCGCGGGAGCAGCCACATCATCGGACTGAGAGAACTCGCTGATTAGGTCATCCACATGATCATCCACCCAGCTCGCCAGATCGCTTTGAGTCACCGCAGGCACGGGGGCTATCGCGGCATTGAAGTTGAAATCCGGATCAAGGCTGAGGAGGTAGCTAAAGACGCGTGAGAAGGCACGCCCGAGAAGATCCTGGCTCCTCTCCTCGACAAGCTGGTGCATCCTTGCGGCCTTGCTTTCGAGGCAGGTCACGACTTGGGTGAATAAGTGGAGGTAGCCTGCATCATCGGCTTCATGCGAACGGGCGATGCTTTCCTCACACACGACGTCCAAGGCCCGGTTTCCTCTGACCCGAAGATCCTCCAACATGGAGGAGCACTCACGTTGCAGCATTCAACAGAGGCCAGCATCATATGAAGCCCTCCCCACAAGAGACGCAACACCCGCAACCTACTGCTGAAGGGACAACAACTCGGCTTCAGCAATGGCCCGGGCGTCTTCGGCGGCCTTCTCACGTCGTTCCGCTGCAGCTAGCTGCGCCTTGCAGGAGTCGACTTGGCCGCGTAGCTCGGCTCGCCGCCGCTTGAAGCGAAGTTCCTGGAGACCCAGTTTTCAGCGGTACTCACTGACCAGAGCCTGCTGGATCCCCGCCACCTTCTGGTCGACCTCCTGCTGAGCCTTCACTTCCCGGGAGGCGAGGGAGTCCTCGGCTGCAAACACTTGGCACTCCCTCACCTCCAGTCTCTCGAGCTCTAAGGCATGCTCCCACACCTCAAGCGCGAGCGCCTCTTCATGAGCTCGGGCTCTGGCTGCGTCGACGAAGGGCTCGCCTGGCGGTGTCATGAGAGCGGCTCTGCGTGCTTGAACTTGCCGCTCTTGGGCAGCGTTCGAGTCTTGGACCTCCTTCTCGCGCTCCTCGGCTGCCTCGCAACGATGGTCCGCGGCCTGGGCCTCCTCCAGAGCTCGGGTACACGCCTCCTGAAAAGCGACCAAGGATTCCTCGGCCTCTGCACGGGCGCGTTCATGCTGGAGGCGCCCAAGATTGGCGACCACCTTCAGTTGGTGCCACTCGTGTGATAGGCGGAGGCCCTCTGCCTTGAGGCGCGCATCGACATCGGCAAGCTCCACCCCAAGCTGGCCCAGCGCAATTGTCGCCTCCCGGAGGAGATTGTGGCAGACGGCACCACGCATGCGCGCGAGCGCCAGCACACGGCCAAGCTCCTCCTCCGCGTGTTGGGTCGTTCTTGATAACCCACAAGTATAGGGGATCAATTGTAGCCTCTTTCGATAAGTAAGAGTGTCGAACCCAACGAGGAGCTAAAGGTAGAACAAATATACCCTCAAGTTCTATCGACCACCGATACAACTCTACGCACGCTTAACGTTCGCTTTACCTAAAACAAGTATGAAAGTAGAAGTACTTTGCAGGTGTAACGGGATAGGTTTGCAAGAATATAAAGAGAACGTAAATAAAATCTAGGTGTTGTTTAGATAAAGACACAATAAAGTTAGTATAGAGAGTGTGGAAAAGTGGTGGTAGGAGTTGTGAAATTGTTCCTAAGCAATTGACTACTTTACTAGACCGATAGCAAGTTTTATGTGGGAGAGGCCACTGCTAGAATGCCATCCCTGACATGGAATTCTATGCACTTATGATTGGAACTATTAGCAAGCGTCCGCAACTACTAACGTTCATTAAGGTAAAACCAACCATAGCATTAAAATATATTGGCCCCCCTTCAATCCCGTATGCATCAATTTCTATGCTATGTTGAAGCTTCTGTCACTCTTGCCCTCCAATACATAGTCCTATCAACATACAATTAACCCTATGGTCTGATCCACGCGCGCGCTCATATGATGGGCACCAAAGGACAACAACATAACCACAAGAAAATTAAACCAATCATAGCAATTCACCACTTACCAATAGGACAACGAAAATCTACTCAGACATCATAGGATGGCAACACATCATTGGATAATAATATGAAGCATAAAGCACCATATTCAAGTAGAGGGTACAGCGGGTTGCGGGAGAGTAGACCGCTGTAGATAGATGGGGGAAGGTGATGAAGATGTTGGTGAAGATGACAGAGGTGTTGGTGTAGATTGTTGTCGCGATGATGGCCCCGGCGGCGTTCCTGCGCCACCGGGAGAGAGGGGGAGAGAGCCCCCCTTCTTCTTCTTCTTCCTTGACATTCTCCCTAGATGGGAGAAGGGTTTCCCCTCTGGTCCATGGCCTCCATGGCGGTGGAGGGGCGAGAGCCCCTCCGAGATTGGATCTGTCTCTCTGTCTCTCTCTGTTTCTGCGTTCCAGATTCTGCCCTTTCATCGTTTCTTATATTCTCGGAGATCCGTAACTCCGATTGGGCTGAAATTTGGACACGATTTTTATCCGGATATTGGCTTTCTTGTGGCGAAAGAAGGGCACCAACCGCCTTACAGAGTGGCCACGAGGGCCCAAGGCGCGCCTGACCCCCTGGGGCGCTCCCCTCACCCTCATGGGCCCCTCGGGCATCGTCTCGCATTGATTCCACTTCCCAAAATTCACATATATTCCAAAACAAATCTCCGTCAGTTTTTATCCCGTTTGGACTCCGTTTGATATGGATTTTCTGTGAAACAAAAAACATGCAACAAACAGGAACGGCTTTGAGCCTTTGGATCAATATGTTAGTCCCAAAAATAGTATAAAAAGTTGCCAAAAGTATAAAAAAGTTGTAGAATATTGGCATGGAACAATCGAAAATTATAGATACGATGGAGACGTATCAGCATCCCCAAGCTTAATTCCTGCTCGTCCTCGAGTAGGTAAATGATAAAAAAGATAAATTTTGATGTGGAATGCTACCTAGCAAAATCTTGATCACATAATCTAATCATGGCATGAATATTAAGACACGAGTGATTCAAAGCAATAGTCTATTATTTGACATTGAGACAATAATAATTCAAGCATACTAATAAAGTATTCATGTCTTCTCAAAATAACATGGCCAAAGGAAGTTCATCCCTACAAAATCGTATAGTTTGGCTATGCTCCATCTTCGTCACACAAAATGTTCAAATCATGCACAACCCCAATGACAAGCCAAGCAATTGTTTCATACTTTTGATGCTCTCAAACCTTTTCAACTTTCACGCAATACATGAGCGTGAGCCATGGATATAGCACTATAGGTGGAATAGAATATGATGATGGAGGTTGTGTGGAGAAGATAAAAAGGAGAAAGTCTCACATCGACGCGGCTAATCAACGGGCTATGGAGATGCCCATCAATTGATGTCAATGTGAGGAGTAGGGATTGCCATGCAACGGATGCACTAGAGCTATACGTGTATGAAAGCTCAAACTGAAACTAAGTGGGTGTGCATCCAACTTGCTTGCTCATGAAGACCTAGGGCATTTGAGGAAGCCCGTCGTTGGAATATACAAGCCAAGTTCTATAATGAAAATTCCCACTAGTATATGAAAGTGATAACTCAAGAGACTCTCTACATGAAGAACATGGTGCTACTCTGAAGCACAAGTGTGGTAAAAGGATAGTAACATTGTCCCTTCTCTCTTTTCTCTCATTTTTTTAGGCTTCTTTGGCCTCTCACTTTTTTGGTGGGGCTTCTTTGGCCACTTTTATTTTGATAACCTCACATGGGACAATGTTCTAATAATGATGATCATCACACTTCTATTTACTTACAACTCAATATTACAACTTGATACTAGAACAGAAATATGACTCTATATGAATGCCTCTGGCAATGTACCAGGATGTGCAATGATCTAGCATAGCAAACATATCAAAAAATGGACAAGCCATGAAAACATCATGCTAGCTATCTTACGATCATGCAAAGCAATATGACAATAAATGCTCAACTCATGTATATGATGATGATGGAAGTTACATGGCAATATATCTCGGAATGGCTATGGAAATGCCATAATAGGTAGGTATGGTGGCTGTTTTGAGGAAGATATAAGGAGGCTTATGTGTGATAGAGTGTATCGTATCACGGGGTTTGGATGCACCGGCGAAGTTTGCACCAACTCTCGAGGTGAGAAAGGGCAATGCACGGTACCGAAGAGGCTAGCAATGATGGAAGGGTGAGAGTGCGTATAATCCATGGACACAACATTAGTCATTAAGAACTCACATACTTATTGCAAAAATCTATTAGTCATTGAAACAAAGTACTACGCGCATGCTCCTATGGGGATAGATTGGTAGGAAAAGACCATCGCTCGTCCCCGACTGCCACTCATAAGGAAGACAATCAAAGAAACACCTGATGCTTCAAATTTGTTACACAACGGTTACCATACGTGCATGCTACGGGAGTTGCAAACCTCAACACAAGTATTTCTTAAATTCACCATTACACACTAGCATGACTCTAATATCACCATCTTTATATCACAAAACTATTGCAAGGAATTAAACATATCATATTCAGTGATCTACAAGTTTTATGTAGGATTTTATGACTAACCATGTGAATGACCAATTCCTCTCATCTCTCTAAATAGATATAAGTGAAGCAAGAGAGTTTAATTATTTCTACAAAAGATATTCCCACGCTCTAACAAATATAAGTAAAGCAGAAGAGCATTCTATGAATGGCGGCTTTCTATGTGTAGGGAAACAGGCAATCCATACTTCAAATGATATAAGTGAAGAACATGAAGCATTCTATAAATCCATACTCAAAAGATATAAGTGAAGTGCAAAGAGCATTCTATAAATCAACCAAGGACTATCCCATACCAGCATGGTGCATCAAAGAAAAGTGAAAACTAAATGCAAAAGACGCTCCAAGATTTGCACATATCGCATGAACGAAACGAATCCGAAAACATATCGATACTTGTTGAAGAAAGATGGGATGCCTTCCGGGGCATCCCCAAGCTTAAACGCTTGAGTCTCCTTAAATATTTACTTGGGGTTCCTTGGGAATTCCCAAGATTTAGCTCTTGCCTCTCCTCCTTCTCTTCACATCAAGACATCCTCGATCTTCGAACACTTCATCCACACAAAACTCAACAGAAAGCTCGGTAAGATCCGTTAGTATAATAAAGCAAATCACTACTCTAAGTACTATTACAAACCAATTCATATTTTGTTTTTGCATTGTAGATACTGTAATATAACTTTTACATGGCTTAATCCACTGATAGAAATTGATAGTTTCATCAAAACAAGCAAACTATGCATCAAAAACAGAATCTGTCTTAAACAGGATAGTCTGTAGTAATCTGAAAATTCACCATACCTCTAGTACTTCAAAAATTCTGAACAATTTATGAAAAATAAAAAATTTGTATAGAAATACAGTGCAACAAGTTTCAGAACCATTTGACGTTCCAATAAAAAATGTAAAATCGTGAACTACAGCCGAAGTTTCTGTTATGCACCGCACAAACCAACAAGCAATCTAAACATCCTAAAGGCAAACCTTGGCAAATTATTTTTATTTTTAAACTTTATAAAAGCACACAACAGAAATAAATGACTCTCTAAACTTCTGGGTTGTCTCCCTGGCAGCGCTTTCTTTAAAGTCATTAAGCTAGGCATATAGTGCTCAAGCAATGGATCCACCCGGATCCCAAGGTATATCAAAGCCAATTTTAATTAAGAATGATTTGTAATTTAGTAGTGAGCACAAAGTAACATATATCATGCAACAACAAAGTCTAACTCTCTTCCTATGCATCGGCATGTCATAAAAGAACAATTCATGCACACATAGTAAAGGCCAATGCATAGTATAAACAGTTTCTTGCAATTTTATCATATTGGAAACATGGGGAGGCGGAGATGTAGTTCCTCTCTCATAATAATTGCAAGTAGTAGCAGCAAGCACATGCACATTATATTCATCAAAAACATCATGTGTAGTAGTAAACGGCAACCCATCAATATAATCCTTAATAAGGGCAAACTTCTCCGATATAGTGTAGTCAGGAGAATTCAAAAGGATAATAGGACTATCATGCGTGGGTGCAATAGCAACAACTTCATGTTTAACGTAAGGAACTATAGCAAGTTCATTTACATAAGCATAATTCATATTGGCATCTTGGCCACAAGCATAGCAAGCATCATCAAAAATGGATATTTCAAAAGAATCAACGGGATCATAACAATCATCATAGCAATCATCCTTCGGTAAGCACGAAGTGAAATTAAAAAATGTATGAGTTGAAGAGTTACTCTCATTAGAAGGTGGGCACGAGTAGCTAATCCGCTCTTCCTCCTTTTGTTCTTCGCTCTCCTCATCATCTTTTTCATCCAATGAGCCCACAGTTTCATCAATTTCTTCTTCCATAGACTCCTGCAAAATATTAGACTCTTCTTGGACAGCGGAGACTCTCTTAATAAATCCATCAATATAGGAATTGAATTTATAATTATCATATCAATATTTAAGGATAGAAAAAAATTCAGGTCTGTAAACAACATCATAAAGATTTTCACACTCTTTAAACAAAGATTCAATTTCGTAAGCACCCATAAAAGCAACGAATTCTTCTATTTTTTCCACATCATAGTAATCATATATACCATTAGCATAAGAAGCCAAGGTTTTATCATCATTAAATTTGCATGAAAAGGGAAGGTGTGGAGCCTTCATCCTAGAGCAGCAAGTATAATCATATCTCAAGCATAGTTCCCGAGCATACCAATGCAACATATGAATTTGATCCCATAATAGTTTCCCTTTTGAGTCAAATGATAATCCCTAAAGTATTCACGTTGATACAACGTGTCTCCCATTATATAATTGAATGGGGTTTTCTCAGGATTATTAAAGTAGTGCATAATATCTTCCACATAATGAGCATCGAGGATTTTAGGAGGTTCCCCATCTCCATGAGTAGCAAGTACACCTAATTTTTTTGGTATTTCGTGTTCCTTATCCATAACTAAAGATAGAGAACAACTTAGAACAGCAAATAAAAATCACCTAGTGATAAAGCAAACAAGCACACACGAGAATATTCACCCCACGCTATTGCTCCCCGGCAACGGCGGTAGAAAAAGGTCTTGATAACCCACAAGTATAAGGGATCAATTATAGCCTCTTTCGATAAGTAAGAGTGTCGAACCCAACGAGGAGCTAAAGGTAGAACAAATTTTCCCTCAATTTCTATCGACCACCAATTCAACTCTACGCACGCTTAACGTTCGCTTTACCTAAAGCAAGTATGAAACTAGAAGTACTTTGTAGGTGTAACGGGATAGGTTTGCAAGAATATAAAGAGCACTTAAATAAAATCTAGGGGCTGTTTAGATAAAGACACAATAAAGTTAGTATAGCGAGTGTGGAAAAGTGGTGGTAGGAGTTGCGAAATTGTCCCTAAGCAATTGACTACTTTACTAGACCGATAGCAAGTTTTATGTGGGAGAGGCCACTGCTAGCATGTCATCCCTGACTTGGAATTCTATGCACTTATGATTGGAACTATTAGCAAGCGTCCGCAACTACTAACGTTCATTAAGGTAAAACCCAACCATAGCATTAAGATATATTGGTCCCCCTTCAATCCTGTATGCATCAATTTCTATGCTAGGTTGAAGCTTCTGTTTGCCCTCCAATACATAGTCCTATCAACATACAACTAACCCTATGGTGTGATCCATGCGCGCGCTCATACGATGGGCACCAAAGGACAACAACATAACCACAAGCAAGTTAAATCAATCATATCAATTCACCAATTACCGATAGGACAAGGAAAATCTACTCAAACATCATAGGATGGCAACACATCATTGGATAATAATATGAAGCATAAAGCACCATATTCAAGTAGAGGGTACATAGATTTGCAGGAGAGTGGACCGCTTTAGATAGATGGGGGAAGGTGATGAAGATGTTGGTGAAGATGACGGAGGTGTTGGTGTAGATCATTGTTGCAATGATAGCCCCGGTGGCGTTCCGGCGCCACCGGGAGAGAGGGGGAGAGAGCCCCCCTTCTTCTTCTTATTCCTTGACCTTCTCCCTAGATGGGAGAAGGGTTTCCCCTCTGGTCCATGGCCTCCATGGCGGAGGAGGGGCGAGAGCCCCTCCGAGATTGGATCTGTCTCTCTGTCTCTCTCTGTTTCCGCGTTCCAGATTCTGCCCTTTCACCGTTTCTTATATTCCCGGAGATCTGTAACTTCGATTGGGCTGAAATTTGGACACGGTTTTTATCCAGATATTGGCTTTCTTGCGGCGAAAGAAGGGCACCAACCGCCTTATGGAGTGGCCATGCGGGCCCAGGGCGCGCCTGACCCCCTGGGGCGCGCCCCTCACCCTCATGGGCCCCTCGGGCATCGTCTCGCGTTGATTCCACTTCCCAAAATTCACATATATTCCAAAACAAATCTCCGTCAGTTTTTATCCCGTTTGGACTCCGTTTGATATGGATTTTCTGTGAAACAAAAAACATGCAACAAACAGGAACTGACACTGGGCACTGGATCAATATGTTAGTCCCAAAAATAGTATACAAAGTTGCGAAAAGTATATAAAAATTGTAGAATATTGGCATGGAACAATAAAAAATTATAGATACGATGGAGACGTATCAGTCGTCGAAGGAGCATGAAATGACTCGGCCGTCTCTAGCTAAGGCCCGGCTGTTGAGGGCCCTCCGACCTCCTCCCGGACCCCAGCAGAGGTGTGGCGGGATGCAACACCGCCGCTCGGAGGCGAAGCCGCTGCAGGAGACGTCCGACCACCGGCGGGGACCGGTGGAGGAACCCTTGGCGCGGCCCCTGCGCCCCAGGAGTAACTCCGGAGGAGAGGCGCCCAAGGAGCGGATCCATGAACCCCCAGCGGTGGCCCTCGCCCATGGACTAGCGTCACCTCCTGCGTGGTTGCACGACCTTCGAGGCCTGAGGCCGTGGGCGAGCCCATAGCCTCAAGAGGTCGCGCCCCAGGCGGCTTCATCACGGCGGCCGAAGGGATCCTGTGAAGCAAAAGTCAGGAAGGGACGCGGCAAACATGAATCAAGTGGCAAGGTACTTACTCGTCCACAACTATCCACTACCTTTGTCTCAGGGCCAGTGGGGCGTCACCACAGCAGTTCCCCAGTATCTTCCTCCTGCGCTCCAGCGGTCGCCTCCGAAGTTCGTGGTCGCTCCTGCGCTTCGGCGGCTGCCTCAGGAGCTCTTGGCAGGGCCCACACCTCAGCGGTCGCCTCAGGGGCGCATGGCGGCGTGCGCCCTCCTACGACCACCTCGAGGGCACGCGTCTTCGGACCAACGAGCATGGGGGCTACCAAGATGGGGTTCTCACGGGGTCCCTCATGGCCCGCAGAGAGGAGCCCCCATTCACCAAAGCCTGACATCTTCTTGGCGAAGGCCTTCCCAGTCGGATAATGGTACAGAAGGCGTCCGCCGAACGGAAGGGCGCCCAGATCGCCGCTAGTCAGGAGCCTCAGCACCACTTGCAGCGTGTCAGGAGGAAGTGGGGGCACCTGAAGCCTCATGGAATCACCCGGACTAGAGAAGGTCCACATCGAACGGGCGTGGCGCTGAAGCGGGGCAATGCGCTGCCGGACGAACTCCCTAACCACCATCGCCATCATCACCCGCTTTAGCTCTGCCAATTTGGACTAGACGTGCGCGACCCATGGATCGGTGAGCTCCGCCGGCACAGTTGGAAGAATGAGAAGGGGGCTACACACAGTGGCGTCCACGTACACCCAGTGCTTCTGGAACCCCCTCACATCCAGGCGGAGGAAGAAGTCGATGCCAGAGCCGGCGGTCGCCACTGCAGCCTGAAGCGACACGCACCCCGAGCGCTGTCTGCCATCAACCATACGAAGCGAGAAGAAGTGGCGAACCAAGGCCACGGACGGGGCGATGCCAACGAAGGCCTCGCACAAGAAGGCGAAAGCAGAGAGGAGGATGACGGAACCAGGATCCAGGTGCAGCGCGTGGATCTGGTAATGGGAGAGCACGGCATTGAAGAAATCAGAGAACGGGGGCAACAGGCCAGCAAAGAGAGAGTGGAAGTGAAGGGGGATCTCATTCGCCTCCATGTCAATTGAAGCCCAGGAAGCAGGCCAAACCGTCGTTGCCCCCCACTCGCTGGAATCAGTGACAAGAGCTCGTCGGACCTTGTCCAAGCCCTCCTGATTGAACACTGTGGACCACTCCAGCGCCAGCTCAGAACCTGTCGCGGGCTCAACAGCCGCGCGAGTCTTCCCCTTCTTTGATTTGGGGGCCATGGAGGCAAGGTGGACCAGAGCAGGCGAGAATCTCGGTCAAGGCGGCGTGAGCTCGCAGGAAAGGGAGAAGAAGGTAAGTACCCCGAGCAATGATGGCTTTTCTGCATGCAGCAGGCCGTCGGCAAGTCGAACGGTTGCCAAAGCGGCGTGGGGAAGTGGAGAAGCCCACGTCCCGTCAAGCGCCACCCGTCGGCTCGGTCCATAGGCGATTGGGGCCCGCGGCGCTTCGTCCTCGCCTCTTGGCTTCGCCTCAAAGCCAAGTCCAAGTGCGCCTTGGGCCCGAGGGCTACTGTCGGCGTTCTGGGAACCAGGGTACCCAGACTTGCCTACTTGCGGCCCACCGTGTGGCTACATCAATGGCCTGGTACGACCCATCTTCAACATCGACAAGGCAAGACCCTCGCGAGGGGCCAAGCCTCGTGAGGCGGACGATGCCAAGACCTTCGAACTGATGTATCTAGTGCCACTTAGTGATTTTGGTGTATTGAAGACTTATAGGTTAAGGAACTAATGCGTTTGTGAGTGTACACAGGTCTATAAGTCTATGAGGAGTTTGATATTTGCAGAGAAAGTCGACCCCTAAAAATGAAGTTCTTCAACTGAAGACTTTGATATTCTGAAGACTTTCCATGTGATGTGACCTTGAAGACTTCGTATTCATTTGAGGAACACATGTGAAGTGAAGAAATTGGTGTGACCTTGAAGACTTGGTATTCATTTGAGGAACATGAAGCGTGAAGACTTTTGTTTTCTTAGTTTCATTTTCTCTTTCTTGAGTCATAGGAAACACCGTCTTTGTTAAAGGGGTCGAGGAAATACAAAGGAAAATTTCCATGTGATGCTCAACTCAAAGTCCTACACCTACCAATCCCTTGAGTGAAGCCTTTGGAAATCTCATACAGATTCAGTCAATTTCTTGATGTGAGACGAAGTTCTTACAGTCCGAGAATTTGTTCGACTAGGAGTTAGGAATTCGCTTGATCTGGATTGCCTACGATGAGGAACATGATAGCCACGAGGAATTTGATATTCAAATTTCCGACCGTTCTTGTCTTCTTGCCACCTGTCCCAAAATATCTTATCCACCTAACGGTCATATCATTGAAGGGCATTTATGTCTTATCATGTCGGGCTGCTCCTAGGCTATAAATAGCCGCCCCTACAACCACTAGCTGATTGGCTGCTCGAGAGAACTTGACACTTGTCATTTGAGAGCAACCCATCCTCCGAGGACTTTGAGCGAAAATCATCAAGTGAGGAAAACCCAAAACCAAACCCCTACAAACCCAAAGTGATTGAGCATCATCAAGAGATTGATCCTGCGTGGATCCGGCGCTTGTTACCTTTGAAGACTGTGCTTCTTCCAGACGGTTAGGCGTCATGGTCTAGAGCATCCAAGAGGAATTGTGGATCGCCGAGTGACCAAGTCTGTGAAGGTTTGGAAGTCGCTGAAGACTTACCACGAGTGATTGGGACGAGGTCTGTGTGACCTTAGTTCAAGGAGAATCTGGTGAGGACTTGGTGTCTGAGCTGCGTGCTCAGCGATCGGGTGTCCGGGATGTGTGTCCTCGAGTTTAAATACTCAGCCACTCCAACCAGACGTACAACCGAGACAGCAGTTGGAACTGGTCTACCAAATCATTGTCTTCACCAACCTAATGGTTCTATTTCCTCAACCCTTTCATTTCCTCATTCTTGTGTTGAGTGCTTGTTCATATCTGTGTTTGAAGACTTTGATGAAGACTTTCACAATTTCCTTAGTTCAATTTCTTCAGTCTGTTTGTCTTCATCTTGTGTTATCCTGTGATTACGCTTTCTGTACTCTGTGCTAGTCTTCATTTCATCATGATGACCATGCATGTATTCTGTTATGCTTACTTCGAGTACTTATTCAGCTGCAAGTAGTTCTTCGCTAAGGAATTTCCTCACGGCAAATTCCTCGATGAAGAATTCATAAAAATCGCCTATTCACCCCCTCTAGTCGATATAACGCACTTTCAATTGGTATCGGGCGAGGTACTCCCTTGTTACGTGTGATTTTAGTTTAACCACCGAGTTTTAGTTATGTCGACCGCAGGTATGATCAAGGTCTCGGCAGGGTGTCCTACCTTCGATGGGACGGACTAACCCTCTTTGGAAGAACAAGATGCGAATGCATCTTGAAGCAATTGACAACGATCTACGGTATGTTGTGGAAAATGGTGTTCCTCGGTCACACCTTCTCCGAATCTTGCTGATGTGAAGAGATTCAAGCAACTCGATTCTCAAGTGAAGAATATCATATGTGGCCATCGAGCAAAGGTCAATATGGAAGAGTGAGTGCTTTGGAATCTGCCAAGCTCATCGGGACAGGCTGTCCAAAGTAAATGAAGGTGTCTCAACTCAGCGTGACTCTCGAGTTGATGTTCTTGAATCTCTTCAACCGCTTCAAAAGACTCGACAACGAAAATGTTCAACAAACCTTGATCGCCTCACTAACATCTCAAATGAGCTTCAAGCACTTGGCGCCATTGACATCACCGACCATGAGGTGGTGAAGAAATTATTAAGATCGCTTGATTCCTCATTTGATACTCGCTGCGATGATACAAGAACGAGCTGACTACAAGTCTCTTGATCCTGCCGATATCCTCGAAGGCTAAATACTCACGAGTTCGACTTCTTGAAAAAGAGATCTCTATGGTTACGGCTATGGAAAAACACGTGCCACGAAGGCCAAGGCGTATCGAATCTGAGTGTGAAGACTCGGTAGTAGCCTTGGAGATCTGAAGAATTAGGCCAGGAGCTAGCTTTGCTCGTGAAGAAATTCAGAAATTCTCAAGGCGTGGTCGCTTTGGAAAATCCTCAAGAAGCAGTGATTCCTCATCTAGTGACTATAAGAGAAGACTTTGTCACAAATGCAAGAAACCTGGTCACTACATCCAAGATTGTCCTCAGTGGGAAAAGGAATTAAAGAAGAAGAAACACAAGGATTACAGTTACGATGGCGAAGAAGAAGAAGAAATCATCGAAATCTTCATCATCAAAATCCTCAAAGCCTTCTTCTCACAAGAAGAGCAGCTCCAAAAAGGCTCGGGCATTCATTGGCAAGGAAATGGACTCTGAAGCTGAATCCGAGGAACATGAGGAAGAGGAGGAGTCTGAAGAATCCGAATCTGGTGTGGCTAGTCTGGCTTTCGCTACTGCTTTCGTTAGCAAGTCCATCTTCAACACTGAAGAAACTGACCCCGCCGACAAGCCTGATGAGGATGATGATGACTACGCTCCCACCTATTGTTTCATGGCAAAAGGTGCCAAGGTACTGAATTTCACCTCCTCTGAATCTAGTGGAAATGAATCTGATGAGGATCTCAAGCCCAGCTACTCTAAACTTGCTAAGATTGCTATAAAACAACAAAGGGCTTTTGAAAAGGTTCAAAACATGCTAGACAAAAGTGATGATATGTTGGGTGAAGAAATGGATCGCACTAAAGCCCTGACTGAAAATCTTCAGAGACTTCAGTCTAGGCTTGACAACCTTCAAGGTCATCATAACACTCTCTTATCTGATCATGAGAAACTTTCTTATGAATTTCTTCAAAGAAAGCAAGATCTTGAGAAGCTAAGAGTGAGTTATGAAGATCTTCAGAAGGAGCGCGATTCATTACTTGCTCAACAAATCAGCGCTTCTCAAGAAGAATTTGTTCCTCCATGCTTAAAGTGCATTGAACGTGAATCTACTAATTCTTCACCTGAATGTTCAAATGCTTCAACTGTTACAAATTCTTCACCTGCCTCTGTTATCACTAATTCCTCATCGAGGACATTGCTAGTATCCTTGACGATGCAGGGTTGAAGGAATTGTACATGATGACATGTACAAAAGCCTCAAAGGGCATCGACTCTTTGTGATGTGCTTAAAAGCAGATCCTCAACAGGAACCCTAGGAAAGAGGGTATTGCCTTTGAGAGGAAACTCAATGCTGATGGAACATATTGGAAGCTTTGAGCAAGTATCCCAAAACCTCATGGGTTCTGCAAAGGGACCTCGATTGATCCATCTAACTTATCTGGCTTTACATGCGAATCTCCTCATTCTTTTGATGAGTCATTTGACTCCAACTATAAACTGTTCAAAAATCAGAATGGTGAAGTATTTGCTAGATATGTTGGCACTAACTGCAGGAATGGTTCCCCTATGAAGAAAATCTGGGTTCCCAAGAAGTGCCTTGAAAGTCTTCAGGTGAATGTCCTCATGACACCACCTGCGAAGAATAGGAACCCCAGATCAAATTCTTCATATGGACCAAATTCTTCATATGGATCCAAGTCCTCATACGGACCAAATTCCTCACGTGGATCAAATTCCTCAAAAGGATCAAAGTCCTCATATGATTATCATCGTGCTAACAACTCTGTTTCGCAGGGTAGAGCTAAGGGCTATGAATATGTGCATTATTCTTCAAACCAATATGTTCATAAGTCCTCGAAGAATTTCTCTGCTTATTCATATGCTTACCCTAACCCCTCTTATGTGAAACGAAATGGATTGGCCTCTATGCCACCATTCTCGTATGGTGCTCGCAGAGTGATGAACTCTTTGCCACCCCTTCAGATGTGGGTGGTGAAGAAAAAGAACTAATCATCTTTGCTGACAAAGGCAAAAGTCAGGTATTGGGTCTTGGTAAGGTTGCTATCTCTAAGGACATGCACATGGACAAAGTCATGCTTGTTGAGTCCTTAGGATACAACCTCATGTCAGTCTCAATGCTTTGTGATCTTGATATGGTAGTTATCTTTGGCAAGTATCGTTGTGTTGTGATTATGGAAGCTGACAATTCCAAAGTCTTCGAAGGCTTTAGGAGAGGAGACTTGTACATTGTTGACTTCTCCACAGGACCACAACCAGCCGTGTGTCTACTTGCAAAAGCTTCAGAAGGCTGGCTATGGCATCGGCGACTTGGTCACGCAGGCATGAGGAATTTGCTGCAGCTTGCATAAAAAGAAGCATGTCATTGGCATTGAGAATGTCAAATTCTTAAGGATCACTTATGAGAACTGTGAAGCTGGAAAATGACCAAGGCCAAGCATCCGGTGAAGACTATCATGACCACTACTCGCCCTTGAATTGCTTCACATGGACCTCTTTGGTCCCAATCACTACTCATTATCGTTAATGATGCATCTTTGTATGGCTTTGTTATTGTTGATGATTACTCTCGTTACACATGGGTACACATTGTTACTTACAAAAATCAAGTGCAGGAAGTCTTCAAACGATTTTCCTCGAGGGCTTCAACTAACTTTGGTGTGAAGATCAAGCACATCAGGAGTGACAATGGAACTGAGTTCAAGAATTCTGGTCTTGATGCCTATCTTGATGAACTTGGCATTTGTAGCGACCAGACCCGAATGGATCTAGCGCTCTGTGCTCAGTGTCATCCCTGGATCAGTAATGCTGACACCACACAGTACTTCGAAGGATTTATAGCAGAGTAGCAATCACACACTTATTACATCGTTGTCCACAAGGGAACTGAATACAAAATATGGCTTAAGGCCATCTAATGATAACAGCGGAAGGCTTGGAAGATAAGCGAGTCCATCAACTCCAACGGCATCACTGAGTATAGAACCACGACCTAACACCTTACTGTCGTTCGAAAAGTGCTGCAACGTGAAAAGTTGCAGCCAAAACGGGTCAACACATGGAATATCTTTGGCAATGTAACACATAAAGAGCAATGAATGAATAAGCCTATACTACATGCTTATTTGGCTGGTGGTAAGGCTCTACGGTTACATTTGCATAAAGCTGATTTTTCCCTACATCAAAGGAATAATTTTATTTAACTATCATGGTGGTTGTTAAACATTGAGAATGGTTGACAGCATTCTCAATCCCAATTAAAAAGTACTCATCAAAACCCAATAACTTTTATTTAGAAGTAACATGTTGAGATTCACATGATAATCAAGTACGGATACTCAAATTGTCCATAACCGGGACACGGCTAATCATGATTAGTTTATACACTCTGCAGAGGTTTGCACACTTTTCCCCACAAGACTCGATCGCCTCCGCTTGGTTCTCGTGACTACATGGTGTTTGAGAAGCGGATGACCGAGACATAGTCTTTCGAAGCGCTTAGCACCTTACATGTGGGTAGACCGTACCAACCTATATCCCCTACATCAGCTAGCCTACCCGTAAGAGTTAGACGACTTAGTCAACTACGCATGAGCCCATAATTGGCTTGTGGCTGCACACGGAAGTTTCAGTTTGAAAATCTTATGATCCCTTAGAGCACAGGTGGCGGTCCGAAGAAATCTGAGCAAGTCTGATAGAAACCAGGTGCCTCAATCCACCCAGATGTGTGTTAGGTTGCCACCTTAGATAAACCATTAATTAAACAATCTCACATCTGTCATGGATATTCACTCACCCAATCCACGCCTACAAGCATAGCATGGCATGAACAAGCAAACGAGAAGTAACTCCCAATGTTTCATAAGTAAAAGCAGTAATAGGTACTACCTCAATCTACTTCCCAAACCCACAATTTAATTAGATCCTAATCATGCAAGTGTTTGAGGAATAGATCTAATGCATAAAACTGGGTATGAGAAGGGTATGATCAAGTGTTACTTGCCTTGCGATGATCCATGAGTCCTAGAGATTCAAGTAACAAGCGGCGACTCCGGGTGATCTAACGCAGACAAACAACAAGCATACAATAAGTACTCATCTAATGCACAGGGAAATCTCGAATAAAAGATCTAACCAGAGAGTTCAACTTAAGAACCCTGGTTGCAAAAGAATCGAATCAAAACAAACTCCGAAAGTCGAAACTCGAGAGAGAACGTCTCGGTTTAGCGATCTGAAATTAGGTCAAAATTTCACAGTGGCAAAACTCTGTGAAAGTAGGGTAGTCGAACGGCGGTTTCGTTCTGAAACTCCAGCGCTTGAATCACTGATTCCGATAAACGGCGAGAAATAAAACAGTTTTGAAAATCAGATCAAATCAAATCAGAAAATAACGGTTAATTCCGATTAAAAGAAAAACGACGAGCGAGTTAAATTGCGAACGTTAGTTAACGAACGAATCTAACGAACGCGTTCACTTGAAGCGAGCGGTTCGGTGAGCGTCCGTTAAATAAGAAAACCGAAAAAAACAAAACCAATCTAGGTTTTTTTAAAAAACCAAACATTTTTTTAAATAAACCGGATCGGTCGAGGGGATAAACCGAATCGGGCGGCGGGCGGGCGGCTACCTCGTGTCGCCGGCGAGGTCCGGCGGGCGGCGCGGGCTCGGCGGGGTTCGGCGGCCGAGGGCGGCGGGGTCACGCGGCGCAAGGCGGCGGCAGGGGCGGCGCGGCGGCGTCCTTGGGCGGCGGCGGGTCGGTCGGGCGCTGATGGTGGCGGCTCGCGGCGAGAGGTGAGAGAGAGGGGGGGTGGCGTTTATAAAGGGGGGGCGGCGGTTGCTTGGGAGGGCAAGGAGCCGGGCGGAGACGGACTCGGCGGGCGGCGTCCCCCAGCGGGACTTCAAGGCGCGGCGGGGCGCGAGAGGAGGAGAGGAGGAGGTGGGCAGGGGGGCTGGGCAGGGGGCTGGCTGGCTGGGCAGTGGGCCTCGGTCCGGGGCGAATTTTTTAAATAAAATTAAACCAAAACGAATTAAAAAATACCAAACAAACTCGGATTTAAATAAAACAAATTTTCCCGACTCCTAAAAGTGAGTCGAACAAAATGAACTTTAAAACAAAATACATGCATAAAAATTTTTAAATGCTCATTTTGCCTAAGCAAAATAAATCTTTCAAAACCAAATTTGGTTTATTTATAATATCTTCATTTTTCCTAATTGTTTGGGAAAGTCATATTATTCCCTCTCAAGATATTTTTATAGGAAAAACTTTATGAAGATAATTTAAATAATCCAATGATCCTATTTTCAAAATTTGGAAAATCCCAAATATGAAAATTTCGAAACTTCCAACTCTCTCCGAGGGTCCTTGAGTTGCGTGAAATTTCTAGGATCGAGAAAAAAATGCGAGAAAATATGATATGCATGATGACCTAATGTATAACATTCCAAATTGAAAATTTGGGATGTTACAAACCTACCCCCTTAAGATGAATCTAGCCCTCGAGATTGGGTTGGCTAGAAAATAGGTGAGGTGGTCCTTAAGCAAAACTTCCTCTCTTTCCCGGTGGCTTCATCCTCGGTGTGGTGGCTCCAATTGAACTTTGCAAAATTTGATAACCTTTCTGCGGGTAACTCTGCTGGCATAATCGAGAATCTTAACGGTTTTTCCTCATATGTCAAGTCATCCTTCACTTGAATTGCTTCCAGTGCACTTGTGTCTCTTAACGGTACCTCTGCTATCTCGGGTGACATTTCTTCAATCGAGAAACATGGAATACATCATGAACTCTGACAGTCCTTCCGCAATTCCAACTTATACGCAACTTCTCCCATGCGTTGCAAAATCTTATATGGTCCAACAAGCGGGTGCTAACTTTCCTTTAACTCCAAAACGCTTCCTCCTCGGCGGGGATACTCTGAGATATACTCTGCTCCAACTTCATACTCGATTGCTTTGCGCTTTGAATCGGCGTAGCTCTTACATGCGGACTGGGCTACCTTGAGCACATCTCGAATCAACTTAACTTTCTGTTCGACTCCTTAATCAAATCTGGTCCAAACAAGCGGCGATCTCCGGTTTAGTCCCATGACAACGGTGTCCTGCACCTTCTTCCATACAAGGCCTCGAAGGTGCCATCTTTAAGCTGGTTTGGTAGCTGTTATTGTAGGAAAATTCTGCATACGACAAATTGTCATCCCAACTAGATCCATAATCTAGTGCACAAGCTCTCAAAGATGTCCTCCAAAATCTGATTGACTCTCTCGGTTTGTCCATCGGTGCGTGGGTGGAAAGCTGTGCTGAATTCCAATCGGGTTCCCAATGTTTCGTGTAACTGGTTCCAAAATTTTGAAGTAAACTGGGTTCCTTTGTGCGATACAATGCTCCTTGGAACTCCGTAAGCATACAATTCTGGTCATGTATATTTTTGCCAACTTAGCACTGCTATAGGTAGTCTTGATGGAATGAAATGGGCTACCTTAGTCAAACGGTCGACTATGACCCAAATCGAGTCATATCTGAGCGGGTCTTTGGCAAACCTGTGATGAAATCCATACCTAGTTTATCCCACTTCCATTCGGTATCGGCAATGGTTGTAACAATCCTGCTGGCTTCGATGCTCGCCTTTACTTTCGACATAAATGCATAAACTGCTACATACTCGCAATATCCTTCTTCATTCGGTCCACCGAAAATATTCTTCAAATCCAAATACATCTTGGTATTTCCGGTGAATCGAATAGGGTGAATCATGGGCTTCTTGTAAAATCAACTTCCGATCTCGGGTCATTGGGCACATAAACACGGTCTTCAAACCATAGGGTATCGTGCTCATCCTCACGAAATCCTTTAGCTTTTCCTTTGCTCATTTTCTCCTTTATAGAGGCAACTTCCTTATCGCCTTTTGGGCTTCTCGATTTTGTCCATCGATTGTCGATTGAATTTCCAATGCTGCTACATAGCCTCTGGAACTATTTCCAAACATAGCTCTCAAGGTCCTCGGCTAACTCATTGGGTATTCCTCCCATCATTAGGGTATTGGCGTGGCTCTTACGGCTCAATGCGCCTGCCTACGACATTAGCCTTTCCGGGTGATAATGCAATCTCATATCGTAATCCTTGATTAGCTCTAACCATCTCCTCTCGTCTCGAGATTCAATTCATTCGTGTGAAGATGTACTTCAAACTCTTGTGATCCGTATATACTTCACAATGATTTCCAATGAGAAAATGTCTCCACGTCTTCAAGGCATGCACAACGGCGGCTGCTAACTCCAAATCATGAGTGGCATAATTCAACTCATGGGGCTTAAGTTGTCGTGAAGCATCTGAAACAACTCTTCCTTCCTGCATAAGCACTGCTCCAAGTCCTCGGCGTGAAGCGCCGCAAAACACCTCATAATCCTTAGTTTGATCCGCAATATCAAACTGGTGAGGTAACCAATCTTTTCTTCAACTCTGAAAACTTGCCTCACAGTCCTCGGTCCATATGAATTTGTTTTCCTTCTTCAACAATTCTGTCATAGGCTTTGCAATCCTTGAGAAATTCTCAATGAATCTTGGTAGTATCCTGCGAGTCCAAGGAAACTCGAATCTCTCCAACTGTCGTTGGTGCTTCCCATTTGGTTACGGTCTCAACCTTTGTGGGGTCAACTGCTATTCCTTCTCCGGATATAACATGTCCGAGAAATCCAACTTCCTTTAACCAAAATTCACATTTGCTGAACTTGGCATACAACTGGTGTTCCTCGGTTTCTCCAAAACCAATCTCAAATGTTCCTTGTGTTCCTCTTCATTCTTGAGAAAATCAAAATGTCATCAATGAACACCACGATTTAACTTGTCCAAAAACTCCATAAACACTTTGTTCATCAGGTTCATGAAATAGGCTGGTGCGTTAGTCAGTCCAAATGACATAACGGTATACTCATACAGTCCATATCTCGTGGTAAATGCGGTCTTGGGTATGTCTTGCTCCCGAATCTTCAACTGATGGTACCCTGATCGCAAGTCGATCTTAGAGAACACTTTGGCTCCTTGCAAGCGATCAAACAGATCATTTATCATCGGTAGTGGGTACTTGTTCTTGATTGTTACTTCATTCAATCCACGATAATCAACAACCATTCTCAACGATCCATCCTTCTTCTCCACCAATAAAACGGGTGATCCCCAAGGTGAAGAACTTGGGCGAATAAAACCTTTATCCAATAGTTCCTTAATCTGCTTCTTAATTTCTGCCAAATCCTTTGCGGGCATCACATGACGGTCGCTTCGATATCGGGCCTGTTCACGCAAGCACTCGATCAAAACTCAATGTCTCTATCCGCGGCATTCACAGCAACTCTTAGGAAATACATCAGATATTCCTTCACCACGGTACTTCTTCTGTACCACTCTGTTAAGCAATTAACTTGTGTTCTCCTCGGCTCGTGCCGTGATACATACTTAATCCTTCTTCCTTACGGTGTGGTGAGCAAAATTGACCTTGTGGTACAATCTATGTTTCCTCCATACCTTGATAACCAATCCATTCCTAATATCACATCCAATCCTTGGGATTCCAGAACTATTAGGTCTGAGGGGAAAACATAGTGTCCGATCCTTAGTGGCAATCGATCACACCATTTACTAGCCATGTACTCTGCTCGGGTGAGGTTACTAGCATGGGTGACCTAAGGGCTTGGGTTGGTAACTTGTACTTATCCACAAATCCCTTGATATGTATGAATGCGATGCACCAAGATCAAAAAGAACAACTGCAGATAAAGACTTAACCAAAAACTTACCGATTCATGCATCGGGCTGATCTTCAACCTCCTCCACATCAATGTGGTTCACTTGTCCCCTGTTGAAAGGGTTGGGCTTCTTTCGAGCTTCCATTGCCATTTCCATTCGCCTTCGGACAGTCATTTGCATAATGCCCGTCTTGCGGCACTTAAAGCAAGTAATGTGACTCAGGTCTACCTTGGATGGTGTAGCGGGTTGGTGCGGTTCGTCCGTTGCTTCCTCCATTCCGCTCCCATTCTTGGTGCCATTATGGTTGTGCGAATTACCTCCTCCATGGGTATCTGAAACTGAATTCTGATTTAGGGTATAACGTGGCTTCTGCTGGGATCTGAGTTATACTTCCCTTGTCCATACTTCCGCTTGCAGTTCTCAATTTCTGCTGCTTTCCTCAATCATGAGAGCTCGGTCTACTAACTCCTGGTAGTTATTGAAACTTGCTACCATCAACGGCATCTGAACTCATCATTCAGTCCTTCTAGAAACTTCTCTGTTTAGCTGCATCCGTAGTAACGTCATCCGGGGCATAACGTGCTAATTTGCTAAAGTCATCCACATCTTCGCCAACAGTCCTTCCTCCTTGGCGTAAGTTGCGAAACTCACGCTTCTTCATGGCCATGGCTCCTGCTTTGAAACATGGGCTGTGCGAAAAGCTTGTGAAACTGGTCCCATGTGGCGGTGTTCACGGATAAGTGGTGTGAAATTCTCCCACCATGTGCTGCGGGTCCTTCAAGCTGATGTGCTGCAAACTTCACTCTTTCACCATCCGTGCATCCTGCGAGTCAGCTCCCTTCCTATCTTGCGGAGCCGGTCATCTGCTACAATTGGCTCGGTGCTCTTTGGAATACACCGCGGTTCAGTCTAAGGAAACGAGTCGATGATCCGCAGTGGTGGTGGTGGCGGTGGTTGTTGTTGTTGTTGTTGTTGTTACGCACCAATGTTTGAATCAGGTATTCGCTGCTGGATCAATTGGGTGATCTCTGGCGGGAAAACGAATCCGGGTCGCGTCTCGGAGGCATCGATGGGTTTAGAAAAGGAGAGAAAGGTAGAATAGAATGAGGTCTAAGGGGAAATCACTACCCAAATGCACATGAGCAAATGCACACAAATCACTTCATTCAATCAAACAAGGGCTACAACGATCTAACTATCGCAAAAGTGCGTGTACTATAAAGGTTTACATGGAGGGAATACTACTAATATGTGGGGGACTTCTACTAATTTGAACCGGTGGAAGACTCCATGATGTCTCGCTCCACCGTCTTCAAAATCGGGTTCACTTGGATCCGAATCTGTGTCATCGATGTTGATGTAGTCGATTGGGTGTTCGACATACTGGTCTTCATTCCTGAGCGCCAACTTCTTCTTGAGTTCTTCGATCTCGTACTTAAGATCGTTATTGTGTCTTGCCAGAGCTACGATCTCGTCCATGTAGTCCTTGCGTGTAGTCTTTAGTTCTTCTTCCAATTCGATGATCCTTTCCTTCGTCTTCTGCAACTCCAACATGTCATTGCACATTTGATTCTCCTGGCGTCGAATGTGCTGATTTAACTCCTGGATGAACGCTGCAATGGATCTATCCTTCTTGGTGTTGACGACGTCCCAGTTGTCATCTCGGCGTCCGCAAATCTGGTAGATGGTGTCCTTGAGATCTTCTTGATAGACTTCTCCAATGCGTCCCATGGTGATGTGAGCTGCCATGCTCTTTCCCAGACTCCAAGTGGGTGCACTGAAAACACTATCTATTGGCTTGGTGATCGGGGCAAATGTCCTTCCTGGAACGTGAGCATGAATCTTCCAGCGCTCCTCTTGAGCGAGTGGCGTTGAAAGTCCGGTGAAGCTTGGTAATCCAATGTTCAGGTACTTAGTAACTTCCTTCAAGTGAAATCCAAAAGGTGTGCCTTCATCCGGTTGGGTGTACTTGATCTTCGCGTCCGTCATCCTAAAGAGAGTAGAAAAGATGAGGAGTTAGAAAATGGGAAGAGAGAGTGATCTATGGCTTTAACTTAGTGGTCGTGTCTCACATCAACTGGCTTTGATACCATTCTCTCAGAGCGACCAGACCGAATGGATCTAGCGCTCGTGCTCGGTGTCATCCCTGGATCGAATGTCTTGACACCACACAAGATTTGAAGGATTTATAGCGAGTAGCAATCACACACTTATTACATCGTTGTCCACAAGGAACTGAATACAAAATATGGCTTAAGGCCATCTAATGATAACATGGAAGGCTTGGAAGATAAGCGAGTCCATCAACTCCAACGGCATCACCGAGTATAGAACCACGACCTAACACCTTACTCGTAAATCGAAAAGTCTGCAACGTGAAAAGTTGCAGCCAAAACGGGTCAGACACATGGAATATCTGGCAATGTAACACATAAAGAGCAATGAATGAATAAGCCTATACTACATGCTTATTTGGCTGGTGGTAAGGCTCTACTGTTACATTTGCATAAAGCTGATTTTCCCTACATCAAAGGAATAATTTTATTTAACTATCATGGTGGTTGTTAAACATTGAGAATGGTTGAAGATTCTCAATCCCAATTAAAAAGTACTCATCAAAACCCAATAACTTTTATTTAGAAGTAACATGTTGAGATTCACATGATAATCAAGTACGGATACTCAAATTGTCCATAACCGGGACACGGCTAATCATGATTAGTTTATACACTCTGCAGAGGTTTGCACACTTTTCCCCACAAGACTCGATCGCCTCCGCTTGGTTCTCGCACTACATGGTGTTTGAGAAACGGATGACCGAGACATAGTCTTTCGAAGCGCTTAGCACCTTACATGTGGGTAGACCGTACCAACCTATATCCCCTACATCAGCTAGCCTACCCGTAAGAGTTCATGACGACTTAGTCAACTACGCCAGAGCCCATAATTGGCTTGTGGCTGCACACGGAAGTTTCAGTTTGAAAAATCTTATGATCCCTTAGAGCACGGGTGGCGGTCCAAGAAATACAGCAAGTCTGATAGAAACCAGGTGCCTCAATCCACCCAGATGTGTGTTAGGTTGCCACCTTAGATAAACCATTAATTAAACAATCTCACATCTGTCATGGATATTCACTCACCCAATCCACGCCTACAAGCATAGCATGGCATGAACAAGCAAACGAGAAGTAACTCCCAAGGTTTCATAAGTAAAACAGGTAATAGGTACTACTCAATCTACTTCCCAAACCCACAATTTAATTAGATCCTAATCATGCAAGTGTTTGAGGAATAGATCTAATGCATAAAACTGGGTATGAGAAGGGTATGATCAAGTGTTACTTGCCTTGTCGATGATCCATGAGTCCTAGAGATTCAAGTAACAAGCGGCGCACTCGGGTGATCTAACGCAGACAAACAACAAGCATACAATAAGTACTCACCTAATGCACAGGAAATCTTGAATAAAAGATCTAACCAGAGAGTTCAACTTAAGAACCCTGGTTGCAAAAGAATCGAATCAAAACAAACTCCGAAAGTCGAAACTCGAGAGAGAACGTCTCGGTTTAGCGATCTGAAATTAGGTCAAAATTTCACAGTGGCAAAACTCTGTGAAAGTAGGGTAGTCGAACGGCGGTTTCGTTATTGAAACTCCAGGCGCTTGAATCACCTGATTCGATAAACGAGCGAGAAATAAAACAGTTTTGAAAATCAGATCTGAAATCAAATCGAGAAAATAACGGGTTAATTCCGATTAAAAAGAAAAACGACGAACGAGTTAAATTGCGAGCGTTAGTTAATGAACGAATCTAACGAACGCGTTCATTGAAACGAACGGTTCGGTGAACGTCCGTTAAATAAGAAAACCGAAAAAAAACAAAACCAATCTAGGTTTTTAAAAAAAAACCAAACATTTTTTTAAATAAACCGGATCGGTCCGAGGATAAACCGAATCGGGCGGCGGGCGGGCGGCTACCTCCGTGGTCGCCGCGAGGTCCGGGCGGTGGCGGGCTCAGCGGGTTCAAGGCCGAGGGCGGCGGGGTCCACGGCGGGCGGCTGGCGGCGAGCGGCGTCTTGGCGTCCTTGGGCGGCAAGGGTCGGTCCGGGCTGGTGGCGGGCGCTCCGGGCGAGTGAGAGAGAGGGGGGGGGGGCGGCGTTATAAAGGCGAGGGGGCGGCGGTTGCTTGGGAGGGGCACGGAGCCGGGCGGAGCGGACTCGGGCGGCGGGCGGCGTCGTCCCAGCGGGACTGGCGGCAAGGGGCGCGAGAGGAGAGGAGGGGCAGGGGGCGGGGGCAGGGGGGCTGGCTGGCTGGGCTGGTGGGCCTCGGTCCAGTGGGAAGCGAATTTTTTTTAAATAAAATTAAACCAAAACGAATTAAAAAAATACCAAACAAACTCAGATTTAAATAAAACAAATTTTCCCGACTCCTAAAAGTGAGTCGAACAAAATGAACTTTAAAACAAAATACATGCATAAAAATTTTAAATGCTCATTTTGCCTAAGCAAAATAAATCTTTCAAAACCAAATTTGGTTTATTTATAATATCTTCATTTTTCCTAATTGTTTGGGAAAGTCATATTATTCCCTCTCAAGATATTTTTATAGGAAAAACTTTATGAAGATAATTTAAATAATCCAATGATCCTATTTTCAAAATTTGGAAAATCCCAAATATGAAAATTTCGAAACTTCCAACTCTCTCCGAGGGTCCTTGAGTTGCGTGAAATTTCTAGGATCGAGAAAAAAAATGCGAGAAAATATGATATGCATGATGACCTAATGTATAACATTCCAAATTGAAAATTTGGGATGTTACAGCATTACTCATGAGTTATCTGGTCCTTATACTCCTCAGCAAAATGGCGTCGTGGAGCGCAAGAACAGAACTCTTGTTGAGATGGCTCGCACTATGCTTGATGAATACAAAACGCCTAGTCGTTTCTGGATTGAAGCAATCGACACTGCGTGCCACATCATCAACAGAGTATATCTTCACAAATTCTTCAAGAAGACTTCCTATGAACTCCTCACTGACAAGAAACCTAATGTAAGTTATTTCAAAGTCTTCGGTGCTAAATGCTGGATTAGAAATCCTCATCACAACTCTAAATTTGCACGAAAGCACATGAAGGTTTTATGCTTGGTTACGGAAAGGACTCGACATCTACGTAGTCTTCAACATCACTCTACACAAGATTGTTGACTTTGAGATGTGCGGTTCGATGAAACTAATGGCTCGCAAAGAGAGCACCTACCTTCTGTGTTAGATTTAACCAGCACCGAGGATTCTATCAGGTTCAAGGCAACCGAGGATGTCATTCCATCAAGAAACTGCTGAAGAATTCATTCTTGTACGTGAAGAACGCCGAGCTGATGCACCAAGATAATGTCAAGAAAACGGTCTTTGAGGAAAATGATCAAATTCCTCGGCGACAACCAGCTCATCCTCGCGTTAAAAAGAAGTGCAAGTGGAGAAGATCATCGATGACATTAAAGCGCCAGGTCCTCTCACACGCTCAAAAGCTTCACATTTATCTAACTTTTGTGGGCACTATGCTTTTGTCTCTATCACAGAGCCCACTAAGGTAGATGAAGCATTTCGAGCGGGTGGATTCAGGCCATGCAAGAAGAATTACATCGATTCGAGCTCAACAATGTGCAGGAACTGGTCAAACGTCCAGATCCTCGCAAGCATAATATCATTGGCACAAAGTGGGTCTACCGCAACAAGCAAGATGAAAATGGTCTTGTGGTGAGGAATAAGGCACGACTAGTAGCTCAAGGCTACACGCAGTTGAAGGAATTGATTTCGATGAAACTTTTGCACCTGTCGCTAGACTTGAGTCTATTCGCATATTACTCGCCTATGCTAACCAACACAATATCACTTTATATCAAATGGATGTGAAAAGTGCATTCCTCAACGGTAAGCTTGAGGAAGAAGTATATGTTGCTCAACCCCTGGTTTTGAAGATCCAAAGAATCGACAAAGTCTTCAGACTCAACAAGTCCCTCTATGGTCTCAAACAGGTTCTACCAGGCGTGGTATGATACATTGAAGGAATTCTTTGTGAAGAATGGCTTCACACCTGTTCACTCGACCCTACTCTCTTTACTAAATCATATGATGGTGAACTGTTTGTGTGCCAAATATATGTTGATGATATTATCTTTGGCTGTCTTGACCAACGTTATAGTGATGAATTTGCCTATATGATGAGTGAAGAATATCAAATGTCTATGATGGGAGAGTTGAAATTCTTCTTAGGTCTTCAAATTAAATCAACAACACAATGGCATATTCATATCTCGGAGAAATACCTCAAAGATGTCCTCAAGAAATTGGCATGCAAGATTGCAAAGGCGTCAAAATTCCTATGCCCACAAATGGCCATCTATGCCTCGATGAAAATGGTATTGACTTGATCACAAGGTATACCGCTCCATGATTGGTTCTTTATTGTACTTATATGCATCTAGGCCAGATATAATGCTTAGTGTTTGCATGTGTGCCCGATTTCAAGCTACACGAAGGAATCACACCATAAGGTCATGTGAAGCATATTCTTCGATATCTAGCTCACACACCAACACTAGGATTATGGTACCCCAAGGGCTCTACTTTTGATCTCATTGGATATTCCGACTCGACTATGATGGTGATCGTGTGGACCGCAAGTCAACATCTGGTACTTGTCATTTCCTCGGACGATCTTTTGGTCCGTTGGTCCTCGAAGAAAGCAGAACTGCGTATCCACCGCTCTCATCGGAAGCTGAATACATTGCTGCTGGCTCGTGTTGTGCTCAATTGCTATGGATGAAGCAGACTCTCAAGGACTATGGCATCAACGTGAAGAATGTGCCTCTCATTGTGACAATGAGAGTGCCATCAAGATTGCTCACAACCCGTTCAGCACTCGAAGACAAAGCACATTCAAATTCGCCATCATTTTCTTCGTGATCATGTGTTGAAGGACGACATCTCCATCGAGCACGTGAAGATCAAGAACAGCTAGCTGATATCTTCACTAAGCCCTGGATGAGAAGAGATTTAGCAAGTTGCGGTGTGAGCTAAATATCTTAGAATCTTCGAACGTTCTTTGAAAAGGACACACATCCCGACACTTATGCAAAATTGATGACTTAGATGTGCAACACATGAAGAAACGTTTTCTTCAATCAATGAAGAATAACACTCTAAGTGTGAAGAAATTAATGAAGAATTTGATTCTCGTAACCCTCGACAATTGTACGCGGTGTCTGAAATCATCATTCTTATCTGGTGGGTCACGCCACCACCAAAGTTGAAAATCTTCAATTTGAGTTTTTCCTCAGTTTTGAAATTTTTCAGTTTTCAAATTCTTCACTTTGCAAAATCTGCACTGCTTCCGCTGCCTTTCTTCATTGGCTATATATATATATGGGTTTATGTCCTCTACAGCATTCACTTATGGCTATTTCTTCAAGACGCTTTTTCTCCTAAGTGAATGTGATCGGACCCTTCCCCCTCTATGCTATACTCAACTCAATACATTCACAAATTCTTCATGTGCGTTCTATTTGAAACTCGTTCAAAATCTTCACTGTGTCCTTGTCAGCTGAAGAAATTGCGAACGGAATTTTAAAACTGATCTTATCCAAATTTTCGGTTTTGCCGCTCAAACCGTTCCGCATCCCATGATGCATTATTTTATTCACCCACGATCGTACACGATCTCCACCACACAAGACGTGGGTGACACATGTCGTGAGAAGGAAATGGTCAGGCATGTTCGTCAGTAAATCTTGAGCGATCCGCTTTTCACCGTGTCTATAAATACCCTCTCCCTTCCTCACTTCTTTTACTCGCCGACATCTCTCTCCCGCCGAGCTCCTCAAACCCTAGCGCCGCCGCTTACTCCATAAATCGCCGGTGAGGAAAAGCTTCATTGCCTCGACCTCGTCGCCGACGTACTTTCGCGCCGACCGGAAATCCTCACTCCGCCGCTGCCGTAGTTGTCTTCCTCCGCCAAGTTAGGGCGTGGAAGATCTGAACAGACGAACTTCCCAACTGTTCTTCTCGGTTAAATCGTGTTCTTCACTTCGGTAATTAAAAGATACTTTTGTTACTCGCTTTGATTCTCAAACCTCCACGAAAATCTTCAAAGGTGTTTATTCTTCAAATCTTCACACATATGAACACCTCAACCAAAATAGGCTCTTGATTCGCTTTCTAAGCAATGATCTTCTTCAAGATTCCTCAATTGTGTGGATCCTCGATCTGTACAACTCGAACCTAAGACAAAGAACGATTAAGTGAAATTCTTCAAGGCTCATCCGTCAAAATCCTCAAAACTTGTTCTTTTGAAAACCTTACGAGAACATATGACCTCTCCAAATTCCTCGCAACTATACTCTGCTCACAGGTACACATGTCATTCGCTGAATCACTAGGTTCTCATCAACTTAACTCATTTGCGGCGTTCCTCAAAGAAAAACTGCATACTTCTTCAGAGAACTCAATTGTTCAAATTCCTCAATCAAGAACATGGCGACGGTAAGAAGCCACGAAAGGAGGAAAGAAACCCGAGGTTATGACTGTGTTTGAAATCCCCGAGGAAATCTATGCTGACTCATCGCACACCGGATGAAGAAAACAAAAATCAACGCAAGGTGCGATTCGGAAGATTGAACGGAGATGGGCACGGAATGGAGGAATACAGATATGTAACTCCTAAGTACATGAAGAAATTCGCCTAATCCTCCATGCCCAAGAGCTCCATTGGCACTGGCCAAGTAGCTGATCCCACAAGCATCAAACGAGGTGAGGACTTTCCGATGAATGGGCTAAACGCCAAGCAAAATTGGCAAGACAAGCCAAGGAGGCAAAGTGAAGAAATTCAATGAGGATTCTGCCGCTGCTATCACATCGAGGCCTCGGTCAAACCGAGGAAATCCATGCCAAAGAAGCCTGCTCATAAGCCAAGTGCTTCACCATCTGCGCCCTCACGGCCAAGTTCCTCAAAGCACCCTCAAAGCAAATTCCTCACACCTGCTGCTGCTCCACCAAAGTCCTCAACAGCTCCGTCAAAGTCTTCATCCTGTGCACTGGCTACATGTCAAAGGACTGCTGGCTTCTCAATTGCCTCAGCGCTTCGCAAGTTCCTCAAGAGCTCCCATTTCTTCATCCGCCCGACTCGCTTGAAGACCAAAGCAACAACTGGACGAGGTCCTCGCCCAGCCCAAAGAAGAAACAGTTGCATTCCATGTGCCTTCGATGATGAAGGCGTCGATGATGAACTTGCGAAATCATCGAGACCGCCAAGAAAAGGCCGCTAGAGCCAAAGGCACATCTGCAAGCATCGCTGTTGATCCAAGAAAGTCCTCGACTATATTGATCTCTCGCACAAGGATCCCAATACCTCTATGCCTGACTTTCATCCGACACCGGACAAAGTCATATGTTGACTCACTTCATCGCTGAAGAAAATGGAAGTTTGAGAAGGAAAGGGAAATCAAAAGGCTCAATCAGTAAAGGAGAAGTTCTCAAGAAAAACGTTGTCAAGATGACACCGAGGAACTTCTCAAGGTCGAGACTGAAATTCAAGACCTCAAAGAAAACTTCGATTCCTATTATGCTGATTGGCAAGGAGCCAAGGTCGATTTGTGAACTCGACGGAGAAATTCACAAATGTTGCTGCCCAAAGTGCAACATGAAATTCCTCAGTGAAGCCTCGGCTCAGCAGATGAAGAACATACCAAAGACCACCGATGACGCTCAGGCTGCTGATGAAAATGTTAGTTCCAGGCTGATGATCCCATTCCACCACATTTGAAGAATTGTCGTGGCACCCACTAGTGGTGCGCCGAAGAAATCGATCAAGACAGGCAATCTGCATCGCCAGCTCAAGGAACTGAACCAAATCCTCGGCTCCTCCCGCGCCAACTCCAACTCCAATTCTTCCATCCGCCTCGATGTGAAGAAAACCAAGGCTGCGAACGAGCTGCGTGGAAGAAAAGGAAAGCATCACCTGCGTGATTCTTGACTGCGAAGAAAATGAGGCCTATGACCAGCTCATACGAAAATCCAATTGATGTTGTTCCAATTTCTCCATGCCATCAAAGGACGTTGTTCCTTTTGGAGAAGACTATGAGATCCCAATTGATCGATGAAGAACATCATTCTGCTGCTTTCCGTCGAGCAGATTGATGAAGAAATTGAAGTGGATGCAATCCCT
Organism: Aegilops longissima; assembly: GCA_021605205.1. Classification (NCBI taxonomy): domain Eukaryota; kingdom Viridiplantae; phylum Streptophyta; class Magnoliopsida; order Poales; family Poaceae; genus Aegilops; species Aegilops longissima. The sequence goes on from CM038682.1 coordinate 552,374,781, forward strand.
TCAACCCCGCCATTCCTCACCTATGCCTCGGTTCACGGTGAAGAGGCTGGTGTTGAGGAAATTGAAGATGAAGATGTGGATATAGGGTGCACCACACGGTGATGAATGATGACTTTGGGAAAGTCTGCATCCCAATACTCCTCTCTTCACCCCGCTCCAACAGATTCCTCGGTCCCTCGCACAAACAGTCCAAATGGACTCTGCGAAACTCAACCCACTTTCTCTCGTGCATGAAGAAATTCCAGCCACTAGTCTTTGATGAAACTGCTCATCGCTGATCCTCGATCGCATCTGTTGAGGAACAAGAAATTCCTCACCCTGAAGAACCTGATCTTGCGATTCCTGAGGTGGTGATGCAACTCACTGACACCCCTCTGCCCAAGCAAAAGAATCCGTTCTCAAGCAAGCAAAAGTTCAAGGCTGAAGATTTCTTTGCCGAGCACGTGTTCTTCACTGACTATAATCCATATGATTCTTCTCGCATTAGGAAGAGGCGTTTCTGGACTGCCAGCCAAGCCAACTTATATTCCTCAGTGCTCTTCAACAAGGATAAAGTCTCCGATCATGCTCATATTCCTCATGTGGACATGGAGTCGCTGCCAGGCTTTGAGCCAGTCCTCAGTGTTCTTCATGACGCAGGACTTCTAAATTTCTGCACCGATATCTCGTGGATGGAATGAAGAACTAATTCTTGCTTTTATGCAACGCTGCACATCACCGGAGACGTCAAGACGTGAACTCATGGGTCTTAGATGGATGTCGAAAATACTCACTACAAGGCACCAAGAATCTGAATTGCTTCGTGCCCTACCACTCGATCCTCCACTTGATGGTGCACGCCAGATCTACAACGAACCGTAACTTTCAAATCACTATATGCAAGTGCCGATGAAGCCTTTGAAGCCAAGGCAGGCCCTAAGAACCAAATTCCTCGTCAAGGAATTATTGTATGTGCCTCGGACTGTCTATCGGATTCTGACGAAGACAATGAGTCCTATCAAGGGCCACGACTCGAACGATGAAGAAGTCGTTGGCATCATGAAGAATATGCTTTTCAACATCATCCATGGCGTTCCCGTCAACTTCCATGATTTCTTCATGAGGACTCTGGCAAATATTGCTATGTCACCATTTGAGCTGAAGCCTTATGCGCCTTGGATTATGAGATTCATCAGGACAAGGTCTTCACTCAATTACAAGGCTGATACTTTGAACCATTGCAGCTACTTGCCCCCGATTGAAGTCCTCAAACGGACATTTACCTCGAGATGATGACAAGGGCAAGGCTACTGCTGTGATCGATGAAGGCATTCGTCCATTGGATGGACAGCCAAAGCAGCATCCTACTCCACCAATGATGACTCGCCACACATGACTGCCGCAAATACCTCATCAAGCAAAGTCCTCAAGCTATCGCACCGGTCGATGATGATCGTGAGTTACTCCTCGTCTTCATCGGAAGGTTGATCGTAATCATAAATGGGTCAAGCGTCGGTTTGGTTCATTTCTTCACAACATGACCTCAAGACACAATGCAAGTGAAGAAAACCACTACTACCTCCATGAAACCTTCAAACGCACTGGGCTGTTCTTTCACATGTCTCTGATCTTGTAAGAACCGACGTCAATGGGACTCAAGGAAGAATTTGATTGGACTGCACCTCCTCCGAAGAAATACAAGAAGGCCAAAGTTCCTTCCTTGGTGGCCAGCTCCTATTCTTCATCTCGCGACACTGATGAAAATGAAGACTTGGACGACACCGCGGCTGGTCCTACTTCAACAACCGACCCCAACAATGCTGGCGCTCCGTCTTCAACTTGAAATTCTTCAGGAGCGTTAGTCCTCAGTTTCGATCCTTTTGGTCATCTGATGACAAAGGGGGAGAAATTTGAGTTAGTCTTCAAGCGGGTCTAGCTTATTGCCTATATACAGTAATTTAAATTTGTTAAGTTACAACTCTCGTTCTTCTGAAACTTTTTATTGGATCGAGTTGTAATCTTAAACCCGATGGTGCTTTGATACTTTTGATGCATTATGCTCTTGCACTATGCTCTGATTCTCATGAGCTCCTTGAAAATCTTCATAGCAAATCGATTTGGGCTCTGACACTCTTGATGCGTTATTTTGCATGCATGTTCCTCATTAATGATATCGCACGCATACTGAATAACATCAAGCACCATATTTCATCATGCATTTCAAATTCTTCATATTATAAGTCAAATGCGTGCATGAATTACAAGATATAGGGGGAGATCTCCATGATTCAACTCTTCAAATGTGCATTGCCTCAAAAGCAAATTCCTCACTATGCACATCTTCTGGGGGAGTTATTCTATATCTTGTAATCAAATTCCTCATTATAAGTATTTACACCTCATATGTTTATCCCCGTTGAAAACTTAACCTATATTGTCATCAATCACCAAAAAGGGGGCGATTGTAAGTGCATCTAGTGCCCCTTAGTGATTTTGGTGTATTGAAGACTTATAGGTTAAGGAACTAATGCGTTTGTGAGTGTACACAGGTCTATAAGTCTATGAGGAGTTTGATATTTGCAGAGAAAGTCGACCCCTAAAAATGAAGTTCTTCAACTGAAGACTTTGATATTCTGAAGACTTTCCATGTGATGTGACCTTGAAGACTTGGTATTCATTTGAGGAACACATGTGAAGTGAAGAAATTGGTGTGACCTTGAAGACTTGGTATTCATTTGAGGAACATGAAGCGTGAAGACTTTTGTTTTCGTAGTTTCATTTTCTCTTTCTTGAGTCATAGGAAACACCGTGACTGTTAAAGGGGGTCGAGGAAATACTAAGGAAAAATTTCCATGTGATGCTCAACTCAAAATCCTACACCTACCAATCCCTTCGAGTGAAGCCTTTGAAATCTCATACAGATTCAGTCAATTTCAAAGGATGAGACGAAGTTCTTACAGTCAATGAGGAATTTGTTCGACCGAGGAGTTAGGAATTCGCCAAATCTTGGATTGCCTACACAAATGAGGAACATGATAGCCCCGAGGAATTTGATATTCAAATTTCCGACCCTCTGTCGTCTTCTTGGCCACCTGTCCCAAAATATCTTATCCACCTAACGGTCATATCATTGAAGGGCATTTATGTCTTATCATGTCGGGCTGCTCCCTAGGCTATAAATAGCCGCCCCTACAACCACTAGCTGGTTGGCTGCTCGAGAGAACTTGACACTTGTCATTTGAGAGCAACCCATCCTCCGAGGACTTTGAGCGAAAATCATCAAGTGAGGAAAACCCAAAACCAAACCCCTACAAACCCAAAGTGATTGAGCATCATCAAGAGATTGATCCTGCGTGGATCCGACGCTTGTTACCTTTGAAGACTGTGCTTCTTCCAGACGGTTAGGCGTCATGGTCTAGAGCATCCAAGAGAAATTGTGGATCGCCGAGTGACCAAGTCTGTGAAGGTTTGGAAGTCGCTCAAGACTTACCACGAGTGATTGGACGAGGTCTGTGACCTTAGTTCAAGGAGAATACGGTGAGGACTTGGTGTCCCGAGCTGCGTGCTCAGCGACCGGGTGTCCGGACTGTGTGTCCTTGAGTTTAAATACTCAGCCACTCCAACCAGACGTATAATCGAGACACCAGTTGGAACTGGTCTACCAAATCATTGTCTTCACCAACCTAATCTGGTTCTATTTCCTCAACCCTTTCATTTCCTCATTATTGTGTTGAGTGCTTGTTCATATCTGTGTTTGAAGACTTTGATCAAGACTTTCACAATTTCCTCAGTTCAATTTCTTCATCTGTTTGTCTTCATCTTGTGTTATCCTGTGATTACGCTTTTCAGACTGTGCTAGTCTTCATTTCATCATGATGACCATGCGTGTATTCTGTTATGCTTACTTCTGAGTACTTATTCCGCTGCAAGTAGTTCTTCGCTAAGGAATTTCCTCACCAGCAAATTCCTCAGTGAAGAATTCATAAAAAATCGCCTATTCACCCCCCCTCTAGTCGATATAACGCACTTTCAGTGGAGTTTCCTATGCAAGCGCCCACCTCGCGAGGATCAAGTGACGCAAGCCATGACGACCTAGCCCAGGCAGGCACCAGCGGGTGCAGAAGGACAGGTGCTACCTCTTGAGCACTGCGTTGGATTTCCCCGAAGAGGAGAGGATGATGCAGCAAAGTAGCGTAAGTATTTCCCTTAGTTTTTGAGAACCAAGGTATCAATCTAGTAGGAGGCATGCACGAGTCCCTCGTACCTACACAAAACAAATAGCTCAACGCAACCAACGCGATTAGGGGTTGTCAATCCCTTCACGGTCACTTACGGGAGTGAGATCTGATAGAGATGATAGATAATATTTTTGGTATTTTTGGATATAAAGATGCAAGGTAAAATAAAAGGCAAAGTAAAAAAGCAAAGCAATAATAAAGTGATTGGAGATTGATATGATGAGAATAGACCCGGGGGCCATAGATTTCACTAGTGGCTTCTCTCAAGAGCATAAGTATTTTACGCTGGGTGAACAAATTACTGTTGAGCAATTGACAAAATTGAGCATAGTTATGAGAATATCTAGGTATGATCATGTATATAGGCATCATGTCCGAGACAAGTAGACCGACTCCTGCCTGCATCTACTACTATTACTCCACTCATCGACCGCTATCCAAAGATGCATCTAGAGTATTAAGTTCAAGAAAACAGAGTAACGCCTTAAGCAAGATGACATGATGTAGAGGATAAATTCATGCAATATGATAAAAACCCCATCTTGTTATCCTCGATGGCAACAATACAATACGTGCCTTGCTGCCCCTCATCACTTCGGGAAAGGACACCGCAAGATTGAACCCAAAGCTAAGCACTTCTCCCATTGCAAGAAAAACCAATCTAGTAGGCCAAACCAAACTGATAATTCGAAGAGACTTGCAAAGATAACCAATCATACATTAAAGAATTCAGAGAAGATTCAAATATTGTTCATAGATAATCTTGATCATAAACCCACAATTCATCGGTCTCAACAAACACACCGCAAAAAGAAGATTACATTGAATAGATCTCCACGAGAGAGGGGGAGAACATTGCATTGAGATCCAAAAAGAGAGAAGAAGCCATCTAGCTACTAAGTATGGACCCGAAGGTCTGAGGTAAACTACTCACACTTCATCGGAGGGGCTATGGTGATGATGTAGAAGCCCTCCGTGATCGATTCCCCTTCCGGTGGAGCTCCGGAACAGGCCCCAAGATGGGATCTCGTGGATACAGAAAGTTGCGGTGGTGGAATTAGGTTTTTGGCTCCGTCTCTGGTCATTTAGGGGTACATAGGTATATATAGGAGGAAGGAGTACGTCGATGGAGCTTCGAGGGGCCCAAGAGGCAGGGGCGCGCCCTAGGGGGGCGCCCTCCACCCTCGTGACCGCCTCTCTTCTTTCTTGACGGATGATGTCTACTACACAACCTTCTTCTTGTAGGCGTTGTTGGGCCTGCAAGTGCACAGGTTTGTAGGACAGTAGCAAATTTCCCTCAAATGGATGACCTAAGGTTTATCAATCCATGGGAGGCGTAGGATGAAGATGGTCTCTCTCAAGCAACCCTGCAACCAAATAACAAAGAGTCTCTTTTGTCCCCAACACACCCAATACAATGGTAAATTGTATAGGTGCACTAGTTCATGAAGAGATGGTGATACAAGTGCAATATGGATGGTAGATATAGGTTTTTGTAATCTGAAAATATAAAAACAGCAAGGTAACAAGTGATAAAAGTGAGCGTAAACGGCATTGCAATGCTAGGAAACAAGGCCTAGGGTTCATACTTTCACTAGTGCAAGTTCTCTCAACAATAATAACATAGTTGGATCATATAACTATCCCTCAACATGCAACAAAGAGTCACTCCAAAGTCACTAATAGCGGAGAACAAACGAAGAGATTATGGTAGGGTACGAAACCACCTCAAAGTTATTCTTTCCAGTCAATCTGTTGGGCTATTCCTATAAGTGTCACAAACAGCCCTAGAGTTCGTACTAGAATAACACCTTAAGACACAAATCAACCAAAACCCTAATGTCACCTAGATACTCCAATGTCACCTCAAGTATCCGTGGGCATGATTATACGATATGCATCACACAATCTCAATTCATCTATTCAAACCAACACATAGAACCTCAAATAGTGCCCAAAGTTTCTACCGGAGAATCACGACGAAAACATGTGCCAACCCCTATGCATAGGTTCATGGGCGGAACCCGCAAGTTGATCACCAAGACATACATCAAGTGAATCACGTGATATCCCATTGTCACCACAGATACGCATGGCAAGACATACATCAAGTGTTCTCAAAACTTTAAAGACTCAGTCCGATAAGATAACTTCAAAGGGGAAACTCAATCCATTACAAGAGAGTAGAGGGGGAGAAGAAACATAAGATCCAACTATAATAGCAAAGCTCGCGATACATCAAGATCGTGCCAAATCAAGAACACGAGAGAGAGAGAGAGAGAGAGAGAGAGAGAGAGATCAAACACATAGCTAATGGTACATACCCTCAGCCCCGAGGGTGAACTACACTCTCCTCGTCATGGAGAGTGTAGGGATGATGAAGATGGCCATCGGTGATGGGTTCCCCCTCCGGCAGGGTGCCGGAACGGGCTCCCGAGAGGTTTTTGGTGGCTCTGGAGGTTTTTCGGTGGCGGAACTCCCGATCTATCTTCTATTCTGGAAGTTTTAGGATACGTGGGTATATATGGGTGCAGGGAGTACGTCGGTGGAGCTACGGGGTCCCCATGAGGCAGGGGGCGCGCCCTAGGGGGGTGGGCTTGCCCCCCACCCTCGTGAGGACCTCCCTCATCTCCTGACGTAAGGTCCAAGTCTATCTGGTAGGTTTCCTTCCAAAAATAACTTCTCCAGTTGATTTCGTTCGTTTTGATCCGCTTGATATTCCTTTTCCTCGAAACTTTGAAATAGGCATAAAACAAAGAATCTGGGCTGGGCCTCCGGTTAATAGGTTAGTCCCAAAAATAATATAAAAGTGGATAATAAAGCCCAATATTGCCTAAAACAGTAGATAATATAGCATGGAGAAATCAAAAATTATAGATACGTTGGAGACGTATCAAGCATCCCCAAGCTTAATTCATGCTCGTCCTCGAGTAGGTAAATGATAAAAAAGATAATTTTTGATGTGGAATGCTACTTGGCATAATTTCAATGTAATTCTTCTTAATTGTGGTAAGAATATTCAGATCCGAAAGATTCAAGACAAAAGTTCATATTGACATAAAAATAATAATACTTCAAGCATACTAACAAAGCAATCATGTCTTCTCAAAATAACATGGACAAAGAAAGTTATCCCTACAAAATCATATAGTCTGGCTATGCTCTATCTTCACCACACAAAATATTCAAATCATGCACAATCCCGATGACAAGTCAAGCAATTGTTTCATACTTTAACATTTTCAAAACTTTTTCAATCTTCACGCAATACATGAGCGTGAGCCATGGACATAGCACTATATGTGGAATAGAATGGTGGTTGTGGAGAAGACAAAAAGGGAGAAGATAGTCTCACATCAACTAGGCGTATCAACGGGCTATCGAGATGCCCATCAATAGATATCAATGTGAGTGAGTAGGGATTGCCATGCAACGGATGCAGTAGAGCTATAAGTATATGAAAGCTCAACAAAAGAAACTAAGTGGGTGTGCATCCAACTCGCTTGCTCATGAAGACCAAGGGCATTTGAGGAAGCCCATCATTGGAATATACAAGCCAAGTTCTATAATGAAAAATTCCCACTAGTATATGAAAGTGACAAAACGAGAGACTCTCTATCATGAAGATCTTGGTGCTACTTTGAAGCACAAGTGTGGTAAAAGGATATTAGCATTGTCCCTTCTCCCTTTTTCTCTCATTTTTTTATTTGGGCCTTTTCTCCTTTTTTTATGGCCTCTTTTTTTCATTTTCCTTTTTTTATTTTTCGTCCGGAGTCTCATCCTGACTTGTGGGGGAATCATGGTCTCCATCATCCTTTCCTCACTGGGACAATTCTCTAATAACGATGATCATCACACTTTTATTTTCTTACAACTCAACAATTAAAACTCGATACTTAGAACAAAATATGACTCTATGTGTACGCCTCCGGCGGTGTACCGGGATATGCAATGAATCAAGAGTGACATGTATGAAAGAATTATGAACGGTGGCTTTGCCACAAATATGATGTCAACTACATGATCATGCTAAGCAATATGACAATGATGGAGCGTGTCATAATAAACGGAATGGTGGAAAGTTGCATGGCAATATATCTCGGAATGGCTATGGGAATGCCATGATAGGTAGGTATGGTGGCTGTTTTGAGGAAGATTTATGGTGGGTGTATGATACCGACGAAAAGTGCACGGTATTAGAGAGGCTAGCAATGGTGGAAGGAGGAGAAGTGTGTATAATCCATGGACTCAACATTAGTCATAAAGAACTCATATACTTATTGCAAAAATCTACAAGTTATCAGAGCAAAGTATTACGCATGCTCCTAGGGGGATAGATTGGTAGGAAAAGACCATCGCTCGTCCCCGACCGCCACTCATAAGGAGGACAATCAATAAATAAATCATGCTCCGACTTCATAACATAATGGTTCACCACATGTGCATGCTACGGGAATCACAAGCTTTAACACAAGTATTTCTCAAATTCACAACTACTCAACTAGCATGACTCTAATATCACCATCTTCATATCTCAAAACAATTATCAAGCATCAAACTTCTCTTAGCATTAAACACACTCAAAAGAAAGTTTTACAAATCTTGAATACCGAGCATATTAGGATTATTTAAGCAGATTACCATGCTATTTAAGACTCTCAAAATAATCTAAGTGAAGCATGAGAGATCAATAGTATCTTTAAAATAAATCCACCGTCGTGCTCTAAAATATAGAACTGAAATACTAGAGCAAACAACAAACTACTCCGAAAGATATAAGTGAAGATCAATGAGTAGTTGAATGATTATGCAACTATGTGAAGACTCTCTAACAATTTAAAATTTCAGATCTTGATACTTTATTCAAACAGAAAGCAAAGCTAAAGAAAATAAAATGATGCTCCAAGCAAAACACATATCATGTGGTGAATAAAAATATAGCTCCAAGTAAAGTTACCGATGAACGAAGACGAAAGAGGGGATGCCTTCCGGGGCATCCCCAAGCTTAGGCTCTTGGTTATACTTGAATATTAACTTGGGGTGCCTTGGGCATCCCCAAGCTTAGGCTCTTGCCACTCCTTATTCCATAGTCCATCGAATCTTTACTCAAAACTTGAAAACTTCACAACACAAAACTTAACAGAAAACTCGTGAGCTCCGTTAGCGAAAGAAAACAAAACACCACTTCATGGTACTGTAATAAACTCATTCTTTATTTATATTGGTGTTAAACCTACTGTATTCCAACTTCTCTATGGTTTATAAACTATTTTACTAGCCATAGATTCATCAAAATAAAGCAAGCAACACAATGAAAACAGAATCTGTCAGGAACAGAACAGTCTGTAGTAATCTGTAACTAACGCAAACTTCTGGAACTCCAAAAATTCTAAACTAAATTGCTGGACCTGAGGAATTTGTCTAGTAATCATCTGAAAAAAGAATCAACTAAATATCACTCTCCAGTAAAAAGTTGTAGCTAATCTCGTGAGCGCTAAAGTTTCTGTTTTTTACAGCATGATCATGAAGACTTCACTCAAGTCTTCCTAAAGGTTCTACTTGGCACAAACACTAATTAAAACATAAAACCACATCTTAACAGACTCTAGATGTATTATTTATTCCTAAACGGAACCAAAAAGCAAGAAACTAAAATAAAATTGGGTTGCCTCCCAACAAGCGCTTTCGTTTAACGCCCCTAGCTAGGCGTGATGATTTCAATGAGGCTCACATAAAAGATAAGAATTGAAACATAAAGAGAGCATCATGAAGAATATGACTAGCACACTTAAGTCTAGCCCACTTCCTATGCATAGGGATTTTGTGAGCAAACAACTTATGGGAACAAGAATCAACTTGCATAGGAAGGTAAAACAAGCATAACTTCAAGATTTTAAGCACATAGAGAGAGGAAACTTGATATTATTGCAATTCCTACAAGCATATGTTCCTCCCTCATAATAATTTTCAGTAGCATCATGAATGAATTCAACAATATAACCAGCACCTAAAGCAATCTTTTCATGATCTACAAGCATAGAAAATTTACTACTCTCCACATAAGCAAATTTCTTCTCATTCGGAATAGTGGGAGTATCATAAGAGACTTGAACACTAAAAATTGTTTCCACATTAAAAGAAATGTTCAGAAAAAGGGTAATCATAATCATGACAAGATTTGTAAATATAATCATCACTACTTTTTATAGCATAAGTTTCGTCACAATAATCATCATAAGTAGCAACTTCGTTCTCATCATAATCGATTGAAACCTCTCCCAAGATAGTGGAATCACTAAATAAAGTTGACACTCTTCCAAATCCACTTTCATCAATATAATCATCATAGGTACAAGGCATGCTATCATCATAACAACTTTGCATATCAAAACTTGGGATGCTAAAAATATCATCTTCATTAAACATAGCATCCCCAAGCTTGGGACAAACATTAATTCCAGCAAATATATTCTCAAATATTTCATTCTCATAAAACATAGCTTCCCCAAGCTTGGGCTCTTTCATATCATAAGCATAATCACTCTCATCATTAAAAATATTGATCGCACCAATAGTGTAGCAATTATCATCATCACAATGAGCAGTAGGAGCAACATCATTTGGAAGGGATACCTTTTTACCTTTGTTGCCCCTTCTTTTCCTTTTCTTTTTCACATTATGTGTGGGTTCAACCTTCCTCTTTGAGCTCCTTATTGACGAGATTGGTTGATTAGAAAGCTCCTCCTCGTTACCTGATTCATCATAAGAAATAATAGGAGGATATTGGGAGGTCTCTTCCCTTTCATTAGTATTCTCATCATCTTCTATTTGCTTTCTCTTCTTTATGTAATTGGCAATATAAGGATTTTCAATGCAATTCACCACACAATACAAATAAATCTTCTCTAGATCAATATCAAGGAATTTCTTATGGGCAAATTCTGGAAGGTCCTTAAGTAAACGTTTCAACTCTTCATAACCCAAAAGCAAACTAAGTTCATTATAATGTGCAAGGGAAATCAAATCATCACAATTTTTGGACACAATTTGGTCATGAAACAATTTGCATTGGAGATGTAAATGACCACGTTCATTGCAAAGTTCACAAGTACGGCAAAGAAAATTCAAATTTTCAGCACTCACATCTAGCATTTCTTGCAACCATTTAGTTTCTAAATGCTTATGCCTCTTGCAATAAATATCCTCTCTATTTGGTGTGTTCATGCAAACATGCACTCCACAAAAGTTGACATGCTCATAAGAGATATTTTCATCATAACTAGTGCAATCATCATTAGTACTATGGATATTCAAGGAGTTTATACTAACAACATTGCAATCATGCTCATCATACAAAGACCTAGTGCCAAACATTTTAATGCATTCTTCTTCTAACACTTTGGCACAATTTTCCTTCCCATCATACTCACGAAAGATATTAAAAAGATGAAGCGTATGAGACAAACTCAATTCCATTTTTTTTGTAGTTTTATTTTATAAACTAAACTAGTGCTAAAACAAGAAACAAAAAGATTCGATTGCAAGATCTAAAGATAAACCTTCAAGCACTCACCTCCCCGGCAACGGCGCTAGAAACTGCTTGAGGTCTACTACACAACCTTCTTCTTGTAGGCGTTGTTGGGCCTGCAAGTGCACAGGTTTGTAGGACAGTAGCAAATTTCCCTCAAGTAGATGACCTAAGGTTTATCAATCCGTGAGAGGCGTAGGATGAAGATGGTCTCTCTCAAGCAACCCTGCAACCAAATAACAAAGAGTCTCTTGTGTCACCAACACACCCAATACAATGGTAAACTGTATAGGTGCACTAGTTCGGCGAAGAGATGGTGATACAAGTGCAATATGGATGGTAGATATAGGTTTTTGTAATCTGAAAATATAAAAACAGCAAGGTAACAAGTGATAAAAGTGAGCGTGAACGGTATTGCAATGCTAGGAAACAAGGCCTAGGGTTCATACTTTCACTAGTGCAAGTTCTCTCAACAATAATAACATAGTTGGAGCATATAACTATTCCTCAACATGCAACAAAGAGTCACTCCAAAGTCACTAATACCGGAGAACAAACGAAGAGATTATGGTAGGGTACGAAACCACCTCAAAGTTATTCTTTCCAGTCAATCCGTTGGGCTATTCCTATAAGTGTCACAAACAGCCCTAGAGTTCGTACTAGAATAACACCTTAAGACACAAATCAACCAAAATCCTAATGTCACCTAGATACTCCAATGTCACCTCAAGTATCCGTGGGCATGATTATACGATATGCATCACACAATCTCAATTCATCTATTCAAACCAACACATAGAACCTCAAACAGTGCCCAAAGTTTCTACCAGAGAATCACGATGAAAACATGTGCCAACCCCTATGCATAGGTTCATGGGCGGAACCCGAAAGTCGATCACCAAGACATACATCAAGTGAATCACGTGATATCCCATTGTCAACACAGATACGCACGGCAAGACATACATCAAGTGTTCTCAAATCTTTAAAGACTCAATCCGATAAGATAACTTCAAAGGGGAAACTCAATCCATTACAAGAGAGTAGAGGGGGAGAAGAAACATAAGATCCAACTATAATAGGAAAGCTCGCGATACATCAAGATCGTGCCAAATCAAGAACACGAGAGAGAGAGAGAGAGAGAGAGAGAGAGAGAGAGAGAGAGAGATCAAACACATAGCTGCTGGTACATACCCTCAACCCCGAGGGTGAACTACTCCCTCCTCGTCATGGAGAGTGTCGGGATGATGAAGATGGCCACCGATGATGGGTTCCCCCTCCGGAAGGGTGCCGGAACGGGCTCCCGAGAAGTTTTCGGTGGCTCTGGAGGTTTTGCGGCGGCGGAACTCCCGGTCTATCTTCTGTTTTCGAAGTTTTAGGATACGTGGGTATATATGGGTGCAGGGAGTACGTCGGTGGAGCTACGGGGGCCCCACGAGGCAGGGGGCGCGCCCCCCACCCTCGTGAGCACCTCCCTCATCTCCTGATGTAGGGTCCAAGTCTATCTGGTAGGTTTCCTTCCAAAAATGACTTCTCCAGTTGATTTCGTTCCGTTTTGACTCCGTTTGATATTCCTTTTCCTCGAAACACTGAAATAGGCATAAAACAACAAATCTGGGCTGGGCCTCCGGTTAATAGGTTAGTCCCAAAAATAATATAAAAGTGGATAATAAAGCCCAATATTGCCTAAAACAGTAGATAATATAGCATGGAGCAATCAAAAATTATAGATACGTTGGAGACGTATCAACGGAGGGTCCAAGTCTCCTGGATCATATGTGATGAGAAAATCACGTTCCCGAAGGTTTCATTCTGTTTGGACCCCGTTTGATATTCCGTTTCTTCGAAACACTGAAATAGGCAAAAAAACAGCAATTCTGGGCTGGGCCTCCGGTTAATAGGTTAGTCCCAAAAGTAATATAAAATTGGAAAATAAAGCCCAATATGGTCCAAAACAGTAGATAATATAGCATGGAGCAATCAAAAATTATAGATACGTTGGAGACGTATCAACAGGTTTCCGCTTTGGTGCTAAGAAGGCAAGCGCGGGCGCAGAGCCCTTCCATTTCGATGCAACAAGACCAAGACCACCAGGACGGCAGGACGGATGTCATCGCTGATCCCACCATGGCGTCACGTAAACCCGGGTATGGGCAGCCCGGCCCAGCGACCCAGCCCGAGCCCAACCCAAAAAACCCGGGCTCGGTCGGGCTTTATATTCGGGTCGAGCTCGGGCTTCTATTTTTCTGTATTTCAGGCCAGGCTTTCGAGCTTTGGGCGGGGCTTACACGCGCGCATACTGAAAAATAGCATTCGGGCCGGGCTTTTGGGCTTTTGGCTTTGGGCTCGATTTTGGGCCGGGCTCGGGCTTGAAAAAAGGGAGTATTTTGGGTTCCGGGCCGGTCTTGGGCTTGAGAACTGAAGATCGTGCTTTTACAAGCCCGCCCCGACGTTTGCCCGGGTTTAGCATCACGGCCAGAAGCTTTGCCGGCAAAGACCACCTTTCGTCAGGATAAGATGTACTTCTTGTCCCCTTTCAAATTGGCCGTTGTGGAATCCCTTCCCGCCTTCATTTTCGGGGAAGAGGACCAAGGCCACTATATATACGACATAGCCACTACCATAGGGGGAGATCGGACTGGATACATATAGGAAGTAGCCACTCACCCAAGAATAGACATTCGAAGGTTGTTCTTCCCCTTGTACAAGTTCATCCTCAGCCCACCGCGAGGCTAATCCACCACAAAGCAGGAGTAGGGTCTTACACCGCAAGGTGGCCCGAACGTGGGTAAACTGCCACGTCCCTTGTCTTTCTAGTTCATCGAGCTAGGTTGTGAGATCGATGATTGGGTAGGCGAGAGGGGCTGAGTTCTTAACACACGACCCAGAGTTCGAACCTTCTTGGGTCTACAGAGCCCTGAATCCGACACCATCTGTCCTTGGTGCGCGGAGAGAAATAATTACAATACGGCCCTCATTTACATAGTAGGTCGGGGCTACTTTGGTAACTTCCAGTTTCCCCTATCACATGGCACCCCCATTTCCTCTCCCCCTCCCGCAAAAAAGACTACTCCACAGCACCAGAGAATCTTACGGCACACCGTCCGTACTACATCGTCCTTTCTACCCCTCCCCTCTCGAAACCCTAGAATGCTCAACCACCGACGTACCAGGGCCCATTCACTGCCAGCGGCGCCCACCTCGCACGGATCTGCTTCTGCGGCCGCATCTACCCCTCCTACCTCTCCTAGAAACAAGTAGACTGCTCATCCACCACTGTACCATAGCCCATTCAGTGCCGGCCTTATCCACGGCGCTGGATCTGCTTCGCTGGTACTCTCGTCAACCGCGGCGCATCTGCAGCGGCTCCTTCGTACTCCCCACCGGAGACGTTTCGTCCACACCCCCGGAGCCGCCCCACTGAAACCCCCATCGACAGCCTCTAATCCTCTTCGCCGACACCTTCCTCAACCCTACCGGAGCCGCTTCGCCAACACCATCCTCAACCCTACCGGAGCCGCTTCGCTGACACCATCCTCAACCCTACTGGAGTAGCTTCGCCTATACCATTTTCAACCCAACCCGGGCCACTCTGCCAACACCCAAGTCCACGGCCTCAGATCCGCTTTGTTGCACCCTCGTCCAACCTACGGGAGCAGCTTCTGACACCCCGTCCACGGCCGCAAATCCGCATCGTCGACACCATCCCGAACCCAAGCACCGGAGCAGCTTCACTGATGCCCTTGTCCACGGCCTCAGATCCGCTTTGCCCGCACCATAGTCCACCCTACCGGAGCCGCTCCACAAACACCCTACTCCACGGTTCTAGATCTCCTTACCGGACCCCGACAGCTAGAGCAGTGTCATCACCCTTGACGTTTCTAACCTGAATCCCACCGGCTGGCAAGATGCCAAGCATCCGCTGCGGCCTAGGTACTTGTCACCTTTAAACTCGTCCAGCATCACCTACCCGATGTACTTCAAATATACTAATAGGTCGCTGTTACATGTTATGCAGCTGGCAAAAACTACAAGGACGATGTTTCTTCTGGATCTAACAGCTTGGCCAACCAAGATCCTGGACTGAGGCATTGCTATGATCTTGTAAGTGCGTCTCTCTCTCTTGTATTGGTGTGTGCCTGCTAGCGTGCTTTGCTAGGATTTTGGACTAGTAATCCCTTTGTGCAGACAATGAGTTCCACTACTGGCTGCTAAATTAGAGATGTAGATGTCATACATGATACTCCCTCTGTTCCTAAATACAAGTCTTTCTAGAGATTCCACTATAGACTACATAGAGAGCAAAATGAGTGAATTTACACTAAAAAATGCATCTATATACATCTATATGTGGTCCATACTGGAATCTCTACAAAGACATGTATTTAGGAACAGATGTAGTACATTACACAAAATCATAGATGGCATGTAGGAATTCCAGTGCACTACACTAGGCTCCCTTAGAGTGCCTGCTAGTCTAGTACACAGAGTCATGGCTAGTTTATGCTACACACACAATCGTTAATTGGTGGTTTAAATATGTGCAAGGGATATGCAATATATTATCATGTAGAGATATCTGAAATTTGCCGTGTTAACTTGCACATAGGGTTACGCACTGAAAAAGTACAAGATTTCCTAGTACAAGATGTATGTGGCAATTTCATGGAACATCACAAAAAAGGAGAGGCAACGGTGAGCCTATATACAGTGTGCTATGGTAGGTCACTCCCATTGCAATCATCATGACATGTTATTTGTATGTCAGTGTTGTTGGCCAAGTTTCTTAGGGACTGTTATTTCGAGTTATCCTAGGAAATTAAGAACCTTTGAAAGTGTGTTATGGCAGCTCATAGCAATTCATCATATAGCAGCAATAGGAGCACCTTATAGCAACAAATCATATAGCAGCAGCAGAAGTAGCAGCTCATAGCAATTCATCATATAGTAGCAGCAGATCATAGCAATTCATCGTATAGCAGCAGCAGGAACCCTAGCGCTGCAGACGGGGGATCGAGGTAGAGGGAAAGGGTAGAGGAGATGCAAGCGGGCAGGGCAATGAATGCTTGCGCGTTTGTTTTTACTTGAGGGTCAGGTGTGACGCGAGCGTGAGTAGTGGCATTTTGAGTGTAATATGGGTAGACAACTGAGTCAATTCGCTATTCCCCTTCCCTTCAATTTTTAGTGAGCTTCGACCCGAAGCACCACCCCCCACAAAGCAAAATAAATTAAGCCTAAGCCCATAACTCACAAATGACTTCTTTACATTTTTATGGCTTATTTTAACAATAAGCTCTGAAAAGTCAGAATAGAACTGGCCCTTAACCTGCAATTCAATTGTGCGTGCAATGATGAATCACTCCTGCCTGCTATAGTGTACATTTAGGCATCATACATGGCATAACCTAATACATGTGCATTTCATTATAGCATCTGAAATATTCAATGTTTATGTTAGTTCATACGTTGCGCATGATGTTTAAATGCCCCTTAAATTTGGTCAGTCAATTGATGGTCCTTAAGCCTCCTTCTATGCTTCTTCTCTTGATATGTAATTCAGTGTTGTGCAAGATTTGCTCACCATCTGTTCAATTGCCTGTTTGTATCAGCCAATCATACTAGGACTGTTTGCTTTGATTACTTGTTGTTCTTGACCTAACAGAGCTTGTCAACAATTTAAACACTAAGGCCTGCTGTAGTGGGGGCTTGTATAACTCATAGGTGACATAAAGGTTTGGCTGTACACTAAAGTAGTGTAACACCCCGGATGTAACTTTCCATATTTGTATCTCCAACTCTTGCCATTTTGGCATTGTGATATGATATTCCCTCCGTGGTTGGGTTTTTCCTCTTTTTGCTTTTTGTCCATGTCATGCATTTCATATCATGTCATCATGTGCATCGCATTTGCATACGTGTTAGTCTCATGATTCCGAGCATTTTTCCCGTTGTCCGTTTTGCAATCCGGCACTCCTATGTCCCCGGCGCCCCTTTACGCTTTTTCCGTGAGCGGGTACTAAACCTTCTGGAATGGACCGAGGTTTGTCAAGTGGCCTTGGTATACCACCATAGACCATCGGTCAAGTTTCAGGTCATTTGGAGCTCGTTTGGTACTCCAACGGTTAACCGCACTCTCGCAAAGGCCTCTTTTAAGTTGCATCCCAACACCCCTTCAAAATAGTCCAATAACCCATCTAAGTCACTTCCATGCTCTCCGTCTGCTCGATCACGATCGTGGGCGAAAACTACACCTCATTTGGACTCTCCTAGCTCCTCTATGCCTATATATACACCCCCATTCCAAATCCGGATCAAACCCTAGACGTTTTCCCCGCCGCCACGGACACGCCCGCCGCGCCGTCCTCGCCGGCGCGCCGCCGCTGCCTTGGCCACCACCTCATCTCCACCGGCGACCGCCCCGCTGTCGCCGGCCCCGTCGGCCACCGGCGCCCCGCCGGCCTCTCCTCACCGCCCCGGCATCTCCTCCTCCGGCGCTCCGGCGAGCAGCCGGCCCGCGCCGCCGCCTCGCCCGATCCGATCGGGCCGGATCTCAGATCCGCGGGGTTGACTTTTTCCCCCCTTTAATTTCGTCTAACTTTTTGTCTCGGTGATTATTTCGTGGCATTTTCAACGCATCATAACTCTGCACCCGTAGCTCCGTTTCGTGCGTGTAATATGTCAAAATGTTCGTCTCGAAGAGTAGATCATTTCATCTCATTGCATCATTTTCATTTGAGCTCATCTTGATGCCCTAAATGCTGTTGGAAGAGGGCTATGTGATGTTAGTTTCATTTCTTAATGTAACATGCACTTTTGTTATTTTTGCTATGATTGATGTGTGCATCCTATGAATTTGAGTCCTACATGTGTTTTGTAATATGCCATGCCATCTTTCCAGGGTGTATGCCATGTATTTTTGTTATCTATGTGGTGACTAGCACAAGCATGCAAAGTAGGCTTCCTGATGTTGCTGTTTTCAGCCCTGTTTAGCTGATATTTTGATGCCATGTTAACTTGATGCTACCGAGAGATCCATGCATATTTTGAGATACTTAATTAAGGATGTTTTGAACATATGGTTATGCTCTATCCATCTATGCCTTTGTTTGCAATTATGGAGTGCCATAGCTTGAGTCAATCGAGCTCTACTTTTGCTACAAAATGTTTCCTGGCAGATTGTTTACATGTTATTCAATTTTGCCAAGGTTGCTGTGGTTGATCCGTGTATGCTATGATGTTGTTCTTGCCATGTATGTCTTCTATGCCATGTCTTCTTGATGTATGTATGCTTAGATTATCATGTAAGTCTCTGTAGTGAGTGCTTTGAGCTCTTAAACATGCCTACTTGTTATCTGTTTTTGACATGCCTTGTTGCTGAATCTGTTAACGAAACTTGCCATTTTGACATGGGTGTTTCTATATTTTCTGATCTTGTTTCGCTTATGGTCAGTAAGGGACTTTTCTTCTATGCTTTGAGTAGATTCATGCCATGCCATGTTTTGCTATTATAAGTTCCTGTAGCATGTTGTTTTCTTGCTCTGAACATTGCTACCTGATGCTGTTTTTGCCATGTTCAGTAATTTCACTAAGTCTGTGAAGCTGATATGTTTTGCACTTTTGCAATGCTTGTTTGGACCTGTTGTGATGTGATTTAGCCGTAGCTCAGTGTTCATCTTTTGTCAAGCATCTTGAGTAGATCACTGCCATATGCCTTGTTGATATGTTTGGGTGCAGTAGCTTAATTTCTTGTTGCTTGCTAAGTGGTATCATGCTGTTAATGGCAGATTTGTGCCATTCTTGTTTTGCTTGTCATTTGCAAACCGTGCATCCGTTTCCGGTGATCTTTATATCGATTTCAACCGAAATCATCTCATCTTTCCAGCGGCATACTTGGTTTGCCAAGTTCATTCCTGGTTCATCATTTTCCTTCCGGAGCGCGCATACGCATTGCATATCACATCCCGCATATCATGCCATATTTTGCATCATGTTGATTGTGCATTGCACCGTGATTTATTGTGGTTCCTTTGTTTGTGTTCTTGCTTTGGGTAGAGCCGGGAGACGAGTACGTGAACGAGGAACCTGTTGAGAACGCTTACGAAGATCAAGCTTTCGACAACTCTGAGAACATTGCAGGCAAGATGACCATACCCTCGAAATCACTTCTATCTTTGCTATGCTAGATGCTCGCTCTTTTGCTATGCCTATGCTATGATGCCTATCACTTGCTATATCATGCCACCCATATTGCCATGTCAGCCCCTAACCATCCTTTCCTAGCAAACCGTTGATTGGCTATGCTACCGCTTTGCTCAGCCCCTCTTATAGCGTTGCTAGTTGCAGGTGAAGTTGAAGTTTGTTCCTTGTTGGAACATGGAGATGTTGTTCCTTGTTGGAACATGTTTGCTTGTTGGGGATATCATAATATATATATCTGCTATAATTAATGCATCTATATACTTGGTAAAGGGTGGAAGGCTCGGCCTTATGCCCGTGTTTTGTTCCACTCTTGCCACCCTAGTTTCCGCCATACCGTGTTATGTTCCTTGATTTAGCGCTCCTTACGGTTGGGTGATTTATGGGACCACCTTGACAGTTCGCTTTGAATAAGACTCGTCCAAAGAAGGCCCAACTTTGGTTTTACCATTTGCCACCTAAGCCTTTTTCCCCCGGGTTTTCGCGAGCCCGAGGGTCATCTTTATTTAACCCCCGGGCCAGTGCTCCTTCGAGCGTTGGTCCAAACTAGAGCACCGTGCGGGACCATTCCTTGGCAACTTGGATTACGTCGGTTCCTGTACGCTTCGCTTATCCGGTGTGCCCTGAGAACGAGATATGTGCAGCTCCTATCGGGATTTGTCGGCACATTCGGGCGGCTTTGCTGGTCTTGTTTTATTGCTGTCGAAATGTCTTGTAGTCCGGGATTCCGAGATTGATCGGGTCTTCCCGGTAGAAGGAATATCCTTCGTTGACCGTGAGAGCTTATAATGGGCTGTTGGGACACCCTGCAGGTATTATCTTTCAAAGTCGTGCCCGCGGTTATGAGGCGATGGGAATTTGTTAATGTCCGGTTGTAGAAAACCGAAGTTGACCTCAATTAAAATACACATCAACGCGTGTGTAACCGTGATGGTCTCTTCTCGTGAGTCCGGAAGTGAACACGGTGTTGGAGTTATGTCCGACGTAAGTAGTTCAGATCACTTCTTGATTGCTACTAGCTTCACGACCGTGCTTTGCTCCTCTTCTCGCTCTCTTTTGCGATGTAGCCACCATATATGCTAGCTTCTCTTCTCGCTCTCTTTTGCGAATGTAGCCACCATATATGCTAGTCGCTGCTGCAGCTCCACCTTACAACTCTGTCCTTCCTATAAGCTTAAATAGTCTTGATCTCGCGGGTGTGAGATTGCTGAGTCCCGTGACTCACAGATTCTACCAAAACAGTTGCAGGTGCCGACGATGCGGTGCAGGTGACGAACCGAGCTCAAGTGGGAGTTCGATGAGGAACGTGGTCGTTATTATGTGTCTTTTCCCGATGATCGTAGTGGAGCCAGTTGGGACGATCGGGATCTGTGTAGCATTTGGGGTATCTTCTTTTATTTTGGTTCCGTAGTCGGACCTTGAATGTACTCAATGATGGATGTTTATTTATGTATTGTGTGAAGTGGCATCGTAAGCCAACTATGTATCTCTTTCCTTATGTATTACATGGGTTGTGTGAAGATTACCTCACTTGCGACATTGCTTTCAATGCGGTTATGCCTCTAAGTCGTGCTTCGACACGTGGGAGATATAGCCGCATCGAGGGCGTTATAAGTTGGTAATCAGAGCCTTCTCCGACTTAGGAGCCCCCTACTTGATTGTTTGTTGGCGTTGTTGAGTCTAGAACGGAAAATGTTTTGAGTCTTAGGATTATATATATCGGAGAGTAGGATTCTTTTTACTCCCCAGTCCCTTCGTCACTCTGTGAGGTCTCCTGACGTAGAAGTTTTGACTCTCCTCTCCTCAAATTTCACTAAAAAAAATTTAGGATCACGCGGGTATTTTGGGATCGTTCCGATGGTTTTGTGACGAGAACATTGTTCTTGGTGCCTCCTGACATTTAGGGGTTGTGGCGGTGTCCCGGGAGTTGAGCTCCGAGGTGTTGTCGCCACAATTTTATCGTTGCAGATTCTGGAATACCTGAGTTTTGCCGACATCAAAATCTCTTTTGTGCAGTTGTTGGTGAGATAACCCCGATAACCCAGTACTGGGGCGAGCTCGGGAGTATTGCATTGACTCGTATAACGGATGCTTTTCGAAGGTCGAGGTACACGATTTCCGAAGGTTTCTTGGTTATGTGTTGACGGATGGATACAATTTGGATCTAGGTATTGTTAGTTTGGGTGATATATTTTGTGTCCCTGTATCCCCAACACCAGATTGCATAACCGTAAAGTTTGGGAGTTTATAGGTGGGATTCAAGTAGCTCCTAGCAATTCTTCCCGCAGATATTTGGTTCGTGATTGGGTAATCCTTACCACTTATTTGTTCCAGTCATACCTTGTTATTTTTTTCATCAACCGTTAATCAAGTGGCTTCTCACCTTTATGGACGTGTGATGTTCGCTTTTGAAATTCATTCGTTCATCCTTGTTCGAATGTTTATTGTGAAGACTATATGTTGCAATTTCTTTCCGCTGATTCTACTTGACTATTTGTCTATCAAGTGCTAACGGATGTCACCTCTTCAGATGGCTCCGCCAACGCCGTAATCCGGAACGAAATGATGGGAGTCATCGAACCTCCACCTCCACCTCCGCCTCCGGAGGCCCGGCAAGCTATCATGGCAGCCACCAATGCCAATGCTCGATGATTTTGCAGCTCTTGCAAGAGCGCACTCAAGGGCAAGGCAGTCAAGGAAATCAAGGTCAAGGCAACAACCAGCCGCACTTTGCTACTCTCACCGGTTCCTCGCTAATCAGCCAAGTCTTTTAGTTTTCGTGTCGAGGCCACAGACGCCGACGATTGGCTTGTGGACATCTGCAAGCATTTTGAATGTAGCAATGTCGACACGAGGACTTTGTCAAGTTTGCATCGCTTCAACTCAAGGACCAAGCTGCTTGAGTGGTTCCAAGAATACAAAGATTCTAGAGGAGGTCGTGTCATTACAGGATGAGTTCCGCCGAGATTTCAGAGCTCACCACATTCAAAAGTGTTGTTGAGAGCAAGCGTGAGGAGTTCCGCAATCTCAAGCAAGGCAACATGTCTATGTATCAATACAATATCCAGTTCGAAACTCGCCGCTTTGCTAAGCAAGAAGTCCACGATGAGAAAAGTATGATCTATCAATTCAGAGGGGGTCTCAGAGAAGATCTGCAATTAGCTCTTGTGCTTTTGAGCCGAAAAGTATGATGAATTCTACAACATGGCATCAAGCAAGAAGCTGCCCAGCTCAAATGTGAGGCTTCTAAGAAGAGAATCAGGATGCAGTTCAGTCTTCTTCTTCCTCTCAAGTGGCAGCTAAGCAGCAGAAGTTCTACCTTCCTCCTCCTCCGCTCCGTCGGCCTTATCAGCAGAAGAACTCAGGTAGCCGTGGATCTTCCCACCGCCCAACCCAAAGCTATCGTAACAAGTCTAATTCTCAAGCTCCAAAGTCAAATGCTCCTTATCAACGTCCCGCTCAGAGGTGACTTGCCACAAGTGTCGCAGAAGGTCACTATGCTAACAAGTGCTTCAACCAAAGGCGCCTTCCGCCTCCTCCCCGTGAAATCTTCCAGAATGCGGTGGTCAAGCATAATCCAAAGCATGCCAAGGTGAACATGATGAATGCAGCTCAAGCAGAGGAATCTACCGATGTGATAATGGGTACTCTCTCGATTAATGATATTCCCGCAAAAGTCTTATTTGATACCGTGCATCGCATTGTTTCATGTCAAGATCGTTTTTTGCAAAGAATGATTTTCTTGGTCTTACCTGGATAAACCTTTGGGTATTGTTTCTCCGGGGAAGTCAATGAGAGCCAACTCAATAGTTCATGATGTCTCTATCAAGATGGGCGACTATAGATTTCTATCTAAACCATTTGTCCTCGGTGACTCGAATATTGATCTTATTCTCGGGATGGATGGCTTTCAAAGACAAAGCTCAGCTTGATTTTGCTGCTGTGGAAATTCAATTGACTCACTCTTCTAATGATGTGATCATCTATGCCGCCGTGATGAAACCATTCGGTTGCTTTCTCTCAATGAGAAGGGCGAATTGATGTTATCTCTCATATTCCAATCGTTTGTGAGTACCAAGATGTCTTTCCGAAGAGCTTCGGGTATGCCTCCTCATCGCCGCTTGAGTTCGTTATCGATCTTGAGCCCGCATCGAACCCGCTTGCAAGCGCCCATACAAGCTTGGACCTGATGAGCTGAAGGAATTGAAGAAGCAGCTCGATGAACAAGAGCGTCTGGTTTGATCGACCGAGTTCATCTCCTTGGGGTTGTGGTGTTCTTTTGTCCGTAAGAAGGATGGCACGGACCGACTTTTGCGCCGATTACCATCCATTGAATAAGAAGACAATCAAGAACAAGTATCCACTTCCCAACATCAATGAGCTTTTCGAGCAACTCAAAGGTGCTAAAGTGTTCTCCAAGCTTGACCTTCAGATGGGTTATCATCGATTCGTGATTCGTGAACAAGATATTCCCAAGACAAAGATTCGAACAAGCTTTGGTTCTTATGAATATCTTGTCATGTCTTTCGCCTTGTCAATGCTCCTCCAACTTTCTCTCGGATGATGAACTTCATCTTCAACCCCTACACCAATGAATTCATCTTGGTCTATCTTGATGATATTTTGGTCTTCCAAGAATAAGAAGGATCATGCCAAACATTTGTGATTGGTGCTAGACAAGCTCGAGAGTATCAATTCTATGCTAAGTTCTCCAAATGTGAATTTTGGCTTGATGAAGTGCTTTATCTTGGTCATATCATCTCCGCCTAAGGGCATCGCTGTTAATCCCAGAAGGTGTCCGCAGATTGTGAATTGGGAACCTCCTCGAATGTCAAGCAGCTCGCAGATTTTCTTGGTCTTGCAAGCTATTGTCAAGATTCGTTGAGAACTTCTCCAAGATTGCAAAGCCTCTTTCCAACCTCCTCCGGAAGCATGTGAAGTATGTCCGGTCTCCCGAGTGTGACGTTGCTTTCAATACTCTCAAAGAGAAACTCGTCACAGCTCCCTGCCTTGACTCCTCCCGATGAATCCAAGCCATTCAAGTTTTCTCGTGATGCTTCTCTTCAAGGTCTCGGTGCTGTGTTAATGCAAGAGAAGAGAGTTGTGGCTTATACCTCTCGTCGCTTGAAGCCTCAACGAAAAGAACTACCCCACTCACGATCTTGAGTTGGCGGCAGTTGTCCATGCATTGATAACATGGAGACATCTCTTGTTGGGAAGGAAAGTGGACATTTTCACCGATCACAAGAGTCTCAAGTATATCTTCACTCAACCCAACCTCAACCTCAGCAGACTCGATGGGTCGAAATGATTCAAGAGTACAACCCAAGTATTGAATATACTCCGGCAAGGCCAATGTGATTGCAGATGCTTTGAGCAGAAGGCTTATCGCAACAGCTTTAATCCTCAAGCCCTTCCAACCGGATCTTTGTGAAGCTTTCCATAAGCTGAATCTTCAAGTTGTTCCTCAAGGCTTTCTTGCCAACCTCATAGTCTCTCCTACTTTGGAAGATCAGATTCGTGAGGCTCAACTCCTGGATACCATGGTGAAAAAGGTGAAACATGGTATCGACAAGGGCATTTCCAAGTACAAGTGCTTCCACATTGATGACAAAGATACTCTTTTCTTCGAGGACCGGATTGTGGTTCCAAAGGGTGATCTACGTAAAGTCATTATGAACGAGGCACACAATTCGCTTCTATCCATTCATCCCGAAGTACGAAGATGTACCAGACCTCAAGCAGTCATATTGGTGGACTCGAATGAAGCGAGAAATTGCTCAATTCGTGAATGAGTGTGATGTCCGCAGAAGAGTGAAAGGAACACCAAAGACCAGCTGGTCTCCTCCAACCTCTTGCTATTCCGAATGGAAGTTTGATCATATTGAAATGGACTTTGTCACTGGATTTCCAAAGTCCAAGCGTGGAAATGATGCTATCTTCGTTGTCATTGACAAGCTTACTAAAGTGGCTCATTTTCTTCCTATCAAAGAATCTATCACAGCAGCTCGGTTGGCGAGCTATACACCTCGAGATTGTCTCCTTGCACGGCATTCCACAAGTGATCTCTTCGCACCGTGGCAGCATCTTCACCTCCAAGTTTTGGGATTCTTTTCGAAGGCCATGGGCACCAACATTCGCTTTCAAAGACAGCTTTCCATCCTCAAACAAGTGGCCAAGTCGAGCGAGTGAATCAAATCCTTGAAGATATGCTCGTGGCTTGTGTCATTTCTTTCGTATGAAGTGGGAAGATTGTCTTCCATATGCCGAATTCTCCTACAACAACAGCTTCCAAGCGAAGTTCGGCAAGGCCCCATTCGAAATTCTCTATGGCGAAAGTGTCGATTCTCTCAATTGGTCCGAGAGCGGTGAACGCCAACTTCTTGGCAATGACTTGATCACGAAGCGTAAGAAATGTGCAAAGTCATTCGTGAAAATCTCAAAGCCGCATAATCGCGCCGGAAGAGCTATTATGATGACAAGCACCGTGATGTGGCTTTTGAAATTGGAGACCATGTCTACCTCCGTCTCTCCAATGAAAGGCACTCGCCGCCGGTATCAAAGGGAAGCTTGCCCCTAGATACGTGGGTCCTTTCAAGATCATTGGCAAAAGAGGCGATCTCGCCTATCAACTTGAGCTTCCATCCAACTTTGCAAACGCGCACGATGTGTTTCACGTGTCACAGCTTCGCAAGTGCTTCAAAACTCCTGAACGCACTATCAACTTCAAGAAATTGACCTTCAAGAAGATCTCTTATCATGAGCACCCGCTGCTATTCTTGAAGAAACCGAGCGCAAGACTCGCAACAAGTCAATCAAATTCCTGAAAGTGAAGTGGTCACACCATTCCGACCGTGAAGCCACCGGGAGCGCGAGGATCACCTCCGTTCGAATATCCGGAGTTCTTTCAGTCCTAGATCTCGGACGAGATCCTCTTGTAGTGGTGGAGTGTTGTAACACCCGGATGTAACTTTCCATATTTGTATCTCCAACTCTTGCCATTTCGCATTGTGATATGATATTCCTCCGTGGTTGGGTTTTTCCTCTTTTGCTTTTTTTGTCCATGTCATGCATTTCATATCATGTCATCATGTGCATCGATTTGCATACGTGTTCGCCTCATGATTCCGAGCATTTTTCACGTTGTCCGCTTTGCAATCCGCACTCATATGTCCCCGGCGCCCCTTTTACGCTTTTTCCTCGAGGGTACTAAACCTTCTCGGAATGGACCGAGGTTTGTCAAGTGGCCTTGGTATACCACCGTAGACCACCGGTCAAGTTTCGGTCATTTGGAGCTCGTTTGGTACTCCAACGGTTAACCGCACTCTCGCAAAGGCCTCTTTTAAGTTGCAGCCCAACACCCTTCAAAATAGTCCAATAACCCATCTAAGTCACTTCCATGCTCTCCGTCGCTCGATCACGATCGTGGGCGAAAACTACACCTCATTTGGACTCTCCTAGCTCCCTCTATGCCTATATATACACCCCCCATTCCAAATCCGGATCAAACCCTAGACGTTTTCCCTTCGCCGCCACGGACACGCCCGCCACCGTCTCCTCGCCGGCCGGGCGCTGCCGCCGCGGCCACCACCTCGTCTCCACTGCCACCGCCTCCGTTGCCGGCCCGTCTGGCCACCGGCGCGCCGCCGGCCTCTCCTCGCCGCCCAGCATCTCCTCCTCCCGGCCCGGCTGAGCAGCCGGCGCGCTGCGCCGCCCGATCCGATCGGGCGGATCTCAGATCCGCTGGGGTTGACTTTGCCCCCCCTTTAATTTCGTCTAAGTTTTTGTCTCGGTGATTATTTTGTGGCATTTTCAACGATCATAACTCTTCACCCGTAGTCTGCTTTCATGCGTGTAATATGTCAAAATGTTCGCCTCAAGAGTAGATCATTTCATCTCATTGCATAATTTTCATTTGAGCTCATCTTGATGCCCGAAATGCTGTTGGAAGAGGGCTATGTGATGTTAGTTTCGTTTCTTAATGTAACATGCACTTTTGTTATTTTTGCTATGATTGATGTGTGCATCCTATGAATTTGAGTCCTACATGTGTTTTGTAATATACCATGCCATCTTTCCAGGGGTGTATGCCATGTATTTTTGTGATCTATGTGGTGACTAGCACAAGCATGCAAAGTAGGCTTCCTGATGTTGCTGTTTTCAGCCCTGTTTAGCTGATATTTTGATGCCATGTTAACTTGATGCTACCGAGAGATCCATGCATATTTTGAGATACTTCAGTAAGGATGTTTTGAACATATGGTTATGCTCTATCCATCCATGCCTTTGTTTGCAATTATGGAGTGCCATAGCTTGAGTCAATCGAGCTCTACTTTTGCTACAAAATGTTTCCTGGCAGATTGTTTACATGTTATTCAATTTTGCCAAGGTTGTTGTGGTTGATCCGTGTATGCTATGATGTTGTTCTTGCCATGTATGTCTTCTATGCCATGTCTTCTTGATGTATGTATGCTTAGATTATCATGTAAGTCTCTGTAGTGAGTGCTTTGAGCTCTTAAACATGCCTACTTGTTATCTGTTTTTGACATGCCCTGTTGCTGAATCTGTTAACGAAACTTGCCATTTTGACATGGGTGTTTCTATATTTTCTGATCCTTTTGGCTTATGGTCAGTAAGGGACTTTTGTTCTATGCTTTGAGTAGATTCATGCCATGCCATGTTTTGCTATTATAAGTTCCTGTAGCTTGTTGTTTTCTTGCTCAACATTGCTACCGATGCTGTTTTTGCCATGTTCAGAATTTCACTAAGTCTGTGAAGTGATATGTTTTGCACTTTTGCCATGCTTGTTTGGACCTGTTGTGATGTGATTTAGCCGTAGCTCAGTGTTCATCTTTTGTCAAGCATCTTGAGTAGATCACTGCCATATGCCTTGTTGATATGTTTGGGTGCAGTAGCTTAATTTCTTGTTGCTTGCTAAGTGGTATCATGTGTTAATGGCAGATTTGTGCCATTCTTGTTTTGCTTGTCATTTGCAAACCGTGCATCCGATTCCGGTGATCTTTATATCGATTTCAACCGAAATCATCTCATCTTTCCAGCGGCATACTTGGTTTGCCAAGTTGATGCCTGGTTCATCATTTTCCTTCCGGAGCGCGCATACGCATTGCATATCACATCCCGCATATCATGCCATATTTTGCATCATGTTGATTGTGCATTGCACCGTGATTTATTGTGGTTCCTTTGTTTGTGTTATTGCTTTGGGTAGAGCCGGGAGACGAGTACGTGAACGAGGAACCTGTTGAGAACGCTTACGAGGATCAAGCTTTCGACAACTCTGAGAACATTGCAGGCAAGATGACCATACCCTCGAAATCACTTCTATCTTTGCTATGCTAGATGCTCGCTCTTTTGTTATGCCTATGCTACGATGCCTATCACTTGCTATATCATGCCACCCATATTGCCATGTCAGCCCCTAACCATCCTTTCCTAGCAAACCGTTGATTGGCTATGCTACCGCTTTGCTCAGCCCCTCTTATAGCGTTGCTAGTTGCAGGTGAAGTTGAAGTTTGTTCCTTGTTGGAACATGGAGATGTTGTTCCTTGTTGGAACATGTTTACTTGTTGGGGATATCACAATATATATATATCTGCTATAATTAATGCATCTATATACTTGGTAAAGGGTGGAAGGCTCGGCCTTATGCCCGGTGTTTTGTTCCACTCTTGCCACCCTAGTTTCCGCCATACCGTGTTATGTTCCTTGATTTCGCGCTCCTTACACGGTTGGGTGATTTATGGACCCCTTGACAGTTCGCTTTGAATAAGACTCGCCAAAGAAGGCCCAACTTTGGTTTTACCATTTGCCACCTAAGTTTTTTCCCCGGTTTTCGCGAGCCCGAGGGTCATCTTTATTTAACCCCCGGGCGGTGCTCCTTCGAGCGTTGGTCCAAACTAGAGCACCGTGGGACCATTCCTTGGCAACTTGGATTACGTTGGTTCTCGTGACGGTTCGCTTATCCGTGTGCCCCGAGAACGAGATATGTGCAGCTCCTATCGGGATTTGTCGGCACATTCGGGCGGCTTTGCTGGTCTTGTTTTATTGCTGTCGAAATGTCTTGTAGTCCGGATTCCGAGATTGATCGGGTCTTCCGGTAGAAGGAATATCCTTCGTTGACCGTGAGAGCTTATAATGGGCTGTTGGGACACCCCGCAGGTATTATCTTTCAAAGCCGTGCCCATGTTATGAGGCAGATGGGAATTTGTTAATGTCCGTTGTAGAAAACCCGGTTGACCTCAATTAAAATACACATCAATCAAGGTGTAACCGTGATGGTCTCTTCTCGTCGGAGTCCGGAAGTTAACACGGTGTTGGAGTTATGTCCGACGTAAGTAGTTCAGATCACTTCTTGATCGCTACTAGCTTCACGACCGTGCTTTGCTTCTCTTATCGCTCTCTTTTGCGAATGTAGCCACCATATATGCTAGTCGCTGCTGCAGCTCCACCTTACAACTCTGTCCTTCCTATAAGCTTAAATAGTCTTGATCTCGCGGGTGTGAGATTGCTGAGTCCCGTGACTCACAGATTCTACCAAAACAGTTGCTGGTGTGCCGACGATGCCAAGCAGCAGGTGACGCAACCGAGCTCAAGTGGGAGTTCGATGAGGAACGTGGTCGTTATTATGTATGTTTTCCGATGATCGTGAGTGGAGCCAGCTTGGGACGATCGGGATCTGTGTAGCATTTGGGGTATCTTCTTTTATTTTGGTTCCGTAGTCGGACCTTGAGTGTACTCAATGATGGATGTTTATTTATGTATTGTGTGAAGTGGCGATCGTAAGCCAACTATGTATCTCTTTCCTTATGTATTACATGGGTTGTGTGAAGATTACCTCACTTGCGACATTGCTTTCAATGCGGTTATGCCTCTAAGTCGTGCTTCGACACGTGGGAGATATAGCCGCATCGAGGGCGTTATAAGTAGGCTCTCTAAGAGTTCCTGGAGATCCAGTTCGAAGGTATGCCTAGTTTTTTACACAGTGCACGCATAGTAAATGCTCATTTCGTTGTGTGCAAGAGATGTGGCATGTTTCATTATGTGTTGTTGTTTTGTATAAACTCATCCTTTTGTGTTGTTCACAGACTGGAAAGTGTGCATATTTATCTTCCCAGGAGACCAGTAACTAGTTTGTGTCACCTTGCAGAGGAGGTGCAATGAAGATAAGATTGAGGATTTCCAAGTACAAGATGTTAGGAAGGAGCCTTTCAAGAGAAGGAGGAGCAGCACTAAGCGTGTTCAACCAGTTATGGTAAGTCACTGTATTACAATTACCAGGACATCCTATTTGTCTGACATTGTGCTTGTGTAGGGTTCTTCACGTGTAAACCAGTCATTTGGGCATTGATTAAAAACCCCTCCGCTCACTACTATATGATGTTCTAACTTTTTTGTAACTCATATGTATGTAAGCACATTTTAATGTGTCTGTTCACTCATTACGGATGTAGTCTACTTTTAAATATCTAAAACATATTATAGTAGTGAACAGTGTGAAACTACTTCCTGCTATGTTAGAGTTGTCGATGTCATAAATTTCATAACCAAACGCATATTCACATCATTAGCCTCCCTATCATTACTAGGATCTTGATTACATACTAGTCGAGATACTTCATAGGGGGCAAACAATATTACATTACTTGTTCCTTTATATAGTACTAGCAAGATGCCCGTGTGTTGCACGGAACATCAAGATGCATTTATATGAGTAGTTTATCCTATGGGAGATAAGGATGAACGAGGGAAGATCTTATCTGCAAATGTGGAGAGGTGTGCGGGTATCTTTTTGCAAAATTGTCATAGTTTCCTTCCTATCCGTCAGATATAGATTGGACGGACTATATTGCAGGATGGCAGGCACACCATCATCATGAAGTCTGGTTTTTATAAGAGTAGAGAAATGTAGCTAGGCCATGGATGTTATTGAGGCGTGCATGTATGCATACTGCCAACTCAACAGTTCAATTGCTTGTTTGTTTCGGGCATAGTTAAATTGCTCTTTTCAATTGCTTTATTTGTCCTCAGTTAATGAGATGCCCAAACAATGATGTTGATGTTGGGTACTTGTATAACTATTAGTTTACATAATTAAAGGCTTTACCATTTAATTACTCTGGTGAAGTGTGCCTGAAGCTTTGAAGTCTATTAACCAACTATTACTCCATGAGGCTCACAATCTAGTTTATACGAGGCTAATGATTGCATAATTTTGCTTGTTGTAGTAGGTTTGTATGAATCCCTCTGCTGTTCATTATGCTCCCTAAGAATTTAATTGAGCTACAGAATGGCCAACTGCTTGCTTACTTATACGCAAGATATATATATATCTATATCTCTATCTCTACTCTCTACTCTTATAAAAAACAGAGTTTGTGATGATGGTGTGTCTGCCATCCTGCATTATAGGCCGTCTGATTTATATCTGACAGATAGGAAGGAAACTATGTCAATTTTGCAAAAAGATACCCACACCCCTCTCCACATTTGCAAATAAGGCCTTCCCTCATTCATCCTTTTCTCTCACAAGATAAACTACTCATACAAATGCATCCTAATGTCCTGTGCAACGCATGGGCATCTTGCTAGTATATATATAATGTTCAGTAGTTGTGTGTGGTCTAAATTTGTAACATGTCCATGTTTTGGATTTGGCCCCAACATCATGCTCCTCTGGTGAGCTAAGAGAGATTTCTTTTATGCGGGCTGCACATACTACCATTTTTATAGTTTTTAAAATATCACCTTCTTATACGTACTTCATGACGTGTAGCATTATTGTTTGTCCTATTTTTTCATGTACAAAATAGTCTGTCTTGCTTGCTTAAGTGTTGTAACTATATTTTTGCCATAGTCATGTGTACTTACAGAAACATTTCAGGATGATGTGACATCCACACAAAGATCTGGGATCAGTATGGCATGGCCGTTACCAAATGATTATGGATCTGAATTGGAATGTGCTGATGTTCTCGAGCATCAACTAGAGGTGGCAAGACAACGTGTACATGATTCTCAACATGCAATCAACATGTTGAGACTAGACTTGCAGGTATTGGATGCAGGAGCCAAGAAAATGAAACAAGACACTAAGGTAACCACAAAGGAATTGGAGATTTTGCAGACTGAAATTTGTGCTGTCTGAATCCAGCCAATCCTATTTTCTGAAGAGATTATAGTTCAAATGGTAAGTTTTGTTGATGCGTGTCCATGATGTATGAGATTTATTTTCCCAGTGTATGTAATTTGTTGTTTGTGTACGCTTTATTATCACTGGTGCCGAACGCAAAACTATAATGCCCAGTGGGTATAATCTGCTGTAATTTGTTTATTGTATAGTGTAGGATTATTCTTTGTTTCTATGCCTTAGTCTCTTTATTGTATAAGTGCAGGTTTTTTAGAGGCGATAGTATAGAGTAGGATAATTCTTTGTATATGGTATATCATTGTAACAGGGGCCAACACGCCCAAACGTTATCTGGACTCCATCCGGAGGAACATACATGCAAGTCAAATCGGGCCTTTAATTGCGCTAGTCAACTTAATATTTAGTGGATCCCAAACGATGGGGCCCACCGTAACAATGGCTCTTAGCAGGCTGTTAACAGACCGAAATCTCGATAGGGCCGTATAAATGGAAATGGCCCGCGGGCCCTAGCAGGTCGTTAACAGGGCGAAAGCTCGATAGGGCCGTATAAATGGAAATGGCCTGCGGGCCCTAGCAGACCGAAATAAATGTCAATTTTGTCTCGGCCTTTTTACATGACGGGCTAGTAAGAGGACAAAAGTGTTTTGGGCCAGAAGAGGCCCAATTTGCAAACAGAACTTCTAACAGGTCGAAAGTCACGTCAGGCTGAAATTGTGATCTGCTGAACGTGGGCCGCTTATGGACCCAAAATCAGGTTGCACCGTCATAGGTCCAACTGCTGCGCGGGCCGTTAATAGGCTGAAAGACAAAATGGGCTAGAAATTGGCCCGTTTACCTAATGGGTCGAGGAAAGGATGAAAGTCACAACGGGCTAGAAGTTGGCCCAACTGAGGAATGGGCCGAGAAAGGCTGAAAGACGTACCGGGCCGTTCACGGGCTGGAACTGATGATGGGTTGCTAACAGGCCGAAAGAAGGTCGGGCCGTTAATTGGGCCCAAAGGCGTAGCGGGCCGTAAACGGGCTGGAACTGACGATGGGCTGGAAATTGTCAAATCTAGGATGGGCCTTTGATGGGCCGATTCTATGTAACTTGTATGGGCCGTGCTTGTGTATGGGCCTAACTCAAGTAGTTCGCTAATGGGTCGGCCCGCTTATTTTGACAGGCTCGGCCTTTTAACCTAAAAGGGCCACTGTTGGGCCGAGCCACGTGTCGACGTACAATAGGCTCGTCCCGTCCACTCGATTGATGACACCTGCCCCAACCCGGAGCAGACACATGGATACTAGGGCGAATCAAAATTTTACACGTGG
Organism: Aegilops longissima; assembly: GCA_021605205.1. Lineage (NCBI taxonomy): Eukaryota > Viridiplantae > Streptophyta > Magnoliopsida > Poales > Poaceae > Aegilops > Aegilops longissima. The sequence goes on from CM038682.1 coordinate 552,409,201, forward strand.
AAAATCCCCATTGGTCCGGGCGGTTAACGGTTATCGGATCCAGACCGGAACCCGATAGCTTAACGGTGACCCGTTACGGTGGATGCCATGTGTTGGTTACCCTTGATGAAAGCACTTCCATGACGCGCTATTTATCGTCATGGAAGTGGACACTCCCATGATGATAATTTTGGTATTGTCATGGAACACTTCTACGACAGCACAGGTATGACTATCTTGATTCTGTCATATAATCGTCATGGATGTACATGCATGCAATAAAACGTGACCTATTGTGACAAACACGCATGATCACGGAAGTGTTTTTTTGTAGTGATCGAGAAATAGCACACGGTGGGTAAACAAATTACTGTTGGGCAATTGATAGAAAAGCGAATAATCATGATGGTATCCAAGACAATGATCGTGTATATAGGCATCACGACCAAGATTAGTAGACCGACTCCTGCCTGCATCTACTACTATTACTCCAAACATCGACCGCTATCCAGCATGCATCTAGTGTATTAAGTTCATGGAGAAACGAAGTAATGCAATAAGAACGATGACATGATATAGACAAGATATATTCATGTAGGAATAGACCCCATCTTTTTATCCTTAATAGCAATGATACATACGTGCCTTGCTACCCCTTCTGTCACTGGGAAAGGACACCGCAAGATCGAACCCATCACAAAGCACCTCCTCCCATTGCAAGATAAATATATCAAGTTGCCCAAACAAACCCCAATATCCGAGAATAAATACGAGGCTATAATAATCAAGTATGGATATTAAGGCAAAAGAAATCTGATCATACACTCACAATTCATCGGATCCGAACAAACACACCGCAAAAGTCATTACATCAAATAGATCTCCAAGAGACCATTGTATTGAGAATCAAAAAGAGAGAAGAAGCCATCTAGCTACTTCCAAGGACCCATAGGTCTGTGGTGAACTACTCACGCGTCATTGGAGAGGCACCAATGATGAGTATGAACCCCTCCGTAACCGTGTTCCCCTCCGGCGGAGTGCCGGAGAAGGGCTCTAGATAGGATCTCGTGGTTCTGGAACTTACGGAGGCTGGAACAAAATTTCATCGACTCCCCTAGAGTTTCAGGAATATTTCGGTATTTGTAGAGCCGAGGGGCGGTGCGGGGGACCTCCGTGGGGGGGGGGCACAACCCACCAGGGCGCGCCTGGGCTCCTGGGCGCGCCCTGGTGTCTTGTTCTCCCCACGGGCCACCCCGTTGTTGCTTCTTTGGCCCAATGGTTGTTCTCTGGTCTAGAAAAAATCACCAAAAAGTTTTGTTGTGTTTGGACTCCGTTTGATAGGGATTTTATGCAAAGTAAAAAAACAAGCAAAAAATAGCAACTGACACTTGGCACTATGTCAATAGGTTTGTCCCAAAAAATGATATAAAGTTGCTATCAAATGATTGTAAAACATCCAAGATTGATCATATAACAGCATGGAACAAGCAAAAATTATAGATACGTTGGAGACATATCAGGGTGGTCCTATTTTTTTTCTTCAAGCGTGTGTGGAAAGGGAGGAAGACAATGCACCTAACCTGCACGCTAATCAGGGCCTTTAATGCGTGCTAGATTGAACGCTAAGTAGCTGACCAAACAAATATTTCGGCCGGCGCGCCGGCGTGAAAAATGACAAAATTGGCCCTTTGGCCAAAGTTCAGCACAAAATGACCCCGTTTTCAAAAAAAAATCAAAAAATGTCCCACCTGCATGACGCCCACGCCCAGGCGCCATGCTATATTACATAATGCCCCGGTCAAAGGCGCCATAATCGTTCATGCTGACTGCCACGTCGGCATGGCCTTGGGTGCATGATGCCACAACCCAGGGCGCAATGGTCTGTAGCACGATGCCCCGGCCTCGGGCGCCATACCCCTTCACATATCGCCGCCCTGCACCTTCTCCTCTCTGTTCGTTCTTTCTCTCCTCTCTCGTTTCTTTCCCCACACCATGGCGCCCCTCAATTCGCTCCTCCCTCTCCCCACTCAAGTGCGGAGGATAAGAGCCGAAGATCGGTGGATCCGGTTGTCCTTAGAATCCTCGAGGTATTCTCCTCCCTTTCCCCACTTCCTATTGGTTGAAATTTCCTCATTTGATTGATTTGGGTGAAACCCTAGTTCATCCTTTTTTTGACATTATCATTGGATTTTGGTGTGATAATGTTAGGGATTAGTGTGATTTAGGATATGTATGTCTTAGGATATGTACGATTTAGGATTTGTATGGAAGTGCTATGAATTTGGTTTGGATATGTACGCACATATATGGTGTATGGAAGAATTAGTGTAAATTAGGAAGGCGGATGGATGGATATTTGCAAATATATGGTGTATGATATTGTAGAAAATTATATGCACATATATGGTGTTTGGAAGAATTAGTGTAGAAATTTTGCACATGTATGTATGTTTTTGCACTAGTGCAGATATTTGCAAATGACAACGAGGCTTACCATATATATTTGTAATTTGTAGGATGGCTTCTCTTATCCATCCATCATACGATCAATTGCATCGTGGACGGTTCATGGCAGATGAAGGAAGAGTTTTTTATCAGCTTCACCTGAGGCCAGGACCGGTTCATGACAAGATGGAGTATGACGAGCGATACACCACTACTGTAGGATGGTCCAAATGCGACAGTCCAATCAGAGACCCTTCGACGAAATTGTGTGTGATGCATCAATCACAAATGGTGATGAAATAAAACCGTCAAAAAAGATGCAAAACGTTTGCGATGGCGGTGACATCAAACACGGTTCTTATTGGAGTTGCGTGTGCGATGCGTGGCAAACGGTTAATCTAGAAGAACTGTTTGCGATGAGGCAGAACAAGAGAAACGAGAAACCAAACGAGGGTGTGTGCGATATAAGGCATACAGTTCACTAGGATGAACTGTCTGTGGTTAGGCAACATAATAGAAACGGTTCAACTAAACAAGATGTGTGTGATACGCGGCAAACAAGTCTGTAATCAGAAATGTGTGTGAAGACCAATAATAACACAGACGATTGTTGCTAATAAGCCATGTGATTTGCTTTGTCTACAGAATAATATATATATATATATATATATATATATATATATATATATATAATTGAAATAAACATCCAATTACATAAGTGACTATACAGATCATTCACACACACCTCAATAAACAATTGTATGCATTCTAAACTAGGAGAAACGATCGTCTAGTCATCTACTTATTGTGATGCTCCCGCCACTGCTCCGTGGCTCGATCCCTCGTGTGGGCCAGGAAGAAGACACTCCCTCATGTCAACGATCCGCATGTACATCTCCTAGCTTTTGTACGCGTCCTTGGTCACGTACTTGACGTGTTGTTCATCCACTCTCTCATGCCAGACACTGTGCCAGGTGTTCTTGTCCTTCTTGCTCTCATCCTTCATCTTCATGTAGTAGGGGTCGATGATGGTCGAGGCGAGGTAAACCAGGGAGTTCTGTTTGTTGTTGTCGCTGCCCCAGACCTTGTAGTGGTCCTGGATGTTGACAACATTCTGGCATTTCAAGACCGGAACCTTGAGCGCTTTTAGGTCGTTGGTGGTGTCCACCGTAGCAAAACTGTAGTCGGAGTTGTTGATAAACCTGGAGAAACGCTTGCAAGGCCTTGTGGCCAGGTGGTAGTGGTAGACGAGGACATCATGTCACACGCACAACTGGGCGACGGCAACCTTCTAATCGTGCCCAGCACGACCGATGGTGTACTCAAGGTTGAAGCCAACCACTTGGTACTTGTTGAGGGAGTCCTTGATTTGGGGGTCCTCGAGTGTCCTGGCTACTGGTGGTGGGCTGGACTGATTGGCCGTGAAGATAAAACAGAAGACCCTCTCCCGTATCGGGGTAGGACTCCTATGTATGTAGAAAGGTAATTTTATGTCCGGATGTAATGATTCCTTCCTCCTCAAGTCAACTTTGTACAACCCTAGGCCCCCTCCGACGGGTTCAAGAACTATGTATACATGACCGAGACACATCTCCGGTCAATAACCAATAGCGAAAACTGGATGCTCATATTGGCTCCTACATATTCTACGAAGATCTTTATCAGTCAAACCCCATAACAACATATGTTGTTCCCTTTGTCTGTGTTACTTGCCCGAGATTCGATCGTCGGTATCATCATACCTAGTTCAATCTCGTTATCGGCAAGTCTCTTTACGCATTCCGTAATGCATCATCTTGTAACTAACTCATTAGTCACATTGCTTGCAAGGCTTATAGTGATGTGCATTACCGAGAGGGCCCAGAGATACCTCTTCGATACACGGTGTGAAAAATCCTAATCTCGATCTATGCCAACTCAAAAAACACCATTGGAGACACCTATAGAGCATCTTTATAATCACCCAGTTACATTGTGACGTTTGATAGCACACTAAGTGTTCCTCCGGTATTCGGGAGTTGCATAATCTCATAGTCATAGGAACATGTATAAGTCATAAAGAAAGCAATAGCAATGAACTAAATGATCATTGTGCTAAGCTAACGGATGGGTCTTGTCCATCACATCCTTCTCTAATGTTGTGATCCCGTTCATCAAATGACAACACATGTCCATGGCTAGGAAACTTAACCATCTTTGATTAAAGAGCTAGTCAAGTAGAGGCATAAATAAATGACAACACTCTGTTTGTCTATGTATCCACACATGTACAAAGTTTCCGGTTAATACAATTCTAGCATGAATAATAAACATTTATCATGATATAAGGAAATGTAAATAACAACTTTATTATTGCCTCTAGGGCATATTTCCTTCAGTCTCCCACTTGCACTAGAGTCAACAATCTAGATTACATAGTAATGATTCTACACCCATGGAGTCTTGGTGTTGATCATGTTTTGCTCGTGAGAGAGGCTTAGTCAACGGGTCTGCAATATTCAGATTCGTATGTATTTTGCAAATCTCTATGTCTCCCTCATTGAATTGATCGCGGATGGGATTGAAGCATCTCTTGATGTGCTTGATTCTCTTGTGAAATCTGGATTCCTTCGCCAAGGATATTGCTCCATTATTGGCACAAAAGATTTTCATTGGACCCGATGCACTAGGTATGACACCTAGATCGGATATGAACTCCTTCATCCGAACTCCTTCATTTGCTGCTTCTGAAGCAGCTATGTACTCCCCTTCACACGTAGATCCCTCCACGATGCTTTGCTTAGAACTTGTGACGCCCCCAATTCAACTGTACACTAATCATGCACGCAAACGTGTACGATCAAGATCAGGGACTCACGGGAAGATATCACAACACAACTCTAAAACATAAATAAGTCATACAAGCATCATAATACAAGCCAGGGGCCTCGAGGGCTCGAATACAAGTGCTCGATCATAGACGAGTCAGCGGAAGCAACAATATCTGAGTACAGACATAAGTTAAACAAGTTTGCCTTAAGAAGGCTAGCACAAACTGGGATACAGATCGAAAGAGGCGCAGGCCTCCTGCCTGGGATCCTCCTAAACTACTCCTGGTCATCGTCAGCGGGCTGCACGTAGTAGTATGCACCTCCAGTGTAGTAGGAGTCGTCGTCGACGGTGGCGTCTGACTCTTGAAATCCAGCATCTGGTTGCGACAATCGTAAAGAAAGGAAAGGGGAAAAGGGGGAGAAAGCAACCGTGAGTACTCATCCAAAGTACTGCAAGCAAGGGCTACACTACATATGCATGGGTATATGTGTAAAGGTCCATATCATGGACTGAACGCAGAATGCCGTAATAAGAGGGGATAACTAATCCGTCAAGACTACGCTCGCAGCCTCCGTCTTGCAAAGATGTAGAAGAGAGTAGATCAAGTCCTCCAAGTAGCATCGCATAGCATAATCCTACTTCGCAATCCCTCCTCGTTGCCTGTTAGAGAGCGATCACCGGTTGTATCCGCACTTGGAAGGGTGTGTTTTATTTAGTATCCGGTTCTAGTTGTCATAAGGTCAAGGTACAACCGCAAGTCGCCCTGTTATCAAGATCACGACTATTCAATATATTAACTTCCTGCAGGGCGCACCACATAACCCAACACGCCAATCCCATTTAGCCGGACACTTTTCTCGGTCATGCCCGCCATGAAGATCAACACGCCGCAGCCCCACCTAGGCCAACAGAGAGGTCAGACGCCGGTCTAAACCTAAGCGCCAGGGGTCTAGGCCCATCGCCTTAGCACACCTGCATGTTGCGACGCGCCGGAAGCATACCTAGCCTAGCAGTGCTCCAATCAATCAGGCGCGCGCCGTCGATTGCCGACGTCATGAAGGCTTCGGCTAATACCACGACGCCGAGTGCCCATATCTTTCCCACGTAGTTGGTTAGTGTGTATAGACCAAATGGCCAGACTCAGATCAAATACCAAGATCTCGGTAAGCATGTTAATGATGTAACCATGACACCGACCAGGCCAGCCCACCTCTCACCCTGTAGTCTCAACCTGCCCCGACGCTCCGCCACAAAGATCCACACAGAGGGCCGTTGGGACAAAGGTCCTTTCAACCCCCAATCCGTGAATCACTCGCGGGTGCTCCATGAGCCGACCCGACTTTAGTCACCACATGTATCATGTATAAAGTATATAGTATATACCCGTGATCACCTCCCGAGTGATCACGGCCCGATAGTATAGCACAGCAGACGGACAAGAATGTAGGGCCACTGATGGAATACTAGCATCCTATACTAAGCATGTAGGATTGCGGTAAAGGTAACAACAAGAGTAGCAAGGACAAAGGCTATGCATCGTGATAGGAATAACGGAAAGCAGTAACATGCTACTCTACTCTAATGCAAGCAGTAGAGAGTAGAATAGGCGATATCTGGTGATCAAGGGAGGGGGGCTTGCCTGGTTGCCCTGGCAAGAAGGAGGGGTCGTCAACACCGTAATCGATCAGGGTACGAGCAGCAGCGTCAGTCTAATAGTCTACCGGAGAGAAGAGGGGGAAGAAACAATGAATACAATGCAAACAGATGCATATCGATGCATGACATAACAAGTAGCGGTGCCAGGTATGCCCTAACGCGGTAGGAGGTGATACCGGCGAAAGGGGAAACATCCGGGAAGGTATTCCTGGTGTTTCGCGTTTTCGGACAGCTGTACCGGAGGGGGAAAGTTGAGTGTTCGATATGCTAGGGGTGTGTGGTCGATGAACGGGCTGCGTATCGGGATTCGTCTCGTCGTTCTGAGCAACTTTCTTGTAGAAAGTATTTTCATCCGAGCTAATTTTATATGATTTTCTAAAGTTTTAAATCATTTTTAGAATTTATTTAATCAATTTAATTCAACATTATCCAGAATAGTGCATGCTGATGCCAAGATGACGCCAAGCGATCAATGAGGTGTTGATCGATCAACCGACGGTGGGTCCCGTTCGTCATTGACTGTTTAGTCTAATTAGGGTTTAACTAATCTAATTACTGTTTAATTAAACTAACTAGTTAATTAGATTAATTAAACATGATTAATTAACTTAATTAACTAATTAATTTTTTAATTATTTTTAGTTAATTATTTCTTTATTTGATTCTTTTTTTTACTATAAAACGTTTTGGGCTGGGCCTCGTTTGTCATAGGGCCAAAGGCCTAATGGGGCGGAGCGGTTAGCGGGCGCGGGCATCGGCGCCCGACTGGGCGAGCGCCCAGATCAATAGGTAGGGGGCGCCAGCCACGGACGTGGGAGGCCGCCGGCGCCCACGACGCCGGCCAAGGGAGACGGCGGAGGGCGGCGCCACGGGAGGGACCGCGACAGGGCGGAGTAAGCGGTGACGGGCGTCCAGCACGGCAAGGCCTCGCGCGAGAGGAAGGACACTGCAAGCGGCGATGAGGCAGGGTGCGAGGCGGCGGTGCAGGGAGCGAGCATGGTGGCGAGCCACGGGATGAGGTGGCGCACGGGCTACGGACGAGCCGAAGCAGCAGGGGTTGGGCGGCGGAGCTGCTGGCGAGCCGCTGGTCGGAGTAGGGTGCCGAGCACGGCGCGGCGGAAGGACGCAACCGTGGTGGCTCGGGTCGATGCGGAGCGCGGCCCAGCGTTACGGGACATTGTGCAGGAGCAGAGGCGGGGGCTGGCACGAGGGGGCAGGGAGTCATGGTGGGCGCGTCGACGCAGCCACGCAGGGGGGGCGCCACGGCGGCGAGCAGCAGCGCTAGCGGGGTAGCACAGCTGTGGTGGCAGCAGGTAGAAGCAGCAGCGGCAGCAAGCCGAGATGGGCGAGCGGGTGAGTGCACGTGCGTGGACAGGAGGGAGCGGGCGCGGGCGTGGTGAAGCAGCGATGGCGCGGCGGCTATGGGGGCGGCAGTGTGGCGCGTCAGTAGCGGCGCTGGGAGGAGGAGAGAAGTGGCCGGGGGCCTCACCGGCGGTCGTAGGGTCAAGGCAGCGGGGCTCGGGGAGGGGAGACGGGGACGATGGCATTGACGGAGAGGAGTAGGTCCAGCAAGTCGGCTTCGGGTGACCGCGAGATCGAGAATCGATTAGGGTGTTCGGCGAACGGCAAGGTCCAGGCAGGACGAGGCGACATTGGTGGCGGTTCGCGGGGAGGACGGGCAGCGCGGTGCCCAGTGGGGGGGTGTTCCCCTTTTATTTGTTTTTTTGTAATTTCTTTTCTTTTTTAAAACATTTTAAAATATCTAGACATTTTATAAAAATGTGTTTATTACACCATATTTACTTATGCAAAATATGGCACCTCCCGAACAGTTTTGTTTTAACTTTTGAAAAACTTTTTTTGTTGACATTAATTTGAATTTGAATTTTGAATGGGTTTTGAACTAACGAGAGATTAGCAACAGTAATGGAGTTGACATGGCATCATTAGCAGAGTTTTACTATAGCTTAATTATCTGGGCGTTACAATTCTCCTCCACTACAAGAAATCTCGTCCCGAGATTTAAGAGGTAGTGAAAGGGGGAAAGGTTTTGGTTACGAATCTAGCGGGTCTTCTCATCCTGGCTTGCTCTTCGCGAAGAAGTTGATCCCTGCCGTTGATGTCTTCATTTTTCTACTTCGGGTCATCTTGACGAAGTCGCGTCCTTTCTTCGGGGTATGTCTCATACTTACGAATAGGTAAGGGGCAGTTTGACAATGATAGAATGCTATAAGGGTTAACCATTGGGGGTTATCCCATGAATGAACACAGGGGTATCTCTCGAGTTGGTCAAATGAAACACATCGAGAGCCAAGCAAGAAGGTATAGTAAGAAGTATGAAGCGGATAGGCAATCATTCAATGCCCAATTAGAAGGTGAAAAGGTTTCAGGGCACGAGAATAAGTATTGCGTCTGATACCAGAATAGATCACTAGGAGTGACCCATCAATTAATACGTAGCCAGGCTCGAGGAATAACTTTGGCAACAGGGTGTACAGGAGAGTTAGGTTTTGATCCTGTGACCTGTGGGTTATGGGCCCACCATGTGGGTTAAAATAAGGAAGGGCGTTGACATCTTGCACGGTCATGATAGCAAGGCATGTCAGAGAATAACCGGTCAGTTATGTTGACTACATCGTTGGTACCAAGGGCGAGGGACGAAGAGAACCATTTTCCTGCTCGTTGAACGAGGCGGACCATTAGGCAAATTTCTCATCCATCGGTGGTTACCGGAATGTCATCAACAATAGAAACATGGCTCACTGACTGAGTTGTACACCGAGGTGTTTACATAAGCAGTGAATTATTACTGCTTAGATTATATAGATCACAAGAAAGGTCAAACAAACCAATGGAAAGGAAAATGTATCAGGTTAAACAGAACAATGGAAAGGGAAAATGTGTTTAAACACATATTTCAGGGGTATATCCTTTCCAAGGACAAACAGAACATGATATCCATGACAAGATACAAAGTAGAAAACCAATTAGGTAAGGGGGAATCTCATGATATTAGCCATACAACGGTGTTTGGATAATTGATAAATAAAATTTAGCATGGTGCTTCAAATGTTCTTATTGAAGATCGGAGTACCACAGACATGCTTTGAGATAGCATTGACATGGTCTTCAAGCAAAGGTCCGACTTTGGATACACAAAGGGTCCATCAGGATAAACTTATTAAACAAGGCATTCAATTTCCTCATGGAAAAATGGTTAACCTTGTTAAAAAGGAAACTATAACACTAGGTCCTTCGGCCAGGTGTGCTAGGAATGACATCACCTTACCGGGTCATAAAAGACCAATGTTATAACTCTTGGAAATATGTTCCAACCATCATATCTGACCGAGATTCAGTTATGATTGGGGTCAGGATACCTGAGAAGAAAAATGTGCGACACAGATTGACAGAAGACATCGTAAGATTCGCAGGAAATGAATTATGGAAGCGAGTTCCAAAACAAGATTTCATCGGTAAACCAAGGAGAGGATGAGGAGGTGGATGATGAACTCAGCGACAATTCATCAAGATTTCCAAAGGATGGATTTCCACAATTAAATATTGAACGAAAATGCACCTGGAAATATGGACCAAGTAGGACGATCAAAGTTAGAATGGTGATTCGATAACGAAACTATCGGCCATTCACTTCAAAACAATAGGGTTGCTAGAAGTTTTGAATTCACGCATCATAGTTCAATTGTCGGTATTCAGGTTAGAAACAACACGGGGATCAGAAAACGAATGGAGATGGCGAGAAGTATTACTATACCAAGAATTTTTAAGATGTGGTGAAATTCTTGCCACATTCTTGACATAAAAGATGGTAATACTCCAAGGTAAAGAAGAACAGATGCTGGATAGCAAGGAACTCAAGGTATAACACAAAACTCAATCAAGTTTGTGTTGGAGGGAAGTCAATAAAGTGGTCAATGATAACACAGATCATCAAGGGCAAGGAAGGTACTTCTCATCATGAACTCAATTGATATCCTAGAAGAGCTCAGAACGTTCATGATGATCACGACACATTTGTCGAGAAGTTTCATGAAGATGTAATCGATCGGCGATGACATCAAGTCAAAGGAATGATGAAGCGAAATGTTCTTGGGACCATGAGTACGACACAAACTCGAATTCAAGCTTGTCGTTCAAGGAGGAACGATAAGACGAGGAAATCGACGTAAGCTTAGCTCATCATCGAAAGTTGTGCTCCAGAATTAAGGACTCAGTAGCACAGTTAAAATTAGCACGATAATGATGTAGCTGATCAGTCTAGGAGTGATGTGATGGAGTATTAAACTTCTCAACAACAAAGTACTAGGAGTACTGAATCTCAGTGTTGATTCGATTCACAAATCGGTGTTCTTAGTTGACGATAACCCAGAACCCGTGGAGTGACTATGACGGGGAAAGGTACTACTTCATCAGAAATTCATAAGATGAGGTGCAATGGGTTGATATCCTCAAGATACCAGGGGGTAATACTCGAAGGTAGAGGAAAATAGAGGTTGGGAAGGCATACTGATCTGCAGAAGGCAAGTACTTTAACTTGTCCGAGAAATAGAATCAAGGGGGAACAATCATGGTCGGGACCACGGTTGTGAAGGATCAATTCACAGATACCAGATGATATTTATCAAGAAAATAGTTATTATTACAAGAAGTTTCCATGATAGGATCTACATCGTGTCCATGGGCATGAACACAAATGTTCAAGGTCGACTCCCACTTCCTCAATGCATAACCTTCATTCACCTCTCGTATTTCAAAAATTACATTAGTTGTTGAAAGTTTTACCTGGTCCAATACCAGCTAAGTATGGCCCGTGAAATCTTTCGGGTTCACACAGATTAGGGAAGGCATTGGTTCAACCCATCAGGGCATCTTAGGAACATGTACCACAAACTTCAGAGTAAATAATACCAGCTCGAAAGTAGAGTATGGTTATCAAAGCAGATGATACAAATTACCAAAGGCATTATATACCCATGGAAAGGCTCACAAGGTTATTGAATATGAAGGACACTATCAGATAATAATCCAACAAGGGGTTTGTGGTACACAACGGAGTTGTTGCAAGTATCGGTACTCTATCAGAGGAAGAAGGAATGAAAGGGCATCGGATTATAGAAACAACTGACTAATTCAAAGATCACATGCAAAGGAATTATCATTTCCAAATCAAGGGATCAGAAGCCAACGGTCTGGCTAAGAATGGATAAGTTGAATAGACTTAGGGGAACAGTCGACGGCAATTTGATGGGTCGATAACCAACTCGTGTTTAAAATGACATCTGAGCCGGAAGGATGAATTCTGGGTCCGATTGATGATTGCGAGCATTCGCATACATATTGGATCAAAGACTCAAATTAACGATGACAAAGGATGCTCGTGAATATTGCTAGACATATGGAAAATAACCATAATGCAAGCAGACAAGTATTTGCAGAGCAATAGTTGACAATGGATTATCGAAAGACCGGATAGTATTTTCAAAGTATCTTGTGGATCACATGATCAACTAGGAATGAACAAATCCTCGATGAGTGTGAGGAATTATCCATAGATGTATTAAAGCGGAGATGGAGCTGCAAGGCAGCAGGCATAATGAATTCTCAGGATATTGGAATGTTTCAGGGAATCTTGTAAGAACAAGATCAACTAGGAATAAAAGTAAGAACGACAGGTGTATGTATTTATCCATAGGGATATTTTGGTGGTAGGGAATTGCAAAAGCAACAGGCATAAGGTCTCAATAGAATATCAGAGAGTATCTCCGAAATCTTCTGGTGCAGCCGGCGATCACCTGTAATAAGGGGTTCTCCGGGTGGAAGTAGTTACGAGAACCTAGAGTCAGAGTTAGTAAAATCGTTTAACCCGAGTAGAAGAGAGTTCAGAGTCCCAGAGTAAAGGTCGAGGAGTAAAAGATCCTAGTACCACCCAAATGGCGACGTGGGCCTGTAAGGCACACAGCCATGCTAGTAAAAGTTTTGCAATGTCTAGACTCGACTTCGGCCAAGGAGTGTGGAAGGGGGATTCCTACAGGCAGTCGGCTCTGATACCAACTTGTGACGCCCCCAATTCAATCATACACTAATCATGCACGCAAACGTGTACGGTCAAGATCAGGGACTCACGGGAAGATATCACAACACAACTCTAAAACATAAATAAGTCATACAAGCATCATAATACAAGCCAGGGGCCTCGAGGGCTCGAATACAAGTGCTCGATCATAGACGAGTCAGCGGAAGCAACAATATCTGAGTACAGACATAAGTTAAACAAGTTTGCCTTAAGAATGCTAGCACAAACTAGGATACAGATCGAAAGAGGCGCATGCCCCCTGCCTGGGATCCTCCTAAACTACTCCTGGTCATCGTCAGCGGGCTGCACGTAGTAGTATGCACCTCCAGTGTAGTAAGAGTCGTCGTCGACGGTGGCGTCTGACTCCTGAACTCCAGCATCTGGTTGCGACAACCAGAAAGAAAGGAAAGGGGGAAAAAGGGGGGGAGAAAGCAACCGTGAGTACTCATCCAAAGTACTCGCAAGCAAGGAGCTACACTACATATGCATGGGTATATGTGTAAAGGGCCATATCAGTGGACTGAACTGCAGAATGCCAGAATCAGAGGGGGATAACTAATCATGTCGAAGACTACGCTACGGCAGCCTCCGCTTGCAAAAGATGTCAAGAGAGTAGGCTGAAGTCCTCCAAGTAGCATCACATAGCATAATCCTACCCAGAATCCCTCCTCGTCGCCTGTTAGAGAGCGATCACGGGTTGTATCCGCACTTGGAAGGGTGTGTTTTATTTAGTATCCTGTTCTAGTTGTCATAAGGTCAAGGTACAACTCCAAGTCGTCCATTCTATCAAGATCACGGCTATTCAATAGATTAACTTCCCTGCAGGGGTGCACCACATAACCCAACACGCTCGATCCCATTTGGCCGGACACACTTTTCTGCGTCATGCCCGGCCGCGGAAGATCAACACGTCGCAGCCCCACCTAGGCCAACAGAGAGGTCAGCACACAGGGGTCTGGGCCCATCGCCCTTAGCACACCTACATGTTGCGTACGCGGCCGGAAGCAGACCTAGCCTAGCAGGCATTCCAGTCCAATCCGGCGCGCGCCACTCAGTCGCTGACGTCACGAAGGCTTCAGCTGATACCACGACGCCGAGTGCCCATATCTTTCCCATGTAGTTGGTTAGTGCGTATAGACCAAATGGCCAGACTCAGATCAAATACCAAGATCTCGTTAAGCGTGTGAATGATGTAACCGCGGACACCGACCAGGGCCAGGCCCACCTCTCACCCAGGTAGTCTCAACCTGCCCTGACGCTCCGCCACAAAGATCTACACAGAGGGACGTTGGGACAAAGGTCCTTTCAGCCCCCAATCCGTGAATCACTCGCGGGTGCTCCATGAGCCGACCCGACTTTAGTCACCACATGTATCATGTATAAAGTATATAGTATATACCCGTGATCACCTCCCGAGTGATCACGGCCCGATAGTATAGCACAGCAGACGGACAAGAATGTAGGGCTAGTGATGGAATACTAGCATCATATACTAAGCATGTAGGATTGCAGGTAAAGGTAACAACAGTAGTAGCAAGGACAGGCTATGCATCAGATAGGAATAACGAAAGCAAGAATATGTTACACTACTCTAATGCAAGCATTAGAGAGTAGAATAGGCGATATCTGGTGATCAAGGGGGGGGGCTTGCCTGGTTGCCCTGGCAAGAAGGAGGGGTCATCAACACCGTAGTCGATCGGGGTACCAGCAGCAGCGTCAGTCTCGTAGTCTATCGGAGAGAAGAGGGGGAAGAAACAATGAATACAATGCAAACAGATGCATATCGATGCATGACATAACAAGTAGCGGTGCCAGGTATGCACTAACGCGGTAGGAGGTGATACCGGCGAAGGGGGAAACATCCGGGAAGGTATTCCCGGTGTTTCGCGTTTTCGGACAGCTGTACCGGAGGGGGAAAGTTGTGTGTTCGATATGCTAGGGGTGTGTGGTGGACGAACGGGCTGTGAATCCGGATTCATCTCGTCGTTCCGAGCAACTTTCATGTAGAAAGTATTTTCATCTGAGCTACTGTTTATTTTATATGATTTTCCAAAGTTTTAAATCATTTTTAGAATTTATTTAATCAATTTAATTCAACATTTTCCAGAATAGTGCATGCTGATGTCAACATGACGTCAGCAGTCAACAGAGGTGTTGACTAGTCAACTGACGTGTGGGTCCCATTCGTCATTGACTGTTTAGTCTATTTAGGGTTTAACTAGTCTAATTACTGTTTAATTAAACTAACTAGATAATTAGATTAATTAAACAGGATTAATTAACTTAATTAATTAAATTTTAATTATTTTTAGTTAATTATTTATTTATTTAATTCTTTTTTTACTATAAAACGTTCTGGGCTGGGCCCCGTTTGTCATAGGGCCAAAGGCCTAATGGGGCAGAGCGGTTACCGGGTGCGGCTGTCGGCGCCCGACTGGGCGAGCGCCTAGATCGATAGGTAGGGGGGGCAGCCACGGACGTGGGAGGCCGCCGGCGCCCACGACGCCGGCCAAGGGAGGCGGCAGAGGGCGGCGCCACGGGAGGGACCGCGACAGGGCGGAGTAAGCGGTGACGGACGTCCATCGCGGCAAGGCCTCACGCGAGAGGAAGGACACGGCGAGCGGCGATGAGGCAGGGTGCGAGGCGGTGGTGCGGGGAGCGAGCACGGCGGTGAGCCACGGGACAGAGGTGGCTGCACGGGGCTAGCAGACGAGCTAAAAGCAGCTGCGGGGTTGGGGCGGCGGAGCCGTGGCAAGCCAGTGGCCGGAGCGTGGGGGTGCCCGAGCACGGGCGTGCGAGCGAATGCAGCCGTGGTGGCTCGGGGCAATGCGGAGCGCGGACCAGCGTTACGGGATAGCGCGCGGGAGCAGAGGCGGGGGCTGGCACAAGGGGGCACAGGAGTCACGGCGGGCGCGTCGACGCAGCCACGCAGGGGGCGGCACCACTGGCGGCGTAGCAAGCAACGCTTAGCGGGAGCACACAGCATGCGGCAGCAGGTAGACGCAGCAGCCGCAGCAAGCCGAGATGGGCGAGCGGGTGAGTGCACGTGCGTGGACAGGAGGGAGCGGGCGCGGGCGTGGTGAAGCAGCAGTGGCCGCGGCGGCCATGGGCGGCGACAGGTGGGCGCAGTCAGCGCGTGCGCGGGGGAGGAGGAGAGAAGTGGCCGAGGGCCTCACGGATGTCGTAGGGTCAAGGCAGCGGGGCTCGGGGAGGGGAGACAGGGACGACGGCGTTGACAGAGAGGAGTAGGTCCGGCGAATCGGCTTCGGGTGACGGCGAGGTCGAGAATCGATGAGGGTGTCCGGCGAACGGCATGGTCCAGGCCGGACGAGGCGGCGTTGGCGACGGTTCGCAGGGATGACGGGCGGCGCGGTGGGTGTGCCGTGGTCGGGCCCCTCCCCGATCCAGATGGGATCGAGAGGAGAGGGGGAGAGGGAGAGGCGAGCGAGTGGGGGGGAGTGGGGGTGTCGGTGGGTTAGGGTTTGACCGGGGTGGGTGTTATGAAGTGAGGGGGGCCGGCCTGTTGGTTGGGCCAGGTGGGCCGGTGCCCTGCTGGGCCGGAGCCCAGTGGGGGGGTGTTCCCCTTTTATTTGTTTTTTTGTAATTTCTTTTCTTTTTTAAAACTTTTTAAATTATCTAGACATTTTATAAAAATGTGTTTATTACACCATATTTAATTATGCAAAATATGGCACCTCCCGAACATTTTTGTTTTAACTTTTGAAAAACTTTTATTATTGACATTAATTTGAATTTGAATTTTGAAAGGGTTTTGAACTAACGAGAGATTAGCAACAGTAATGGAGCTGACGTGGCATCATTAGCAGAGTTTTATTGTCGCTTAATTATCCGGGCGTTACAGAACTGCACCAACTGACAGCTCCACCATTCAATATAAATACGTATCCGGTTTGTGACTTAGAGCCATTCGAATCAGTGTCAAAGCTTGCATCGACGTAACAATTTACGACGAGCTCTTTGTCACATCCATGAACGAGAAACATATCCTTAGTCCTTTTCAGGTATTTCAGGATGTTCTTGACCGCTGTCCAGTGATCCACTCCTGGATTACTTTGGTACCTCCATGCTAAACTAATAGCAAGGCACATATCAGGTCTGGTACACAGCATTGCATACATGATAGAACCTATGGCTGAAGCATAGGGAATGACTTTCATTTTCTCTCTATCTTCTGCAATGGTCGGGCATTGAGTCTGACTCAACTTCACACCTTGTAACACAGGCAAGAATCCTTTATTTGCTTGATCCATTTTGAACTTCTTCAAAACTTTATCAAGGTATGTGCTTTGTGAAAGTCCAATTAAGAGTCTCGATCTATCTCTATAGATCTTGATGCCCAATATATAAGCAGCTTCACCGAGGTCTTTCATTGAAAAATTCCTATTCAAGTATCCTTTTATGATATCCAGAAATTATGTATCATTTCCAATCAACAATATGCCATCCACATATAATATCGAAAATGCTACATAGCTCCCACTCACTTTCTTGTATATACAGGCTTCTCCAAAAGTCTCTATAAAACCATATGCTTTGATCACACTATCACAGCGTATATTCCAACTCCGAGAGGCTTGCACCAGTCCATAAATGGATCGCTGGAGCTTGCATACTTTGTTAGCACTTTTTGGATCGACAAAACCTTCTGGTTGCATCATATACAACTCTTCTTTAAGATATCCATTAAGGAATGCAGTTTTGACATCCATTTGCCAAATTTCATAATCATAAAATGTGGCAATTGCCAACATTATTCGGACAGACTTAAGCATTGCTACGGGTGAGAAGGTCTCATCGTAGTCAACTCCTTGAACTTGTCGAAAATCTTTTGCAACAAGTTGAGCTTTGTAGACAGTAACATTACCGTCAGCATCAGTCTTCTTCTTGAAGATCCATTTATTCTCTATGGCTTGCCGATTATCGGGCAAGTCAACCAAAGTCCACACTTTGTTCTCATACATGGATCCCATCTCAGATTTCATGTCCTCAAGCCATTTTGTGGAATCCGGGCTCATCATCGCTTCCTCATAGTTCGTAGGTTCGTCATGGTCAAGTATCATGACCTCCAGAACAGGATTACCGTACCACTCTGGTGCGGGTCTTACTCTGGTTGACCTACGAGGTTTGGTAGTAACTTGATCAGAAGCTTCATGATCATCATCATTAGCTTCCTCACTAATTGGTGTAGGAATCACTGGAACTGATTTCTGTGACGAACTACTTTCCAATAAGGGCGCAGGTACAAGTACCTCATCAAGTTCTACTTTCCCCCCACTCACTTATTTCAGGAGAAACTCCTTCTCTAGAAAGGATCCATTCTTAGCAACGAATATCTTGCTTTCGGATCTGTGATAGAAGGTGTACCCAACAGTCTCCTTTGGGTATCCTATGAAGACACATTTCTCCGATTTGGGTTCGAGATTACCAGGTTGAAGCTTTTTCACATAAGCATCGCAACCCCAAACTTTAAGAAACGATAACTTGGGTTTCTTGCCAAACCACAGTTCATATGGTGTCGTCTCAACGGATTTAGATGGTGCCCTATTTAACATGAATGCAGCCGTCTCTAAAGCATAACCACAAAACGATAGCGGTAAATCAGTAAGAGACAACATTGATCGCACCATATCTAATAAAGTGCAGTTACGACGTTCGGACACACCATTACGCTGTGGTGTTCCGGGTGGCGTGAGTTGTGAAACTATTCCGCATTGTTTCTAATGAAGACCAAACTCGTAACTCAAATATTCACCTCCATGATCAGATCGTAGAAACTTTATTTTCTTGTTATGATGATTTTCCACTTCACTCTGAAATTCTTTGAACTTTTCAAATGTTTCAGACTTATGTTTCATCAAGTAGATATACCCATATCTGCTCAAATCATCTGTGAAGTTCAGAAAATAACGATACCCGCCGCGAGCGTCAACAATCATCGGACTGCATACATCAGTATGTATTATTTCCAACAAGTCTGTTGCTTGCTCCATTGTTCCGGAGAACGGAGTCTTAGTCATCTTGCCCATGAGGCATGGTTCGCAAGCATCAAGTGATTCATAATCAAGTGATTCCAAAAGCCCATCAGCATGGAGTTTCTTCATGCGCTTTACACCAATATGACCTAAATGACAGTGCCACAAATAAGTTGCACTATCATTATTAAACTTATATCTTTTGGCTTCAATACTATGAATATGTGTGTCACTACTATCGATATTCAACAAAAATGGACCACTCATCAAGGGTGCATGACCATAAAAGATATTACTCATATAAATAGAACAACCATTATTCTCTGATTTAAATGAATAACCGTCTCACATCAAACAAGATTCAGATATAATGTTCATGCTTAACGCTGGCACCAAATAACAATCATTCAGGTCTAAAACTAATCCCGAAGGTAGATTTAGAGGTAGCGTGCCGATGGCGATCACATCGACTTTGGAACCATTTCCCACGCGCATCGTCACCTCGTCCTTAGCCAATCTTCGCTTAATTCGTAGCCCCTGTTTCGAGTTGCAAATGTGAGCAACAGAACCAGTATGTATCAAATACCCAGGCGCTACTACGAGCATTAGTAATGTACACATCAATAACATGCATATCAAATATACCGTTCACTTTGCCATCCTTCTTATCCGCCAAATACTTGGGGCAGTTCCGCTTCCAGTGACCAGTCCCTTTGCAGTAGAAGCACTTAGTCTCAGGCTTAGGTCCAGACTTGGGTTTCTTCACTTGAGCAGCAACTTGCTTGCCGTTCTTCTTGAAGTTCCCCTTCTTCCCTTTGCCCTTTCTATTGAAACTAGTTGTCCTGTTAACCATCAACACTTGATGCTCCTTCTTGATTTCTACCTCTGCAGCCTTTAGCATCGCGAAGAGCTCGGGAATTCTCTTATCCATCCCTTGCATATTATAGTTCATCACAAAGCTTTTATAGCTTTGTAACACCCCGGAAGTAACTTTCCATATTTGTAACTCCGACTCTTGCCATTTTCGGCATTGATATATGATATTCCCTCCGTGGTCGGGTTTTCTTCTTTTTGCATTTTGTCCATGTCATGCATTTTATATTATGTCATCATGTGCATCGCATTTGCATACGTGTTCGTCTCATGATTCCGAACATTTTTCCCGTTGTCCGTTTTGCAATCCGGCACTCCTATCTCCCCCGGCGGTCCTTTTTGCGTTTTTCCGTGTGCGGGTATTAAACCTTCTCGAAATGGACCGAGGTTTGTCTAGTGGCCTTGGTATAACACCCGGAGACCACCGGTCAAGTTTCGGGTCATTTGGAGCTCGTTTGGTACTCCAACGGTTAACCGCACCTTCAAGAAAGGCCTCTTTTAAGTTGCAGCCCAACACCCTCCAAAACAGCCCAATAACCCATCTAAGTCACCTCCATGCTCTCCGTCGCTCGATCACGATCGTGTGGGCGAAAACTACACCTCATTTGGACTCTCCTAGCTCCTCTATGCCTATTTAAGCACCCTCCCAAAATTTCCGGATCATCCTCTTCCCGAAACCCTAATCTCCTCCTCGCACGCCGGACGTGTCCGCCTCGGCCGGACAATCGCTTCCGCGTCCGCCGCCCCGCCGCCTGCCTGCCCGGCCGGATCGGGCTCGAGCCCTTGGCACAGGCCGCCGCCGCGTCGCCGTCGCATGCGCGGCGCCCGCTGCCCGCCCACCGCTGCCGCCCTCGCTGGCCGCGCGCCGCCCCGCCGGGCGCTGCGCCGGCCGCCGCCGCTCTCCGCCGTCGCTGCTTGCCCGAGGCTGTCGGGCCGCCGCCGCTCGGCCCCCTCGCCATGCCGCCTCGTCGCCGTGACCCCGCCCTCATGGCCCTGGACTCCTCTCCCTCCGGCGACCTCGGCCCCGATCGCCGCCTCCCCCTCGCCAGGCGCCTCTCCCGGCGAACTCCGGAGCCGCCCGCAAGACCGATCGGGTCGGGAGCCCGATCCAACCTCGGTTTCAGCGCCAAGGCGTTGACCTCTCTCCCTCCCTCTTTTCCACTAAGTCATTGCATCATTGTAATTTCGTGCAATTTTCATCATGCTATATCTTCGCATCCGTAGATCCATTTTTCGCGTATAATATGTCGAAATGTTCGTCTCGAAGAGTAGATCATTTCATTCCATTGCATCATTTTCATTTGAGCTCATCTTGATGCCCGAAATGCTGTTGGAAGAGTGCAAGGTGCTGATAGTTTCTGATTTTTATCAGGAGTTGCACTTTTGTTATTTTTGCTATGATTAATATGTGCATCCTATGAATTTGAGTCCTACATGAGTTTTGTAAAATGCCATGTTATCTTTCCAGTGGTATATGCCATGTATTTTTGTGATCTATGTGGTGACTAGCACAAGCATGCAAAGTAGGTGTCCTGTTGTTGCTGATTTCAGCCCTGTTTTAGCTGATTTTGATGCCATGTTTGCTTGATGATACCAAGAGATCTATGCATATTTTGAGATACTTCAGTAAGGGTGTTTTGTAAAGCATGACTTGCTCTATCCATCCATGCCTTTGTTTGCAATTATGGGATGCCATAGCTTGAGTCAATCGAGCTCTACTTTTGCTACCAAATGTTTTCTGGCAGATTGTATACGTGTTATTCAATTTTGCCTAGCTTGTTGTGGTTGATCCATATATGCTATGTTAGTGTTCTTGCCATGGATGTCTTCTATATCATGTCTTCTTGATGTATGTATGCTTAGATTATCATTTGAGGCTCTGTAGTGAGTGCATTGAGCTTGTTAACATGCCATCTCGTTATCAGTTTTGACATGTCAAGTTGCTGAATCTGTTAACAAGACTTTCAATATTGACATGAGTGTTACTATATTTTCTAGTCCTTTTTGGCTTATGGTCAGTAAGGGACTTTTGAAATATGCTTTGAGTAGATTCATGCCATGCCATGTCTTGCTATTTTAAGTTCCTGTAGCATGTAGTTTTGATGCTCTGAACATTGCAACCTGTTACTGTTTTTGCCATGTCCAGCCTGTTACTTTGAGCACTTTTGCCATGCTTGTTTGAACCTGTTATGATGTGAACTAGCCGTAGCTCAGTGCTCATCTTTTGTCGAGCATCATGTGTAGATCACTGCCATGTGCTTTGTTGTTACGTTTGGGTGCAGTAGCTTAATTATTTGTTGCTTGCAAAGTGGCATCATGCTGTAAATGGCAGATTTGCGCCAATCTTGTTTTGCTTGCCATTTCCAAACCGTGCATCCGATTCCGGTGATCTTTATATCGATTTCAACCGAAATCATCTCATCTTTCCAGTGGCATGCTTGGTTTGCCAAGTTGATGCCTGGTTCATCATTTACCTTCGGAGCGCATAAGCATTGCATATCGCATCTCGCATATCATGTCATGTTTTGCATCATGTGGATTGTGCATTGCACCGTGATTTATTGTGGTTCCTTTGTTTGTGTTGTTGCTTTGGGTAGAGTCGGAGACGAGTGCGTGAACGAGGAGCCTGTTGAGAACGTTTCGAGGATCAAGCTTTCGACAACTCGAGAACATTGCGAGCAAGATGACCAAACCCTCGAAATCACTTCTATCTTTGCTTTGCTAGATGCTCGCTCTTTTGCTATGCCTATGCTGCGATGCCTACCACTTGCTATATCATGCCACCCATATTGCCATGTCAGCCCTAACCATCCTTTCCTAGCAAACCGTTGATTGGCTATGTTACCGCTTGCTCAGCCCTCTTATAGCGTTGGTAGTTGCGGTGAAGATGAAAATTGTTCCTTGTTGGAACATGGAGATGTTGTTCCTTGTTGGAACATGTTTACTTGTTGGGGATATCACAATATATATCTGCTATAATTAATACATCTATATACTTGGTAAAGGGTGGAAGGCTCGGCCTTATGCGGTGTTTTGTTCCACTCTTGCCACCCTAGTTTCCGTCATACCGGTGTTATGTTCCTTGATTTTGCGTTCCTTACACGGTTGGGTGATTTATGGGACCCCCTTGACAGTTCGCTTTGAATAAGACTTTTCCAGCAAGGCCCAACATTGGTTTTACCATTTGCCACCTAAGCCTTTTTTCCCTTGGGTTCTGCAGACTCAAGGGTCATCTTTATTTTAACCCCCGGGCCAGTGCTCCTTCGAGTGTTGGTCCAAACTGTCACCGCCGGTGGTACCAGGGCAACTCTGGGTTGGCCTACCGGAAGCTTGACGATCCGGTGTGCCACGAGACCGAGATATGTGCAGCTCCTATCGGGATTTGTCGGCACATCCGGGCGGCTTTGCTGGACTTGTTTTATTGCTGCCGAGATGTCTTGTAGTCCGGATTCGAGATTGATCGGGTCTTCCGGTAGAAGGAATATCCTTCGTTGACCGTGAGAGCTTATAATGGGCTAAGTTGGGACACCCTGCAGGTAATATCTTTCAAAGCCGTGCCGCATGTTATGAGGCAGATGGGAATTTGTTAATGTCCGGTTGTAGAAAACCTAAAGTGGACCTCAATAAAATACACATCAACGCGTGTGTAACGTGATGGTCTCTTCTCGGCGGAGTCCGGAAGTGAACACGTGTTGGAGTTATGTCGGCGTAAGTAGTTCAGGATCACTTCTTGATCACTACTAGTTTCACGACCGTGCTTTGCTTCTCTTCTCGCTCTCTTTTGCGAAGTAGCCACCATATATGCTAGTCGCTGCTGCAGCTCCACCTTAATACTATGTCCTCCCTAAAGCTTAAATAGTCTTGATCTCGCGGGTGTGAGATTGCTGAGTCCCGTGACTCACAGATACTTCAAACAGTTGCGAGTTCCGATGAGGCGGTCAGGTGATTCCACCGAGCTCAAGTGGGAGTTCGACGAGGAACGTGGTCGTTACTATGTGTCGTTTCCAGATGATCAGTAGTGGTGCCCAGTTGGGACGATTCGGGGATCTGTGTTAGCATTTGGGGTATCTTCTTATTTTGGTTCCGTAGTCGGACCTTGAGTGTACTTTGAATGATGTATGTTAAATTATGTACTGTGTGAAGTGGCGATTGTAAGCCAACTATGTTTCTGTCCCTTAATTATTACATGGGTTGTGTGAAGATTACCTCACTTGCGACATTGCTTTCAATGCGGTTATGCCTCTAAGTCGTGCCTCGACACGTGGGAGATATAGCCGCATCGGGCGTTACAAGTTGGTAATCAGAGCCTTCCCCGACTTAGGAGCCCCTACTTGATTGTTTCTTGGCGTTGTTGAGTCTAGAATGGAAAATGTTTTGAGTCTTAGGATTATATATATCGAGAGTAGGATTCTTTTTACTTCCGGTCCCTTCGACCTTACGGTGAGGTATCTGACGAGAGTTTTGACTCTTCTCTTCTCAAATTTCACTAAAAAATTTTTTAGGATCACGTGGGTATCTTGGAATCGTTCGATGGTTTTGTGACGAGAACATTGTTCTTGGTGCCTCCTGTCATTTAGGGGTTGTGGCGGTGTCCGGGAGTTGAGCTCCGAGGTGTTGTCGTCACAATTTTATCGTTGCAGTTCTGGAATACGAGTTTTGCCGACATCGAAATCTCTTTTGTGCAGTTGTTGGTGAGATAACCCCGATAGCCCAAAGATTGTGGCGAAGGGAGTATTGCCATGACTTGCATAACGGATGTTTTTGAAGGTCGAGGTACACGATTTCGAGGATTTCTTGGTTATGTGTTGACGGATGGATACAAATGGATCTAGGTATTGTTAGTTTGGGTGATATATTTTGTGTCCCTGTATCCCCAACACCAGATTGCATAACCGAAAGTTTGGGAGTTTATAGGTGGGAATTCTAGTAGCTTACGGGATATTCTTTCCGGCGGATGTATGATTTGAGATTGGGGTTCAACGTCTAGTGGTCCGCCCATTCACGGTCGATTACTGAGTGGTCGCGAGGCGTCTTAAAGAATCCTTGGCTATGCTGATTCGGGGCGTCTTGTTAGTCATTCGTGACGTCCGCTATACGTCGTGTCCGTGTGGGCCCCACCACTAACACTTTGAGCGAAATCTCTATCATGTGTTTGTTCCGCTCATTCTAGAAGCCAACCTTTTGTTTTCAGTTGTGATATTCGATTTGTTTCTAAGATGATGTTGTTTTCCATATCCTTTATCTAAGTGGCTTCTCACCTTAATGGATGTGTGATGATTAACTTTGGAATTCATTCGTTCATTCTTGTTGAATGTTTATTGTGAAGACTATATGTTGCAATTTCTATCCGTTGATTCTACTTATCAATTTGTCTATCAAAGGACTAACGGATGTCACCCTCTTCAGATGGCTCCGCCAACGTCTGAATCCGGATCGCAATGATGGGGATCATCGAATCCTCCACCTCCACCTCCACCTCCGCCTCCGGAGGCACGGCAAGCTATCATGGCAGCCACCAATGCCAATGCTCGATGATTTTGCAGCTCTTGCAAGAACGTACTCAGGGCAAGGCAATCAAGGCAATCAAGGCAATCAAGGTCAAGGCAACAATCAGCCACACTTTGCTACTCTCGGCCGGTTCCTCGCTAATCAGCCAAGTCTTTCGGTTTACGTGTTGAGGCAACAGACGGCGATGATTGGTTAGTGGACATCTGCAAGCACTTTGGTGTAGCAATGTCGGACACGAGGACTTTGTCAAGTTTGCATCGTTTCAACTCAAGGATCAAGCTGCTGAGTGGTTCCGACAATACAAAGATTCCAGAGGAGGTCGTGTCATTACAGGATGAGTTCCGCCGTGATTTCGAGCTCATCACATTCGAAGAGTGTTGTTGAGAGCAAGCGTGAGGAGTTCCGCAATCTCAAGCAAGGCACCATGTCTGTCTATCAATACAATATCCAGTTCGAAGCTCGCTTCGTTTTGCTAAGCAAGATGTACGATGAAAGGAGTATGATCTATCGATTCGGGGTGGTCTCGAGAGAAGATCTACAATTACCTCTTGTGCTGTTTGAGCCAGATAAGTATGATGATTTCTACAACATGGCTCTCAAGAAAGAAGCGGCTCAGCTCAAATGCGAGGCTTCTAAGAAGAGAATCGGGGATGCGTTCAATCCTCCTCGTCCTCTCAAGTGGCAGCCAAGCAGCGAAGTTTTATCTGCCCCTCCTCCGTTCCGTCGGCCTTACCAGCAGAAGAACTCGGTGGCCGTGGATCTTCCCACCCACCCAACCCAAGCTATCAGAACAAGTCTAATTCTCAAGCTCCAAGGTCAAGTGCTCCTTACCACCGTCCGCTTTCTGAGGTCACTTGCAACAAGTGTCAGCAGAAGGGTCACTATGCGAACAAGTGCTTCAACCAGAGGCGCCTTCCGCCTCCTCCTCCTGTGAAATCTTCCAGCAATGCAGTGGTCAAGCATAATCCAAAGTATGCCAAGGTCAATATGATGAATGCAGCTCAGGCAGAGGATTCTTCAGATGTGCTCTTGGGTAATCTTCCAGTTAATGATATTCCTGCAAAAGTCTTATTTGATACTGGTGCATCGCATTCTTTCATTTCTAGACCTTTTGCATCTAAGCATGAGTTGGTTTTTCAAGAATTGCCTAAACCATTACCGGTTGTCTCTCCGGGTAAATTCATGCATGCAAGCTACATGGTTCCGGATGTCTCTATCAAGATGGGCGATTATAGGTTTCTGTCTAAACCAGTTGTCCTTGGTGACTCGGATATTGATCTTATTCTCGGAATGGACTGGCTTTATCAACACAAAGCTCAAATTGATTGTGCTGCCAGGGAAATTAAATTGACTCATTCTTCTAATGATGTGATCATTTATGCCTCTCGTGATGAAACCATTGGTTGTTTTCTCTCAATGAGAAGGGCGAATTGAATGCCATCTCTCGATTCGATCGTTTGTGAGTACCAAGATGTCTTTCCGAAGAGCTTCGGGTATGCCTCCTCATCGGCCGCTTGAGTTCGTTATCGATCTTGAGCACCGCATCGAACCCGTTTGCAAGCGTCCTTACAAGCTTGGACTGATGAGCTGAAGGAATTGAAGAAGCAGCTCGATGAACAAGAGCGTCTGGGTTTGATCAGACCGAGTTCATCTCCTTGGGGTTGTGGTGTTCTTTTTGTCCGGAAGAAGGATGGCTCGGACCGACTTTGCGTCGATTACCGCCCATTGAATAAGAAGACAATCAAGAACAAGTATCCACTTCCCAACATCAATGAGCTTTTCGAGCAACTCAAAGGTGCTACGGTGTTCTCTAAGCTTGACCTTCGTATGGGGTATCATCAGATTCGCATTCGTGAACAAGATATTCCCAAGACGACATTCGAACAAGCTTTGGTTCTTATGAATATCTTGTCATGTCTTTCGGCCTCGTCAATGCTCCTCCAACTTTCTCGGATGATGAACTTCATATTCAATCCCTACACCAATGAATTCGTCTTGGTCTATCTTGATGATATTTTGGTCTTCTCCAAGAATAAGAAGGATCATGCCATACATTTGCGATTGGTGCTAGATAAGCTCGAGAGTACCAATTCTATGCTAAGTTCTCCAAATGTGAATTCGGCTTGATGAAGTGCTTTATCTTGGTCATATCATCTCTGCCAAGGGCATCATTGTTGATCCGAGAAGGTGTCCGCAATTGTGAATTGGGAACCTCCTCGAATGTCAAGCAGCTCCATGACTTTCTTGGTCTTGCAAGCTATTGCGAAGATTCGTTGAGAACTTCTCCAAGATTGCAAAGCCTCTTTCCAACCTCCTCGAAGCAAGTGAAGTATGTCCGGTCTCCCGAGTGTGACGTTGCTTTCAATACCCTCAAAGAGAAACTCGTCACAGCTCTGTTCGACTCCTCCGATGAATCCAAGCCATATGAAGTGTTCGTGATGCTTCTCTTCAAGGTCTCGGTGCTGTGTTAATGCAAGAGAAGAGAGTTGTGGCTTATACCTCTCGCCATTGAAGCCCAACGAGAAGAACTATCCCACTCACGATCTTGAGTTGGCGGCGATTGTTCATGCATTGATTACGTGGAGACATCTCTTGTTGGGAAGGAAAGTGGACATTTTCACCGATCACAAGAGTCTCAAGTACATCTTCACTCAGCCTAACCTCAACCTCAGCAGACTCGATGGGTCGAAATGATTCAAGAGTACAACCCAAGTATTGAGTATACTCGGGCAAGGCCAATGTCATTGCAGACGCTTTGAGCGGGAAAGCTTCGCAGCAGTCTAATCCTCAAGCCCTTTCACCGGATCTCGTGAATCTTTCCGCAAGCTGAATCTTCAAGTTGTTCCTCAAGGCTTTCTTGCCAACCTCATAGTCTCTCCTACTTTGGAAGATCAGATTCGTGAGGCTCAACTTCGGATACCATGGTGAAGAAAGTGAAGCGTGGTATCGACAAGGGCATTTCAAGTACAAGTGCTTCGCGTTGATGACAAAGACACTCTGTTCTTTGAGGACGGATTGTGGTTCCTAAGGGTGATCTGCGAAAAGTCATTATGAACGAGGCTCACAATTCGCTTCTATCCATTCACCCTGGAAGTACGAAGATGTACCATGACCTCAAGCAGTCATATTGGTGGACTCGAATGAAGCGAGAAATTGCTCAATTCGTGAATGAGTGTGATGTCTGCAGAAGAGTGAAAGCAGAACACCAAAGACCAGCTGGTCTCCTCCAACCTCTTGCTATTCCTGAATGGAAGTTTGATCACATTGAAATGGACTTCGTGACTGGTTTTCCAAAGTCCAAGCGTGGAAATGATGCTATCTTCGTTGTCATTGACAAGCTTACTAAAGTGGCTCATTTTCTTCCTATCAAAGAATCCATCACTGCAGCTCAGTTGGCAGAGCTTTACACCTCCAGGATTGTCTCCTTGCACGGCATTCCACAAGTGATCTCTTCAGACCGTGGCAGCATCTTTACCTCCAAGTTTTGGGATTCTTTTCAGAAGGCCATGGGCACCAGCATTCGTTTCAGCACAGCTTTCCATCCTCAAACAAGTGGCCAAGTCGAGCGAGTTAATCAAATTCTTGAAGATATGCTCAGGGCTTGTGTCATTTCCTTCGGTATGAAGTGGGAAGATTGCCTTCCATATGCCGAGTTCTCTTACAACAACAGCTTCCAGCGAGTTGGGCAAGGCCCCATTCGAAATTCTCTATGGCGAGAAAGTGCCGTACTCCTCTCAATTGGTGCAGAGACGGTGAACGCCAACTTCTTGGCAATGACTTGATCACGAAGCGGAAGAAATGTGCAAGGTCATTCGTGAGAATCTCAAAGCCGCATAATCGCGCGGAAGAGCTATTATGATGATAAGCACCGTGATGTGACTTTTGAAATCGGAGACCATGTCTACCTCCGCGTCTCTCCAATGAAAGGTACTCGTCAACCCGGTATCAAAGGGAAGCTTGCCCCTAGATCGTGGGTCCTTTCAAGATCATTGGGAAAAGAGGCGATCTCGCCTATCAACGAGCTTCCATCCAACTTTGCAAGCGTGCACGATGTGTTTCACGTGTCACAGCTTCGCAAGTGCTTCAAGACTCCTGAACGCACTATCAACTTCGAAGAGATTGACCTTCAAGAAGATCTCTCTTACCATGAGCACCCCGTGGCTATTCTTGAAGAAACCGAGCGCAAGACTCGCAACAAGTCAATCAAATTCCTGAAAGTGAAGTGGTCACACCATTCCGACCGAGAAGCTACCTGGGAACGCGAGGATCACCTCCGTTCTGAATATCCGGAGTTCTTTCAGTCCTAGATCTCGGGACGAGATCCTCTTGTAGTGGTGGAGTGTTGTAACACCCCGGAAGTAACTTTCCATATTTGTAACTCCGACTCTTGCCATTTTCGGCATTGATATATGATATTCCCTCCGTGGTTGGGTTTTCTTCTTTTGCATTTTGTCCATGTCATGCATTTTATATTATGTCATCATGTGCATCGCATTTGCATACGTGTTCGTCTCATGATTCGAACATTTTTCCCGTTGTCCGCTTTTGCAATCCGGCACTCCTATCTCCCCGGCGGTCCTTTTGCGTTTTTCCGTGTGCGGGTATTAAACCTTCTCGAAATGGACCGAGGTTTGTCTAGTGGCCTTGGTATAACACCGGAGACCACCGGTCAAGTTTGGTCATTTGGAGCTCGTTTGGTACTCCAGCGGTTAACCGCACCTTTCATAAAGGCCTCTTTTAAGTTGCAGCCCAACACCCCTCCAAAACAGCCCAATAACCCATCTAAGTCACCTCCATGCTCTCCGTCGTTCGATCACGATCGTGTGGGCGAAAACTACACCTCATTTGGACTCTCCTAGCTCCCTCTATGCCTATTTAAGCACCCTCCCAAAAATTTCCGGATCATCCTCTTCCCGAAACCCTAATCTCCCTCCGCGCCGCGCCGGACGTGTCCGCCCGGCGCCGGACAAATCGCCCCCGCGTCCGCCGCCCCGCCGCTGGCCGCCCGGATCGGATCCCTCGCGCAGCCCCAGCAGCCGCCGTCGTCGCCGGTCCGCCGCTGGCCGGCCCATGCGCCCCTGGCCCACCGCCGCCGCCACCGGCCGCGCGCTGCCGCCCCGCCGCGCCGCCCCGCCGCCGCCGCCGCCTCTCTCCGCCGTCCGCCCGCGCCGATCGGGTCGGAGCCGCCGCTCCGGCCGCCCCTCGCCAGCCCGCCTCGTCGCGGCGGCCCGCCTCCGGGCACCTCCTCTCCCTCCGGCGACCTCGGCCCGGTCGCCGCCTCCCCCCTCGCCGGGCGCCTCTCCGGCGAACTCCGGGAGCCGCCGCCCGCACCGATCGGGTCGGGAGCCCGATCCAACCTCGGTTTCCGCGCCGCGCGTTGACCTCTCTCCCTCCCTCTTTTCCACTAAGTCATTGCATCATTGTAATTTCGTGCAATTTTCATCATGCTATATCTTCGCATCCGTAGATCCATTTTTCGCGTATAATATGTCGAAATGTTCGTCTCGAAGAGTAGATCATTTCATTCCATTGCATCATTTTCATTTGAGCTCATCTTGATGCCCGAAATGCTGTTGGAAGAGTGCAAGGTGCTGATAGTTTCTGATTTTTATCAGGAGTTGCACTTTTGTTATTTTTGCTATGATTAATATGTGCATCCTATGAATTTGAGTCCTACATGAGTTTTGTAAAATGCCATGTCATCTTTCCAGTGGTATATGCCATGTATTTTTGTGATCTATGTGGTGACTAGCACAAGCATGCAAAATAGGTGTCCTGTTGTTGCTGATTTCAGCCCTGTTTTAGCTGATTTTGATGCCATGTTTGCTTGATGATACCAAGAGATCTATGCATATTTTGAGATACTTCAGTAAGGGTGTTTTGTAAAGCATGACTTGCTCTATCCATCCATGCCTTTGTTTGCAATTATGGGATGCCATAGCTTGAGTCAATCGAGCTCTACTTTTGCTACCAAATGTTTTCTGGCAGATTGTATACGTGTTATTCAATTTTGCCTAGCTTGTTGTGGTTGATCCATATATGCTATGTTAGTGTTCTTGCCATGGATGTCTTCTATATCATGTCTTCTTGATGTATGTATGCTTAGTTTATAATTTGAGGCTCTGTAGTGAGTGCATTGAGCTTGTTAACATGCCATCTCGTTATCAGTTTTTGACATGTCAAGTTGCTGAATCTGTTAACAAGACTTTCAATATTGACATGAGTGTTACTATATTTTCTAGTCCTTTTTGGCTTATGGTCAGTAAGGGACTTTTGAAATATGCTTTGAGTAGATTCATGCCATGCCATGTCTTGCTATTTTAAGTTCCTGTAGCATGTAGTTTTGATGCTCTGAACATTGCAACCTGTTACTGTTTTTGCCATGTCCAGCCTGTTACTTTGAGCACTTTTGCCATGCTTGTTTGAACCTGTTATGATGTGAACTAGCCGTAGCTCAGTGCTCATCTTTGTCGAGCATCATGTGTAGATCACTGCCATGTGCTTTGTTGTTACGTTTGGGTGCAGTAGCTTAATTATTTGTTGCTTGCAAAGTGGCATCATGCTGTAAATGGCAGATTTGCGCCAATCTTGTTTTGCTTGCCATTTCCAAACCGTGCATCCGATTCCGTGATCTTTATATCGATTTCAACCGAAATCATCTCATCTTTCAGTGGCATGCTTGGTTTGCCAAGTTGATGCCTGGTTCATCATTTACCTTCCGAGCGCGCATAAGCATTGCATATCGCATCTCGCATATCATGTCATGTTTTGCATCATGTGGATTGTGCATTGCACCGTGATTTATTGTGGTTCCTTTGTTTGTGTTGTTGCTTTGGGTAGAGTCGGGAGACGAGTACGTGAACGAGGAGCCTGTTGAGAACGTTTTCGAGGATCAAGCTTTCGACAACTCTGAGAACATTGCAGGCAAGATGACCAAACCCTCGAAATCACTTCTATCTTTGCTTTGCTAGATGCTCGCTCTTTTGCTATGCCTATGCTGCGATGCCTACCACTTGCTATATCATGCCACCCATATTGCCATGTCAGCCCCTAACCATCCTTTCCTAGCAAACCGTTGATTGGCTATGTTACCGCTTGCTCAGCCCCTCTTATAGCGTTGGTAGTTGCAGGTGAAGATGAAAATTGTTCCCTGTTGGAACATGGAGATGTTGTTCCTTGTTGGAACATGCTTACTTGTTGGGGATATCACAATATATATCTGCTATAATTAATACATCTATATACTTGGTAAAGGGTGGAAGGCTCGGCCTTATGCCTGGTGTTTTGTTCCACTCTTGCCACCCTAGTTTCCGTCATACCGGTGTTATGTTCCTTGATTTTGCGTTCCTTACACGGTTGGGTGATTTATGGGACCCCCTTGACAGTTCGCTTTGAATAAGACTTTTCCAGCAAGGCCCAACATTGGTTTTACCATTTGCCACCTAAGCCTTTTTCCCTTGGGTTCTGCAGACTCAAGGGTCATCTTTATTTTAACCCCCGGGCCAGTGCTCCTTCGAGTGTTGGTCCAAACTGTCAGCCGCCGGTGGTACCAGGGCAACTCTGGGTTGGCCTACGGAAGCTTGGACGATCCGGTGTGCCCCGAGACCGAGATATGTGCAGCTCCTATCAGATTTGTCGGCACATCCGGCGGCTTTGCTGGACTTGTTTTATTGCTGCCGAGATGTCTTGTAGTCCGGGATTCGAGATTGATCGGGTCTTCCGGTAGAAGGAATATCCTTCGTTGACCGTGAGAGCTTATAATGGGCTAAGTTGGGACACCCTGCAGGTAATATCTTTCAAAGCCGTGCCCATGTTATGAGGCAGATGGGAATTTGTTAATGTCCGGTTGTAGAAAACCTAAAGTGGACCTCAATAAAATACACATCAACCGCGTGTGTAACCGTGATGGTCTCTTCTCGGCGGAGTCCGGGAAGTGAACACGGTGTTGGAGTTATGTCTGACGTAAGTAGTTCAGGATCACTTCTTGATCACTACTAGTTTCACGACCGTGCTTTGCTTCTCTTCTCGCTCTCTTTTGCGAAGTAGCCACCATATATGCTAGTCGCTTGCTGCAGCTCCACCTTAATACTATGTCCTCCCTAAAGCTTAAATAGTCTTGATCTCGGGTGTGAGATTGCTGAGTCCCGTGACTCACAGATACTTCCAAACAGTTGCAGGTTCCGATGAGGCGGTGCAGGTGATTCCACCGAGCTCAAGTGGGAGTTCGACGAGGAACGTGGTCGTTACTATGTGTCGTTTCAGATGATCGATAGTGGTGCCCAGTTGGGACGATTCGGGATCTGTGTTAGCATTTGGGGTATCTTCTTATTTTGGTTCCGTAGTCGGACCTTGAGTGTACTTTGAATGATGTATGTTAAATTATGTCTTTGTGTGAAGTGGCGATTGTAAGCCAACTATGTTTCTGTCCCTTAATTATTACATGGGTTGTGTGAAGATTACCTCACTTGCGACATTGCTTTCAATGCGGTTATGCCTCTAAGTCGTGCCTCGACACGTGGGAGATATAGCCGCATCGGGGGCGTTACAAGCTTGGTGGCGGTGATTGAAGAACTCTATCAATGACACTATCAACAGGCAGATTAACTCCCACTTGAGTTAAGTGATTGTGGTACCCAGACATTCTGAGTATATGTTCACTGACAGAACTATTCTCCTCCATTTTGCAGTTGTAGAACTTATTGGAGACTTCATATCTCTTAATTAGGGCATTTGATTGAAATATTAACGTCAACTCCTGGAACATCTCATATGCTTCATGACGTTCAAAACGTCGTTGAAGTCCCGGTTCTAAGCCGTAAAGCATGGCACATTGAACTATCGAGTAGTCATCAGCTTTGCTTTGCCAGACGTTCATAACATCTGGAGTTG
Organism: Aegilops longissima; assembly: GCA_021605205.1. Taxonomy (NCBI): domain Eukaryota; kingdom Viridiplantae; phylum Streptophyta; class Magnoliopsida; order Poales; family Poaceae; genus Aegilops; species Aegilops longissima. The sequence continues at coordinate 552,443,449 of CM038682.1, forward strand.
CTCCTGCAACGGTCCTTCCAGGACATAATTCTTCTGTGCAGAAATGAGGATAATCCTCAAGTTACGGACCCAGTCCGTGTAGTTGCTACCATCATCTTTCAACTTAGCTTTCTCTAGGAACACACTAAAATTCAAAGGAACAGTAGCACGGGCCATTGATCGACAACAACATAGACATGCAAAATACTATCAGGTAGTAAGTTCATGATAAATTAAAGTTCAATTAATCATATTACTTAAGAACTCCCACTTAGATAGACATCCCTCTAGTCATCTAAATGATCACGTGATCCAAATCAACTAAACCATGTCCGATCATCACGTGAGATGGAGTAGTTTTCAATGGTGAACATCACTATGTTGATCATATCAACTATATGATTCACGCTCGACCTTTCGGTCTCAGTGTTCCGAGGCAATATCTGCATATGCTAGGCTCGTCAAGTTTAATCCGAGTATTCTGCGTGTGCAAAACTGGCTTGCACCCGTTGTATGTGAATGTAGAGCTTATCACACCCGATCATCACGTGGTGTCTCGGCACGACGAACTGTAGCAACGATGCATACTCAGGGAGAACACTTATACCTTGAAATTTAGTGAGAGATCATCTTATAATGCTACCGCCGTACTAAACAAAATAAGATGCATAAATGATAAACATCACATGCAATCAAAATAAGTGATATGATATGGCCATCATCATCCTGTGCTTTTGATCTCCATCTCCAAAGCACTTTCATGATCACCATCGTCACCGGCTTGACACCTTGATCTCCATCGAAGCATCATCGTCGTCTCGCCAACTATTGCTTCTACGACTATCGCTACCGCTTAGTGATAAAGTAAAGAAATTACATGGCGATTGCATTTCATACAATAAAGCGACAACCATAAGGCTCCTGCCAGTTGCCAATAACTTCTACAAAACAAGATCATCTCATACAACAATTTATATCATCACGTCTTGACCATATCACATCACAGCAAGCCCTGCAAAAACAAGTTAGACGTCCTCTACTTTGTTGTTGCAATTTTTACGTGGCTGCTACGGGCTTCTAGCAACAAACGTTCTTACCTACGCATCAAAACCACAAAGATTTTTCGTCAAGTGTGTTGTTTTAACCTTCAACAAGGATCGGGCGTAGTCAAACTCAATTCAACTAAAGTTGGAGAAAGAGACACCCACTAGCCACATGTGTGCGAAGCACGGCGGTAGAACCAGTCTCATGAACGCGGTCATGTAATGTCGGCCTGGGCCGCTTCATCCAACAATACCGTTGAATCAAAGTAAGACGTTGCTGGTAAGCAGTATGACTGTTATCGCCCACAACTCATTGTGTTCTACTCGTGCATATAACATCTACGCATAGACCTGGCTCTGATTCCACTGTTGGGGAACGTAGTATTTCAAAAAATTTCCTACGATCACACAAGATCTATCTAGCAGAAGCATAGCAACGAACGGGGAGAGTGTGTCCACGTACCCTCGTAGACCAAAAGCGGAAGCGTTTAGTAACGCGGTTGATGTAGTCGAACGTCATCGCGACAACCGATCCAAGCACCGAACGTATGACGCCTCCGCGTTCAGCACACGTTCAGCTCGATGATGTCCCTCGAGGTCTTGACCCAGTTGAGGTCGAGGGAGAGTTCCGTCAGCACGACGACATGGCGACGGTGATGATGAAGTTACCGGCGCAGGGCTTCGCCTAAGCACTACGACGATATGACCGAGGTGTGTAACTGTGGAGGGGGGCACCGCACACGGTTAAGAGAAACTTGTGTGTTCTAGGGTGCCCCCTGCCCCCGTATATAAAGGAGGGGAGGGAGGCCGGCCGGCCCTCATAGGGCGCGCCAAGAGAGGGGAATCCTACTAGGACTCCAAGTCCTAGTAGGTTTCCACCTAAGGAAGAAGGGGAAGAAGGAAGGAAGAGGGGGAAGGGAAGGAAAGGGGGCGCCGCCCCCTTCCCCTAGTCCAATTCGGACCCAAGGGGGGGCGACCAGACCCTCTTGTCCCTTCCTCTCTTCCCACTAAGGCCCATTGAGGCCCATTAGTTCCCCCGGGGGGGTTCCGATAACCCTTCGGCACTCCGATAATTATCCGGTACCTCTCGAAACTCATCCGGTGTCCGAATAACGTCGTCCGATATATCAATTTTTATGTCTCGATCATTTCGAGACTCCTCGTCATGTCTGTAATCTCATCCAGGACTCCGAACAAGTTTCGGTCATCAAATCACATAACTCATAATACAAATCGTCATCGAACATTAAGCGTGTGGACCCTATGGGTTCGAAAACTATGTAGACATGACCGAGACACATATCCGGTCAATAACCAATAGCGGAACCTGTATGCTCATATTGGCTCCTAAATATTTACGAAGATCTTTATCGGTTAAACCGCATAACAACATATGTTGTTCCCTTTGTCATCGATATGTTACTTGCCCGAGATTCGATCGTCGGTATCATCATACCTAGTTCAATCTCATTACTGGCAAGTCTCTTTACTCGTTCCGTAATGCATCATCCCGCAACTAACTCATTAGTCACATTGCTTGCAACGCTTATAGTGATGTGCATTACCGAGAGGGCCCAGAGATACCTCTCCGATACACGGAGTGACAAATCCTAATCTCGATCTATGCCAACTCAACAAACACCATCGGAGACACCTGTAGAGCATCTTTATAATCACCCAGTTACGTTGTGACGTTTGATAGCACACTAAGTGTTCCTCCGGTATTAGGGAGTTGCATAATCTCATAGTCATAGGAACATGTATAAGTCATGAAGAAAGCAATAGCAATAAACTAAACGATCATTGTGCTAAGCTAACGATGGGTCTTGTCCATCACATCATTCTCTAATGATGTGAACCCGTTCATCAAATGACAACACATGTCCATGGCTAGTAAACTTAACCATCTTTGATTAACGAGCTAGTCAAGTAGAGGCATACAAGGGACACTCTGTTTGTCTATGTCTCGACACATGTACTAAGTTTCCGGTTAATACAATTCTAGCATGAATAATAAACATTTATCATGATATAAGGAAATATAAATAACAACTTTATTATTGCCTCTAGGGCATATCTCCTTTAGTGTTATGTTAAGCAGTGGATTGTCATGGTTCAGTTTCCTTGCACCACTTATTATCTCATCAACGACATATTTTCGCCAATTGACATCTTTCAAATCAGGATAAAGTATCACCATCATATAAGAACTCCTGTTCACACAACATTTTTTCTCCACGTGACCAAGTGCAATAGAAAGGTAAAGCATTGCAAATGCTCTCTCCGTGCGTGAAGCGCCTTCCTCATCTAATTCCAACCCCTTCTTACTTTCTCCCAACCAACAGTGCAACAAGTTCAGAAACTGTTATTTCTTCAGTTACATCATAAAGTTTCAGTATGCTTCGCACAACTTTGATTTCACTATGGCTTGGGCCACCTTCACAAACTGGAATATTTATTGAACCACCCATTCTGTTCCCAGTTATGTTTGCTGTCGCAGCTTCTGTAATATGAACTATGTCACAATCATCTACCCCAATTCTTAGAGCACGGTCATCAGGCATGACATTAAGCATTAACCAAGCTGAATGATTAAGATCTGTGTGCACCATTTTGTTTATCCACTCAACTCCTTCAATTCCTAATTTCCTTAGTTTTCTGCAGATCCGATGCTCCGAATCTGCCATGCCCCTTGAAATTGTTACCAACACCACTGAGTGATCCTTTTGTGCTTCCACAATCTTCTATTGGACAGGAGTCCTTAGCAACATCTACCGAGCTGCTACTACTAACAACATCACCACGGATTAACTCACTCTTATCGTCTTCTTCTTCAGATATGCTCGTTGCTATCAAAACCTAAACAGTTTTGTCCAGAGATTACTATTTTGACCTGGCTACAATTCCTAAGCATATCTACCACAAAGATGGAGAATATGTTACCTTAGATGAATGCAGTCCCTCCAGCAGACTAAGGCATAGCCTAGTGGTGGGAAGGGGCTGATGCCTTCCCACCCACCCAGGTTCAAGGCATGGTACTTGCAATTTGGGTTTGTTGCACCAATTATACTATAAGGGGTTCCCTTACAGTCTTTCTGTCAAAAAAAATGCAGTCCCTCCATTCAATCCACCACCTTGAAATTTCTCCCTCTCCGTCAGGCACAGAGCTGTTCTTCGCTTCACTTGGGAGGAGGCGTTTGTTCACAACCAAATGGATAGACTGAATGCACAGGCTCTCCTTCTTACCCCAACTGTTGCACCGACGCTACAGTTAAAAGATCACCACCAACCAACCACCTAAATTTACTGCACCAGCATTTTGCCAGCCAACGGCCTACTTTACGATGCATATTACAGTAACACGTCTGTAATTATATCAAAACTAGCGGGGTGACCCGCGCATTTGCGCGGCTAGATTTTTATGTGTTGTTATATTTATATGGGTGCATATTCGGTGCTTTATATTTGAGATTTTCTTAGATTTTTTAGATATATACGGTACATCTATAATTTTTAGATATAAACATTGTGAGATCTTATTTTGCACGACTTCTATTAATTCCTGAAGTTGTTGGTACAGTCCTTATGTGGTAAGATAAGGCATAATACATGACCCAATATGCTCCTTCGTTTGTCATGTACAACATAGATTTCATAATATTTTTTTGTATTTTTCACTTGGTTTCTTATCCAATGGTCTATTAGCATCAATAATTTTTGTCCGGATTTTAGCCAACAATGTAAGAATTTTAAGCATTTACCGTGTGAATAGTATTCCAATGTAAGCATCGATTGTGTGTATCTAAAAGTAGTTTTTCTTATTGGTCATATAGAAGTCTTGTTCTTTTAGTGTTCTTTTAGTGGTGCAATGTCATGTCTCTAGTTACTTGTATTTTCACTTTTTCACCTTACTCCAATTACCTCACTTATTATCCCTGTATGGCAACATAATCCAGTGTTCATTCACCAGTCATTGCTAAAGTACTCTCTCAGTCCTTATAATGAATAGTTTGTTCATCAACTCATGCTCCTGCGTGTGCTAGCATTCCATGTGTCTATGTTTCTCAAAATGGATAGTTCTACTTTTATTGTCATTTTTAGCGTAAGTACCCCAGGTAGGGGACACTTTTTAACATGTTTAGGTTAGATTTTCCTACCATTACTTGTGTATGGCCATGGTTCAATCATCGAGTACAAAAATTGGTAATAATCATATGCAGTACTTATAGCCTCAAAAGATCACAAAATACGGAACATACATATGACCGGAATTGCAATTATATTATTTCCTAAGCTCATTATAACTTGTTGTTTTCTTGATATAGAAATGAATGAAAACTTTCGATCTTACAATACAATTAATACGAAAGGTGAAATATCATATTATGAATGTCTCTGGCTAAAACAAATTTCATAGGGATGTTCTGACGTGTGTAAAATTGATATGAAGGCAGCTAGGCCCACCCTGGAATTTTGGACCAGCCTATTTGATTCAATATGGGCCAGGAAAATAAAATAAAATAAATAAAAGCCCAATAGCTATTTATGACCCTCTGCCTAGGCTGAAAATAAAAAAAAATAAAAAAAAATCACGCAGCAAGGATTGCCCGCTCCGGCGGAGAATCTAACCCCAGACCAAACGCTACGTGAGACAACTCAACAACCACCGCGCCAGCAAGCTTGATGTGATAACATACATCCTTTCTACATTTTCTTCTTTCTCCTTTTCTTTTTCCCTTTTTTAAAAATTCGAGAAAAATTCTTTCTTCACCTTTTTTCCGGAAAAAATGGATGAAATTTTTGTTTACAAATTCAATGAACTTTTTTCAAATCTGGCGAACTTTTTTCAACTTTGATGAACTTTTTTTGAATCTGATGAACTTTTTTCCAAATTTGATGAACTTTTTTTCAAATCCAATAAACTTTTCTTCAAGATCGATGAACTTTTTTCAAATTTGATGAACTTTTTTTTGTATTCGACGACTTTTTTTCAAAATTAATGAACTTTTTTGCAAATTCGATGAATTTTTTTTCGAATTCGATGAACTTTTTCCTAAGAACCAGAGTATGTACTGTCGAAAACCGGTTGGGTTTTTTCCTAAGAGAAATCATGACATAATGTAGCAATTTTGGGGAAGAGAGAAAAAATAAGCGATCGAGGGTGCTGCGTGAACCAGCGATCGAGTGGCCGGCTAGCGAGCGGGAGCCAGCGCACGTTGCTGGGCCAAGCCCATGCAAGCTGAAGGCGCTGGCGAGGAGCTCTCTTGAGACACATCCAGAGACCAGAGTAGGGAGTTCCAGACCCAGCCACCGACGCATCGAGCCAGCGGCTCGCTTCCTTTCGCGACCTCCGGATTTCGCCATCTTGCTCGCTCGTCGCTCGCCGTCCCCGCCTGTGTAGCCGATCGTTGGGCGCCCAGGACCACAGCCTGTCCGTCCCGTCCGCTCGGTGTTTGGGGCTCGACGGCGGCCGCGCCACCTCAACTGCGCAGTCGTGCCCCTGCAAGCCGGCGCTGGCGCCGGCGCCCAATCCGCACATCGGCGCTCGGCCGCAGGGAGCCAGCAACCATCCGTGTTGATTTGAGGTACCAGTTCAGCTCGTCCACTACCCATTTGGCGATTACCAAGTTTTGATTCGAGGGTTTGCTCTTCTCTGTACTACTCAGTACATAATTTGTGTTGAATTATATTACTATGAATTTATAATTGATATTAAGTAAATTAGTTAGATTGTCTCTAAGTCTTCTATGCAAAACTGAGACTTAATTGACAATTTTAGTATGTTTGTAAGACCATATCGATCTATTTCTGTGGTATTGGTAGTTAGTTAGAACGTTCACAATGTCATATTTGTTGTCCATTTTTTTAGGAGGACACCCTGTTTTCAAATCCTAGATCCGCCATTGATCATAAGCTCAACCTTTACATTCTGGAATTTGAAATGCCGATCTGCTTAAAATAGGTAACTTAATCAGATAAAGATGTTATATGAATATCCTATAGATACTATTCTCAGACAACATGAACAACATGGATTATCCAACTGAAGTTAGCGGAAGCTAAATATAACCTTCGCAAGCATCTGAAAGAATTGCTTCATTTGTCTCATACTGTGGAAAAGTAGAGTGGTGATACAATTGATCACCAATGGGTGCACAAATAAGGAGTACGGTTTGAGGCGTTAAAAACTATAATGCAAATCAAAATTAGTAATTCAAATCTATCTGTAACAAAATGTAGCGAACTATACGAAAGAGTCAAGCACATACTTATGTCAGCCACTTAAAGACAAATGTGACGAAGTGAGAAACATTACTGCCAATAAAATTTGGAGGATCCGTGCAAAGATCAACTTGCATGGAATGAAAAGAAAACAAAAGTAGTTGCAGTCATGAATTAGTGATGCGGGACTGCATATCAGAACAGAAGTAACTGACAAAAATAATTAGCTCACCTTCTTAAAACATAGGTGAAGCTTGGCACTGCAGTAGATAAAATTTTGTAGATTAATAAGTGAAACAAAAAATTGCAAGAACGACTGAAGAAAGAAGCCATTATGTTCATAAGATGTAGGTAATGCGAGAATAATATGGCAGGCTACAAACCATCTGAAAAACCCTATGCACACTGTATTTCTACCCTATCCATAAGACCAAATTATTTATGTTGGAACCCACATATATCAGTACATTTCTCTGTGCGGTTGGAAGAGAAACTGAGATCCACCAAGAGAAATTGAGAAGTGGTCGCAGGTAGGATCCTAATTAATGATACAATGAATGCAATCAGGTCAAAATAATATTCTACCTTGTCATAGTTAAAAATACAAAAATACTAATTTACAAACACATAATTAGCAGATAAGTTCTTAGCAAAAGTTGTAGAGAAAATTTCTTGAGAGCCAATACACTACCTTGACTAGAAAAGTAACCCAAAAATATAATTGTGTTGGATAAATGTAGGTTAAGCATAGAGAATGCTGCATAATACCTCATCACTTAAGCCTCATACTAGTACAAAGGCCCGTGCGTTGCACCGGGCCAAAAGAATAGCAAAATCTGCTTTGAGTGTGCCATTATGCAGCATTTCTTATATTCAGTTCTGATTGTCTCTTTTTGGAGTATGAAACGTGGACTTGAAGAAGCCACCTTAACATCGTTCATCTGATGTAAGAGTAGCTGTGCATGGAATAGTTTGTCAATCGTTTTTTTTACTTTTCGACAGAACATGATTTTTATAAAGTAACATTCTAAAAAATTGTCATTAAAAAATTTACATTTTTTTAAAAAGTGATTTTTAAGATTCACATTTTTAACACATGATTTGTAAAAACAATTTTGGTTTATTTGATTTTTGAGAATTTTTTTAAATGCAAACATTTTTGAAAAATTTTGGTACATTTTTTGGAAATATTGAATATAAAATGGTGACATATTTTAAAATATCCACATTAAAAAAATTCAAAACAGTCTTTCTCTTAAAAAAACACGCTCCGTGTCTGATGTAAAGAAAGAATTGTTGGTGTTTGGACCATGTACTATAGAGTTGAGAAAGTCATAGTCATGTCCTTCGATGGTGCCTCCTTCGACTTATCACTAATTCACTATCACCGGGTGAAAGAGAAGTGGTGTATGTGTTTTGAGCGCGATGTACAGACTGATGAAATTTTCTCCTTCTTTTAATTTCTTCTCTTTTCTTATTAGTGGAACAATTAGCAAACATGCCTGCGCGTTGCAATGGCAGAAAAAAAGTCAAATGCCTTACCGACCGAAATAAACATGGCTCAGCCCCCCCCCCCCCCCCCCTCCACGTTCTCGTTCAACACAACGTGCAAGCCCTGTCGCCGCTTGATTGATTTGTGCACTGAACCACACCAACCTTAAATAATTAGTTTATACTAAAATTTAATTAAAAATAGATAGTAAAAAATAGCATCACCACCAAATCTAAAGCAACAACAACTGCAAGCAGAGCAATCAATACCAGCAAGTAGAAGATGTGTGTTTATGTCCGATGAGACCAAGAGTGCCATTCATGTGGTGAGATTAGAAATTATTCGTATCCGGTGAGCCACGTCGGTCGATGGAAATGTGGCCTGAGAACTGGAAAATCCATCGTCATGGTAAGAAGGTTAAAAGCTCTATAAAAATATTGTGATGTGCCCCATCTTCTTCACTGCATGCCATGGATGGAGTAGCCCATTAATTGAAATAGCATAGATGAGCAGTTCCATCGTGAAGTAGGTGATCTGGAGTATGAATAAATTTTTGAAGATTCCTGCAAGAGGAGACGTTAGAAGTTGAACAATGAGAAGGAACACAGACCAAAGTTGAAGGTACGAAAAGTGAAGGTTCCATGGACACATGGAGCTGCAGGAGGTCCGGAAGCATGATCAAAGTTGTCACCTGAGTCCATTGTTGTCTGGTCTGGATGCGGCGGTGGAAACTGAAGGCAGTGGCCCGAAGAAAGTTTGGGACGATAGACGTGTGGGCTGAGCGTCGACGTATATCTTGTGGCCTAAAGAAAGTTAAAGGAATGATAATTCTGAACTTCTGATAACAAAATTGCTCATCTTTTCGACATGTGACAAAAAAAATTGACCAACAGTCAGCTGCAACCTTGGAAGTAAGTCAAAATTCATAGTAGCAAACGTAACAATTGTGAATAGCAATTTTCAGTTGAATTGATATTTTATAATCCACTTTGAAAGCATGTTCCCTGGTCCATTCTCATCTATACATGCCTTTCAGGCATATCACCAGCAAGACTCTGATCACCAGACATGTTGCTCTTGTTCTTAAAGGAGTCACTGCAGCTCAAAATCTTATAGACAATCCACATGATCCAGTCACAAGCCGCAGCAAGTTTCTTACAAAAGTACCGAGTTACAAGCCGTCTGGAGCCAAACCACTCTCTCTAAGCTGCTATATACGTCCCAAACTGACAAACGATAAACATGCAACATGATCTTATACTAGACATGACTGAAACTGGCTGACATGTCCGGGCTCTGCTTCATCTACCGCGAGGGAACTGGAGTTTACTTGGCTGACATGTCCGGGCTCTGCTTCATCTACAGCGAGGGAACTGGGGTTTACTTGTGTATTTGTCTGCTGGTGCTACTGTAAGGTTAAGAGAGATTATAGCTCCATTGCCCACTCGCTAGCCTTCTCTGCGCATGTATAGGGGATAGTTGGAGTCTGGTTGAACTTCACTCCAGATCACATTAATGAAGCTGTACACGATTCCAATTGATATGTAGTCAACTTGCATATATCTTGCACTAAATTCGTCAAGGCATCCGTCTGCAATTTGCGTTTGAACGATGTGGCACATCTACCTGGGTCCAAGATCACCGCCTGCCACCCACAAACCAGAGACCATCTAGCTAGCTATTTTGCCGGTGATGCAAAGAGAAGAGCACAAGCTCGCCGGAGAGGAACCACACAGCCGCTGACGCCGTCCATTCCGAGGCACAACAGATCGGGAGAAGCAGCTATGGGCGTGGGGGTGGCAACCGCGCTGCAACAGAGACACTTAAGAGTAGGAGCGACGACATTAACTACAGGAGATGTGGATGTGGTGCATAGCCCGGCAGCCGGTTCGGCGGCGATGATGGCCGATGGGTACGGCTTCCACCGAGATCCTTCACGCCCTTCTTGATGGCGGCGCTGCCACTGCCCACTGCCACCTCTCCTAGCGCCTCAGGTGGCCGCCCTCGCTCCTCTCCAGCGTCTCCTCGGATGTCTTGTGTTCATAGGCTCCCGCGACAGCGAGGTGGAAGCTACCAGGTTCAGCGGCACCGAAGGCCTTGGGTCGACGCCGATGACCTCGAGGATGTGTCCCGTGCAGTCGGCGTGCCGTGCGAAGCCCGACAGCAGCAGGAGTCGTCGATGTTGCTCCTTGTCGATGTCGGCCTTGATGTTCTGTGTTGATTCAACTTTGTACATCTCCTCTTCTTTTCCAATTGTATACGAACTTCATTTTTCAGGTCAACTCAAGCAAGGTTTTTTTTAGAAAAACTCAAGCAAGTCTTTTTTTTCTTAGAAGAAGTCGTGGGTGTCTCGTATGGCCGCAAACTCCAAAGCATAGAGAAGCGCATGCTCATGGGCCGGGGCAGAATCGGCCCATCTTCCCGAGCCAGGTCCTGCTCGGATCGCTCCTCTCCTCACGAACGCTCGGAACTCTTAAAATAAAACCGTCTCTACGAATAAGTACCACCTCGCATATTTTTATTTTTAAAACACGTAAAGTACGATATGCGGGACGAAACCAAAGAATACCATCTTGGTTTATTAGTGTATATACTCCCTCCGTTCCTAAATAATTGTCTTTCTAGCCATCTCAAATGGACTACAACATACGAATGTATGTAGACATGTTTTAAAGTATAGATTCACTCATTTTGCTCCGTATGTAGTCACTTGTTGAAATCTCTAAAAAGACAATTATTTAGAAACGGAGGAGTATATATATATATATATATATATATATATATATATATATATATATATATATATATATATATATATATATATATATGCACAATATATATGCTAAAGTGAGCCTGACCGCATAATTATCTATCATGCGCGCTGGTCAGGCTGCGCGCGTCGCTTAGATTACTGCTTGAGCACCCACCATCTACACTATGGTGGTAATCACACATGCAAGTAAAGGTAAACATGTGTAGTTGTATTACTATACAAGATTGTTCTTTTTCAATAGTAAATGATTGTACCTTTTATGGTAACATCGTGTAAAGTACGTAATGCTTAAAATTCATGCTGCCTATATTGTGTTACTATATCTGCTACTCCCTCCGTTCCCAAATAATTGTCTTTCTAGCCATCTCAAATGGACTACAACATACGGATGTATGTAGACATGTTTTAAATGTAGATTCACTCATTTTGCTTCGTATGTAGTCACTTATTGAAATCTCTAGAAAGACAATTATTTAGGAACGGAGGGAGTAGTTTTTTACCATCCGGAGGGTTCTGTGTATCAGATAGTAACAGATTTAATTTCATTACTATATTTGCCAATTATTTTACCAGGGTGAGGAGAATGCTCTGTTTGCGGGACGGAAAGTTGTGCATTCTTGGTAGTAACAGGGCAGTAATCGATTTAATTCCATTACCATCATTAGCAATACATGCCAATTGGTTGGTTGAGCGGTGCACGAAGCGGACGCTTAGCGGCCGGAGCTTATGATTAGAGTTAATGCCATATATATATATATGCCCGTGCGTTGTAACGGAAAAAAAAAGCAGACTTCACATGAAGTGACATCGGCAATGAACCAGCAAAAGCGCAACAGAGGCCCTGGTGAGTTGGCGGAGATGTGGATGGAGGTGTGGGCAAAGAGGAGGGAACCATTGACGGTGAATCATACGAACTCATTGGGGAGACGAAGAATGACATGCCGCAAAAAGTGGCGTGGGCGAGGTAGGCTTGAGGGCTTTGACGTTGACGGATGCGTTGGCCAGTGGTGTGAACAGACTTCCTCTTCTCGTGCTTCATGGCATTGCTCTAATCCACCATAGTGTGTTCCATGACTTTCATCATCCAAATGATAGAGCTCATAGCCATCGAAGTCCTAATCATACATGATTGCCGACGTTGTTGCAGACCTAACCTTCGCGATGTTCCTTATGGACGCAAGCGTTTTTCTTCTTCTTAAATAAAGTACTCATCAATCCAACTCCATATAGGTTAGAAGTATGTGGTCAAGTAATTTAGGTAAACTAAAACTTAGACCGGTCTGAATCGTATGGTATATAGTCTAAACACTACTACGAAGACGGCTATAGCCAATATGGACATTAATGGCGCACCATGTATATGGTGCGTCACTACTATAACGGCTATAGCTAATATGGATATTAATACCGCACCATGTATGTGGTGTGGCGCACCAGATACAGGTATGCCATTAATGTCCTCATTACTAATGGCGCACCTGATGTGTGGTGCGCCATTACTAGTTTTGGAAAAAAAGATAAAAAAAATTGTTAGCAGTGGCGCCCCAGGGGACAGTGCGCCATTACTAGTTTTAACTAGTAATGCCGCACTGTCCCCTGTCCTCTGATGCGCCACTACTAACATGTTTTTTTTTCAAAATTAGTAATGGCGCACCACACACCAGGTGCGTCATTAGTAATCCTGGTTACTAATGATGCATTCTTGGGTGGTGCGCCATTAGTAACCTGGGAGCAACTAGATATTTTGGACAACCACCACACTCACTTTTCCCACTTCACTCTCTCCACCTCTATCAAGCTTGGTCTCGGCTGCCTCCTCCTCCTCACCTCATTTACAACATAGATTCACCCAAATTAAGTGGTTAAATTTCCTTTTTTTGATAGATAAGTAAGGGGAAAGCTTTCTTTATGTTCTAGATCTACTTTTTTCTCCCTTCAACAACGTACACACTTTTTATGGCCTAGATCTACGTATGTTTGTGGTGTTGCATATGTTTGTGTTTGCAGGTACCGGTATTTGAAATGCGATAGTTGCCAATATTTTGCCGGAATATTGATTCATTTTCATTTCGGCGAGAATTTGGCACTATGCATTCTTTTTTGTCCTATTTTTAGGCAAAGTCATGCCAAAAAAATTTTGGTTCTAAAATATCGTTTTGCTCTACCCCGCAGACGACTATGGTCCGCACGATGACCGAAGGCATCGTGAATAGGTTTTTGAGCTTCGCGAAGGCCGAGATGCTTCAAAAGAACGAGACGGAGATGAGATGTCCATGTCGAAGATGCAAGCTGAAGAGCTTTATGGACCCGGATTCCATACAGGTGCGGGACCACCTGCTCTTGCGTGGTTTCATGGATGGCTATCGGTGGCAAGGTGATGAAGATGACTATGAAGTCGTTAATGGGGGTCGGGCAAGAAATGAGGAAGGGCAGCAAGACAACCGCGGCGAGGGCAGGCGAGAAGATGAAGAATCTCCAGGACATGATCACGAAATAGATGTAGTACACAGCCATCATGTAGAAGATGCCGGACATGATGATGAGGAAGATCAAGACGAAGGGCATGATCATGAAGATGAAGATGCCGGAGCAGACGACGATGGACCATCGATGGGTTGGGTGTCACAGCCTGATTTTTGGCCCTTTCTTTTTTTCTTTTCTTTTTCCGAGGTTTTTGCCAGAGTTTTTTTTTCCGTGGCTTTGTGGTCTGGAAACTGAAGAAGATGGCTTCTTCTATGCTTCCAGAGTGGCTTGTCATTCCCAAATCTTTCCCTAGACCCTGTCATTTCCATCCTAGCCCTAATCCCAATATTCTTTTTTTGGAATATTCCTTTTCTATTAAAGGAATAACTCCAATTGCCCTAGGTTGTGAAGCAACCTATATTTCCCTCACTCCTAAAATTCCCACATAATTATCATAAATTGTTTGGGTCATATCTTGATCAAATATGGCAAAACTTTTCATTGCGATGTTAAAAAATAATTCCCCAATATTCCATTTTCTATTCTGCCCTGAATGGCACTTTGTGAAGGAAGTGCCATTTATATTTCTCCTATTGACTCCCAACCTTTTTGGGCATGTTTATATGTCCAAATAATTTCCCCATGCACAAGTTCAAATTTATTTGCCTAGCCAATCTTCCTTAGTGAATTTTCAAAGTTTCTGTCAAACAGAAGGCTTTGTGAAGGAAGTACTAGCTAGGAGTACCCAAATGAGTTGAACTTCTGCACACTCCTTAATGTGCTCATATTAATCCAGTTCAACCATTTGTAGTCCCATCCAATCATCTATGTGAGCACAGGAGCAAATCTTTGTTTCTGGCAATAATTTCAGGTTGTGAAGGAAGTATATTTTATATTTCTTAAAAAATCATGATAAATTACCAGATCATTATTATACCCATAAAACATCTCTCCACCCATTTTGGAATCATTTCATTGAGCCATTTGACCACCATAATTATTCCAAGTTTCTGGTCACCAGAGATGATTGTGAAGCAAGTGCTATTTTGGTTTGTCCATTTGGCATGATCTTTTTACAGCATCATCATATGACCAAATGACTAAGCTTTGCCCAATTTTAGCTCAAGTTGACACTCCAGGTGAGTGCATCTTGCTGATCTTCATTTCTGGACCAAGTATGCAGTTGTGAAGCAACTGAAGTAAAACTTGATCCTTTTACCCTCAAAACCTCCAGGATGAATGTCCTTCGAAAGTTAAACCTCCCAGACAAGCTAGTTACCGATTTACCTAGCTGGTTTAACCACAGAAAGTTACAAACACCTTCTTACTGATTTACTTTTGGAGCGAAGTGCAATTCTCTTCTTTGCCCCTGGACCGATTTATTTATTTAGTTGGACTAAGGGCACCAAGGTCCATCCACTCGACATCGTTTGGCCGGCCGTGTGCCACTGTGAGCACCTGTGTGCGCGGTGACCACCGCTTTGGCATGCAATAGGCGCGTCCAGATTGGTTTCTTGCTCGGGCCCCTCCTCCTCTCGTCGTCTTAGAGCCCGTGATCATGTCTACCAGCTTGCCCTCGTCGTCGCCGCTCCGATGGACCCCAATCCCCCTCCGGAAGCTAGCTCACCGACGCTCGCCGACGAGCGCCCACGAGAGCACAGTGCTCCGACATGCTTTAATGGCGTTCGGCCGTTTCTCCTCTGCGTCCCTCGACCCCTTCTACCCCGTGAGCTGCTCCCTATGCGTCCCCGTCGCCTTCCCCCGAGTCCATGCACGAGCACACGCGTCCGCGGCGCCGGACACGCGTCGCCGGCGATGCCAGCTCGGCCTCCTTCTCGCCCGGCTATATATAGCCATCCCCCGAGCCTCCCGAGCTCTCCACTGGCCTCCCCGCTCTCCTCTAGCCCCGCCTAGCTTCTTCCCCGAGCTCCTGGAGCACTCCTTGCCCGCCATCGCCGCCGCCCCTGCCCTCCCTCGATTCGGTCGAGCCCGAGCCCCTCCCTCGCTCCTCCCACCTCCAGTGAGATCCACTCACTCCGGCGCCCCTTCCCATGCCCTTTCCCCCTCGCCGGAACCACCGTGGCCGCGAGCCCCAACTCCTCACGTAGCCATCTCCGCTGGAGTCCATGCCCTGCCCGAACCCTTCCTCCTAGGCGTGCGCAAATCCCCTGGTTGGATGCGCCGTTGAGCGCTGAATCCATCCATAGCCGGAGCGTCGCCGGAGGCCTTCTGTGGCGCCGGCTATCGCCGCCCGACGCCGGCGGCCTCCCTCTGCCTCGCGGGCGAGCGACAAGAAGAAGACGACGACCCAGCTGGCCGCGGGCCCCGCCAGTCAGTGGCTGAGCGTTGACCCCTCGGGGCAGCGTGGATAAGTGACGGGCCCCACCCGTGGGACCCGAACGCGTCAGCCCCGCCACTGTTCCAACGGATAAGGTGAAAGCGTATTCCTCTGTTTACGTTTTCTCTTTTTCTGTTCAGGACCCTGTTAGAAAATCTTTTCATTACAGATAGGTCCCTGGCAGTAAAACCTTTATATCTTTTTAACCGTAACTCCGTTTGAGGTGAAACCAACGCTCACTTCTTCGTTTCGTCGAGCCCTTTCTGTTGGTCATCCTTTCACTATGGTTTGACACTGTGAAAATGACCATTATGCCCTTGCCCTTATTCAGCCTCCTCCGAGAGAGAACGTTTTCCGGCGATTCTTTCCGCGGCTTCACCGCACTTCTCCCCGGTGCCTTCTTCACCCCCATGCAAGCCACAATACCCATTTGCATGATAGTCATGCAGTAGCCATGGTTTTCAACTTGAATATTTAATAAATGTTTGCTTGTTGAAAATATGGTTATCGTTGTTTCGGTGATGTTTAGATTTGCATGTTCATTTTTGTGCTATGTTGTTTTGTACTCTATGATCATGTTATACCTGCTAGCATTACTTTTCATATGTTTATGCTGGTTAGTAGTACATGTTGATGTTGGAGATGGTCATGCTAGTCGGTATGTGATGCTCAGTGGATATGATTTACTGTTGATATGGTGGAAAGTTATGTGATGCTCTCATGCTGATGTTGATATCATGTTCATGTATTATAATTGGCATCATGTTATTTTATCATGGCTCAGCATATTTGCATTCAAGTTTAACCGGATTATATTGAACTTGAACACATGTTGGTCGAGTCATGGTGCCACTGAATCGATCTTGACCAAAGGCAACCACGCTTACCGGTATGGGACGGTCCTAATCGGGTCTATTGTCGTGCCTCCGGTCGGTACCTCAAATTAGGGAAGGTTATGGGCGCGTGCTACCCTGATCAGGTAGGCGGAGCATAACCTTGTGAGCCCGTTGTTAAGTTAATTTTGGTACCGGATCCCAGTGTGGATCGTGGCCACGACGGTGGTCGAGGTGTCTGGAGGTGGACACGGGGCCACCCAGGACTAGCCCGATGGGGTCTGAGTCGGAAGGGCCGGGAGAGTTTCATGACAATAGATCGGTTTTGTCGGAACGCTGTTGGTCCACCCGAAGGGGAGAGTGAGGCCAGGGGTTCCGTAGTGTGGGTACAAGTGTACTAACCTCTGCAGAGTTGTAAGGGCATATTTATCCCGTAAATGTTTTGGTGATTGATGACGATACTTTTGCGGACTAATCGTATGCTTTGAGTTCCTCAGATGGTTCATCTCTAGGCTCGAGACGATTCGGTGCCCCTCGAAGACTATTGAAGACGGCGTCGCCCCACGTTTCTTTTGGTGGATTTGAGTCGAGGAGAGCCGTACTATTAAGAGGGGTCCGCGGCTGAAAGGTTAGGGCGGAATCAACACGCACACTTGTCCCTCCTTTCCTCGCACTTTGGAGCTTCCTTCGTTATCTTGGTTTCATGAAATCGACAACTACTACTGTATTTGCGGTAGTGCTGGGTGCCACAGTAGTACCGCTCCTCCGAGCGGTAGTACCGCTGCTCCTGTGCCTAGTGCCGCCCGGTGCGGTAGTAGGCGGATGTAATTTTACATCCGCGCCCACCACGGTAGTACCACTCGCCCAAGCGGTAGTACCGTGGGCCTCCTACCGAAAGTCACCGTAGTTTCACGGTAGTAGGCGCGCACTGTAGTACCGCTCCTCCCGAGCGGTAGTACTGCGTCGGATTTTTGCACTACCGCAGTTTTAGCGGAAGTTGGCACGGATGTAATTTATTTTATCCGCGCCCTTCCCAGGCCGTGTGTCACGCCCAATATGCGACCCTATCCAAAAGGAACTCGACGGTCCCACCAAGGATAGACCCGCATATTGAGACGCTTTTGCAAGGTGGATATCATTACATCAACATTACATAATACATAGGGATACATACAAAAGGCACAAATGCCACAAGAATACATCAACATCATATACAAGATACAAGAGATCAACATCCGACTACGGATGAAACATAAACGAAACTCAAACGACATCCACCACCGCTAGCCCAGTGTCGACACCGAACCTATCCCCGATCAAGAAGAAGCGTAAGAAGAACTCCAACACAAGCAAACATCGCTCTCGCGTCATGATCATCGCAAACCTGCACCTGCAATCGGTGGTGTAGTAATCAGGAGCCACGAGGACTCAAAGAATCCCATTACCATGGGTAACAAGACTAGCAAAGCTTAAAGGGAGAGGAAGGGTAAAGTGGTGGGGTTGCAAAAGCGACTAAGCATGATATGGTGGCTAACCAACGCAAATGAGAGCGAGAAGAGAATCAAAGGAACGATCGTCAACTAGTAATGATCAAGAAGTGATCCTCGAACACCTACTTACGCCGACATAACCCAAGAAACCGTGTTCTCCTCTCGATCAACCCGAAAAGAGACACTCACGGTTACGCACACGGTTGGTGTATTTTAATTGAGATCCACTTCGAGTTTTCTACAACCGACATTAACAAATTCCCATCGCCACATAACCGCAGGCACGGCCGAAAGTTCAAACCCCGCAGGGTGTCCCAACTTAGCCCATGATAAGCTCTCGCGATCAACGAAGGAATAGACCTTCTCCCCGGAAGACCGATCGTCTCGGAATCCGGCTACAAGACATTTCACAAGAATAAAACAAGTCCAAAGAAGACCTCCTGGCGTCGACACCTCGATAGTAGCCACCGACGTATCTCGTCTCGAGCCACGACCGGATGAGCAAGACGACGGCAACCGACGATACCCCAAGTTGCCTCGGGCGGCACCGCAAGTGGTTTCTAGTTTGGACCAACACTTAGACAAGCATCGCCCGGGGGCTGAATAAAGATGACCCTTGGGTTAATTACTCCCAAGGGAAATGTAGGTGGTGGTGAAGCAAATGGTAAAACCAATGTTGGGCCTTCTTTGAAAAGTCTTATTCAAAGCGAACGTCAAGGGGTCCCATAAATCACCCGACCGCGTTAGGGACGCAAAATCCGGGAACATAACACCGATATGACGGAAACTAGGGCGGCAAGAGTGGAACAAAACACCAGGCATAAGGCCGAGCCTTCCACCCTTTACCAAGTATATAGATGCATTAATTAAATAAGATATATTGTGATATCCCAACAAGTAACCATGTTCCAACAAGGAACAACATCTCCATGTTCCAACAAGGAACAAACTTCATCTTCACCGCAACTAACAACGCTATAAGAGGGCTGAGCAAAGCGGTAACATAGCCAAACAACGGTTTGCTAGGAAGGATGACAACGAGTTAGAGGTTCATGGCAATTAGGTAGACTTGAGCAACAGTAATAGGTAGCGCTGACATAGCGATAGAACGAAGCAACTAGCATAGCAATGATAGTAGTGAGATCCGTGGTAGCGGTCATCTTGCCTGAAATCCCGCTAGGAAGAAGAACGAGTCCATGAAGAAGATGAACGAGTCCATGAAGAAGACGAACGGAAGAAGCCGAACCAAGCGTAGACGAACGAATCCTCACGATCGCAACGAAACAGGAACTAACAAGAAGAAGCACACAACATAGTAAACACTCCACACATGAACAAGACATGATGCACAACCAAGCATGATGCATGACAAAGCTACATGAAGCTACTCATGGCAAGAGATGATGCAAACAAGAACAACACATCAAGGCAAGTTTAAATGAGGCCGGAAACAACACATAACAATTCCGGTAAGTCCTCATATGCAAATTTCGAAATTGGTCCAGATCTGGATAAACCTTAAGTTGAAGTTGTTAAACAGCAATTTAATATGCACCACGATGATCTACACGAAATTCTAGTCAAGTTACATATAAAGTTCATTAGATTCGGAGCTACGGTCTAGAAGATATGAGCAAAACAAGTTAAACATGGCATTGATGCAAAAAGCATATAAACATCAAGCAAACACCTCAAAACAAGGATCCAACATGATAATATGAAACTACATGCAAAATCAAGCAAGTTTCATATAGAGCACACTCAAATCGGAGCAACGGTTCAACACATACACCCTATACAAGTTTAAAGGACAAGCTGTCCAAAACAGCAACTAGGCATATTGCAAGCATCAAAACAACAAGCTACAGCAACTTAACATGAAAACAAAAGGCATGGGCATGATCTACAGGTAAAGCATTACAAAACATGAGCACTGAGCTATCTCCAGAAACAACTAGAACATGCTCAAAAACACATGGCAAGATTGCAACTAATAACAGTTTCAGGCATTGCAGAAATTAACAACAGGTTGCAATGTTAAGAGCTATGAAACAACATGTTACAGGAGCTTATCAAGGCAAACAAAGGCATGGCATGAATCTACTCAAAGCATAGAACAAAAGTCCTTTAGTGGCCATAAGCCAAAAAGGATCAGAAAATATGATGGCACCCATGTCAATATTGAAAGTCTCGTTAACAGATTCAGCAACATGGCATGTCAAAAACTGATAACGAGAAGGCATGTTTACAAGCTCAATGCACTCACTACAGAGCCTCAAATGAAAAACTAAGCATACATACATCAAGAAGACATGGCATAGAAGACATACATGGCAAGAACAATAACATAGCATACATGGATCAACCACAACAAGCTTGGCAAAATCGAATAACACGTATACAATCTGCCAGGAAACATTTGATAGCAAAAGTAGAGCTCGATTGACTCAAGCTAGACTACTCCATAATTGCAAACAAGGGCATGGATGGATAGAGCAAGACTTGCTTTACAAAACACCCTTACTGAAGTATCTCAAAATATGCATAGATCTCTCGGTATCATCAAGTTAACATGGCATCAAAATCAGCTAAAACAGGGCTGAAAACAGCAGCAACAAGACACCTAGTTTGCATGCTTGTGCTAGTCACCACATAGATCACAAAAATACATAGCAAGCACCACTGGAAAGAAGACATGGCATATTTCAAAACACATGTAGGACTCAAGTCCATAGGATGCACACATTAATCATGGCAACAATGACAAAAATGCAAGTTCTGATAAAAATCAGAAACTAACATCACATAGCACTCTTGCAACAGCATTTCGGGCACCAAGATGAGCTCAAATGAAAATGATGCAATGAGATGAAATGATCTACTCTTCGATACGAACATTTTGACATATTACACGCGCAAAACGGAGCTACGATGACAGAGATATGATGCAACGAAAATGGCACGAAATAACACATATTCGAGGACTTAGACGAATTTCACCTCGCGGGAAAGTCAACGGCCGCGGATCTGGATCGGGAACTCGGCGGCACGGGACCCGAGGTTCGCCGGGGTGGGCCGCCGGAGACGAGGGAGAGGCCGGAGGAGGAGGATTCGGGGCCACCGGAGGAGGCGGGCATGAGGGCGAGCTCGGCGAAGCTCGGCCGGTCGCGCCGGTGATCGGCGGCGATCGCGCGCTTCGGCGGCGGCGGGCACGGCGGCCGGATGCGAGCAGGCGCGGCGGCGATCCAAACTGGCGCGGACGGCGGCCATGGATCCGGCGCTGGGCGGTGAGAAGCTTGGCGGGCAATGGCACGGACAATGGGTTGGCGGCCCGGCGAGGGGAGTGCTCGGAGGCGAGGCCTTGGCGGCCTGGAAGGCGGGCGGGCGGCCGAACCGGCAGCGGCGGCGAGGAGCGGAGGCGGGCCGGGCAGGCGGCAGGCGGGCTCCCGTTCTGGCGGGCCGCGGCGGCGAGGGGCAGCGTCGATGACACGCGGGCACGACGGGATTGGGCGAGGGGCGGTGGCGGACATGTCCGGGCGGCGGTTGGACGTGTCCGTCGGCGGGAGGAGGAAGAAGCTAGGGTTTCGGGGAATTCATCCGCGAATTTTCGGGGGGGATCTAGTTTTATAGGTAGAGGGAGCTAGGAGAGTCCAAATGAGGTGCGGTTTTCGGCCACGCGATCGTGATCGAACGACCGAGAGCATGGAGGGGAGTTTGGTGGGTTTTGGGCAACTTTGAAAGGGGAGTTGGGCTGCAACAAAAGAGAGCTTTGCGGTTACCCGGTTAACCGTTGGAGTACCAAACGACCTCCAAATGATCCGAAACTTGACAGGCGGTCTACCGGTGCTATACCAAGGCCGCTGGACAAACCTCGGGGCATTCCGAGAACGTTTGACACCCGCACATGAAAAGAGGAAAAAAGGGGGCGCCGGGAGAGATAGGAGTGCCGGATTGCAAAACGGACAACGGGGAAAATGCTCGGATGCATGAGACGAACACGTATGCAAAAAGAAATGCACATGATGACATGATATGAAATGCATATGATGACATGGCAAAGTGCAACACGCAAGCACATGACATGGCAAAGACAAATAATAACTGGCGGACACCGGCGCGATCGAATCTGGGCGTTATCGTGACTCTCCGCCTTGCGGTAGTACCGCAAGGGGGAATGATAATACCGCATAGCGGTAGTATCTGCCCTTAGTCGCTAGTTCCACTGTCTGCTGCCGCCATGTAGTACCGTGGTCCGCCACGGTAGTACCGCGCAGCCTCGCGGTAGTACCGCGCCCCTAGAGCGGTAGTACCGTGCCTTGCGGGCTGAATAAGTGGATAACGGTTGGATTTTTCCCACGACTATATAAGGGGCGTCTTCAACCTCTAGTTGACCACCTCTTCTCTCCCCAAGCTCCATTGTTGCTCCAAGCTCCATTTTGGCCCGATCTCTCTCCCTAGCCAATCAAACTTGTTGATTTGCTGGGATTGGGTGACAAGGGCCCGATCTACACTTCCACCACAAGATATTTGATTCCCCACTTATCCCTTATGGATCTTGTTACTCTTGGGTGTTTGAGCATCCTAGACGGTTGAGGTCACCGTGGAGCCATATTCCATTGTGGTGAAGCTTCGTGGTGTTGTTGGGAGCCTCCAATTGTTGTGGAGATTGCCCCAACCTTGTTTGTAAAGGTTCGGTCGCCGCCTTCAAGGGCACCAATAGTGGAATCACGACTCTTGCATTGTGCGAGGGCGTGAGGAGATTACGGTGGCCCTAGTGGCTTCTTGGGGAGCATTGTGCCTCCACACCGCTCTAACGGAGACGTACTTCCCCTCAAAAGGAAGGAACTTCGGTAACACATCCTCGTCTCCACGGGCTCCACTCTTGGTTATCTTATCCCTTTACTTATGCAAGCTTATTCGTGTTCCTATACTTGCTTGCTCTTGTGCTTGTGTTGTTTGCATCATATAGGTTGTCCACCTAGTTGCACATCTAGACAACCTTTATTATTGCGAAGTTTAAATTGGTTAAGAAAAGCTTAAAAATTGTTAGTTGCCTATTCACCCCCCCCCCCTCTAGTCAACTATATCGATCCTTTCAATTGGTATCAGAACCTCGTCTCTTTTTAAGGACTTGACCGTCCGAAGAGTATGGTTGACGTCGTAGATGATGTGGGGGAGCACTCCGGTGCGAATCCGATATCATCTACGGGAGATGGGGGTACCTCGATCTCTCATGAGGAATTCAATGTGGCGTTGGACACATTGAAAAACTCCATGACGAGCGAGGTCAAGGACATGTTTAAGGAATTCCTAGAAGGGCTTAAACTTTCCACCGCACCCGTGAAAGTGGGTGATCCCACCAACACGGGAGCGGATGCTAACTCCGATAAGGGGGAATCTACTAGCGAGAAAGCCCCCTCGTCTAGTGGTAAGAATGGCACCGACATCTTTGCCCATGTGCAACCTCCCGTGTATGGTGGACCGATTCCTTCCACTCATTTGAATCATGCCGGTCCACCACCTAAGATTGATAAAAAGGAGGATTTTGATTCTTGGGTTTATCGTTTTAAGCGTCATTTAAATCATGTGAACACTAACCTTTGGAGAATCATTGAAGAAGGTTTCTACCCGCATGATCCGAGCAACTTTTCTCCAAGAGAGGTCGTGGATCATCAATTCTATGAGAATGCTCTCTTCATCATCCAAGAAGCAATCCTTCCCGAAGACCTTCCTCATCTCCGGCCTTACTCCCGTGCCAAAGATGCTTGGCTCAAGGTGGTTTCCCTTTATCGAGGAAGCGCAAGCATTCAACGTTCCAATTATGAAGTGGTCCAAGATGAAGCCGATGAGTTTGCAATGAAGGAAGAAGAAGAACCTCGTGAGCTCTATCGAGAGTAACTAAGCTTGCTGTCTTCCTCCGGATCATGGAAGTAAGGACACAGATGACAACCGGATCAAGCGCAAATTTCTCAAGGCAATGATGCCCTACCACAAAGCCATGTCCTCCGTCATCCGTCAACGACCGGACTTCCACACCTTGTCCTCAAGTGATGTGTTGGATGAGTTTGTGGCTATGAGCATATTGGACAAGACCGCCGACAATGCGGTGCTTCGCTCCCAAAAAGCAAAGAAGCCCAACCTCGCTTTGAAGGCCAAGATTTGTGTCGAAGAAGATGGAGAGGAGGAAGAAGAAGAGAGCAACCTCGAAGATACTAAGTATGATTATCATGAACACATGGCCCTTGCTTCAAGACAATTTTGGAGCAAGAAGAACTCAAGGTCCAACTTCAACAAGAGAAACTCAAGTGGCACTAAGGGCAAGCAACGAGTGAGGACTTGTTTCAATTGTGGCAATGTGAGTCACTTTGTTGCGGAGTGTCCATATGAGAAGAGGGAAGACAATGGTGGCAAGCTCATCCGTAAGGACAAGGCCAAGTCTTTCCCCAACAAGAGCAACTTCCCAAAGAAGACTCCTCACAAAGCCTTGGTGGTTCAAGAAGAGTACAATGAGGATGATGATGATGAGGAGGATGGTGAATCGGTTGCCATGGCCTCCGTGGCCATTGCAATGACTCCTCGGGTGTCTCTCTTCGGTTCACCCAATGAAAGCATCACCTCCAAGTGCCTCATGGCTAAAGCCACCAACAAGGTAACCCCAACATCAAAACTACCATCATCAATCATTCTTCTTCGACGGATTGCATTGATGAACATGAGGGACTAATGTGGAGGAAAATGAATTTGAGATCTTTATGAGTAAACTCAAGGGCAAATCCAAGAAGCACTTCGTTGCTCTCTTGGAACAACTTGGTGAAGCCAATTTCATGATCGAGACTCATGAAGAAACCATCTCTAAGATGGAAGGGCATAGTCGTGACTATGCCGATGAGATTTCGGATCTTTCCAATGCTCTTGAGGAAGAGCGCCGTCTTCGTTTGGCTCTTGAGGAGTCATACAATGATGATCATGCTAAATTAAAGAAAGACCTTGATCATGCTCTTGTTGTGTCTCGTGTGCTTAGCTCCGAGAAGGCAAAGCTTGGAATTGATCTTGCTAGACTCAACGAGGACTTTGACATTCTCGACAAGGCTCACAAAGTCTTGAAGGGTGCTTATGCTAGTCTCAAAGAGTCTCATGATCAACTCCAAGTGAAGCTAACCAAGGAGAAATCCACCTTTCCTCATATGATATTGATTGATAATGCAAATGCTACTAACCCTTGTTGTGAGCATGTGCATCTTGTTGAGGAGAATGCTAAGTTGAAGGAGCAACTTGAAAAGGGCCTTGTCACATGCATTCAAGGTGAGAAGAACCTTAACGACCTTTTGAGTAATCAAAAGGAAGTTGTGGCTAAGGAGGGATTGGGTTCGCACCAAGCCCAAGAGCAAGAAGAAGAATGACAAGACCAACAACCTCCCCTCTCAAGCAAACTTTTGTGAGGGAGGAGAGGGTGCTTCCAAGAAGAAGAAGAACCGTGCAAAGGGTGGAAATGTCAAGAAGGACAACGTCATCCCCATGAACATAGCCGCGACTTTAACCCCTCTTATGTGTTGTGCCGTGCTAGTGATGGGCATGTTTATGCTAAATTTGTTGGTTCTTCTTATGAGTACATTGAATGGTCTATTTGGGTTCCTAAGACCCTCGTTATTAACATCAAAGGACCCATTACCAAATGGGTACCTAAAACCAAGCATTGATCTCTTGTAGGGTTTGCTTCGGTGGGGATCATGGTTGCTCGATAGTGGAGCAACAAATCATATGACCGGGAGCAAGGACATGGTGGTGGACGTGCAAGAGATTCCATCTATGCCCACCGATGTCGAGTGGAGTGATCCATCACATTCTAAGGTATTGGGTCTCGGCAAGGTTATCATTTCTCATGATCTTACGATCGAAAAAGTCATGCTTGTTGAGTCCCTTGCATACAATTTGCTTTCCGCTCGTCAACTTGCAGTCATGGGTTTTGCTACTTTCTTTGACATTGATATGTGGCCCTCTTGTGGAGCAAGACTCTTAAAGTAGCCTTTGTTGGGCATGTCGAAAACGGTCTCTATGTGATTAACTTTTGAGCGACCCACTAAGACCGCGACATGCCTAATGGCTAAAGTTGACGTGGGATGGCTTTGGCATCGCCGTTTAGCCCATGTCAATATGAGATCTTTGCAAAGTCTTCTCAAGGGGACCATGTCCGTGGACTAACAAATGTTAGTTTTGCCAAAGACCGTGCTTGCAAGTGCTTGTATTGAAGGAAAGCTTCATGAGAAGGCTCACCTCCCCCGACCATCATATACTCAAAGAGACCCTTGGAACTCCTTCACATGGATCTCTTTGGGCCACCATCATTTGATAGTCTTGGAGGTAGAAAGTATTGCTTGGTGATTGTGGATGACTATTCGAGATACACTTGGGTATATTTCTTCAAGAGGAAGAGTGAGACTCAACAATCCGTCATCGACTTTGCAAATGAAGCTCAACGTCAACATAATGCAAAGATCTTGACTATAAGAAGTGACAACGGCACCGAAGTTCAAGAACTACACCTTGGATGAGTTTCTTAGTGATGAGGGAATCAAGCATCAATATTCTCGCACCATATACCCCTCAAGAAAATGGTGTTGCGGAGAGGAAGAACCGGACGTTGATGGATGCGGCAAGGACCATGATGGCGGAGTTCAAGTCTCCATACAACTTTGGGCGAAGCCATCAACACCGCTTGTCATGCATCCAATCGGCTCTATCTCCGCAAAGGCTTGAACAAGACTCCTTATGAGATACTCACCGCAACAAGCCCAACCTCAAGTACTTCGGGTGTTGGTGTAAGTGTTTCATTCTCAAGAAAGGTGTTCGTTTGTCTAAATTTGAAGCTAGAGCTCATGAGGGCATATTTGTTGGTTATGCTACAAACTCTCATGCTTACCGTGTCCTCAATAAATCCACGGGACTTATTGAGGAACGTGGAGTTTGATGAGAATAACGGCTCCCAAGTGGAGCAAAGTGGCACTTGTGATGTAGGTGATGAAATTCCTCCCCAAGCCATAAGAAGAATGGGAATTGGCTTTATCCTACCCATTGAGGAACCCCTTGTGGCCGAAGGAGAAGGACAATGCTCCACTCAAGTGGAGCCATCACCAACCCAAGGCCCACACGCTTCCCAAGAACAAAGTGAAGGCCCTCAACCTCATGAACAAGACCAAGGGCAAGATCGTGCTCAAGACGATGATATCACCTCAAATGATGCCCAAGGTCAAGTTCTCTCCCCCGAGCATGCTCAAGATGAAGATCATGCTCAAGACGGCGCCAAGATGATCAAGTGACCCTCCTCATCTCACCTCCGAGGAGGAATTAGAGCGTCGTGTCGCCAAGATTGCTTCCAAACTCACCACCAAAGGCCATCTCATGGAGAATGTGGTTGGAAGCCTAAGAAAAGGGGTAAGCACTCGAGACAATTGGCAAACTATTGTGAACATCACGTGTTTGTCTCTTGTGTTGAACCTCAAAAGGTCTATGAGGCGCCAAGACTCGGATTGGCTCAATGCCATGCATGAAGAACTCAACAACTTCGAGTACAACAAGGTGTGGAGATTGGTGCCAAGGCCATAGGAGAACCACAACGTCATTGGAACCAAGTGGATTTTCAAGAACAAGCAAGATGCTCATGGGAACATCATTCGCAATAAGGCAAGATTGGTAGCACAAGGCTACTCCCAAGTCGAGGGTATCGACTACGGTGAAACCTTTGCTCCGTTGCTCGCCTTGAATCCATTCGCTTGTTGATTGCTTATGCTTCCCATCACAACTTTAAGTTGCAACAAATGGATGCAAAAGTGCTTTTCTTAATGGTCCCATTAATGAGTTGGTCTATGTCAAGCAACCCCCCGGGTTCGAGGACCCCTACTTCCCGGATCATGTGTATGAACTCGATAAGGCACTCTATGGCCTTAAACAAGCCCCACGTGCATGGTATGACCACCTTACCGAGTTGTTACAAGATCGTGGTTTTGAAGTGGGGAAAATCGACCCCACTCTTTTTACTAAGAAGGTCAATGGGGAGTTGTTTGTATGCCGACTATATGTTGATGATATTATCTTTGGTTCCCCTAACAAAGCTTTCAATGAGGAATTCGCCGCTCTCATGACCTCCAAGTTCAAGATGTCTTCGATGGGAGAGTTGAAGTTCTTCCTTGGTTTCGATATCAAACAAAGAAGAGAAGGAACCTTCATCAACCAAGCCAAATACACTCAAGACATGCTCAAAAGATTCAAGCTAAGTGATGTCAAGCGGCTACTACACCAATGCCCACCAAGTGCCAACTTGACATTGATCCCAATGGTAAAGCGGTGGATCAAAAGGTATATCGCTCCATGATTGGATCCTTGCTTTACCTTTGTGCATCTAGACCGAATATCATGTTGAGTGTGGGAATGTGTGCACGGTTTCAAGCCAGACCTGAAGGAAAGTCACTATGTGGCGGTCAAGCGAATCTTCGATATTTGGCTCATACCCCAAACTTTGGCTTATGGTACCCAAGAGGAGCAAACTTCAAGCTTGAAGGATTTTGATTCGATTGGGCGGGAGACAAAGTGGATAGGAAGTCCACTTCGGAGGGTGCCAATTTCTTGGTTGCTCCTTGGTAAGTTGGTCTTCCAAGAAGCAAAGTTGTGTGTCTCTCTCGTCCATCAAGCGGAATATGTGGCGTCCGGTAGTTGTTGTGCTCAACTCCTATGGATGAGGCAAACTTTAAAGGAGTACGGTGTCATTTGTGACAAAGTGCCTCTTTGGTGTGATAATGAAAGTGCCATCAAGATTTCTCTCAACCCGGTGCAACACTTCAAGACGAAGCACATCGAGATTCGATATCATTTCATCCGGGATCACATTAGGCGAGGGGAGATCGAGCTCAAGTATGTCAACACTCAGGATAACCTTGCAGATATATTCACGAAGCCCTTAGATGAAGCAAGATTTCGCAAGTTAAGGCATGAGCTAAATATCATTGATTTGAGCAATGTGACTTGAGCCCGTGCACTCCCCACCACACTCAACTTGTTGTCTAGTTCAGGTGTAGGCATGGACATAGGGGGAGTGTTGTTCTCTCAGTGAACTCTCCCTCCCCCCATTATGCATAAATCGATCACCTCTTTCACATTAGCCATTTTTTATGGTACTTGTGTTCCAAAGATGAGTTTTGGTCATGGGCCCAAGGATAATTCTTCGCGGTGCCATACCATCCCACTCAAACATAGGTGGCTTCGGCCACCGCCCTCTCTCCTTGAGAGTCCTGGTCGTTTGGTGGTTTCTTGTTGTCTTTTGCCTCTGGTTTGTGCTAGAGTTTGTGGTTTCTTGTGTGTGAAAAGTTTCCTTGCAAAGGCCCTATTTTCGTTTTTGAAACCTGCGATGACTTGAGCTTCACGATACTACCGCGGCCAGCTGCGGTACTACCGCAGCCTGCCACGGTACTACCGCTTATGGAGCACGGTATTACAAGAACCTCACGGCAGTAATTTTTATCGCCGCCCGGTTGAGCGGTACTACCGCCTCGGTGCGGAACTTCCGCCCGAGCGGTACTACCGCGATGATACGCGGTACTACCGCGACGGTTCGAGGGCGTGGGGATAAGGACGGGCAGGGGGAGTTCTAACTCCCCATACCCATTCGCTGTCTTCTCCCCACGTCGCCTCCTTCTCTCCCTTGCTCAAGAACGGAGCCGGCGTCCCTCGCCGGATCTCCTCCACCGGCTGCCCTCCCGTGATTCCGACCGGTGGGATCATTCCCCACCACGTACTCTTGCTATGGACCCATGTTTTTCCCCAACTCCCTCTCCATGTTGATGGTGTTTGGTGTTTCTAGGTTTTCGGGGAGGCTTGTGTGTTCTTGAGATTGATAGGCCTAATCTCTGCAAGAATAGGATGAAGGAGTGTGGTATTGCATAGGATTTATATGTGTATTGTTGTCATGCGCTAGATCTGATCACTGTAGCACCACCGTTGTTTTGCGGTTCTTTTCAGATTCAAATCGATTGTTGGATCCGCTGCGACGCGGTACTACCACTCATATGGCGCGGTACTACCGTTTGCACGGTACTACCGCCTCACTCTGGTGCGGTACTACTGCTCAGGAGGCACTAAAGCTCTACTTCGCTCCAACCACGGTACTACCGTGACCTTGCACGGTACTACCGCGTTTGGAGCAGTACTACTGCTTTAGTGCCGCAGGCAGTGGCATTCCTAGCGTGACTCACACCTATCGCATGCCAACGTTCTCAAATGTCTCCTATGTGTTTCTTGTGCTTTAGCGTGGCCTTTGCATTGATCTTCTTTGTGTCTTTGGTGCTTTGCATGTGTGTCTCAGGTGGTGGCTCTCGCCGGTCCAATCCCAGCCGTGACACTGGCTCCAAGCGTCTGCGCAATCCCGGTGAAGCAACAGAGGGCTCCTCCTCTGCCCCCAAGCGTCATGTCAAGACAACTGCCAACAAGTTCAAGGAGCCCGCCAAGGGCATGGATGAGATGCCCCAATCTGACTACGTCCGTCTCAGGCAAATGGATCCGTACGTGACCCCTCATTCCTATGTCAGGGGCTGTGAGCTGTTCTGGAACAAGCATCAAACCAACGTCTATCTGGATGTCATCAAGAACAAGCAGAATACCTATGTGGATGTGAAGTGGATTGACATGCATCACTTGAGGAAGGAGAAGTTCCGTGCCTACTTTGGAGAGGCTCTGGACTTGGTGGAGCAGTTTGGCATTGAGCATGTGATATCCTTTCATCTTGACTATGATCCTGAGCTCATTGGTCAGTTCTTTGCTTCTGTTTACTTTCACCCCAATGAGGAGAGGAGGATGACTGGATGACAAATGGCCGTAAGATGACTGTTACTGGAAGGAGTTCATGGATTTGCTCCAAGTTCCCGATGACGGGCTTGACTCTCCGTGGGTGTTCGCCCCATGCCAACTCGACTCGCCAACAAGGACAGGCTTGCACTGTACTATGTTGAGAAGACGCTTCAAGTGGCAAGATAGGGTTGGTGCTCAACTCTTTCACGGATATCATGTACCGCATCTTCCGCAACTCCTTGTTCCTCGCGATCGGTGACAAGGACAAGGTCCATGCCTATATGGTGGATATGATGCTCATCTGCGAGGAGGCTCGTCTGTCTCGAGACTCAGCCACTTGATGTCTCACACATCATGTGGTGTGAGCTTTCAGTTTGCGGTGTTCAACCGCAAGGTGCCTATCTCACGGGCCCCATCTCATTTCTGCGATCTCGAGGACACGGGAGAAGATGTTCCTGGTGAGGACTTCCTTGCCCCGATTGGATTCGCCATGATCCCATCTGCTGCGTGTCAAACCCAACTGGGCCAACACTACTACTCGTGCCGAGGCGTCTGCTGCTAGGGCTCTGTTGGAGAGGAGGATGTCTGGCGCCGAGAATGTTGATGAGGGCCATGCTGCTAGGCCTTCCAGAGCTCCTCTATGCCTTCATGGGCCACGGTCAAGGACAAGATGAAGACTCTTTTCGCATGCAAGCCAAGGGGCAAGACAGACTCACGTGGCATCCAAGGAGAGTCATCACGGACAGAAGATCTTGAAGCTCTGTGGTGAGGATGTGTGCAGGGGTCGAGGAGCACATCACCTCGAGGCCGATTGGATGGCGAAGCAAGGCTACAAGTGGACTGATTACGAGGAGGGCGCCGAGGAGTCCATCCTCGCCGAGGAGTCTGACGGAGAGGGTTGGGACGAGTTCCCTTCGCTTGAGCCACCGCCAGTGTAGGTGTCCTCTCCGCCTTTTGGCGCCTCGATGCCAAAGGGGAGAGAGCGTGAGATTTTGGCGTCTTGTGTCGTGGTTCGCTTTTGGTGTGTTTATTGCGTTTCGGTTGAACCTCGCTTGAACCTCGTTTTAGTTGCTTTTCCTTCATATGGTGTAAGACATATGCACTCTATCTATCTTAGCAAGCTTATGTTATATCGTGCTATATGTTGCTTAGATGTTATTCTTCAGACCTTTGTCTCTAAAATATAGGGGGAGTGGTGATCCTAGTACGTGTGCTATGCAGTCCAAAGCATTCATCCAGAGTGCACACATCTAGGGGGAGCCTGTCTATATTTTGGAGAGGAGGGGTTTGCCCTTGCTCTATATTATTGTATCTTTGTGCAAATCCTGTATTGTCATCAATCCACCACAAAGGGGGAGATTGTAAGGGCATATTTATCCCGTAAATGTTTTGGTGATTGATGACGATACTTTTGCGGACTAATCGTATGCTTTGAGTTCCTCAGATGGTTCATCTCTAGGCTCGAGACGATTCGGTGCCCCTCGGAGACTATTGAAGACGGCGTCGTCCTACGTTTCTTTTTGGTGGATTTGAGTCATAGGAGAGCCGTACTATTAAGAGGGGGTCCGCGTCGGAAAGGTTAGGGTGGAATCAACACGTACACTTGTCCCTCCTTTCCCTGCACTTTGGAGCTTTCCTTCGTTATCTTGGTTGTGCGGAAATCTGACAACTACTACTGTACTTGCGGTAGTACCGCGGGGTGCCACGGTAGTACCGCTCCTCTGGAGCGGTAGTACCGCGGCTCCCAGGCCTAGTGCCGCTCCGGTGCGGTAGTAGGGGCGGATGTAATTTTTTACATCCGCGCCCACCACGGTAGTACCGCTCGTCCAGCGCGGTAGTACCGCGGAGCCCACGGTAGTACTGCTCCCTATGAGCTGTAGTACCGTGGCCCTCCTACCGAGTACCGCAGTTTCACGGTAGTAGGCACGCGCTATGGTAGTACCGCTCCTCCGGAGCGGTAGTACCGCGTCGGATTTTTGCACTACCGCAGTTTCAGCGGAAGTTGGCACATATGTAATTTATTTCATCCGCGCCCTTCCCAGGCCGTGACTCTCCTGCCTTGTGGTAGTACCGCAAGGGGAGCGGTAGTACTGCAGCAAGCGGTAGTATCGCCCTTAGTCGAGCTAGTTCCAGCTGCTTCTTGCTGCCGTGGTAGTACCGTGGTCCGCCACGGTAGTACCGCTGCACCTCAGCGGTAGTACCGCGCTACCGAGCGGTAGTACCGCGCCTCGCGGGCTGAATAAGTGGATAACGGTTGGATTTCTCCCACGACTATATAAGGGGCGTCTTCAACCTCTTCTCTCCCCAAACTCCATTGTTGCTCCAAGCTCCATTTTGGCCCGATCTCTCTCCCTAGCCAATCAAACTTGTTGATTTGCTCGGGATTGGGTGACAAGGGCCCGATCTACACTTCCACCACAAGATATTTGATTCCCCCCACTTATCCCTTGCGGATCTTGTTACTCTTGGGTGTTTGAGCATCCTAGACGGTTGAGGTCACCGTGGAGCCATATTCCATTGTGGTGAAGCTTCGTGGTGTTGTTGGGAGCCTCCAATTAAGTTGTGGAGATTGCCCCAACCTTGTTTGTAAAGGTTCGGTCGCCGCCTTCAAGGGCACCAATAGTGGAATCACGGCTCTTGCATTGTGTGAGGGCGTGAGGAGATTACGGTGGCCCTAGTGGCTTCTTGGGGAGCATTGTGCCTCCACACCGCTCTAACGGAGACGTACTTCCCCTCAAAAGGAAGGAACTTCGGTAACACATCCTCGTCTCCACCGACTCCACTCTTGGTTATCTTATCCCTTTACTTGTGCAAGCTTATTCGTGTTCCTATACTTGCTTGCTCTTGTGCTTGTGTTGTTTGCATCATATAGGTTGTCCACCTAGTTGCACATCTAGAAAACCTTTATTATTGCAAAGTTTAGATTGGTTAAGAAAAGCTTGAAAATTGTTAGTTGCCTATTCACCCCCCCTCTAGTCAACTATATCGATCCTTTCAAGAGTGTATATTAATCTATCGATAGCCGCGCCCGCGGATAAGGGCCTAGGTCGAGAGAAGGTCACACCATGAGTCAACAGTAATAAAAATAATGTGCTTAATAACAGTGAGATAAGTTGGTTGTGATCGTCGTAAGGATCACGAGCCATTTAGTGGTCGGGTTGTGATCGCCGTAAGGATCACGGTTTGGGGCCAAGTGTTGGTCGGGTGGTGATCGCCGTAAGGATCACAATGGTATCGAGGATATCGAGTTGTTGTATATTCGTGATGTTGTACGAGAATCATGGGTAAAGATCAAGCTCCTTTTGTTCATTTACTGATCGCTACTGTATTGTTTATACCAAGCTTGATTTGATCCCGAGATGATCATGTGATGTCCGAGGTTGGTAAGTGATGCATGTGTTGGTTACGAGGTAACCGAGCGAAATAAGTGGTACATATGGTGTCATCATGTTGCATGCTAGTATTGTTGGATTAATATTTTCATGTTGAGATAGTTGTATCATGTTTATGTTGGTCATGCCATATTGTTCTGATGATCTCATGTTAATTCCTGTTTAACCTGTAATTGCCATGCTGTTGTCTATCTTGAATGCTTCTGGTTATTTGTGAGCTTGCAAGTACATTCAATGTACTGACCTGGCGTGTCATGCCAGTTTGCAGGTCATGCCGGATTTGATTGCTTGCTTGTCATGGTTTCATTCGATGCGAGCTAGGATAATCGTTCGGCCGAGTCCTGCGAGTGGCGTTCACCACCATCATCGTTGTTCCGCTGCTAGAGTTATTCCGCTGCTTTGAGTTGTTCTGCTGCTTGCATAGAGCAACTGAGGATGGCGTAGTGTCGCCGTACCGATGTTATTCATTGTAATATCGGCAACCTTGTATTCATAATCGTGTAATAATAAAGAGCTGGTTTGTTCTATGCTAAGCAGTGCCGTATTCCAGAAGACTTCTCCTCGATCTCTGGGTTGGAATACGTGGCGTTCCGGTTTTCTCTAAGCCAGGGTGCCACAGGCTTGGTATCAGAGCAGGTCTGGCTGTAGGACGCCCTAGACCGCGCGAACGTTAGAAAGCGGTAGTATAGACCCCAGTTGGTTTGCTGCACTTGATTGCTGCATTTGTTTGTTGCATAGCATGCATATAGCCTTAGTTGTGATAACGGTTTATCTGGTGAGTGTAGCTGGTATCGGTTCGGATCCACTATAGCTCAACCTTTGCATTTCTCCAGTTCCCTTTTTCTTTCGGTGTTTGGTGTAATTTCTGTCCCAGCAGAGTGATGCCAAGTGATCCCAACACTGTTTGCAAAAATGGTGCTCAGGTATCGCACCGATGTCTTTCCTTCAGTCCCCCCTATCATTTTGGTGATGGACATGCGTCTATCCCGGATCATTCTTTTATTTTGTCGTGTTGGCAACCTGTAATGATCTTAGTTATCAAGAAAGGGCAATGTCAGCAGCCTCAGTTTTTCCCCGCTATCCTATTTCTTGGAAAAGTACGGATCTTTTTCCGTCCGCTTGATAATAATGTGGTTGCGACCTTCGTGTCCCACTGCATGGTTACCAAGTACGTCCTTGCCTCCGAGCTAGTCCAGGTTGCTATCTGGCTAAGCTAGCACTTGGTGTAGCGCT
This sequence comes from Aegilops longissima, assembly GCA_021605205.1. Lineage (NCBI taxonomy): Eukaryota > Viridiplantae > Streptophyta > Magnoliopsida > Poales > Poaceae > Aegilops > Aegilops longissima. Next base: position 552,479,538 of record CM038682.1, read on the forward strand.
GTTTACACCAATTCTTCCACACATTTATTTGTCCTCGTGGACATCGTCACAGCATGCTAGATCGTAATACCGGAGTTTCTGCGAGATTTGTGTGCTTAGGTGTGCATGCATATTATTATGTGAGTAGCAGTAATATGTGATGATTGCTTGATTAATTATATTAGTGGAATGCTTGTGTGCTTTTGTTTTAGTCATTTCTATTGTTCCTTTCTTTGTGCCTTCGGTGTTACAAAATTTTCCCCTATTAAAGTTGCTCGTCAGCCGACACCGGACCCGAAGAGTCAGCAAGAAATGCATATATTTGGAAATTCAGCTAAACAAAATGGAATTATCAGCTGACTGGGAATATCCTGTCTGGATGCAAAAGAAATCCTGGATGGACCGCCCGTATCAAGTTTGCATTAGCGTGAACTCATCACAACAAAATGATTAAATCAGCAAGAAGATAAATTGTGTGCAAGGTTGACAGAATATTATCAAAGGTATGGCTCAGATACAAGTTTAATATTTCGTTGAGGATGATTTTGGAAACTCGATGTACCTGGAAGCAAGCAAAAATATGGCATATACTCAGAAAGGAGGATAGTCCTGCAAAACCCCGTTTCATGCAGGCAAAAACATTCAGATGGTTATATATGTGGAAATCGGTCCGCATATCACAATAAGAAGCTTCTGGTGTAAGCAACCCAATCTTCCCTCACAAAATACCGGAGAAGTTTCCAAGGCAAGGTTCATCTATCTTCCTCGAGACGATACATGGATGATTTTCCGTACAAGGTACTCGCTTCTTCTTGATGAAACCGCAAAAGCTTCCAAAGATAAGGTACCGAGCCTTTCCCCAGCAAAGTCTTTAAGGGGGTAAGCTTCTGAAGCACGATATTCGGTCTTTTTCAAAGAAGTCGTATCGATTAAAGTTTCGAGCACAAGCCAGCCAATTTTCCTCAGTAAGACATTGGTACAAGGTAGTACGCTGTGAATTGACAACATATGGCAGTGAATCCCAAGAATCAAATCCGCAACATTTTGGTCAGAATCAAGAATCAGTCAGAATACACGTCTGCCTCGGAATCAGGTCCTCATATATATGCAAGGAGCATACCACCAAGATCTTACAAGCCACTCGGATGAGGATTTGATAACCACATGAGGATGACTAAGAGAAGAAAGCCAGTATACACCGCAGTGTGACAAAGGATTATGAGGATTGACGACATCAATGAGCTCAATACAGGTACCCATGAACCTAGAAAATGATCCTGATGAGCCCTTGTTCCCTTTTTCTCTAATGACGGCACCACGCCTGTGATCTGAGCTGTTTCTAGCTATCCGGGGTGGATGCAGATTTTTGTTTCTCTCTTCAACGACTGTCACGAGTCTGAGCTGCTTTTTCGGCCATCTCGTACAGCTGTTGAGTTTCTTTTTGTGACAGTAGCCATATAGCTGCTTTTTGGCTATTTTAGGGAGCTGCCACCTTCTTCTTATCGACCCGGCCTCATGCTCTGAGCTGCTTTTCAGCCGTCTTGAGCCGTGGTTGAGTTATTTCAGTAATGTCCCAGATCTGAGTTGTAAAGACCGTTCTGGTGGCTACTGATTTATTTGCCGATTTCTTGCAAGGGTCTTGGATGATCATTTCCGAACGATCAGAATTTGAGAGGTGTTGAACCTGTCATTTAATAGGTTACCCTATCAAGAAAAATGAGGATAATCTTCAATTGCCGAAAAATTGCACCGACAGTACCTATGGTCATACAAAGAAACAATATGGCCAGCTCTTTCAGCCAAGGATCCATACCAAGAAAACAATAATGAAGGAGCAAGACCAGTGATGCAGGTATGAAAATTGTACACAACCCCCATGGTGCAGATCCCCCGGACAGTCAAATTCAGTATTGATCCACATGGATATGCCTCTGACATGAGTAATCGGCATGAGGAATAACGACCGAAGCCCGAGTCCTCACTTATATGAATCATCATGGATAGCCTGTCGTGAACAAAAATTTTCCGTCAAGTCTGCAGATATTATAATACAGGCCAAACCCTTTATACTGGCCGCGACAGGAGACAATCAAATATTTGGTACGGATCCGATACTCACGACAATGGAACAAGTTAAGATGATTGAAACTTCGCGATGAGTCGAATCGTCGAGAAGCGGTTATGTTTTAACTCACCGTTTGGAACCCAAAAGAACACGCATTTAGTGGAGAAACTCAATGCAATGAGTCGAGCTTGAGTTTTCATCGAAAAATCTGATTATCATTACATGAAAGGTTGTCCGTGCCGGATGGCACACCCATCGGAAATCACTTTTGGATTTGTGAGACGGACATATGTTTCAGTCGTGATAATTAAATCACACTCAGCTAGTCAGCAGATCTAAAAAGAAACTGGAGCCTATATAAGCATGAGCAAGCCAGGTAAGGTCTGTCAGAATGTGGACACAGTAAAGCAAACTACCCCAGGGCCAGTCAGATAAAGATTTAGTGGGAACAACAATAAAGGAAAAAGAATACCCGAGTTGGAAACGGTTTCCTTAAGTCAGAATATTCATACTTGTTCCCTGAGCAACCAAATCTTGAGGACGAGATTTCTTTAAGGGGGTAAGGTTTGTCACAGCGTGATTTTTGGCCCTTTCTTTTTTTTCTTTTTTTCCCGAGGTTTTTGCCTGAGTTTTCTTTTTTCCGTGGCTTTGTGGTCTGGAAACTGAAGAAGATGACTTCTTCTTTGCTTCCAGAGTGGCTTGTCATTCCCAAATCTTTCCCTATACCCTGTCATTTCCATCCTAGCCCTAATCCCAATATTCTTTTTTTGGAATATTCCTTTTTTATTAAAGGAATAACTCCAATTGCCCTAGGTTGTGAAGCAACCTATATTTCCCTCACTCCTAAAATTCCCAAATAATTCTCATAATTTTTTTGGGTCATATCTTGATCAAATATGGCAAAAAATTTCATTGCCATGTTAAAAAATAATTCCCCAATATTCCATTTCCTATTCTGCCCTGAATGGCACTTTGTGAAGGAAGTGTCATTTATATTTCTCCTATTGACTCCCAACCTTTTTGGGCATGTTTATATGTCCAAATAATTTCCCCATGCACAAGTTATAATTTATTTGCCTAGCCAATCTTCCTTAGTGAATTTTCAAAGTTTCTGTCAAACAGAAGGCTTTGTGAAGGAAGTACTAGATAGAGCTTAACTTCTGCACACTCCTTAATGTGCTCATATTAATCCCTTTCACCCATTTGTAGCCCCATTCAATCATCTATGTGAGCACAGGAGCAAATCTTTGTTTTTGGCAATAATTTCAGGTTGTGAAGGAGGTATATTTTATATTGCTTCAAAAATCCCGATAAATTACCAGATCATTCTTATACCCATAAAACATCTCTCCACCCATTTTTGCATCATTTCATTGAGCCATTTGACCACCATAATTATTCCAAGTTTCTGGTCACCAGAGATGTTTGCGAAGCAAGTGCTATTTTGGTTTGTCCATTTGGCATGGTCTTTTTACAGCATCATCATATGACCAAATGACTAAGCTTTGCCCAATTTTAGCTCAAGTTGACACACTAGGTGAGTGGATCTTGCTGATCTTCATTTCTGGACCAAGTATGTAGTTGTGAAGCAACTGCAGTAAAACTTGATCCTTTTACCCTCAAAACCTCCAGGATGAATGTCCTTCGATAGTTAAACCTCCCAGACAAGCTAGTTAACGATTTACCTAGCTGGTTTAACCACAGCAAGTTACAAACACCTTCTTACTGATTTACTTTTGGAGCTAAGTGCAATTCTCTTCTTTGCCCCTGGACCGATTTATTTATTTAGTTGGACTAAGGGCACCAAGGTCCATCCACTGGACATCGTTTGGCCGGCCGTGTGCCACTGTGAGCACAAGTGCACGCGGTGACCACCGTTTTGGCATGCAATAGCCGCGTCCAGATTGGTTTCTTGCTCGGGCCCCTCCTCCTCTCGTCGTCTTAGAGCCCGTGATCATGTCTACCTGCTGGCCCTCGTCGTCGCTGCTCCGATGGACCCCTCTTCCCCTCCGGAAGGTAGCTCACCGACGCTCGCCGACGAGCGCCCACGAGAGCACAGTGCTCCGACATGCTTTAATGGCGTTCGGCCGTTTCTCCTCTGCGTCCCTCGACCCCTTCTACCCCGTGAGCTCCTCCCTGTGCGTCGTCGTCGCCTTCCCCCGAGTCCATGCACGAGCACACGCGTCCGCGGCGCCGGACACGCATCGCCGGCGATGCCAGCTTGGCCTCCCTCTCGCCCGGCTATATATAGCCATCCCCCGAGCCTCCCGAGCTCTCCACTGGACTCCCCGCTCTCCTCTAGCCCCGCCTAGCTTCTTCCCCGAGCTCCTGGAGCACTCCTTGCCCGCCATCGCCGCCATGGCCACCGCCCCTGCCCTCCCTCGATTCGGTCGAGCCCGAGCCCCTCCCTCGCTCCTCCCACCTCCAGTGAGATCCAATCACTCCGGCGCCCCTTCCCATGCCCTTTCCCCCTCGTCGGAACCACCGTGGCCGCGAGCCCCAACTCCTCCCGTAGCCATCTTCCCCGGAGTCCATGCCCTGCCTGACCCCTTCCTCCTCGGCGTGCGCAAAGCCCCTGGTTGGATGCGCCGTTGAGCGCTGAATCCATCCATAGACGGAGCGTCGCCGGAGGCCTTCTGTGGCGCCGGCTATCGCCGCCCGACGCCGGCGGCCTCCCTCTGCCTCGCGGGCGAGCGAGAAGAAGAAGACGACGACCCAGCTGGCCGCGGGCCCCGCCAGTCAGTGGCTGGGCGTTGACCCCGCGGGCCAGCGTGGATAAGTGACGGGCCCCACCCGTGAGCCCCGCCACTGTTCCAACGGATAAGGTGAAAGCGTATTCCTATGTTTACGTTTTCTCTTTTTCTGTTCAGGACCCTGTTAGAAAATCTTTTCATTACAGATAGGTCCCTGTCAGTAAAACCTTTATATCTTTTTAACCGTAACTCCGTTTGAGGTGAAACCAACGCTCGCTTCTTCGTTTCGTCGAGCCCTTTCTGTTGGTCATGCTTTCACTATGGTTTGACACTGTGTAAATGACCATTATGCCCTTCCCCTTATTCAGCCTCCTCCGAGAGAGAACGTTTTCCGGCGATTCTTTCCACGGCTTCACCGCACTTCTCCTCGGTGCCTTCTTCACCCCCAGGCAAGCCACAATACCCACTCGCATGATAGTCATGTAGTAGCCATGGTTTTCAACTTGAATATTTAATAAATGTTTGCTTGTTGAAAATATGGTTATCGTTGTTTCGGTGATGTTTAGATTTGCATGTTCATTTTTGTGCTATGTTGTTTTGTACTCTATGATCATGTTATACCTGCTAGCATTACTTTTCATATGTTTATGCTAGTTAGTAGTACATGTTGATGTTGGAGATGGTCATGCTAGTCGGTATGTGATGCTCAGTGGATATGATTTACTGTTGATATGGTGGAAAGTTATGTGATGCTCTCATGCTGATGTTGCATGTTCATGTATTATAATTGGAATCATGTTATTTTATCATGGCTCAGCATATTTGCATTCAAGTTTAACCGGATTATATTGAACTTGAACACCTGTTGGCTGAGTCATGGTGCTTGCATTGAATCGATCTTGACCGGTGCAACCAAGATTACCGGTATGGGGACGGTCCTAACGGGTCTATTGTCGTGCCTCCGGTCGGTACCTCAAATTAGGGAAGGTTATGGTAGCGTGCTACCACGATTAGGTAGGCGGAGCATAACCTTATGAGCCGTTGTTAAGTTAATTTTGATACCGGATCGGTGTGGATCGTGGCCACGACGGTGGTCGAGGTGTGCGGAGGTGAACACGGGCCACCAGGACTAGCCGGTGGGGTCACGAGTCGAAGGGCGGGAGAGTGTCATGACAATAGATCGGTTTTGTCGGAACGCCGTTGGTCCACCCGAATGGGAGAGTGAGGCCATGGGTTCCATAGTGTGGGTACAGTGTACTAACCTCTGCAGAGTGTATATTAATCTATCGATAGCCGCTACCATGAATAAGGGCCAGTCGAGAGAAGGTCACACCATGAGTCAACAGTAATAAAAATAATGTGCTTAATAACAGTGAGATAAGTTGGTTGTGATCGCCGTAAGGATCACGGGCCATTTAGTGGTCGGGTTGTGATTGCCATAAGGATCACGGGCCATTTAGTGGCCAGGTTGTGATCGCCGTAAGGATCACGCGGTTTGGGGCCAAGTGTTGGTCGGGTGGTGATCGCCATAAGGATCACAATGGTATCGAGGATACCGAGTTGTTGTATATTCGTGATGTTGCACGAGAATCGTGGGTAAAGATCAAGCTCCTTGTGTTCATTTACTGATCGCTACGGTATTGTTTATACCAAGCTTGATTTGATCCCGAGATGATCGTGTGATGTCGAGGTTAGTAAGTGATGCATGTGTTGGTTCTGAGGTAAGCAAAGCGAGAATAAGTGGTACATATGGTGTCATCATGTTGCATGCTAGTATTGTTGGATTAATATGTTCATGTTGAGATAGGCTGTATCATGTTTATGTTGGTCATGCCATGTTGTTACGATGATCTCATGTTAATTCTGTTTAACTTTGTAATTGCCATGCTATTATGCATCTTGAATGCTTACGGTTATTTGAGAGCTTGCAAGTACATTGAATGTCTTGACACTGGCGTCTCATGCCGGTTTGCGAGTCATGCCGGATTTGATTGCTTGCTTGTCGTGGTTTACGTTAAATGCGAGCTAGGATAATCGTTCGGCCGAGTCCTGCGAGTGGCGTTCACCACCGTCGTTGTTGTTCATTGCTAGAGTTATTCCATTGCTTTGAGTTGTTCTGCTGCTTGCATAGAGCAACTGAGGATGGCGTAGTGTCGCCGTACCGATGTTATTCATTGTAATATCGGCAACCTTGTATTCGTAATTGTGTAATAATAAAGAGCTGGTTTGTTCTATGCTAAGAAGTGCCGTATTCCAAAAGACTTCTCCTCGATCTCTGGGTTGGAATACGGGGCGTTCCGGTTTTCTCTGAGCCGGGGTGCCACACTGGGTGCAGGACCCTCATATTCATGAGTTGCTTCTCAAGCAGACGGATAACGCAAGAGCTGCCGCCGACGTAAAGCCAAGCTGGATCAAGCGGAGATAGACGCGGTTACTCCATTGTATGAAGGATGCAGGCCGAGGATACCCTTTGAAAGTAGCGCTCATGGCTCGGAGATGAAGGTAAAACACAAAATGACCGGCGCATGCCGGCGAGAACATGCCATTCGCACGAACGTTTTCCCAAGTGGAACAAGTGTCCGCCGTTTGAGGCGAAGAAAATCGTGTGTCCTCTGGATTTACCACACGTGAAATACCATGTGTGCATGAACAATTGCATCATTTATCGGGACGAGCACGCGGATTCTACCATATGTCCGTGTGCGGCGTCACTCGATACAAGAAGAGGAAGAAAGCTCCTTGAAAAGTGGTGTGGTACTTTCCGATCACTCCTTATGCAAGCGGTATTTCGCGGACCCTAAGCTAGCAAAGCTCTGCGTTGCACGCAAATAGGGAGGAGAAGAAGCGAAGATGGCGGAAATGATCAGGAGACAAATAAAAAGACAAGATCTTTGAGTCACCCTAAGGATGCAAAGCCCGTGCAAGCGTTGAACTTGAACACCCGAATTTGGGGACGATCCAAGGAACATCATCTTTGGGCGCGAGCATCGTTGGAGTCAATCCGTTTGGCAGCGGAGAAGCACACATAGCTTTTGGCACGTGGTTGTGTGGATGTACAACCTTCCCCTGGTTGTGCATGAAGAGGAAGTACATTCACATGAGTATGCTAATTGAAGGGCGAAACAACGAAGGAGCGACATCAATCATGATCTGGGGGCTTTGAAGAGGAGCTAGACACGCTGTGGAAAACGCCACCAATCGTGGGGCGTCGCAGAAAGAATATTTCCCTATGAGAGTCGCCTTTGCTCACGACGGTGCATGACTATCTCGATTTACGGATATGTCATTTGGGCGGGTAGTCCATGGATTTTACGGATCGTTAGGTGCATAGATGACACAATGTATCGCCCGACTAGATAGAGATCCGGGTCTTGAAAACCGTGTTCATGGGACATCAAAGGTGGCTTCGCGACGATGACTCATGGAGAAAACGCAAGGATCGCTTTCGATGGTGAAACCGAACCCGAAGACGGCGCCAGCGTCACGAGGAGCGGCGAAAAATAGACGAGCTGTTGAAAAATTGGAAAGATTGCCCACCGCAGGAAAGAAGCGAAGGCGCCAGAGCGGGAAAGAAGCGAAAGGCGCGAGAGCTCTTGAAGCTCGGAAAGCGAGGTCATTTTACGGGACTTGCCGTCTTGGAAGATCCTCCGTGTGCCTCACAGCCTTGATGTCATGCATATCACGAAGAACATGTGCGAGAGTCTGCTTAGTACCCTGCTCAACATGCCAGAGAGGACCAAAGATGGGCCTAAAGAAAGGGCAGACTTGAAATCAATGAGCATCAGGGAGGAGCTTCACGCTAATGATGATGATGAGGCGAAGGACACGGAAAGTCGTCGCAAAGGCAAAAAGGCCAAGAAGATCGGAAATGACTACCCTCCCGTGTGCTTCGCTCTAAGTCAGGAGGAGATCGAGCAGTTTGCTTCGTAGGAGTAAAACTTCCTTACGGTTACGCGGGGAAGATAAGCAGATACCTAGACTCAGCAAAGCAGAAGATCAGCGGGATGAAGTCTCACGACTGTCACATGCTGATGACGCAGATTCCAGTTGCAATCTGTGGGATCATGGACGCGCACATTCATGAAACGCTTTTTGGCCTATGCAACTTTTTCGACGTCATCTCCCGGAAGTCGGTTGGCGTGAGGCAACTTAGAAGGCTACAAGAAGAGATCTTGGTGATACTATGCGAGTACTTCCCGCCCGCATTCTTCGACGTTATGGTGCATCTGCTGGTCCATATCGTGGAGGATATCATCCAACTCGGGCCGACGTTCCTGCACAACATGATGTTGTTCGAAAGGATGAATGGTGTCATCAAAGGATATGTTTGCAACATGTCATGTCCAGAGGAAAGCATAGCCAGGGGCTTTCTAATCGAAGAGTGCATCTCCTACTGCACGAATTATCTATGCATCGAGAACACCGTTGGTCTGCCCGTCAACAGGCACCTCGGCAGGCTCACTGGATGGGGTCACCGCGAGGGTCGCCGCAAAATGCATGTCGACTTCGAGGGTCGACTCGCCGACTTCGAGGGTCGACTCGCCGACTTTGAAAGAGCAAACCTAGTCGCGCTACAACACATAGACATGGTCGATCCTTGGGCGGTAGAGCACAAAACCTTTATTGAGAAGACGTACAATGACTGAGGCCAACAGAGGACGGGACGGAGATATAATCAAAGAGCACAACTCATGTTTCACGCGTTGGTTCAAGGAGAAGCTTCGTCGTACCCTTTACATGAGGATTCTTCCACGGAAGAAAAACTCATATTCGCCTTGTCACGTAGGCGCGAGCACAACTCGATGGCGTATGAGGCGTCACGATATCAATGACTACACATTCTACACCGAGGACAAGGACATGAAGAGCGATGGTTATCGAACTCCGGGTAATGATGGAATCCTACACCAAGAATGACAAGGACAGATACTACTGAAGGATCGAGGAGATCTGGGAGCTGAGCTCTGTTGGAGAGAAGGTCCGATGTTCCGTGTCGAGATGGGCCAAGAGCGTCCTAAAAGAAGACCGGTATTTCACCACCATGGTTATACCCGAAGCCAAATCCAAGACCATGGCATAAGCGTCACAATGAAAAATGAGCCATGGGTCTGGCTTCCCAAGTGGACCAATGCTTCTTCATTACCGACCCGTCAAAGCCCGGTCATGTTGTCGTGAGGAGAGGCAAAAGGAAGACCATTGGAATGGATGGAGTCGCCAATGAGCAAGACTTGACAAATACGGCGACGAAGATGGAACTGATTTACGACGATGAAGTACCATACACCACAAGAAGAAGTAGGACCACCCTACCTAAAGGACGTCCGTTCAAGAGAAGAACTTCATTAGCGAAAAAGAAGGGCAAGAAGATTGTGAAAAGATAGCTAGCTAAGATCGATTGTATTTAAATTGTAGTCTTCATTTCTCAATTGTATTTCGACATATGGAAATGAAATTTCTTCTGTTCTAGTCCTCATGAATATTTATTTATGTTTATTCTGGTATTTATGTTTATTCTGGTATACCAATTTTTATTTAGGTTTATTTTGGTATTGAATTTCTAACTCACAAAAAGTATTGAATTTGTTAATATTTTTTGAACTCATGAATTTAAATTTCATGGGCACTTTTGAATTCATGAATATTTTTCAAATTTGATGATATTTTTCATATTCATAAATGTTTTCTAAAAATTATTAGATGCAACTAAAATCCAATTTTTTTTCAAATAACAAATTTGATGATGTTTTTTTTCACATTCATAAATATTTTCAAATAACAAATTTGATGATGTTTTTTCACATTCATAAATGTTTTCAAATTTGATCGTCATTTTCTAAAAAATTATTAGATGCAACTAAAAATCCAAAAAAAAATTACTAATGGCGCACCAGGAGAAGGTCTCCTGGTGCGCCATTGCTATGAAGGTACTTATGGCGCACCCCTAGGAGGTGCGCCATTGGTATACCAATTTTTATTTAGGTTTATTCTTGTATTGAATTTCTAACTCACAAAAATTATTGAATTTGTTAATATTTTTTGAACTCATGAATATTTTTAAATTTCATGGGCACTTTTTGAATTCATAAGTATTTTTTCAAATTTGATGATAATTTTTCATATTCATAAATGTTTTCTAAAAAATTATTAGATGCAACTAAAAATCCAAAAAAAAAAAATTCAAATAACAAATTTGATGATACTTTTTCATATTCATAAATATTTTCAAATAACAAATTTGATGATATTTTTTCACATTCATAAATGTTTTCAAATTTGATCATCATTTTCTAAAATATTATTAGATGCAAATAAAAATCCAAAAAAAAAGTTACTAATGGCGCACCAGGAGAAGGTGCGTCATTGGTATACGTATGTTTATGGCGCACCCCTAAAAGGTGCGCCATTGCTAACCCTCCCCCCACTCCACTTGCTCCCCTCTCCCTCTGGCCTCTCTCCCTCCCTCGCCAGATCCACGCGCCCTCCCCCGACCCACTGCGCCGCCCCTAGCTTCCCTCCACTCCTCAATCGCCCTCTCGGCCTCCCTTCCTCCTCCAGATCCGCCTCCCCGAGCGCGGCCGCCGCGCGTCACCGCGGCCACCGACCGCCCCGTGCTCCGTCGTCGTGCCTAGGAGCTGCGCCAGGAGCAACACCATCATCACCTTCATCGCCTACGTCCACGGATTAGAGCTGGGTCATCAAGGATCGAGCGCATCGACCTCTTCTTCCTCATCACCGACCATTGCTTCTCGGCGTCGATCGGCGCTGCCCCGACCACCCTCGGCCTCGCCGTCTCCTTCCCCAGCTCCACGGTGAGCGTCTCCATCGATTCCCCCGCTTTTCCCCTTGTTTAGTCGTCGTTTGTGCCGCCCACCACTTCCTGCGGGCTCGTGCTCACTCACGCCGGCCGCCCCTCGCGTGGCCGTGCACCACCCACTCGCGTAGAGCCTAGAGGATGGCCACATTGGCAGGCATAGAGTTCAACAAGAACAGGGCATCAACAGTGCTACTCTAGTATCTAGTTGGGGAGGGACAAATGGACAGGGCATCACTGTAGCTGTACTGCACAACAAACTATTAGTTTTAGGATTAACACTCCTCATATGAGATGATAGGATTTTTTTAAATGGCTTTTCCCTCTAGCTAGCTTTATTTATGGGTTTAGACTTCACTGGGTTATCTTACCAGACACTCAAATACCAAACTGATGCCGGCCCTGGACTAGATATATGTGTGAATGATCTCTTGTATTTTTGCTGGTGGTTAGCTAGGGACTGTCCAGTTCTCTACAAGCATCTAATATTGGGCATGCTCATACTCATATACATGCTACTCCTCTCTCATTGGTTTTGGATGCTAGCTAGGTTTATTAGGGTCCATTTGTCCATGATGGGTGAAAGCTTCTTCTTGCATCTGTGCTACCATATATATTATATAGTGCCTAGCTAGGTGCTGGATTTTGAAACTTCTCGCCAAATTAAACTAAAGTATGTGAATGAGCTCAGTGGACGCTAAACTCTACATTAATATCACCACTTGCCACAAGCATGACTCATCTTTCTTATTAACTTGTAAAAATTGTTCTACATATTATTATTTTTATGTCCATATACGTACATACATGGCATATACATCCTTCAAATTCAAAAGGTGTAGACTTTTTGGTCTCAACCACGAGCAGATATGGAGACGTCGATGTATGATTTTCACAGGAATAATTAATAATACACCTTCAAATCAACACTTCCAAGCAACTAACTGGATAAACTTCATATTTTGTAGCATTGTACACCCTACCTGCTAACCTATCGTCATCACTCAAACAACCCTAATTATCTCATATTTGATCCAGCAGGGATAATTAAGCGGCTAGTATAAGAATCTGTTATAAAAAAATGTAGACATGTGTGAAACTAAGCATGTAGTGGAAAAAAGGGTGCCAAATGAAGCAGTGAGGATGATCTCATCTCCTAGCTCAACTGCTATTCTTTTTATGTACATTGCTAAAAGCTAGGTGCGTCAGGTTAACTATTTTCTAAAAAAAGTTGACAGTAGTGATCCTCAGTGACATCGGTGTCATTCCTAAAGAACAAACTCTTCCATTTTTTTCAAGAATGAACTTTGATATGTGGAGACATTACTGACATTACTTGAGAATCATGAAAAATGGATACCAGTATGCAAATTAATCACCATGAATGAACCAAGCCCAAAGCACCAAACACGTGCCATTTTGTTTTCAGATTCTTCCTTTAGGTTACAACAACCAACTCGAAGAACACTCATTGTAGAAATCACTATTAGTTTTTACTCTTCACGCAACCACATCAGTAATTGTTCTCCCGATGCATGAAAGCTTACTGCCAATAGTACACAATACAAAACACTAGTATTTGTGGCAGCTGACTTGTGTGAGGAAAGTGTCTTCACAAGGAAAATGTGGCAGCTGACTTGTGTGAGAACTTAGCCCAGCAGATTGTGTTTCGTCACTTTGTACATGCTATAAAAACTGTATTCACTGCTGCTGCTGCTGTACTACTTGTGATGCTGCTGCTGCTGTACTACTTGGGAATTTTGTCAACTTGTGATGCTCTTGTGATCTTCTGAAATGACCCCTTTCTCCTGAAATGTTGATTAATTTCCGTTTCGGTTGAGAATGGGGGCACTCCTAGGTCAAGAAAATTAGGAAAGGTCATGCCCAAATTTCATGACCTAGAAGGTGCCTGATTCTCAACCGAAACAAAAATTAATCAGCATGTATCTTGACATCAACCAACTTTCTGGACACATCCCTCGACAACTAGGTTATCTTGAGAACTTAGAGGAGTTGTGGCTTTGGAGACACTTAGACACCCTTGCTTGCCATGTGTGTGAGAGAGATAGTGAGAGGAGACAAGAAGAAGGGGGTTAGGAAGATGCTGCCTGCTCATCAAAGCTAACCATCTCCCCATTTTCACCCCTTTTCCTTTGTCTTTTGTGGGTTGCAAGGAAGTTACTGTCTTAGGTTCCATCTGTCACAGCCCTAGAGCTTGCTTGTAACTAGTGGCATTGCATCCATGCATCATGTTTAATTTTCATGAAACTTGAAATGGGGATGTCCAAAACCCTAGCACCAAATGGAATTCAAATAGGTTCAACCTAAAAATATTTTCAATGAACCTGAAATGCCCTTCCTAAATTTTCATCATTTTTGTTTTGGTCCAGAACCTCTGCCAAAAATGGTGCACACTTTTTTAGGACACTATGGGTTATTGAATTAAATCATACAGTATTTGTACTTGGACATTTAAATGCTATAAATTATTTTAAATGTCCAAATAATCATGAACTGAAATGATGGCTGTTGGAAATATTCCAAACAGTGCTCTCAAGCAGTTACATGATTTTTGAATAGGTTCTGGTATTTTTATTAAAGCCAAACATAATTACAGAAAATAGAAAATGGAAATAAAAGAGAGAAGCCCAGCCACTTACAGCGCCACTGCAGCCCATCTGCCCGCCCAGCCCACTGGGGCTGTGGAGGTCTTCTTCCTCCCTTGATCGGATGCAGTGCGTGCCCGGCCCGCCAGCGCCACCTCCTCGCTTGCCGCTCCCCTCCCGACGCCTGGGCGCCCCCGAAGCGCCACGCACTTCGACCCTCTCTCCCTCACCGTGGCCTCTCCCTCCTCTGCTCTCTCACTCAGACGCCTTTTGAAAGCAGCCCGTCACCACTGTCGCCGTTAAATCGTGGCCACCGCCACCCCACGCAATCCCGACGCGCCCACGAGCTCCGCCTAGTCCCTCTCCTCCTCCCCTTTGAGCCACATGAGCCGGGAAGCGCTGCAACGCCCTCGACGTCGTCGTCTTCCTCCTCGGGCAACCGAGATCGCCGCCGTGATTCGTCGCCTCCGGACCTTCCCCCGCGCCCACTGACCTTCCATCGTGCTCGCGGTGAGCTACTAAGCTTTTCCCCTCACCTTCCCATCTCGCTAGCTTCTCTAGCCGCCGTTTCCACCTCACCCGAAAACTCCCCGCCGCCGGCCATGGCGCCGTCGTGGCTAGAGCCACAATGGCTCGAAGCCAACCTCACCTTCGTGCTCAGCGCAGCACCAGGAGCTCGTAGCCACCACCCGCTCCTCCTCCCGTGCACCGTAGCGTCAAACCCGCCCGCTTGAACTCCCGGCCGCCCGGTCGTCGCCGCGGCCGATTCCGCCGCCCGAGCTCAATCGACTCCACCAAGAGCTTGGCTCGTTCAGCTCCACCTAGATGCACTCGCGGCCCATTTGGTCGCCGGAGTGGCTAAACCACTCGCCGCGCGTGCGCTCGCTGGCGGCTAAACGCCGTGTAGCCGACGTTGGCCTTGACCACAGGTGGGCCTGGTTGACTCTGTTGAGTCGATGATGTGGGGCCCAGCCATGTTAACTAATCCGGTTTAGTTTTAATTAATTTTAGTTAAACTAATTGTCTTGACATGGGACCCATCGGTCGAGTTTGACACGGGCGTCCCGTTGACCATGACATCACCTCGACGCATTCTTGACGTGATAAATTAATTACTGGATTTATTCTATTATAGGAAATTCCAGAATATTTTCAAAACTTCTAAAATTCATAGAAATTCAACCGTAACTCCAATGGAAATAAGTTATATATATGAAAAATGATCAGAAAAATATGAAGAATCTGTTTATGCCATGATCATGCATGTTTGACCAAGTTAACCCCACTGAATAGGATGAATCATGATTAGGGCAATTTATGAACTAACATTTTGAGTTGGAGTTTAACCTTGTTTGAATTCCACTTCAATTAACTTGGCTTACTGCTGCATTAGGTCAATTCAGTCCCTTAACATGACATGTCATGCATTTGTTTGTGCATTGCATTGATTGTGCTCTTTCTTGTTTGCCGGTAACTGTCCCCCCTCGGTAGACGACGTACCAACGATGAATTGATGACACCGATGAAGAACTATATTATCTTGAAGTGCCGTGCAAGCAAAACCCCTTGTTCATTCCGATATAATCCCACTCTCTCGCTCCGCTCTATTTTACTGCATTAGGACAACAACGACTCATGTGTTACTTGCTGCGGTAGCTGAACCCGTTATCCTCTGCATGACTGTCATTCCACGGTAATTAGATGAAACCCACTAGCATGAGTAGGAGTTGTTTGAGCCTGTTGTGCCTACTCATTCATGCTTGTTTGTCATGCCTGCTATTGCTTAGAGTTGAGTCAGGTCGATTCATCGGGATGAATCGAAGGTGTGTGAACATGTCCTCTGTGTGTGTGAGCTAAGTGGTGTGAACACGATTTGGTAAAGGTAGCGGTGAGAGGCCATGTAGGAGTACATGGTGGGTTGTCTCATTGAAGCCGTCCTCGAACTGAGTTACGTGTTTGTGATCCATGAAGCAGTTACTACCACACATTGGGATCCTTAATTGACTCTCTCGGCTTCTTAACCACCCTTGTCCTCGGTCCGGGAGTTGCAAGTAGTTTCGGTGTTTGCAGCATCTTTGGGGCACGCAACACCGACCTTAGGGGTGGGTTGTGTTGCGGTAGGCACGTGGGTCGGTGTACGGAATGCCCGTTTGGTATCTCGGGAACCCTGCACACATCGTTCGGGGTTGTATGGGAAACCTCGGCCGGACTCCCTGCGGATGGAACCCGAATAGGCGATAAACCTGGACTAGGGACTTGAGTGTTTAGGTAGGCTGTGGCCGACACCCACGTTGGGCTTCCGCTTGAAGGTTGCCGAGTACATGTCGTGTAAACGGCGGTAAGTGGTGAGAGCGTGTGTGAAGAAGTACACCCCTGCTGGGTTAATATGATCTATTGAATAGCCGTGTCCGCGAAAAGGACTTCGGGTTGCCTATATCGGTTCATAGACAAGTGAAAGTGGATACTCTAAAACTCGCAAGATAAGCGTGAGTGCTATGGATGGCGTTCTCGTAGGGAGGCGGGAGCGGGTCCATAGTGGTGTATTGATATGGTGAATATGTGGACTCGTAGCGCCACCTCAAAAGAGTTAATTGCGATCGTAGTTCGGGATAGCCACCGAGTCAAAGCTGGCTTGCTGCGGTCAAACTCCACCACCCCCTTTTGATAATGATGCATATGTAGTTAGTTTTGATGTAAGTCTTCTTGAATGCGTTTGTACTCACGTTTGCCTATTTTATGTTTTTGCAGAGAGACTTGGTCTCGCTAGTAGTTCAGCGTGGACTTGACGTTTAGCTTGTTACCTCAGCTACGATCTTGTGCCCTCGGCGAGATCTGGTAGATAGTCGGGCTTCTCAGCCCTTTTCATTTATAGTTATGCGTACTCGGACATGTTTAGCTTCGCTTGTGCTTTGACTTGTATGCTCGAGTGTTGGGTCATGAGACCCATGTTTGTAATATCTCGCTCCTCGGAGCCTAATGAATAATATTTGAGTCGTAGAGTTATGTTGTGATGCCATGTTGTATCTACACATATTGAGCATATTGTGTGTATGTTTGAAATGCTTGGTATGTGTGGGATCCAACAAACTAGTTGTTTATCCTTGGCAGCCTCTCATATGGGGAAATGTAGTCTCGTGCTTCTGAGCGATAGTAGTCCGCTACTGCTTGGACACTTGACTGGCCGGCATGTGTTTCACTTCGTTCCTATGTCTGTCCCTTCGGGGAAATGTCACGCGGTGATATTCGGAGTCCTGCCTAGCCTGCTACAGCCCGGGATACCGGAGTCCTGTTAGCCCAGTGCTACAGCCCGAATTCATACGTTGATGACCGACATGCTCGATGTGATTCATGTATACTGTCCCCATGGGTTAGTGCCGCTTTGGGTTCACGACTAGCCATGTCGGCCCGGGTTCTCTGTCATATGGATGCTAGCGACACTACCATATACGTGAGCCAAAATACGCAAACGGTCCCGAGCCATGGTAAGGCGACACCCGTGGGAATACCGTGCGTGAGGCTGCAAAGTGATATGAGGTGTTACCGGCTAGATCGATGTGATTTGGAATCGGGGTCTGACAGCGTTGGTATCGAGCTGATGCTCAGAGGATTACCAAGCCAAACTGGTCGAAGTTGTGTCTAGAAATGCTTTAGTTATGTAAGGGAATTGATTGTGGAAGGGAACGTAAGGCTCTTTTTACTCCTTATACCTCATGGCCTTCTGATCTGAGTCAACCTCTTCTCTTCTACGGGGATTAAGAACTAGGCTTCTCATCTATCTATCAGGATGACGTGTTACTAATCCATAGACTTTTTAAGATTGTTGGTTTTAAGCCCCAGTTCAGTCCCTACTATTTCTGTATGATAACTGTTGATCTCGGAACCTTGATATGATGTTGTTAAGTGGTTATGCCACCATTTTGCATGATGTCTCAAATCATTTTGAGCATTTACAGCCGTTATGCTGTCCGAGTCATCCCAGGTCTCTAAATAGTCTGACGCATTTGCAAATCCCTTCCCTCTGTTTCTAATGTCCATTTGGGCCAGATTAATCACACAAATTAGTATGTTGAGGTACTCCGCTGCCTCGACATATATGTTGGAGTTATTATTATGACCCTAGGTGTCTAGAGTATCACTTAGTAATCCAGCCATGCTCTGTATTCTCCGTGTGATGATTCCGGCCATTATTCTCGAAAGCATCCCGTGATGCAATTTAGTTAGTAGGTATTCTAATCATGGGTTCTTGAACCCGAGATTCACCCTACTTACCTAATGTTGATAGTGTTGCTCGTACCTTTAGGATCTTAGTAACTTTGCGATAGTCCTCGAGGTCCGTGGTATTTCCTTCTTCCAAATACTATGAACCGCTTATGGCAGAAGTTCCTCGCTGAACCAAAAGATCACAACCAGGGTGCTCTTGAGGAGTACTCCATTCATATTGTGACTCTGCCAGTCCTACCTTCTCTGCATGGGTTATCCGGGAGAAATGTTGAGCTTTGTTCGATATACTAATCCATGTCTCCACAACTCGAAAAGTTATATGTTCCTCGAGTTGTCCCTCCTTAGTTGTATTCCGATCCCCGTCTATCAGTTGATAGTCAGGAGTAGTTATGCATTCGTGTTCAACGATGCCACTACTCTTGTGGCCCGTCAAGCCATTCTAATCCGGAATGACTAGGAGAAACAAACTCGATACCTCATCCATTTCTAGGATTGGGTCAAAGCAGTTGTATTCGCAGATCAAAATGCCAATTCAGCTTTTGTTACATTTCTACCTCAAGTATTACCCACTTTATGTCGGGAGCGTCATGAGAATTGCACCTTCTTTATGAATTCTTGGCGTAGTGATACTTCTCGCTATCATTATTCATTCCTCGGTCCCGTGTTGATGCAACCGGAATGCCGACAAGTGAATTGTGATGTGTGAAATCAATACTCCTAGCAACTCGTTGCTTGGTAGTAAATGGACAATATTCTCATTCTTAGCGTGTTGGTTATTAATTCATCATCCTAAGATTGATCGTGCTACCTAGTCCTTATTTCTGGTGCACCCTTCGATCAATGAGTTAGGATTATTCAATCCCTTGCTTATTTGATCATATCGTCTTGCCCTGAAAAGCAAGATTGTTCTCGAGCTTAATAACATACCGGTGGTTCATGATTTTTCGATTATCTTCTCGGAAGTAGCACCAGGTTGTCACCTGACCGCTATGATGAGTTCGTGATCAAGTTGGTTTCTTGTGAACCACCCTTTCTCCAAGAATCTGTGTTGGATATCCCTGAGCTAGTTGGTTAAGCTAGACAACAACTTGGAGAGTTAGAAGATAAAAGCTTGCCTAACTTAGTTCGATCCAAAGGGGTATTCTTGCGTAGTGTGTGTTGAAGAAAGATGATATCTTCATCGAATGATCCCCGTGATCAGTTGTTGAACCTATTGTCTTATCAAACTTTGACTTGAGTATGGGCTATTATTAAGTCAAATCAGAACCAACGATGTTCGTAATGTTGTCTTACTCGTGGTTGATCCCTCGAGCATACACCATTACATCTTTTGGTCTGACCAGTGCTATCACCGTGTTCACATGATGGTGGAAGTCCAGTGATATGGAAATCCCGATGAGTTGTTGTTGAGCCCATCAGCAGCATTTTGTCTCCCCCACGAGTCATGTTGAACATCAACCTAGTGTTGGAAATTTGTGTAAGCATTTCTTCGTGTTTCGTTCATGAAGCATATGTTTGGATGAAAGGAGTGGCTTCCTCTAATTCACGTGCATTAGGTGCAAGTTGCCGCCATGAATTTGAGAAAGGTTTGTTTTGTTTCCTCTGGAATCGTCCCAAGTTAGTCATGCACGTGCGAAGTGCCCTATGGTTTGATAGGTTGGCCGCCTCCACTCCATATGTGTTCCTAGCACACCAAGCCACTGACTGATTTGCTCAAGGAGAAGGAGTCCCTTCATAAGAGCTAATCCGGACTTATGGAAAGACTTCGATATCCTCGATGATGGTTCCCCCACCTGAACTCGGCAGTGTTTTGTTGTAAGACTACCATGTGGTCATGCTTGTCTGGGACAACGTGTTCACATGGGTGTAGCAGAACCAGCTCATGTTTTGGAGCTTGCTATCGTAGTTCATATCCCGAGAATCTCGCAACATTATCTCGTCGATTTGTGTTGTGACCCTTCTTTTCAGACATGCTGAGTCTGGAGTATCCTATTACCAATCGGATCTGAATCTCAGGCAGATATGATGGTTGGAACATTCCCAGCATTTGCATTTTGTTCCCAGCTTGCACCCTATTGTGCCAATTCCCATGGTCTGCCTTTCTCGGTAGTTGCTGTCCAATATTATCTTCAAAAGTGGACTTACCATGGGTCCCATCCATTTCCGGTGATAAGCAAATCATCCATTGTGTTGTCTTCAACAAGGTAGTCCACATCATCCATTCTAGTCCGAGTATGTCATTCTTTCGAACTCCTTCAAATGATCGATTGTGATTGCCTTAGGCTGGTATAAAGAGTTCCAACGATCTATGGATCAAAAGTAATTCTTTTTGCCACTTAAGGGAATAGCTCTTTGCGTCATTTTTCCCAAGGTGCCCGTTACGGGATCATGGTAAATATTTCCTCGCCACCTTGACACCAACCACCATCTTTCTAAGCGTGGAATTGTTGCCCACCAATCAAACCCCGTCGTTGTTCTTCCATCCCTCTCGATGTGTTCCGTGTCGCAGCTCGAGAGATGTTTCAATGTCTCGCTTGATGAGTGATCCTAAGCTGCTCGATCTTTAAGAAGATCGATTCCTGCAGAGTTCCTCTTTGTCGTTGTCGTGTTGAATGAAGTTCTCGAAAGCAAAGACGTCAAGACCAAGATGATGGAGTGAATCAACATCTTCGAGAAGGGCAAATGGATCATGGAGATTGTGATAGCTTTGTGACCTCCCTTTTCCTCTTACCTCACGTCTTGAATCTCGGGGCGAGATTCTTGTTTAGTGGGGGTGAGTTGTCACAGCCCTAGAACTTGCTTGTAACTAGTGGCATTGCATCCATGCATCATGTTTAATTTTCATGAAACTTGAAATGGGGATGTCCAAAACCCTAGCACCAAATGGAATTCAAATAGGTTCAACCTAAAAATATTTTCAATGAACCTGAAATGCCCTTCATAAATTTTCATCATTTTTGTTTTGGTCCAGAACCTCTGCCAAAAATGGTGCACACTTTTCTAGGACACTATGGGTTATTGAATTAAATCATACAGTATTTGTACTTGGACATTTAAATGCTATAAATTATTTTAAATGTCCAAATAATCATGAACTGAAATGATGGCTGTTGGAAATATTCCAAACAGTGCTCTCAAGCGATTACATGATTTTTGAATAGGTTCAGTATTTTATTAAAGCCAAACATAATTACAGAAAATAGAAAATGGAAATAAAAGAGAGAAGCCCAGCCACTTACAGGCGCTCACTGCAGCCCATCGGCCCGCCCAGCCCACTGAGGGTAGGGAGGTCTTCTTCCTCCCTTGATCGGATGCAGTCGTGCCCGGACGCCCCGCGCCACCTCCTGCTTGCCGCTCCTCCCCGACCTCTGGGCGCCTCCCGAGCGCCACGCACCCCCCTGACCCCTCTCTCCCTCACCCGTGGCCTCTCCCCTCCTCTGCTCTCTCACTCGCACGCACCCGAGCAGCCCCGTCGCCACCGTCGCCGTTCGTCGTGGCCACCGGCCACCCCACGCAATCCCAACGCGCCCACGAGCTCCGCCTAGTCCCTCTCCTCCTTCCCACCGAGCCACATGAGCCGGGAAGCGCTGCAACGCCCTTGACGTCGTCGTCTTCCTCCTCGGGCAACCGAGATCGCCGCCGTGATTCGTCGCCTCCGGACCTTCCCCCGTGCCCACTGACCTTCTATCCTGCTCGCGGTGAGCTACTGAGCTTTTCCCCTCACCTTCCCCTCTCGCTAGCTTCTCTAGCCGCCGTTTCCCCCTCACCCGAAAACTCCCCGCCGCCGGCCATGGCGCCGTCGTGGCTAGAGCCACAATGGCTCGAAGCCAACCTCACCTTCGTGCTCAACGCAGCACCAGGAGCTCGTAGCCACCACCCGCTCCTCCTCCCGTGCACCGTAGCGTCAAACCCGCCCCCGCCCGAACTCCGGCGGCCGCCCAGGTCGTCGCCGGCGCCGATTCCGGCCGCCTCGAGCTCAACTGACTCCACCAAGAGCTTCGGCTCGTTCCCAGCTCCACCTAGATGCACTCCGCGGCCCATTTGGTCGCCGGAGTGGCCAAAACCACTCTCGCCGCCGCGTCGGGCTCGCCGGCGGCTAAACACCGGTGTAGCCGACGTTGACCTTGACCATGGGTGGGCCCTGGTTGACTCTGTTGAGTCAATGACAGGTGGGGCCCAGCCATGTTAACTAATCCGGTTTAGTTTTAATTAATTTTTAGTTAAACTAATTGTGCTGACATGCGGGACCCATCAGTCAGGTTTGACCTGGACGTCCCCGTTGACCATGATGTCACCCTGACGCATTGCTGACGCAGTAAATTAATTACTGGATTTATTCTATTATAGGAAATTCCAGAATATTTTCAAAACTTCTAAAATTCATAGAAATTCAACCGTAACTCCAATGGAAATAAGTTATATATGAAAAATGATCAGAAAAATATGAAGAATCTGTTTATGCCATGATCATGCAGGTTTGAACAAGTTAACCCCACTGAATAGGATGAATCATGAATAGGGCAATTTATGAACTAGCATTTGGAGTTGGAGTTTAACCTTGTTTGAATTCCACTTCAATTAACTTGGCTTACTGCTGCATTAGGTCAATTCAGTCCCTTAACATGACATGTAATTCATTTGTTTGTGCATTGCATTGATTGTGCTCTTTCTTGTTTGCGTAATCTGTCCCCCTCGGTGAGCGACGTCATCAACGATGAATTCGATGACACCGATGAAGAACTATATTATCTTGAAGTGCCGTGCAAGCAAAACCCCTTGTTCATTCCGATATAATACCACTCTCGCTGCTGCTCTATTTTACTGCATTAGGACAACAACGACTCATGTGTTACTTGTCATGTAGCTGAACCCGTTATCCTCTGCATGACTGTCATTCCACAATAATTAGATGAAACCCACTAGCATGAGTAGGAGTTGTTTGAGCCTGTTGTGCCTACTCATTCATGCTTGTTTGTCATGCCTGCTATCGCTTAGAGTTGAGTCAGGTCGATTCATCGGGATGAATCGGAGGTGTGTGAACATGTCCCTTGTGTGTGTGAGCTAAGTGGTGTGAACACGATTTGGTAAAGGTAGCGGTGAGAGGCCATGTAGGAGTACATGGTGGGTTGTCTCATTGAAGCCGTCCTCAGGAACTGAGTTCTGTGTTTGTGATCCATGAAACAGTTACTACCACACATTGGGATCCTTAATTGACTCTCTCGGCTTCTTAACCACCCTTGTCCTCAGTCCGGGAGTTGCAAGTAGTTTCTGGTGTTTGCAGCATGCTGGGGGCCGCACGCAACACTGACCTTAGGGGTGGGTTGTGTTGCGGTAGGCACGTGGCCCGGTGTACGGAATGCCCGTTTGGTATCTCGGGAACCCTGCACACATCGTTCGGGGCTGTATGGGAAACCTCGGCCGGACTCCCTGCGGATGGAACCCGAATAGGTGATAAACCTGGACTAGGGACTTGAGTGTTCAGGTAGGCTGTGGCCGACACCCACGTTGGGCTTCCGCTTGAAGGTTGCCGAGTACATGTCGTGTAAACAGCGGTAAGTGGTGAGCGTGTGTGAAGAAGTACACCCTGCGGGGTTAATATGATCTATTGAATAGCCGTGTCCATGAAAAGGACTTACGGGTTGCCTATATTAGTTCATAGACAAGTGAAAGTGGATACTCTAAAACTCGCAAGATAAGCGTGAGTGCTATGGATGGCGTTCTCGTAGGGAGACGGGAGCGGGTCCATAGTGGTGTATTGATATGGTGAATATGTGGACTCGTGTGCGCCACCTCAAAAGAGTTAATTGCAGTCGTAGTTCAGGATAGCCACCGAGTCAAAGCTGGCTTGCTGCAGTCAAACTCCACCACCCCCCTTTTGATAATGATGCATATGTAGTTAGTTATGATGTAAGTCTTGCTGAGTACGTTTGTACTCACGTTTGCCTATTTTATGTTTTGCAGAGAGACTTCAATCTCGCTAGTAGTTCCGCGTGGACTTTGAAGTTTAGCTTGTTACCTCAGCTACAATCTTGTGCCCTCGGCAGGATCTGGTAGATAGTCAGGCTTCTCAGCCCTTTTCATTTATAGTTGTCTGTACTCAGACATGTTTAGCTTCCGCTTGTGCTTTGACTTGTATGCTCTGAGTGTTGGGTCATGAGACCCATGTTTGTAATATCTCGCTCCTCGGAGCCTAATGAATAATATTTGAGTCGTAGAGTTATGTTGTGATGCCATGTTGTATCTACACATATTGAGCATATTGTGTGTATGTTTGAAATGCTTGGTATGTGTGGGATCCAACAAACTAGTTGTTTATCCTTGGCAGCCTCTCATATGGGGAAATGTAGTCTCGTGCTTCTGGGCGATAGTAGTCCGCTACTGCTTGGACACTTGGTGGCGGCATGTGTTTCACTTCGTTCCTATGTACTGTCCTTCGGGAAATGTCACGCGGTGATATTCGAGTCCTGCCTAGCCTGCTACAGCCGGGATACCGGAGTCCTGTTAGCCCAGTGCTACAGCTCAATTCATACATTGATGACCGACATGCTCGATGTGATTCATGTATACTGTCCCCATGGGTTAGTGCGCTTTGGGTTCACGACTAGCCATGTCGGCCGGGTTCTGTCATATGGATGCTAGCGACACTACCATATCGTGAGCCAAAATCATAAACGGTCCCGGGCCATGGTAAGGCGACACCCTTGGGAATACCGTGCGTGAGGCCGCAAAGTGATATGAGGTGTTACCGGCTAGATCGATGTGATTTGGAATCGGGGTCCTGACACCATCCCACTAACATATTCCATCCCAAAACACCTAGGCAATATCACAAACATCTCTTAATTGTTCCTTGACAATAACCAACTTTTTGGCGACATTCCTCGAGAATTAGGTTATTTGGTCAACTTAGAGATCTTGTTCCTTGACAATAACCAACTTTTTGACCAAACTTTTTTCCTATTTAGAGCGAAACATGGCCCACAATGATGAGGCCGGCGGTTCGGGCAAGGCATTCTAGGAGCTGTCCCATGAGATGGAGGAAGAACCTCACCGCTATGAGGACACCGCGGAAGACACCGATCCCGACTACACAAACCCCTAGTGGCGTCGGGGATGACACCACTGATGGTGCCGCCGAGGATGCCACCACTGATGATGGGAGCGCACGCAGAGATGGCAGCCAATCGAAGAGGCAACGGAAGGACCGGCGCCCGAACGTGCTCGGCACCGTCAAGGAGGAATTTACTGAAGTGTCCTCTAGTGGGTATCCAACGGCGCCCAAATAATTAGTCAAGGGGTACGCGGGACAGCTCGGGTGCATTCTCCGGAGCACCGTCTCGATCAACACCGAGAACCTAAGGCATCGTGACCGAGGGAATTTGCGCAACCTCCTCTTCACGAAGCTGCACGAACGGCACAAGTTCCCCGGTGACTTCACAAACACATGCCTCTCAGGGAATAAAGTGAACAGTGCCGCCCTCACGAAGATGAGCACGGCCCTGGCTACTTGGAGAGCCGCGGTGAAGAGAAGGATTGAAAAAGGTGATAGTTATGAGAAGATCAAGGAGACAAATCCTTCGATCAGCGAAGCTGACTACCTGGAGTTCAAGATCAAGTGCGAGAGCAATGCAACCGCGGAATCAAGTCAGTGGGGGAAAATGCGGGACTTGAACTTAGGGGTCCTAAACTTCGGTCCCGCGGTTCTGAGTGGCGGAACCTATATGGGACAAGGAGGACGCGGAGCGTGCCGAGCAAGGCCTACCGCCCCTCTTCGATAAATACCGTGACAAGCAGACCAGGAACTATGTCAGGGCCCGGTACAAGATTGACACGGTAACAAAGGAGCTTACCACGGATCTGAAGACCAAGGAGCTTGAGCTTGTTCTAGTAAGGAATACCCCCCCCCCCCCGCGTAATTAGCTCCATATGGTTGCATTCTAATTAATGAAGCCAAATTTCTAAATGGTTCACGTTCCTTCGCGGGACTTTGAAAGCGATGGCGTGGGGTCGTCTAAGAGCTCCCCTTGGGACACCACTTTAAATAGGGCGTTGAACGTAATGAAACACAAGGATAAGCTCAGTAAGCCGTCGTCAGCTGGTCGTGTGGCCGACAAAGGCTTGTCCACGAAATGGTAGGAATACTATATCGCTGGGCGAAAGGAGCGAAAGACCAGCTCAGAAAGCCAGGAGCGCGAGGTTCAAGAACTCAAGGCACAAGTGGCGCGGATTCCAGAGATAGTCGAAGAGCAAGTGCGAGACCAACTAGGAGCGATGATCACTGCCATTGTGCCTACCTCGATTGAGGGGATGCAGGCGTGGATTGTGGGCGGCCAACAGGGGCCGCCCTCGATTCCCAGCTTCACGGGCAGCAACTCGCACAACGCGCCGGCGGTGCCATTGGTGTCTCCAGCGGAGACGACATTGGTGTCTCCGGCGTCGGCGCCGGCATTGGAGCTTAATGCACCCGGGTGTGGGAAGAATACGCCGGCCGGCACCTCGGCAGCAAGCGGCCCCTCCGTCACTTGCACGCCCGCCGTTGGCGGTGCCTCGACATTAGCCGAGCTCGACGCCATCACGGTAACTAAGCCTCTTGGCCGATGACTTCATCTCCTTGCCTTTGACCGGGCATCCCTGACGCCCTACATATTTTCGCGCGCAGCCGACGTTCCATGCACTCTCCTGCACTTCATGGACGGCGAGTTGATCGAAGTCGCCAAGGACAAAATCATTCAACCGGGCAGCCACGTGTTCCACGGTAATCCGATGCCACCCACCGTGTATACGGTTCAACTGGTTCGGGTGCTGCGGGGCTTCGATGATTTGTTACCACCGTATCGACCCCCTGGGGCCGACGAAGATGATGTGATGACCCTCAGCGCCTGCATAAGTTGGCCCATGCTTTGGCCGAAGAGCCAGATTCGTTTGGGGGTGGGGGACACCACCCCACAGACAACATCGCCAGTCGTGCCGGCGCCAAGCCATGGCAAGACCGCCGCAACGCTACCACTGTCAGCTGATCCGGACATGCATATGGCACAGGATCCGGACGACGACGACGGTACATTTACCAACGTCGATAAGTACTTCAACGAACATGGGTATGATAACGAATTCTTGGGGCCTCCTTCTCAAGAACCCAACCCTGCAAAAGACGATCGCGACCTAGCTGGTACCGCGGAGAAACCCAATTGCAACAGGCGTCGTCTGGCGTTCAGTTCTCAAGAGACGCCTCCAGCTGCCGCCTTCACCGAGCCTTAGATAGCCGAGGTGCGAAATATTATCAGCCCCAACACACTCAAGAAGGTGGTCTCTGAGCAGAACTCGATCCCATTACAGCAGAAGAAGCAGAAGGGACGGAAAAGAAAGAATAACAAGGGTGCGAGCCAGCCGGCACCGAGTATGATCCGTGATCAGGACGGGCCACCTTCACCTAAGGATATCTCGAGGAGGGTGCATGTGGTGGGTAGGCCGATGCTACCGACTAATCTGCTCAATGCTGCAACCGGTGCTATGCGGAGTCTGCATGACAGTGTTCTTTCTTTGGAGAAGCGGCGTCTCTCCGAGAATGATGTGGCATACCCGGTTTTCGTGGCCAAGGTGCCAAAGGGCAAGGGCTTTGTCGATAGCGCCATCGGGGGTATGATCGTCCTGCGATTTGATGACATCTTCGCTATGTTTAACCTTCACCCGCTGCACTACACCTTCATTCGGCTATTTTCGCTGAGTATGGAGATGCGGATCATTAGAGACAAGACCCCGGACATAGTGATAGTCGACCCCTTCTACATGTGTGCCAAGATCTTGGGCAGCGCTGGGGACCGGCAAGTCGCGAGTTCATACCTCGAAGGCGTCATTCTGGCGAACCCAGATAAGGATAACTTCCTCGTGCCTTACTTTCCCGAGTAAATCATCCCCTCACCGCCCCATAACATACGCTTTCTTAGATTTCGATCGTTCTTTTTTTTCTAACACTCCGTGTTTTGTGCAGTGACACACATTGCACACTCATCCTCTGAAGCCCCAACTATTCCATGGCCACATATTTTGACTCAGGCCGTCAGTCGAAGAAAGACTACACAAATATCAAGAAAGTTCTTGATGATGTTCTCCCCGGCTACACCAAATCCGGAGGCACCTTCAGGAGGCCAATTTTTAGGTACGGCAATCACGTGTTCACCCACGTAACGATGTTCCCCTGCGTCAAGCAGCCGCCTGGCGGTCAGAAGGATGCCTACTATGCCCTCCATCACATGCGGGCGATCGTACATGACCATAATCACCTTCTGCTACCAAATAGTCTCAAAGATTGGGTCACACGCTTGTCGGCAATCCAGGACGCGGACCTCAGACAAGAATTCTTTCACATCCAGTCGGAGTTTGCGGAAATCATCCATCAAGATGTCCTTCGTACCTCGGGGCAGTTCTACCTCAAATATCAACCGTCCAACAGTAAAATAGAAACAACGCTACAAATGCAGGCTAACAACGACCGCTGTTTCATGACCATCACGAAAGACGACGGCTTCATCCACGCTCCGGTCCCTGAGTCGAGTCGAAAGTAGTGATGCTATGTAGTTCTGAAATATCGATTAGCTCATGTTGTAATTAAACTTTAGTGAACTTGTATGTCTCTTTGGTTTGGACAGTCGTTCAACTTATATGTAATCGATGCTATTTATTAGTAGGACCATGAATCGTGCTATTAATGTGTTGCTTTTCTCTTCTGATCCTTTTGTTGCATACTTATATATTGCTTATGTATTGTCTGTGAATTGCTACTAACGTTTTGTCTATCTAGTGCATAGAGATGCCGTCATATGTCGTGTACAAGGGTAAGGTTCCCCGAGTCTACGATGACTGGGAGGAGTGTCGGAGACAGGTTCACAGTTTCAGCGGTAACAGTTACAAAGGGCACACCACTAGGGCGGAGGCGGAAGCTAGATACGCGTGCTATCTAGCGGGAGAGAGGAGGGAGCGGAGGAGGAACCGGATGAAGACCAGTTTCATCGCGATGATGCTCATCGTGACCGAAGATCTCTTCTATGTGATGGTAGTTTAGATGATCGATATCGACTTCGTAATGTGACAACAAATTCGGCTAATATATATGATGAACTTTGCTAATGTCTCGAGACCTAAACTTGGCTAATGTTTGAACTTTGTTCGCTATTTCGAATTTAGAGACTAATATGATGAATTGTATTGTGTGATGTTTATATTCTGTGCTGTGTAATGTGTATTTTGTAACTTGTGCAAATACCAGATATTTTGTAACCTGTGCAAATATCAGAAAAGCAAAAAAAAATCCTAATATTCATAGTAGTGGCGCACCATATTGAGCACTAGTGGCGCACCAGGGCTAAATACCAGTGGCGCATATGGGGCATAGTAATGGCGCACTTGGGGGCATATGTGAAGGTAAATATGGCCCCCTAGGAGGCATAGTAATGACGCACCGTTGGACATAGTAATGATCCACCGTTGGACATAACTTTCATTCCTGCAAATGGTATATATAGCACATGCAATTTTAAAAGTACATTTGAATTAACCTTTTTATGCAAACCTTTCATTTTTATGTATTACTCAATTCCTTTCCATCGCTTCAAACATAACAATTTAGTTTGTTTATACTTGACGCGTACCCAGTTTTTACATGAGCAGTAACTAAGATAATTTGACACAAGGTCTCTGATAAGGACCTCGATTCTGCAAAAAGGTGGCATCCTCCAGCAGGATAGCATTTATCTACCGACGATGGAAAACGCGTCGTCCCTGCCCGCTGAACCTGTACCGACCTGTTCCAGGCCTAGTACAACACTGTTCGTCTGCTGTATATTCCACTTTTCCAACTTTGCCTTCAAACCGTATATGCTCAAACGCTACTTTATCTGTCAATCGTGACGCACTGATTGACGCATTGGATACCAGGGACATATGTCCCCCATAGACCAAACGTTCGCCTCCGCTTCTCTCTTCCATAACTACGATTTGGAGCGTTCGGCTCAGCTCCAGACCTGGAGTTGTGGGGCTGAGGAGCCGGAGGGCTCCCGAACACGCCCCTAGTAGCTCAGCATGGCCAGTCCTCTGCGAGCCGCGCTGTTCCTTCTGACCCTGCTGCTCTACTGTACGCCAACTTTCGGCCGGCCTATCCCAGCCACCCTGCCTTCTCTCCCCAGATCTCACCCCGGAACCCATGGCCCTTCGCTATTTGGTTTCGCTTGGGGTTCCTGGCAAAGTATTGCCATCTTCTCAGCATTTTCCCTTGCCGCCACCGGCCTTGTCGCTCTCCTGATCGTGTTGTGTTGCCGCTGCGTAGCAGCAGCAGCACCAGCAGCTGCGCTGGCGAGGTCGGCTCGGGGGAAGACAGAAGAAGCTGCTACGGTGACGTCCGCTCCGGGGATAGCAGCAGCTCCCTCTGCCTTGACGGGGATACCCGAGGCGGACACCGCGAGCTTAGCCCCGTCTTCTTCCATGGAGCCAGCCACCCTCTCTTCGCCTACCCGGGCTTCGCCCCGTCTTCTTCCACTGAGCCAGCCACCGACGCCCGGATGGAGATTTCCGAGGAGGCCAATTCGACGGCTCCACATCCGTCCACGGCCCTCGCGCTCGCCTACCCGGGCTTCGCCTCGTCTTCTTCCACCAAGCCAGCCACTGATGCCCGGATGGATATTTTCGAGGAGGCCAATTCGATGGCTCCACATCCGTCCACGACCCTCGCGCTCGCCTACCCGGGCTTCGCCCCGTCTTCTTCCACCGAGCCAGCAACCGACGCCCGGATGGAGATTTCCGAGGAGGCCAATTCGACGGCTCCACAGCCGTCCACGGCCCTCACACTCTCCTACCTGGGCTTCACCCCGTCTTCTTCCATCGAGTCAGCCACCGATGCTCGGATGGAGATTTCCGAGGAGGCCAACTCGACAGCTCCACGTCCGTCCACGGCCCTCGCGCTCACCTACCCGGGCTTCGCCCCGTCTTCTTCCACGGAGACGGCCACCGACACCCTTGCTGGGGGGATGGACATTTCCATGGTGCCACGTCCTTCCACGGCCCTCGCGCTCGCCTCCCCGAGCTTCGCCCCATCTTCTTCCACCCAGACAGCCACAGACGCGATGGAGGTCTCCTTGGCGAGCTTGGCGCCATCGTCAGCAGCCTCTTCTTGGGGGACATCCATTCAGATGGAGCACTATGGTGCGGCACCGACGGGCTCCACGACGACACCGGTCTGGAGGACCTATTTACGGTTGCAGCACTACACGGGAGCTTCTTCGGCTTCAGGACCCGGCGACTCGACATCATTTCAGATGCAGCAGTATGGTGCTGCACTCGCCTCCAGGCCAGCGCCGGCGGGTTCCGTGACATCCGCGACGGCCCTGGCCTGGATGACTTCTCTATGGCTGCAGCAGTACACAGGAGCAGCGAGTTCTTCGGATTCAGGACCTGGCGGGTCAACATCGTTTGTGCTGGAGCAGTATGGTGGTGCACCCACCTCCACCTCAGCGCCGGCGGGTTCCGCTTTTTCCTCCAAGCCAGCGCCCGCCTGGGTGAGCATCGTGCCTCCTCGGGTAGCTCAGATATCGCCGCAGCACTACCCGATTGACGTACATGCCCCACCGCCACACCACGGGATTGACGTACAGGACCCACGCGCACGACCTTCGAGTACTTATGAGAAGTGCCGGATCGCTGTGGACTGCTGTGCAGCGACAACGACCATCTTGGACGCCATTTCTCGTCTTTTGGAGCACTTCAAACGCTAGGACGACACGACATTGATGAAAGGATCAGAGGTGGATGAAAGGACATATTCGATGAAAGGATGTGAGATGGGTGAAAGTTGATGTAGTATTTCGTATGGCACTTAACTTTATGGATGGATGTCGTTCGGCAGAGGCGTAGCCAGGGGCGGAGCCAGGAAGTTTTGCTAATGGGTTCATTAAGGATTTGGACATGAACTAACGATTGTCTCCAGTGGCAGAGAGTGCTAATAAATCCAGGTAAGCTGACGTAGGCCTATCACTACTAGGGAAAAGCCTAGCAGCAGCGCAGGTTTTAGGCCTATCAGTAGCGCGGCCAGGAGCGCTACTGATAAGGCGCTACAGCTAAAGCTTAGCAGTAGCGCGCTTGGACCCGCGCTGCTGCTAAAATGATCTAGTAGTAGCGCTTCTCCTGAGCAGCGCTGCTGGTAATTAGTAGTAGCGCTCCTCCTTGCCCGCGCTACTACTATTATTTAGTATTTTATTTCTTTTTTATTTCATGTTGTATTTCATACACCTTTACACAAGTTTTCATACAACAGGAATTTAGAGACTATTTTTACATCATAATGAGTAGGTGAAACAACCGTGGACTAGTTTCAAGTGGATGGACATCCACTTGAAACTAATCCGCGGTTCTTTCACCCAATGATATAATAAATATCATCATCATTATCATATCATTAACAGCTTATCATCATAATACATCATTGTCATATAACACCTCCTCAAGATCATAGTTTTCATCAATGAGACATCACATAGCAAATTGGTCACTAGTCGTAATCACAAGTACTCCTCATCATCAACTCTAACACATTGTATCACATAATAAACATATTGTACCTCATAGGACCTACTACATTCTCTTAGGACCTACTATATTCTCTAAGGTAAAATAGCAAAAAACAAGATAGCCCTTGACTCTCCATTATGGAGAATGGAGATTATCCTGTCTCCAATTCTTGCCTTTCGCTTAATGTTACTTCCAAGAACCTCCTTGCGAATGTCCAAACATTTTTTCCATTCTTTGATTAGCATGTGTTCATCGGTTTTAGAAATCCGATATGCACAGGTGAGATATGCACAGGTGAGATCCGTAGGATGACCTGGCTGTATGTTCAGCACTTCAAGGCGACCATTGTAATACATCAGATGAGGCACACAATCCATCGGGATTTTCTGTTGAAAAACATAGTAATAACTTCGTAGTTAGCAATGATGTACTAGTTTTGGAAGTATGCAAAAGATGCACGGATGTCGTAATAGTAAAAAATCTTACCAGGGTATCTCCATAGAAGTTATCGTGGTTCAACACGTGCACTAGTGGCACGTATTCACCATAATTTGGAGGAGTTCGATAATAGGTATTTTAATTCTCAAAGAAAGTACAAAATGCGATCATATGATTTTTCTCCTTATAAGTTAATTCGGAGCCACCACTGTAGTGGGTTTTGTCTACCATCTTCTGCACATTCTTTGAAGATTCAAAATAAGCTGTCAATGAAAATAAGCTGTCAACTATTTTGAAATAAACAATATAAATTAGTTAATAACTATGTTTGAGAAACTCACATTGCGGTAGAATCGGAAGCGGATCAACAAGGACCCAAATGTCCATATTGTCTTGCTTGATGTCAGGATCACTAAGATCCATGGTGACAATCATACCCTCATAAAAACCATACATTTTGCAAAGTGCTTCCCAATTTTGGCAACCAAAATGGGTTACGCTCTGAGCATTGTACAGATTTACTTCAAAATCCATATCATGATGGGTCCTTAGGTGTATTTTCTTTGTTTCAAAATTTTCATGGTCTTCAAAACCCATCCTCTCTAAGACATAGCGTCTTGCATGGCATGGGATAAGCTAGTCGAATTGTAAAAGATGAAAATTAGACGTTGAAATAGTTGAAGTCATGCTTAATTACGAAAAAAAACTCTTGTCGTTGTTGCGTACCATTTCAACATCGAAGGTCTCCTCGAGCTTAATCTTTGAAGCGCCGATCTTCGTCCAGCTCAACGAACTGTCGCACATACCTCGATCGTCGTGGCACCAGCTGCACTCCCGGAGGCTGTCGTCGTCCGAGTACGGCATTTCCTCGTTCATAATTCAAAGATTAAACATGTACAATTAAATATATGTACTAAAAACCTAAATTAGATCATTATTTTTCGAGAAAATCCAGGCCACTCGATATTTCCTACATATTCTAGCACAAGTCATGCCGAATTCACGGAAAAATCCGGCATGACCTTTGCTAAAAAGGACATATCGGCGCCTGAAATTTGCGGAACGGAAATTAATCAACACTCGGCAAAACATAGGCCACTCGGAGGTGTAAACTGAACATGAACGGCCACTTGGGCAACCACATATCCTATTTGAGCAACAAAAAATATACATGGATATTTGGCTGGTCTCACCTCGATGTCGGAGGGGGTCGGTGACGGGGATGACGGCGGGGATGATGGAGGGGCTCCTTGATTTCTGCAAAAGCAAAAACCGTATAAGTTATCACTAATACATCCCGAATAATTGCTTAAACTAAAAAATAACAACAAATATGACATGTTCAACTAGTTTTATAAATTCAACTAGTTCTTACTAAATATAAACTTACTATAAATAGAATATGTAGTTCAACTAGTTATATTAATTATCTTACTAAAACACTAGATCTTTCTAAAAATAAAGTAGTTCAACTAGTTATATTAATTATCTTACTAAAAATACATTAGTTCTATTAATTCAACTAGTTCAACTAGTTTATTAATTTACTTACTAAACTAGTTCAACTACAACTAAAGTAGTCCAACTACAACTACTATTAATCATACTGCCCTAGTTAACTAGTACCATCACTACTAGTAATTAACATCTACTACTACTAAAAATCACTACTAGTAATTTGCAGGAACGGAAATTAATCAACACTCCGGCAAAACATAGGCCATTTAGCGATGGTCATTGCATTTCAATGGTTCAAAATATGAAAAAAAAACATTTGAAAATATCTTATATATAATACACTAAATAAACTAGTTTTGTTAAGTACTTACTAAATAAACTAGTGCGATTAAGCACTTACTATAAATAAACTAGTTCTATTAAGCACTTACCAAATAAACTAGTTCTATTAAGTACCTAATATAAATAAACTAGTTATATTAATCACTTACTAAATAAACTATTTTCTATTAAACACTTGCTAAAAATTCTACTACCCTAGTTCTACCTAAATTTTCTTACTTCTATTTTATTCAAAACACCTCGATTTGCAAAACAGAGACAAGGGAGGGAGGGAGGAGAGAGGAGGGAGGCGGGCGGAGGAGGAGGAGGAGGGGCGGTGGGAGGAGGCTGCCGACGAAGGAGGAGGAGGCGGCCTTGCAGCGGAGGGAGGAGGGCACGGTGGGAGGAGGAGGAGGAGGTGCAGTGGGAGGAGGAGGCACGGAAGGAGGAGTACCTCGGTGGCGGATGGAGGGCGGCGGCGGGCGGGACGATGGTGAGGTCGAGAGCGGCGGTGAGGTCGAGGCGGAGGGGGGGGGAGGCGGCGGTGACGGTGAGGTCGAGAGCGGCGTCGGGCGGCAGCGGTGAGGTTGAGGGCGGCCTCGGGCGGCGGCGGTGAGGGCAGGCTCGGGCTCGGGCGACGGCGATAGAGGAGTAGGGGAGCATATAATAGTGCAATATTAACATTCTACTATAATTTACACACATATTATTAGTACTTGCATTTATACTTACACAAAAAAAGCTACAACAAACAATAAAAACGAAAATGAAGTGCTTTCTAAAAAGTAATGGATTAGTGAGTTTGGTATTATCCTTATAAAAGAAAAGAAAATGAAAACTAAAACAAAATAAAAATGAAATATAACCTAAAAATGAAATTTTTCTATGGAGGAATGAATTTGTCGCATTGGTATTACCATTTTAGAAAAAATAAAATAAAATAAGAAAAATAATCAAATAGTGAATTTTTATAAGAAATAATGAAACCCTTTACGAAGAAAGAAAATGAAAATGTAAAACCTTTCCAAACTTGCACACAACTTGCACTAAAATTGCAGTTTTTTAAGTTTGCAAAGAATAATCATATAATAGTGCAATTTTCGCATTTTACTATAATTTACACACATATTATTTTGTACTTGCATTTATAATTGCACACAAACAAAAATCTAAAACTAACAATAACAAAATTTGCACAAAAATTACATACAAATTGCGCTTTTTCCAAATATGGAAGAATAAGCATACAATAATAAAACGTTTGAAGAAAAAAAGTGTCCTAAGGGCATTGTTATTAATTTAAAAAAGAATAAAACAATAACTAAAAAAAATCAAAATAATGTAGTTTTAAAGGAAAAAGTGGATTAGTGACATTGGTATCATCCTTTAAAAAGAAAGAAAAACGAAAAAAAACCTACACAACATTTGGCACTGAAATTGCACATTTTGCAGTATGCAAAGAATAATTAGTTGTTTTTTCCGATAGCACATTATCATAGAATTTTATAATTTTCACACACATTGCATACTATTTATGTGTATACATTTATACTCATCTAACATCCCAAAAATACCCAAAAAAGAAAAATAAAAACCGACTAACAAAGAAAAAAAAGCAAAGCACATAAAAACGGAAATAACATAAAACAAACAAAGGAAGAGATGAGGGCTGAATCGCATAATTAATAGGCTTTGGCCTAGTAGCAAATCGACAGACACAACTAACGGGTCAGTCAAAAAAAAAAAAAAAACAATCCCAACACAACAAACAACAGAGGACAGTAAAAAAATGCAGCATGAATCTCAGAGCAGAAATTAATGGTCAGAAAATCGATAGATCCAATTTTGAAATTTAGGCAACTTGCAAGAAGCTAAAGCGGAAAATAAAATAAAACTAGAACTAAATAAGATTACTGAAGTTTTCACACTTTATTGTAATTTACACTTATTTTTATAGTACTTGAGTCTATACATTTACATTCACCCAACATCCCAAAAATACCCATATAAAACCAAACCGACAAAAAAGCAAAATAAAAAACACATACAAATGTCAAAGATTAATGTGAACTAACTCTCGGTGGTTCCTATGTGTCTCACGCATTTGCGCGCACAAACAACAGACACACACACGCGCGTACGCTTAAAAGAAACTAACACGTAGAAAAAGGGCAAAAAGTGCAGCGTACAGGCATGGATGCATGGCACCGCATGCAGCCATGCATACAGCTACTTCAAGGCAATTCGCGCATGCATGCATGTTCGGAGTAAAGGAAAATCGACTGAACCAAAAGTAGAAAATCAGGCGATTGTAATGTAGCTAAACTGTCAATTAAATTAACTGTTTTAACG
Organism: Aegilops longissima; assembly: GCA_021605205.1. Classification (NCBI taxonomy): domain Eukaryota; kingdom Viridiplantae; phylum Streptophyta; class Magnoliopsida; order Poales; family Poaceae; genus Aegilops; species Aegilops longissima. Next base: position 552,517,035 of record CM038682.1, read on the forward strand.
ATAAAGCTTTTAAAATTCGAAGGCAATAGAGAGAATCTTGATGATGTCATTGCATGCATGCATGCATGATGGAGAGAGGGAATTAGCCGTCGCAGGAGAAGACTCACATGCGGCACCGCTGTGTAGTTAAGTCCATCCATCTATCTATCTTCTATTATATACTTACTAGTAAGTGTGCACGTGCGTTATAAATATTACTATCAGATGTGAGCCTATTTGTGGAGGTCTGTGCTTAAGAAAGATACGGCACCTGTGTTAGTCATGGAAGTCCATTCTCGAGAAAGAAAAGGCCCCCATGTCGATTGCTCGAGTGACATGAATGGCGACCCCAGCGCCTCCCTTCCTTCCCTCCTATCTTGCTGTCATTGGTGGAAACTGTTTGGCAAATTGGTGTATGTTGTGAATTTGATATGTCGTAAAATATAGTAAGGAAGAACATGTAATGTGGCTCAACATCTTACAACGTGTGGTACAATTTCTCTGTTTCATATAACAGATACTCTCCATTGGCACCGTTTTCTACAAATGCTTGGCGATAACCAGCAAGGTTTATCCCTTCCAACTGTAACCCCACATCCTGCAAGTAAAAAACTACTTTATCAAGACAACAAAGTGTATTTTGAATTATAAGCAGCAATCTAGAGCTTGCACTATTATAATAATTCTCTTACTTCAAAATGATCTATGCTTATCTAAGTGAACAAAGGATAAATTTGATTAAAAATTGCAAAGCACAATTGTTTTTTTTTCTGCAATTCCAGAGTGTTATTTCTTGAAATCTTGAAAATGCTTGTAATGCAAATTAACAACATTGAACAATTTGTCATAAAAACTGCAATATTCAGAAGAGAATCATTCATTTTCATACAATCCTCTACTGAAAAAATGCACTCTTTTGACTCGTTTCCAAAACATACAGGGTAACATGAACATTTCAATTAAAGAGTTACCACACCTTTCTCATTTTAAAATTTATCTCTTGATTCAGTATCACCACCGAGGCACCCACACTTCATACCGAATATTTTTTAGTACCTATGAATAATGTAAACATAATATTGCTAGAGGGGACAAAGTAGGTATTTCAATTAAAGAGTGACCACAACTTTCTCATTAGAAAATGTATCTGTTGATTCAGTATCACCACTGAGGCACCCATCATTTGTTCCAAAAAAATTATAGTACCTATGAATAATGTAAACATAATGTTTCAGAGAGTTGGAGGGCTTAATGCAATATCTAAAATGCCACAATACCTAGCTCTAAACCTAGTAAAGAGGGGACAAAGTAGGCATGGCACACACAGAACCTCCTCCCTTACACCACGTGTACATTTTTAAAGAAACTCATGCATCTGAAATATAGAAGGAGTGAGTAAGTTTCAAACTTGGGAAACAATAAAATTTAGCCTACAAGGGACATGATCAAACAATTTCCAGAAAGGACGGTCAGAATTATGACATGCGGCAAGAGATCACCTATGAGATAAACACAAGGGTTGACAAATATGCATGTTGGTAATGAAAATCACAACATGGCATCAGGCAAGTCAATGCATATACATAGGGCATCTTGCTTCTGTAATGATGTTTGACTCTACCTATAAGTGGATAACTACCATTAATTGAGGTGTACATATCAAGCTATAGCATGATTTTAGTTAAATCGAAGACGACGGAATTTTACCTCACCAGGACAAGCATCCCTAGTAGCGATACTCATAATAGATTCCGCCACATAGCCCAACTGACAAAGTATGGCAAGATGGAAAATTAATGGATTAGTTACGGTACTCAACAGTCCTCGACTCAAATAAAATATATAGTTCACGCCTTGTTATCCCTTGCTCCATAAATCAGGTTAAGCACAATTTCAGTTTATGCAACAACCCATATACATGAAGGGATTAATCAAAATTCACTTACCAACGTTTGCTAAATAAATCATGATATGCACAATATGTAAATAGCAAGGTATTGTGTCTGAATCATAGCACACATCCTGTAGGATCTAACTATAGAAAATAATACCATTCAATTCAATCTTTAAATATGCACCGAATCAGTCTAAAATTTGAAGTAAACAGCCTTTTAAAATTTCAGTTCTAATACATTTACATGTGTTCATGAGGAGAACACATCAAAAGCAGTTTAAAAGTACCTATCATATCTACACCAAGTGGTTAAGTGGATATAACAAAATTCCGAATTCTATAAGTTGTCACCTGCCACTTGCATTGCAAACTTTATGCTGACATCCAAAACGTACAAGCATCAGCTAGTTCAAGAACTTACAAGAAGCAGGTACATCAAGCAGAACCTGCAGAAAACAGAGCAAGCAGCACTGCCTAGCCACCTCGCCGCCTCCAGGCTAGAATCGAAGCTAGTGCACACACGCGCACTGCATCCGCCGACTGGCGTTGGCAGCGGCAAAACGACGCACGACCCAGAATCATACTGACCACCACCCCTAAAACGGGAACTTGACGTAGTAGGCGGCCGGACGCCAGTGAAAAGGACGGATAAGCGGTGCCCGAGATGTCACAGCCGGCGGAGAGGGAGGCACGGAGGAGGGGCGGGCATCGATGTGTAGAGGAACAGCGAGCCCGTGACGGTGTGTCGGGAAACAGAGCTTCGGCGACGGATTCCGCGTGTTTGTTTACGGCCTCTGCGGCTCCATCAGGTTCTATACCTCGTCGAGATCCTTGTTCCTGCGCTGCACGCCGAACTTCGTCCTGGCCGTCGTCATCCCGGCGGATGCAACGTGGTGGGTTGCCTTCACGGGTAGCCGGAGAAGAGAGTCGTGGCCTCCATCTGGCGACCGTAGGCTGGCGGCAGGGATCTAACCCTACAAGGGTGCGATGAATATGAAAGGAAGGCTAGGGAGGAGCGGGCTATGGGGCTTGATTGATGTCAGAAGACGGGTTACGTTTTGCAGGAAGACGTATTTGGCAGAGTAATCGTCCGCCCAGGTCAAAGTTCGCTTGTTTAATAGTAGTAGTAGAAAACGATAGAAAATGAGTGGTGGTGATTTGACACTCAAGAAACTAAGATGTATCAACAGTGTAGATTAGACAAGTACTAGACGTAAAAAGAAAAAAAACTGAAGCAAATTGATTTTGGTAGCAACGGCCTCTATTAGGCAATGTTCAAACTCAAGCAATGGCGACTATTAGGCAACATACAAACTAAGGATGACCTTGGTTTACTGACGTACTAGCAAAACTTGCCCGTGCATTGCAACGGGAGAAAAAAATCATCCTTCATAAACACACCCGACAACTGTTGGAAATATTAGTTGAACCATCTAAGACCAGAACATATACGGCTAGCACATGCACGAGTAAGTGAGGGATGAACATATCATAACCTCTGGTTGGCCAGGTAAACGTGGCGGCAACGGAAGCAGCCTCGATGTTGTCCGTGGCCTTCTTCTTGGCGGTGGTATCTTCGACCATGGTATCAGTGCAGGGAAAGTAATGGAAGCAGAAGCGGACGGAGACGGAAGCAGTCGCGTCGAGACGCTCCCCGAAAACCTTATTGTCATTCTCCCATGAAGGATCTCGAATGCAGGGTTTCGGAGGCACCTACTCTCCCGACCAACCGTGCAAGCGGTCGTCGGGATGGGATCGCGAGAGGCAGCGCAGAGAAAGGAACAGTAGATGACGGATAGGTTACACGACAGGGAGTGAGTGAACTGAACTAAACTTTGACTCGGCTCACTCCCGCAACCAGCAGCGCGCGCACGTGTCATGACGAGGTGAGGCGAGACGGGCGGCGGCCGAGGAGGAGCTCGCATGTACCACTCCTCTTCCCAAGCTCCCAATCGCAAGTGGTAGAGCAAACCTTATAAAGAGGTCTCAACTCTCCTCAACTAGCAAGGTGGTACTAAACTTCCCACCACCTGCCATATCCCACATGGGCCTCAACGTTAACTAGGAATCATTGTTCATATGGGCCTAAAGCCCACCTATGAGTCAACAATCCCCCACCAGATCTTGAGGCAGATAAGTTTGTCAACTGTTCCAAACAATATTTGATATATGAGAAATTTTGGTGGAGATTGTCGAGTTGAACTTCCACCTAGCAATAAGATTATACTTCTTCACAACTAAATAATGGACTAGGCCTTGAATTGTCAGTTGGGCGTGCAGAAGTTTCTCCTATTGTCAGCTGATACATGGCCGCTGAAGGCCAAATCCCACGGGTGGAGCTTATTAGTCATACTCCTTACCTTCTCATAAGCTTCCTAGAGATTACCCAATCTCATAGACTGTGACCAGCTGTCGGGCTCACATAGGTGTGTTCCTCCAAAGAATGCTTTGTAGGTCAGCATCTTGCCTAAACAAGCTTTGGAACACATTAAGACCAAAGGTAGGCTGCCTTACAAAATATGAGAGTATTATTGCATCTCCAATGGAGTGGGTTTAGTGAGGATACTCTCCTTAGTTGACCGCTGGATTGTTTTCCTAGGTCATAATTCACGAGATCTCCGATCACATAGGTTGGGTTACCCCCATGGCAACTTACGTGGGTCTCATGCCCATCTCCCTCGATGCATTTTCTATCACAATCCGTGATAGCCCTTTCGTGAAGGGTCCGCCAGATTCTTAACCGTTTGGATGTAATCCAACTAAGGATGACAATTTTACCCATGGACATGGATACCCATGGATATCCTGATGGAAATATGCGTAGAGGCAATAATAAAATGGTTATTATTATATTTCCTTAATCATGATAAAGGTTTATTATTCATTCTAGAATTGTATTAACCGGAAACCTAAATACATGTGTGAATACATAAAAAAAATACAGTGCCCCTTGTTAGCCTCTACTATACTAGCTCGTTGATCAAAGATGGTTAAGGTTTCCTAACCATGGACATGAGTTGTCATTTGACAACAGGATCACATCATTAGGGGAATAATGTGATGGACAAGACCCACCCGTTAGCTTAGCATTATGATCGTTCAGTTTCATTGCTACTACTTTCTTCATGTCAAATACATATTCCTTCGACTATGAGATTATGCAACTCCCGGATACCAGAGGAATGCCTTGTGTGCTATCAAGTGTCACAATGTAACTGGGTGATTATAAAGATGCTCTACAGGTATCTCCGAAGGTGTTTGTTGAGTTGGCATAGATCGAGATTAGGATTTGTCACTCAGAGTATCAGAGAGGTATCTCTGGGCCCTCTCGGTAATACACATCATAAGCCTTGCAAGCAAATAACTAATGAGTTAGTCTTGGGATGATGTATTATGAAACGAGTAAAGAGACTTGCCAGTAACGAGATTGAACTAGGTATGAAGATACCAACGATCGAATCTCGGGCAAGTAACATACCGATGGACAAAGGGTATAACGTATGTTGTCATAATGGTTCGATCGATAAAGATCTTCGTAGAATATGTAGGAGACAATATGAGCATCCAGGTTCTGCTATTTGTTATTGACCAGAGAAGTGTCTCGGTCATGTCTACATAGTTCTCGAACCCACAGGGTCCGCACGCTTAACGTTCGATGACGGTATTGTATTATATGAGTTATGTGATTTGGTGATCGAATGTTGTTAGGAGTCCCGGATGAGGTCACGGACATGACGAGGAGTCTCGAAATGGTCGAGAGGTAAATATTGATATATAGGACGATGGTATTCTGACACCGGAAGTGTTCCGGAGGGTACCAGATACATATAGGGTCACCGGAAGGGGTTCCGGGCACCCCGAAAAAGATATGGGCTTAATGGGCCAAGGGAGGGACAGACCAGCCCACATGGGCTGGTGCGCCCCTCCACCAGGCCGGCCAGCTCTAGGAAAGGGAAGAAGGGGAGGGCAAGTCCCTCCTTCCTTCCCCTCCTCAAGGGAGAAAGGAAAGGGGGGCGCCACCTCCCCCTTCTTCCTTCCCCTGGCGCCTATACAAGGAAGGGGGGGGGGGGCGAACCAGGGCAGGAGCCCAAGTGGGATTCAGCTCCACTTGGGGCGCCCCTTGGCCTCTCCCGTGTCCCTCCCACCTATATATATGAGGAGGGGGGCGCCTAGAACACACAACATCAATTGTTAGCCTTGTGCGGCGCCCCCCTCCACAGTTTACACCCCCGGTCATATTCTCGCGGTGCTTAGGCGAAGCCCTGCGCGGATCACTTCACCATCACCGTCACCATGTCATCGTGCTGATCCTCGACATCTTGCTGGATCAAGAGGACTAGGGACGTCATCGAGCTGAACATGTGCAGAACTCGGAGGTGCTGTACGTTCGATGCTTGATCAGTCGGAGCTAGAAGAAGTTCGACTACATCAACCGCGTTGTCAAACGCTTCCGCTTTCGGTCTACGAGGGTACGCAGACACACTCTCCCCCTCGTTGCTATGCATCTCCTAGATAGATCTTGCGTGAGCGTAGGATTTTTTTGAAATTGCATGCCACGTTCCCCAACAGTGGCATCATGAGCCAGGTCTATGCGTAGATGATATGCACAAGTAGAACACAAAAAGTTGTGCGCAGTGATAGTCATACTGCTTACCACCAACGTCTTATTTTGATTCGGCGGTATTGTGGAATGAAGCGGCCCGGACCAACCTTACATGACCGCGTTCATGAGACCGGTTCCACCGACAGACATGCAACTAGTTTTGCATAAAGGTGGCTGGCGGGTGTCTGTTTCTCCTACTTTAGTTGAATCGAGTTTGACTGCGGCCGGTCCTTGGAGAAGGTTAAAACAACAAACTTGACGAAACACCGTTGTGGTTTTGATGTGTAGGTAAGAACGGTTCTTGCTAGAAGCCCGTAGCAGCCACGTAAAACTTGCAACAACAAAGTAGAGCACGTCTAACATGTTTTTGCAGGGCATGTTGTGATATGATATGGTCAAGACATGATGTGATAAACGTTATTGTATGATATGATCATGTTTTGTAAGATGTCTGACAACCGGCAGGAGCCTTATGGTTGTCTCTTAATTGTACGAAATGCAAACACCACTTAATTGCTTTACTTTATCACTATACGTTAGCGATAGTTGTAGAAGCAATAGTTGACAAGACGACCATGACGCTATGATGAAGATCAAGGTGTCGAGCCGGTGACGATGGAGATCATGACGATGCTTTGGAGATGGAGATCAAAAGCACAAGATGATGATGGCCATATCATGTCAGATATTTTGATTGCATGTGATGTTTATCTTTTGTGCATCTTATTTTGCGTTGTACGGCAGTAGCATTATAAGATAATCCCTTAACTAAATTTCAAGGTAACAGTGTTCTCCCTGAGTATGCATCATAGCTACAATTTGTCATGTTGAAACACCACATGATGATCAGGTGTGATAAACTCTACGTTCACATACAATGTGTAACACCCCGGATGTAACTTCCCATATTTGTAACTCCAACTCTTGCCATTTCCGGCATTATGATATGATATTCCCTCCGTGGTTGGGTTTTTCTTCTTTTTGCATTTTGTCCATGTCATGCATTTCATATCATGTCATCATGTGCATCTCATTTGCATACGTGTTCGTCTCATGATTCCGAGCATTTTTCCGTTGTCCGTTTTGCAATCCGCACTCCTATGTCCCCGGCGCCCCTTTTACATTTTTCCGTGAGCGGTACTAAACTTTCTCGGAATGGACCGAGGTTTGTCAAGTGGCCTTGGTATACCACCGTAGACCACCAGTCAAGTTTCGGGTCATTTGGAGCTCGTTTGGTACTCCAACGGTTAACCGTGACTCTCTCAAAGGCCTCTTTTAAGTTGCAGCCCAACACCCTTTCAAAATAGTCCAATAACCCATCTAAGTCACTTCCATGCTCTCCGTCGTTCGATCACGATCGTGGGCGAAAACTACACCTCATTTGGACTCTCCTAGCTCCCTCTATGCCTATTTAAACACCCCCATTCCAAATCGCGGTACAACCCTAGCCTTCCCTACCGCACCAGTACAAAATACGCGCCCGGACGTGTCCGTCCTTGCCGCTTCGGCCAACCGGGCGCGCCACGTGGCGCCTGCCACCCGCGCTGCCGCCCGCCCGCCCTGCCGTCGCTGCCCCCCTGGGCCCAGCCGGCCGTCGCCTCCCGCCCGCCCCGCCGCGCCCTCGCTCCGCCTCGGCCCGGCCCGCCGCCGCCCTCGCCGACCGCCCCGCCGTCGCCTGCCGCCGCCGCACCGCGCCTTCGCCGCCGCCGCCCTCCCACCGGCGCCCGTCGCCGCCGCGGCCCGTCGCCGCCTCGGCCGCCCGGCAGCGTCGCGCCGCCGCCGGCGCCCTCCTCCGCCACGGCCCGGGCGAGCTCCGCGAGCAGCCCGGCCGCCGCCGCCCTCGATCGAGCCGGATCTCAGATCCGATCGGTTGACTTTCTTCCCCCTCCCCATTTTCGTCTAAGTTTTTATTCCGTTGATTAATTTGTGGCATTTTCAACGATCATAACTTTGCACCCGTAGTCCGCTTTAGATGCGTGTAATATGTCAAAATGTTCGCCTCGAGGAGTAGATCATTTCATCTCATTGCATCATTTTCATTTGAGCTCATCTTGATGCCCTAAATGCTGTTAGAAGAGTGCTATGTGATGTTAGTTTCTGCTTCTTAACAGAACATGCACTTTTGTTATTTTTGCTATGATTGATGTGTGCATCCTATGAATTTGAGTCCTACATGTGTTTTGTAATATGCCATGCCATCTTTCCAGGGGTGTATGCCATGTATTTTTGTGATATATGTGGTGACTAGCACAAGCATGCAAAGTAGGCTTACTGATGTTGCTGATTTTAGCCCTTGTTTTGCTGATATTTTGATGCCATGTTAACTTGATGCTACCGAGAGATCCATGCATATTTTGAGATACTTCAGTAAGGATGTTTTGAACATATGGTTATGCTCTATCCATCCATGCCTTTGTTTGCAATTATGGAGTGCCATAGCTTGAGTCAATCGAGCTCTACTTTTGCTATAAAATGTTTCCTGGCAGATTGTTTACATGTTATTCAATTTTGCCAAGGTTGTTGTGGTTGATCCGTGTATGCTATGATGTTGTTCTTGCCATGTATGTCTTCTATGCCATGTCTTCTTGATGTATGTATGCTTAGTTTATCATGAAAGGCTCTGTAGTGAGTGCTTTGAGCTCTTAAACAAGCCTACTTGTTGTCTGTTTTTGACATGCCATGTTGCTGAATCTGTTAACGAAACTTGCCATTTTGACATGGGTGTTACTATATTTTCGGATCCTTTTTGGCTTATGGTAAGTAAGGGACTTTTGTTCTATGCTTTGAGTAGATTCATGCCATGCCTTGTTTTGCTATTATAAGTTCCTGTAGCATGTAGTTTTCTTGCTCTGAACATTGCTACCTGATGCTGTTTTGGCCGTGTTCAGTAATTTCACCAAGTCTGTGAAGCCGATATGTTTTGCAGTTTTGCCATGCTTGTTTGAACCTGTTATGGTGTGATTTAGCCGTAGCTCAGTGTTCATCTTTTGTCAAGCATCTTGAGTAGATCACTGCCATATACATTGTTGGTACGTTTGGGTGCAGTAGCTTAATTTCTTGTTGCTCGCTAAGTGGCATCATGCTGTTAATGGCAGATTTGTGCCATTCTTGTTTTGCTTGTCATTTGCAAACCGTGCATCCGATTCCGGTGATCTTTATATCGATTTCAACCGAAATCATCTCATCTTTCCAGTGGCATACTTGGTTTGCCATGTTGATGCCTGGTTCATCATTTTCCTTCCGAGCGCGTGATACGCATTGCATATCACATCTCGCATATCATGTCATGTTTTGCATCATGTTGCTTGTGCATTGCACCGTGATTTATTGTGGTTCCTTTGTTTGTGTTCTTGCTTTGGGTAGAGCCGGAGGCGAGTACGTGAACGAGGAACCTGTTGAGAACGCTTACGAGGATCAAGCTTTCGACAACTCGAGAACATTGCGAGCAAGATGACCATACCCTCGAAATCACTTCTATCTTTGCTATGCTAGATGCTCGCTCTTTTGCTATGCCTATGCTACGATGCCTATCACGTGCTTATCATGCCACCCATATTGCCATGTCAGCCCCTAACCATCCTTTCCTAGCAAACCGTTGATTGGCTATGTTACCGCTTTGCTCAGCCCCTCTTATAGCGTTGCTAGTTGCAGGTGAAGCTGAAGTTTGTTCCTTGTTGGAACATGGAGATGTTGTCCTTGTTGGAACATGTTTACTTGTTGGGGATATCACAATATATCTACTATAATTAATGCATCTATATACTTGGTAAAGGGTGGAAGGCTCGGCCTTATGCCTGGTGTTTTGTTCCACTCTTGCCACCCTAGTTTCCGTCATACCGGTGTTATGTTCCTTGATTTTGCGTTCCTTACGGTTGGGTGATTTATGGGACCCCTTGACAGTTCGCTTTGAATAAGACTCCTCCAAAGAAGGCCCAACTTTGGTTTTACCATTTGCCACCTAAGCCTTTTTCCCCGGTTTTCGCGAGCCGAGGGTCATCTTTATTTTAACCCCCGGGCCAGTTCTCCTTCGAGTGCTGGTCCAACTTGAGCGATGTCCGGCGCCCCTTGGGCAATCAGGGTCTATGCCAACCCGACGTCTGGCTCATCCGGTGTGCCCTGAGAACGAGATATGTGCAGCTCCTATCGGGATTTGTCGGCACATTCGGGCGGCTTTGCTGGTCTTGTTTTATTGCTGTCGAAATGTCTTGTAGTCCGGGATTCCGAGATTGATCGGGTCTTCCCGGTAGAAGGAATATCCTTCGTTGACCATGAGAGCTTGTAATGGGCTAAGTTGGGACACCCCTGCAGGGTATTATCTTTCGAAAGCCGTGCCCGCGGTTATGAGGCAGATGGGAATTTGTTAATGTCGGTTGTAGAAAACCGAAGTTGACCTTAATTAAAATACACATCAATCGCGTGTGTAACCGTGATGGTCTCTTCTCGGCGGAGTCCGGAAGTGAACACGTGTTGGAGTTATGCTTGACGAAGTAGTTCAAGATCACTTCTTGATCGCTACTAGCTTCACGTCCGTGCCTTGCTTCTCTTCTCGCTCTCTTTTGCGAACGTAGCCACCCTATATGCTAGTCGCTTGCAGCAGCTCCACCTTACAACTCTATCCTTCCTATAAGCTTAAATAGTCTTGATCTCATGGTGTGAGATTGCTGAGTCCCGTGACTCACAGATTCTACCAAAACAGTTGCAGTGTGCCGATGCGGTGCAGATGACGCAACCGAGCTCAAGTGGGAGTTCGACGAGGAACGTGGTCGTTACTATGTGTCTTTTCCGATGATCAGAGTGGAGCCAGTTGGGACGATTGGGGATCTGTGTAGCATTTGGGGTATCTTCTTTTATTTTGGTTCCGTAGTCGGACCTTGAGTGTAATCTGAATGATGGATGTTTATTTATGTATTGTGTGAAGTGGCATTGTAAGCCAACTATGTATCTCTTTCCTTATGTATTGCATGGGTTGTGTGAAGATTACCTCACTTGCAACATTCATTTCAATGCGGTTATGCCTCTAAGTCGTGCCCGACACGTGGGAGATATAGCCGCATCGAGGGCGCTAAGTTGGTAATCGAGCCTTCCCGACTTAGGAGCCCCTACTTGATTGTTTCTTTGGCGTTGTTGAGTCTAGAACGGAAAATGTTTTGAGTCTTAGGATTATATATATCGGAGAGTAGGATTCTTTTTACTCCCCGGTCCCTTCGCCGCTCTGTGAGGTCTCCGACGAGAAGTTTTGACTCTCCTCTCCTCAAATTTCACTAAAATTTTTTAGGATCACGCTGGTATCTTGGAATCGTTCCGATGGTTTTGTGACGAGAACATTGTTCTTGGTGCCTCGACATTTAGGGGTTGTGGCAGTGTCCCGGGAGTTGAGCTCCGAGGTGTTGTCGTCACAATTTTATCGTTGCGATTCGGAATACGAGATTTGCCGACATCGAAATCTCTTTTGTGCAGTTGTTGGTGAGATAACCCGATAACCCAAAGATCGGGCGAGCTCGAGTATTGCCATGACTTGTATAACGGATGCTTTTCAAGGTCGAGGTACACGATTTCGAAGGTTTCTTGGTTATGTGTTGACGGATGGATACAACTGGATCTAGGTATTGTTAGTTTGGGTGATATATTTTGTGTCCCCTGTATCCCCAACACTAGATTGCATAACCAGAAAGTTTCGGGAGTTTATAGGTGGGATTCAAGTAGCTCTTAGCATTTCTTCCCGCAGATATTTGGTTCGTGATTGGGTAATCCTTACCACTTATTTGTTCCAGTCGTACCTTGTTATTTTTTTTCATCAACCTTTAATCAAGTGGCTTCTCACCTTATGGACGTGTGATGATTAGCTTTTGGAATTCATTCGTTCATCCTTGTTCGATTGTTTATTGTGAAGACTATATGTTGCAATTTCTATCCGTTGATTCTACTTGTCTATCTGTCTATCAAGTGCTAACGGATGTCACCCTCTTCAGGATGGCTCCGCCAACGCGTCAGAATCCGGAACGTAATGATGGGAATCAGTCGAACCCTCCACCTCCACCTCCGCCTCCGGAGGCCTGGCAAGCTATCATGGCAGCCACCAATGCCAATGCTCAGATGATTTTGCAGCTCTTGCAAGAGCGTACTCAAGGGCAAGGCAGTCAAGGAAATCAAGTTCAAGGCAACAACCAGCCGCACTTTGCTACTCTCAGTCAGTTCCTCGCTAATCAGCCGAAGTCTTTCAGTTTCTGTGTCGAGGCCACAGACGCCGACGATTGGCTTGTGGACATCTGCAAACATTTTGAATGTAGCAATGTCGGACCGAGGACTTTGTCAAGTTTGCTTCGTTTCAACTCAAGGACCAAGCTGCTGAGTGGTTCCAGCAATACAAAGATTCCAGAGGAGGTTGTGTCATTACAGGATGAGTTCCGCCGAGATTTTGAGCTCACCACATTCAAAAGTGTTGTTGAGAGCAAGCGTGAGGAGTTCCGCAATCTCAAGCAAGGCAACATGTCTGTCTATCAATACAATATCCAGTTCGAAACTCGCTCGCTTTGCTAAGCAAGACGTCCCCGATGAAAAGAGTATGATCTATCAATTCAGAGGTGGTCTCGGAGAAGATCTGCAATTAGCTCTTGTGCTTTTGAGCCGTAAAAGTATGATGAATTCTACAACATGGCACTAAAGCAAGAAGCTGCCCAGCTCAAATGTGAAGCTTCTAAGAAGAGAATCGGGGATGCAGTCAGTCTTCTTCTTCCTCTCAAGTGGCAGCTAAGCAGAAGTTTTACCTTCCTCCTCCTCCGTTCCGTCGGCCTTATCGCAGAAGAACTCGGTGGTCGTGGATCTTCCCACCCGCCCAACCAAGCTATCGTAACAAGTCTAATTCTCAAGCTCCAAAGTCAAATGCTCCTTACCACCGTCCGCTCTAAGAGGTGACTTGCAACAAATGTCAGCAGAAAGGTCACTATGCGAACAAGTGCTTCAACCAAAGGCGCCTTCCGCCTCCTCCTCCTATGAAATCTTCCAGCAATGCAGTGGTCAAGCATAATCCCAAGTGTGCAAAGGTGAATATGATGAATGCAGCTCAAGCAGAGGAATCTTCTGATGTGATAATGGGTAATCTCTCAGTTAATGATATTCCTGCAAAAGTCTTATTTGATACTGGTGCATCGCATTCTTTCATTTCAAGACCTTTTGCATCTAAGCATGAGTTGGTTTTCAAGATTTGCCTAAACCATTATCGGTTGTCTCTCCGGGTAAATTCATGCATGCAAGCTCCATGGTTCCGGATGTTTCTATCAAGATGGGCGACTATAGATTTTGGCTAAACCAATTGCCCTTGGTGACTCGGATATTGATCTTATTCTTGGGATGGATGGCTTTATCAAAGACAAAGCTCAGCTTGATTGTGCTGCCGTGGAAATTCAATTGACTCACTCTTCTAATGATGTGATCATCTATGCCGCTTCGTGATGAAACCATTCGGTTGTTTTCTCTCAATGAGAAGGGCGAATTGGATGCTATCTCTCGATTCGATCGTTTGTGAGTACCAAGATGTCTTTCCGGAAGAGCTTCCGGTATGCCTCCTCATCGGCCGCTTGAGTTCGTTATCGATCTTGAGCCCGCATCGAACCCGCTTGCAAGCGCCCATACAAGCTTGGACCTGATGAGCTGAAGGAATTGAAGAAGGAGCTCGATGAACAAGAGCGTCTGGTTTGATCAGACCGAGCTCATCTCCTTGGGGTTGTGGTGTTCTTTTTGTCCAGAAGAAGGATGGCACGGACCGACCTTGCGTCGATTACCGTCCGTTGAATAAGAAGACTATCAAGAACAAGTATCCACTTCCCAAGATCAATGAGCTTTTCGAGCAACTCAAAGGTGCTAAAGTGTTCTCCAAGCTTGACCTTCGTATGGGTTATCATCAGATTCGCATTCGTGAACAAGATATTCCCAAGACAGCATTCGAACAAGCTTTGGTTCTTATGAATATCTTGTCATGTCTTTCGCCTCGTCAATGCTCCTCCAACATTCTCTTGGATGATGAACTTCATATTCAACCCCTACACCAATGAATTCGTCTTGGTCTATCTGGATGATATTTTGGTCTTCTCCAAGAATAAGAAGGATCATGCCAAACATTTGCGATTGGTGCTAGACAAGCTCGAGAGTATCAATTCTATCGAAGTTCTCCAAATGTGAATTTTGGCTTGATGAAGTGCTTTACCTTGGTCATATTATCTCCGCCAAGGGCATCGCTGTTAATCCCGAGAAGGTGTCTGCAGTTGTGAATTGGGAACCTCCTCGAATGTCAAGCAGCTCATGATTTTCTTGGTCTTGCAAGCTATTGTCAAGATTCGTTGAGAACTTCTCCAAGATTGCAAAGCCTCTTTCCAACCTCCTCCGAAGCATGTGAAGTATGTCGGTCTCCCGAGTGTGACGTTGCTTTCAATACTCTCAAAGAGAAACTCGTCACAGCTCTGCCTTGACTCCTCCGATGAATCCAAGCCATTCAAGTTTTCGTGATGCTTCTCTTCAAGGTCTCGGTGCTGTGTTAATGCAAGAGAAGAGAGTTGTGGCTTATACCTCTCGTCATTGAAGCCCAACGAAAAGAACTACCCCACTCACGATCTTGAGTTGGCGGCAGTTGTCCATGCATTGATAACATGGAGACATCTCTTGTTGGGAAGGAAAGTGGACATTTTCACCGATCACAAGAGTCTCAAGCATATCTTCACTCAACCCAACCTCAACCTCAGGCAGACTCGATGGGTCGAAATGATTCAAGAGTACAACCCAAGTATTGAATATACTCCGGGCAAGGCCAATGTCATTGCAGATGCTTTGAGCAGGAAGGCTTATCGCAACAGTTTAATCCTCAAGCCCTTCCAACCGGATCTGTGAAGCTTTACATAAGCTGAATCTTCAAGTTGTTCCTCAAGGTTTTCTTGCCAACCTCATAGTCTCTCCTACTTTGGAAGATCAAATTCGTGA
Source organism: Aegilops longissima (assembly GCA_021605205.1). Lineage (NCBI taxonomy): Eukaryota > Viridiplantae > Streptophyta > Magnoliopsida > Poales > Poaceae > Aegilops > Aegilops longissima. Next base: position 552,532,478 of record CM038682.1, read on the forward strand.
GGCTCAACTCCTGGATACCATGGTGAAAAAGGTGAAACGTGGTATCGACAAGGGCATTTCAAGTACAAGTGCTTCCACATTGATGACAAAGATACTCTTTTCTTCGAGGACCGGATTGTGGTTCCAAAGGGTGATCTACGTAAAGTCATTATGAACGAGGCTCACAATTCGCTTCTATCCATTCATCCTGGAAGTACGAAGATGTACCATGACCTCAAGCAGTCATATTGGTGGACGCGAATGAAGCGAGAAATTGCTCAATTCGTGAATGAATGTGATGTCCGCAGAAGAGTGAAAGGTAACACCAACGACCAGCTGGTCTCCTCCAACCTCTTGCTATTCCAGAATGGAAGTTTGATCATATTGAAATGGACTTCGTGACTGGATTTCCAAAGTCCAAGCGTGGAAATGATGCTATCTTCGTTGTCATTGACAAGCTTACTAAAGTGGCTCATTTTCTTCCTATCAAAGAATCTATCACAGCAGCTCAGTTGGCAGAGCTATACACCTCCAGGATTGTCTCCTTGCACGGCATTCCACAAGTGATCTCTTCAAACCGTGGCAACATCTTTACCTCCAAGTTTTCAGAAGGCCATGGGCACCAACATTCGTTTCAGCACAGCTTTCCATCCTCAAACAAGTGGCCAAGTCGAGCGAGTTAATCAAATCCTTGAAGATATGCTCAGGGCTTGTGTCATTTCCTTCGGTATGAAATGGGAAGATTGTCTTCCATATGCCGAGTTCTCCTACAACAACAGCTTGAAGCGAGTTCGGCAAGGCCCCATTCGAAATTCTCTATGGCGAAAGTGCCGTACTCCTCTCAATTGGTCCGAGACAGGTGAACGCCAACTTCTTGGCAATGACTTGATCACGAAGTCAAGAAATGTGCAAAGTCATTCGTGAGAATCTCAAAGCCGCATAATCGCGCCGGAAGAGCTATTATGATGACAAGCACCGTGATGTGGCTTTTGAAATCGGAGACCATGTCTACCTCCGCCTCTCCAATGAAAGGCACTCGCCGCCCGGTATCAAAGGAAGCTTGCCCCTAGATACGTGGGTCCTTTCAAGATCATTGGCAAAAGAGGCGATCTCGCCTATCAACTTGAGCTTCCGTCCAACTTCGCGAACGTGCATGATGTGTTTCACGTGTCACAGCTTCGCAAGTGCTTCAAGACTCCTGAACGCACTATCAACTTCGAAGAAATTGACCTTCAAGAAGATCTGTCTTATCATGAGCACCCCGTTGCTATTCTTGAGGAAACCGAGCGCAAGACTCGCAACAAGTCAATCAAATTCCTGAAAGTGAAGTGGTCACACCATTCCGACCGAGAAGCCACCTGGGAGCGCGAGGATCACCTCCGTTCCGAATATCCGGAGTTCTTTCAGTCCTAGATCTCGGGACAAGATCCTCTTGTAGTGGTGGAGTGTTGTAACACCCCGGATGTAACTTTCCATATTTGTAACTCCAACTCTTGCCATTTCTGGCATTATGATATGATATTCCCTCCGTGGTTGGGTTTTTCTTCTTTTTGCATTTTGTCCATGTCATGCATTTCATATCATGTCATCATGTGCATCTCATTTGCATACGTGTTCGTCTCATGATTCCGAGCATTTTTCCGTTGTCCGTTTTGCAATCGGCACTCCTATGTCCCCGGCGCCCCTTTTACGTTTTTTCGTGAGCGGGTACTAAACTTTCTCGGAATGGACCGAGGTTTGTCAAGTGGCCTTGGTAGACCACCGTAGACCACCGGTCAAGTTTGGTCATTTGGAGCTCGTTTGGTACTCCAACGGTTAACCGCACTCTCGCAAAGGCCTCTTTTAAGTTGCAGCCCAACACCCTTTCAAAATAGTCCAATAACCCATCTAAGTCACTTCCATGCTCTCCGTCGTTCGATCACGATCGTGTGGGCGAAAACTACACCTCATTTGGACTCTCCTAGCTCCTCTATGCCTATTTAAACACCCCCATTCCAAATCGCGGTACAACCCTAGCCTTCCCTTACCTCGCGCCGGACAAAAATACGGCGCGGCGGATGTGTCGCCGCCGCCCTGCCAACGGGCGCGCCACGTGGCGCCCGCCACAGCGCTGCTGCTGCCGCCCGCCCGCCTGCTTGCCGCTGCCCACGCGGCTGGCCTGCGGCGGTCGCCTCGCCGCCGCCTCCGCGCGCCCTCGCTCCGCCTCGGCGGCCCGCCGCCGCCGCCTCGCCGACCAACCCGCTGCCGTCGCCGCCGCCGCCGCACACGCGCGCGCCGCCGCCGCCCCACCGGCGCCCGATCGCCGCGCCGGCCTTGCCGTCGCCGCCTCGGCCGCTTCGGCCGCGCCGCCGCCGTCGGCGTCCTCCTCCGCCACGGCCCGGGCGAGCTCGGCGAGCAGCCCGCCGCCGCCGCCCTCGATCGGGCCGGATCTCAGATCCGATCGGTTGACTTCCCCCATATTCGTCTAAGTTTTTATTCCGTTGATTAATTTGTGGCATTTTCAACGCATCATAACTTTGCACCCGTAGCTCCGTTTCGTGCGTGTAATATGTCAAAATGTTCGTCTCGAGGAGTAGATCATTTCATCTCATTACATCATTTACATTTGAGCTCATCTTGATGCCCGAAATGCTGTTAGAAGAGGGCTATGTGATGTTAGTTTCTGCTTCTTAACAGAACATGCACTTTTGTTATTTTTGCTATGATTGATGTGTGCATCCTATGAATTTGAGTCCTACATGTGTTTTGTAATATGCCATGCCATCTTTCCAGGGGTGTATGCCATGTATTTTTGTGATCTAGGTGGTGACTAGCACAAGCATGCAAAGTAGGCTTCCTGATGTTGCTGATTTCAGCCCCTGTTTTGCTGATATTTTGATGCCATGTTAACTTGATGCTACCGAGAGATCCATGCATATTTTGAGATACTTCAGTAAGGATGTTTTGAACATACGGTTATGCTCTATCCATCCATGCCTTTGTTTGCAATTATGGAGTGCCATAGCTTGAGTCAATCGAGCTCTACTTTTGCTATAAAATGTTTCCTGGCAGATTGTTTACATGTTATTCAATTTTGCCAAGGTTGTTGTGGTTGATCCGTGTATGCTATGATGTTGTTCTTGCCATGTATGTCTTCTATGCCATGTCTTCTTGATGTATGTATGCTTAGTTTATCATGAAAGGCTCTGTAGTGAGTGCTTTGAGCTCTTAAACAAGCCTACTTGTTATCTGTTTTGACATGCCATGTTGCTGAATCATTACTAAACTTGCCATTTTGACATGGGTGTTACTATACTTTTCGATCCTTTTGGCTTATGGTCAGTAAGGGACTTTTGTTCTATGCTTTGAGTAGATTCATGCCATGCCTTGTTTTGCTATTATAAGTTCCTGTAGCATGTAGTTTTCTTGCTCTGAACATTGCTACCTGATGCTGTTTTGGCCATTTTCAGTAATTTCACCAAGTCTGTGAAGCTGATATGTTTTGCAGTTTTGCCATGCTTGTTTTAACCTGTTAAGGTGTGATTTAGCCGTAGATCAGTGTTCATATTTTTTCAAGCATCTTGAGTAGATCACTGCCATATACATTGTTGGTACGTTTGGGTGCAGTAGCTTAATTTCTTGTTGCTCGCTAAGTGGCATCATGCTGTTAATGGCAGATTTGTGCCATTCTTGTTTTGCCTGTCATTTGCAAACCGTGCATCCGATTCCGGTGATCTTTATATCGATTTCAACCGAAATCATCTCATCTTTCCAGTGGCATACTTGGTTTGCCAAGTTGATGCCTGGTTCATCATTTTCCTTCCGGAGCGCGCATACGCATTGCATATCACATCTCGCATATCATGTCATGTTTTGCATCATGTTGCTTGTGCATTGCACCGTGATTTATTGTGGTTCCTTTGTTTGTGTTCTTGCTTTGGGTAGAGCCGGAGACGAGTACGTGAACGAGGAACCTGTTGAGAACGCTTACGAGGATCAAGCTTTCGACAACTCGAGAACATTGCGTGCAAGATGACCATACCCTCGAAATCACTTCTATCTTTACTATGCTAGATGCTCGCTCTTTTGCTATGCCTATGCTACGATGCCTATCACTTGCTTATCATGCCACCCATATTGCCATGTCAGCCCTAACCATCCTTTCCTAGCAAACCGTTGATTGGCTATGTTACCGCTTTGCTTAGCCCTCTTATAGCGTTGCTAGTTGCGGTGAAGTGAAGTTTGTTCCTTGTTGGAACATGGAGATGTTGTCCTTGTTGGAACATGTTTACTTGTTGGGGATATCACAATATATCTGCTATAATTAATGCATCTATATACTTGGTAAAGGGTGGAAGGCTCGGCCTTATGCCTGGTGTTTTGTTCCACTCTTGCCACCCTAGTTTCCGTCATACCGGTGTTATGTTCCTTGATTTTATGTTCCTTACGGTTGGGTGATTTATGGGACCCCCTTGACAGTTCGCTTTGAATAAGACTCCTCCAGCAAGTCCCAACTTTGGTTTTACCATTTGCCACCTAAGCCTTTTACCCCCGGGTTTTCGTGAGCCCGAGGGTCATCTTTATTTTAACCCCCGGGCCAGTTCTCCTTCGAGTGCTGGTCCAACTTGAGCGATGTCCGGCGCCCCTTGGGCAATCAGGGTCTATGCCAACCCGACGTCTGCTCATCCGGTGTGCTCGAGAACGAGATATGTGCAGCTCCTATCGGGATTTGTCGGCACATTCGGGCGGCTTTGCTGGTCTTGTTTTATTCTGTCGAAATGTCTTGTAGTCCGGGATTCGAGATTGATCGGGTCTTCCGGTAGAAGGAATATCCTTCGTTGACCGTGAGAGCTTGTAATGGGCTGTTGGGACACCCTGCAGGGTATTATCTTTTGAAAGCCGTGCCGCATGTTATGAGGCAGATGGGAATTTGTTAATGTCGGTTGTAGAAAACCGAAGTTGACCTTAATTAAAATACACATCAACAAGTGTGTAACCGTGATGGTCTCTTCTCGGCGGAGTCCGGAAGTGAACACGGTGTTGGAGTTATGCTTGACATAAGTAGTTCAGATCACTTCTTGATCGCTACTAGCTTCACGTCCGTGTTTTGCTTCTCTTCTCGCTCTCTTTTGCTAACGTAGCCACCCTATATGCTAGTCGCTTGCAGCAGCTCCACCTTACAACTCTGTCCTTCCTATAAGCTTAAATAGTCTTGATCTCATGGTGTGAGATTGCTGAGTCCCGTGACTCACAGATTCTACCAAAACAGTTGCAGGTGCCGACGATGCGGTCGCAGATGACGCAACCGAGCTCAAGTGGGAGTTCGACGAGGAACGTGGTCGTTACTATGTGTCTTTTCCCGATGATCGTAGTGGAGCGCAGTTGGGACGATCGGGATCTGTGTAGCATTTGGGGTATCTTCTTTTATTTTGGTTCCGTAGTCGGACCTTGAGTGTAATCTGAATGATGGATGTTTATTTATTTATTGTGTGAAGTGGCATCGTAAGCCAACTATGTATCTCTTTCCTTATGTATTACATGGGTTGTGTGAAGATTACCTCACTTGCGACATTGCTTTCAATGCGGTTATGCCTCTAAGTCGTGCTTCGACACGTGGGAGATATAGCCGCATCGAGGGCGTTACACAATGGGTGCAAGACAGTTTTGCACATGCAGAATACTCGGGTTAAACTTGACGAGCCTAGCATGTACAGATATGGCGTCGGAACACTGGAGACCGAAAGGTCGAACGTGAATCATATAGTAGATATGATCAACATAGAGATGTTCACCATTGATGACTACTCCATCTCATGTGATGATCGGACATGGTTTAGTTGATTTGGATCAGGTATCATTTAGATGACCTGAGGGATGTCTATCTAAGTGGGAGTTCTTTAGTATTTTGATTAATTGAACTTAATTTATCATGAACTTAGTCAAAATGTCTTTGCATATCTATGTTGTAGATTAATAGCTCGCAATGTAGTTCCCCTGTTTTTGATATGTTCCTAGAGAAAACTAAGTTGAAAGATGTTAGTAACAATGATGCGGACCATGTCTGTGATATGAGGATTATCCTCATTGCTGCATAGAAGAATTATGTCCTTGATGCACTGCTAGGTGATAGACCAGTTGCAGGAGCTGATGCTGACGTTATGAACATTTGGTAAGCTCGACATGATGACTACATTATAGTTTAGTGCACCATGCTTTACTACTTAGAAACGGGACTTCAAAAAAAAATTAAATTCCACGGAGCATATGAGATGTTCCAAGAGATGAAATTGGTATTTCAGACTCATGCCCATGTCTAGAGGTATGAGACCTCTGACAAGTACTTTGCCTACAAGATGGAGGAGAATAGCTCAGCTAGTGAGCAGGTGCTCAGAATGTCAGGATACTATGATCACTTGAATCAAGTGGGAGTTAATCTTCCAGATAAAATAGTGATTGACAGAGTTCTCCAGTCACTGTCACCAAGCTACTAGAACTTCGTGATGAACTATAATATGCAAGGGATTACGAAAACGATTCTCGAGCTCTTCGCACTGGTACAGCGACGTCCTAAACAAACGGTTTGAAACCCCTTTCCGCGATGGCATTTGGAACCGCCCTCAAGTGATCGGTCACTCCTCGTCAACCTTGTTCTGAGTTGGGCGCCTATGCCAATGCCATTTCCGAAAACTATAATCTGCCAACATCAATCTCGTAGGAATTTCGATTGGAAGTGTGGTATTGAAGGGTGAAGCCTTTACTCTTTGACTCGCCAAGTGAGTGTGGGCGATAGGGGGGTCCTTCCCACACGATCCAGAAATCATCGGGGATAGGCCCTCGTGGGACCCAGGCTGGGGCCGTGTGAAATCGGTGAGGCATGAAACCCAATCATTTTCGTAGGTATGTACATCCCACACGGTGAATCCCAGAAATCATTTCCGTAGGTATGGACATCCCACACGGTGAATCCCAGAAATCATTTCCATAGGTATATACATCCCACACGGTGAATCCCGGAAATCATTTCCGTAGGTATGTACATCCCACACGGTGAATCCCAGAAAATCATTTCCATAGGTATGTACACCCCACACAGTTCTTTGTGTGGAAACATTTGTGCAAGGTGGCCTAACGCAAACAGTTCGCTGCCGGAAGCCGTGTGTGATTGTTAGTTGATCGAACACGCCTACTTTCTAGAAACCATGCGGGTTGTTTGAGTTCATCCCCCACGGTGCTGTCTGAGTAACCGTTTGCAATAGAAAACCCCAATAAGCAGGGTAATTTGCCTATTATTGATAATCCATGTACTAATCAAACTGATATTTCTTATAAAACACGCCATATATTTCATATCCGTATAAAAGCAACCAGGATTTCATAATCGAATTACATCAGATAGCTTTGGCACTCAGTTACGCCATTACACAACAGCACCAAGTTTCACATGCAGCATCAAAAACCTTTGGAAAGTAGCATCATACACGATAAATAGACAGATTAATCTCATCTAGGAAACTGCAGAAGCGTAAGGCAAATATTGAGCCTTCAGTGATGTTGAATGTCCTTGCAACTTTAGGCTAGTGGCAATGGATAATTGCCCGCCCAACCTTCGTCCTCTTCAGCAAGACTTCAATATTGTACCGTGGGTGTTGAATGAATACCTTCCTCGCCTCTTGACCATGCAGGTGGTTTGAGAGGTAATCATCGGTGAACTGCTTTGAAAAGTACTGAAAACAAAGCTATGCATAAATTGCTGTTGTAAATTTTGAAATGGCGCAAGGGGTAAAAACAAGGTAAAAGAGTTGGTACCATCCTATAGTTGACTGATGTCTTCATCATTGTGCAAACAAATATCTTGCTGTTATTTGTCGCAAGTTTCTTCATCCTAACAATCTTTCTGAGTTTCTTGACTTGACTGATATTCATGGACATCTCATTTCCCCATATGCAAAATGGGTCGAATAGTGGGTCTAAGCCTCTGACAGCAGGACCTACATGTGCAAGACCAAATTGTAAGAAACCTAAATATTAGAATGATTCCTGCAACTGCACAATAATGTGCTATTAGCCAAAGGACCCTGCTTGAACAAACCTCGATGGTAAACCGCAGTGTCTCCCATTGTTTCCCTGCAACACACATAATGAAGATCTTGATCAGGTTAACTGAGAGTTGCCATACTATCAGTAGAATATGTATTGAGTACAATCAAATTCGATTGGTGTCACATGCATAACAATACAAAATTGTACACACAGCAAATGAAAATCAAGTTGAAGAACTGAACCAAACAGTTAAATGGACAGCAGACCAAATGAACCGAAATAGTTAACTGAGCACGACATTGCAGAATAGAAACATGTACTAGAAGATAAGACAGTTAACAAAACAAAGAATGCTTGAGAACAGTACTACGAAATGTAGAAATTGTTGGACCAAAGTGCTAACTGAACATTACATTTCAGAGGACCAAACTGTTAACTGAACATCAGATTGCATATTAACATTACAGAGGACAAATCACTAGAAGGCACTAGCGGTGGCCTCGAAAAAATATCACGAACTGTATTTTAAAGTAGACAACTCCGCGGCGGTATCGACGGTGGCCTCGAAGACGAGGTGCTCCTCCAAGATCTGGCGGTTGATAACCCACAAGTGTAGGCGATCGCAACAGCTTTCGAGGGTAGAGGATTCAACCCAAATTTATTGATTCGACACAAGGGGAACCAAAGAATATTCTCAAGTATTAGCAGTTGAGTTGTCAATTCAACCACACCTGGATAACTTAATATCTGCAGCAAAGTATTTAGTAGCAAAGTAATATGATAGTAGTGGTAACGGTAACAAAAGGTAACGGAAGCAAAAGTAATATTTTTGGTATTTTGTAGTGATTGTAACAGTAACAACGGGAAAGTAAATAAGCGAAAACCAGTATATGGAAAGCTCGTAGGCATTGGATCGGTGATGGATAATTATGCCGGATGCGGTTCATCATGTAACAGTCATAACATAGGGTAACATAGAACTAGCTCCAATTCATCAATGTAATGTAGGCATGTATTCCAAATATAGTCATACGTGCTTATGGAAAAGAACTTGCATGACATCTTTTGTCCTACCCTCCCGTGGCAGCGGGGTCCTAATGGAAACTAAGGGATATTAAGGCCTCCTTTTAATAGAGAACCGGAACAAAGCATTAGCACATAGTGAATACATGAACTCCTCAAACTATGGTCATCACAGGGAGTGGTCCCGATTATTGTCACTTCGGGGTTGCCGGATCATAACACATAGTAGGTGACTATAGGCTTGCAAGATAGGATCAAGAACACACATATATTCATGAAAACATAATAGGTTCAGATCTGAAATGATGGCACTCGGGCCCTAGTGACAAGCATTAAGCATAGCAAAGTCATTGCAACATTAATCTCAGAACATAGTGGATACTAGGGATCAAACCCTAACAAAACTAACTCGATTACATGATAGATCTCATCCAACCCATCACCGTCCAGCAAGCCTACGATGAAATTACTCACGCACGGCGGTGAGCATCATGAAATTGGTGATGGAGGATGGTTGATGATGACGATGGCGACGAATCCCCCTCTCCGGAGCCCCGAACGGACTCCAGATCAGCCCTCCCGAGAGGTTTTAGGGCTTGGCGGCGGCTCCATATCATAAAACGCGATGATTTCTTCTCCTCGATTTTTTCTCCCCGAAAGCAAATATATAGAGTTGGAATTGGCGTCGGAGGAGCCTCAGGGGGCCCATGAGGTAGGTGGCGCGCCCTGGGGCGCCCAACCTCGTGGATAGGTGGTGGGCCCCCTGGCCTTCATCTTTTGCAACGATTTTTTATTATTTCCGAAAAGATGTTCCGTGAAGTTTCAGGTCATTCCAAGAAGTTTTGTTTCTGCCCATAAATAACACCATGGCAATTATGTTGAAAACAGCGTCAGTCCAGGGTTAGTTCCATTCAAATCATGCAAGTTAGAGTCCAAAACAAGGGCAAAAGTGTTTGGAAAAGTAGATACGACGGAGACGTATCAACTCCCCCAAGCTTAAACCTTTGCTTGTCCTCAAGCAAATCAGTTGATAAACTGAAAGTGAAAAAGAAAAACTTTTACAAACTCTGTTTGCTCTTGTTGTTGTAAATATGTAAAGCCAGCATTCAAGTTTTCAGCAAATATTATAACTAACCACATTTGCAATAATTCTCAGGTCTCCTATTTACTCATATCAATAGCATAATCAACTAACGAGCCCTAATAATAAATCTCGGATGACAACACTTTCTCAAAACAATCATAATATGATATAACAAGATGGTATCTCGCTAGCCCTTTCTGAGACCGCAAAACATAAATGTAGAGCACCTTTAAAGATCAAGAACTGACTAGACATTGTAATTCATGGTAAAAGAGATCCAATCATAGTCATACCCAATATAGATTAATAGTAATGAATGCAAATGACAGCCGTGCTCTCCAGCTAGTGCTTTTAATAAGTGGGTGATGACTCAACAAAAAAGTAAATAGATAGGCCCTTCGTAGAGGGAAGCATGGATTTGTAGAGGTGCCAGAGCTCGGTTTTGAAATAGAGATAAATAATATTTTGAGCGGCATACTTTCATTGTCAACATAACAACTAAGAGATGGCGATATCTTCCATGCTACACACATTATAGGCGGTTCCCAAACAGAATGGTAAAGTTTATACTCCCCCTCCACCAACAAGCATCAATCCATGACTTGCTCGAAACAACGAGTGTCTCAAACTAGCAACAGTCCCAGGGGGAGTTTTGTTTGCAATTAATTTTTATTTAGTTTGCATAAAGCATGGGACTGGGCATCCCGAAGACCAGCCATTTTCTCGTGAATGAGGAGCGGAGTCCACTCCTCGTGAGAATAACCCGCCTAACATGGAAGATAAGGGCAGCCCTAGTTGATACATGAGCTATTCAAGCATACAAAACAGAATGTTTATTTGAAGGTTTAGAGTTTGGCACATACAAATTTACTTGGAACGGCAGGTAGATACCACATATAGGAAGGTATGGTGGACTCATCTGGAATAACTTTGGGGTTTAAGGGATTGGATGCACAAGCAATATTCCCGCTTAGTACAGGTGAAGGCTAGCAAAAGACTAGGAAGCGACCAACTAGAAAGCGACAACAGTCATGAACATGCATTAAAATTAATAAACATAGGATGCAAGCATGAGTAGGATATAATCCACCATGAACATAAATATCGTGAAGGCTATGTAGATTTGTTTCAACTACATGCGTGAACATGTGCCAAGTCAAGTCACTTAAATCATTCAAAGGAGGATACCACCTCACTATACCACATCACAACCATTTCAATAGCATGTTCGCACGCAAGGTAAACCATTATAACTCATAGCTAATCAAGCATGGCACGAGCAACTATGATCTCTAATTGTCATTGCAAACATGTTTATTCATAACAAGCTGAATCAAGAATGATGAACTCATCATATTCACAAAAACAAGAGAGGTCGACTTCATACCAGCTTTTCCCATCTCAGTCAGTCCATCATATATCATCATAATTGCCTTTCACTTGCACGACCGAACGATGTGAATAATAATAAGAGTGCACGTGCATTGGACTAAGCTGGAATCTGCAAGCATTCAATAAGTAGGGGAAGACAAGGCAATATGGGCTTTTGGTTAAATCAACAATAATGCATATAATAGCCACTTCAACAATTTAATTATGGTCTTATCCTATCGACCCCCAAATAACAGAAAATAAATAAAAACTATTTACACGGGAAAGCTCCCAACAAGCAAAAGAAGAACATGAAATATTTTCGGGTTTTGTTTTTAATTAATACTGCTACAGCAAGAAAAGTAAACTACTACTAATTTTTTGTTTTTCTTAAGGTTTATTAAACACACAAGAAGAAAGCAAGAAAAATAAAATAAACTAGCATGGATATTACAGTGAAAGAGTATGAGCACCGACATCTAGCAATGAGTGTGTGTGAACATAAATGTAATGTCAGTGGGAAATACATACTCCCCAAGCTTGGGCTTTTGGCCTAAGTTGGTTCATTGCCAGGGATGGCCTGGCGGATACCCGTAGGTGTAGCTGGGGTCGTACTGCGATGCCGCGTTTATCGCCTCCTGAGCTGCAGCGTGGCGGCGAGCTGTCTCCGCTCTCCACTCGTACTCGTCTACCTCCTCTCTGGTAATAGTATATCTTCCTTTTGCCTGATAATCAAAGAAGGCAGGAGCAGGGAGAGTAATACGGACAACACACCGTTTGTCAAAGATTAGTCGATACAGGAGAGGTGATTCATTCCTCTCGACAAACTGGTGAGAGACCATAGAATTAAAATCTAAATAACTAGGAGGCAACTCTATATCATCCTCATGGACGTCCACCTCAAGAAAATTAGCAAAGCGGGTTGCATAAATTCCTCCAAAGAAATCTCCATTATATCTATTTGATGCAACCTACGTGCAACAATGGCTCCCAAATGATAAGATTGGTGTCCTAACACAACACTCCTAAGAATACTGAGATCAGGCACACACATATGACATGCTTCATCCTTACCAGTTATGCACCTACCTATGAAGAGAGAAAAATAATGTATAGCAGGAAAGTGAATGCTCCCTATGGTAGCTTGTGCTATATCTCTATATTCCCCTACAGTTATACTAGCAAGAAAATCTCTAAATTCAGATTTACGGGGATCACTAGCACTGCCCCATTGTGGAAGTTTGCAAGCAAAAGTAAAATCCTCTAAGTCCATGGTATAAGATTTTTCATAAAGATCAAACATGGCAGTTGGAGAATTACATGAAGATGATAATTCAAACCTCCTTACAAATGAACTAGTGAGTTGATGGTACTGGGGGCATTTGTCTGCCTCAAAGCTCACAAGATCGGCGTTACGCAAATATGCGTTAAATTCTTCTTTGATTCCCGCTCGATCCATAAAATTTTCTGAAGGCCACTCACAAGGCCGCACTGGAGCGTCCCTTGGGGGCTCCTCATCAGCATCACGCATTGCAAGCCTAGGTCCTTGCTTCCTAGAAGAACCACCTTGGAACATTTTCCTAAGCATATTGCTTCCTCTGAAAAATTTCTGAAATTCTTAGTAACTTCAAACAAAAGCGAGCCATGCTCAACAAAATTGATAGCAACTACTCCTACAAGTGCCTAGAGCCTATATCAAGCATTAGAACTACTTGGAACCATATAAATTTGACATGCAAGCTCAAAAACACGGTCACCTATGCAGCACAAATTTGCAATGAATAAAGCACTAGAGCAAAAACTAATTGGACCAATGGAGGAGTCACATACCAAGGAACAATCTCCCCAAGCAGTTTTGTGAGAGGTGTTTTGAGCAAGGAGATCGAAAATCACAGCAAAGTGAGCTAGAACTCGTGCTTGAGTTGGATATTCGTGTTTGTGGGAGGAAGAAGAAGAGGATGGGTGCAGGAATAAGTGGAGGAGGGCCACCGTGGGCCCACGAGGCAGGGGGGTGCCCTGGGGGGTAGGGCGCGCCCTCCACCCTCGTGGCCAGGTGGCAGCTCCCCCCGCAGTGTTTTCAGTACCATAAATCCTCAAATATTCCAGAAAAAATCATATTAAATTGGCATGGCATTTGGAGGACTTTTATTTTTGAGGTATTTTTATATTGCACGAATAAATCAGAAAACAGACAGAAAATACTATTTTTACTTTATTTCAACTAAATAACAGAAAATATAGAGAGGGTACAGAAGGTTGTGCCTTCTTGTTTCATCCATCTCATGCTCATCAAAAGGAATCCACTAACAAGGTTGATCAGGTCTTGTTAATAAACTCATTCCGAATAACATGAAACCGGAGAAATTTCCAATAACACTATGTTACCTGGGGGTATGCACATCATATCATATTTCTTCTTGACAGTAGGAAGAGGAAATTCAAAACCTCCAAATATAATCGATGGAATTTTTCCAATAGAGTTGATACTATGAACTTGAGGTTGTTTCCTCGGAAAGTGTACCATATGCTCATTACCATTAACATGGAAAGTGACATTGCCTTTGTTGCAATCAATAACAGCCCCTGCAGTATTCAGAAAAAGTCTTCCAAGAATAATAGACATACTATCGTCCTCAGGAATATCAAGAATAACAAAGTCCGTTAAAATAGTAACGTTTGCAACCACAACAGGCACATCCTCACAAATACCAACAGGTATATCAGTTGATTTATCAGCCATTTGCAAAGATATTTCAGTAGGTGTCAACTTATTCAAATCAAGTCTACGATATAAAGAGAGGGGCATAACACTAACACCAGCTCCAAGATCACATAAAGCAGTTTTAACATAGTTTCTTTTAATGGAGCATGGTATAGTGGGTACTCTTGGATCTCCAAGTTTCTTTGGTATTCCACCCTTAAAAGTATAATTAGCAAGCATGGTGGAAATTTCAGCTTCCGGTATCTTTCTTTTATTTGTAACAATATCTTTCATATATTTAGCGTAAGGATTCATTTTGAGCATATCAGTTAATCGCATACGCAAAAAGATAGGTCTAATCATTTCAGCAAAGCGCTCAAAATCCTCATCATCCTTTTTCTTGGATGGTTTGGGAGGGAAAGGCATGGGTTTCTGAACGCATTGTTCCCTTTCTTTACCATGTTTCCTAGCAACAAAGCCTCTCTTATCATAACGTTGATTCTTTGATTGTGGGTTATCAAGATCAACAGCAGGTTCAATTTCTACATCATTATCATTACTAGGTTGAGCATCACCATGAACATCATCATTAACATTTTCACTAGGTTCATGTTCATTACCAGATTGTGTTTCAGCATCAGACATAGAGATATCATTTGGATTCTCAGGTTGTTCAGCAATAGGTTCACCAGAAGTTTGCAAAGTCCTATCATTTTTCTTTTTCTTCCTTTTAGAAGAACTAGGTACATCAATATTATTTCTCTGAGAATCTTGCTCAATTCTCTTAGGGTGGCCTTCAGGATACAAAGGTTCCTGAGTCATTCTACCAGTTCTAGTAGCCACTCTAACAACATAATCATTTTTCTTACTATCATTTCATTGAGCAAATCATTTTGAGCTTTAAGTACTTGTTCTACTTGAGTGGCAACCATAGAAGCATGTTTGCTAACAAGTTTAAGTTCACCTCTAATATTAGCCATATAGTCACCCAAGTGTTCAATCATATAAGCATTTTGTTTTAATTGTTTACCAAATAAGCATTGAAATTTTCTTGTTTGACAATAAAATTATCAAACTCTTCTAAGCATTGTCTAGCAGACTTATAATGAGGAATATCACCTTCATCAAATCTATAGAGAGAATTTACCTTTACTACCTGTGTCGGGTTATCAAGACTAGGAGGTTCTTCAATAGGTAATGAATTAAGATCATATGTTTCTTCAACAGGCGGTAAATTAAGACCATGTATTTCTTCAATAGGAGGTAAATTCTTAACATCTTCAGCTTTAGTACCTTTTTCTTTCATAGATTTCTTTGCCTCTTTCATATCTACAGGACTGAGAAATAGAACACCTCTCTTCTTCAGAGTTGGTTTAGGAATAGGCTCAGTAGTTGGCTCAGGGGCTGGCTCAGGAGGTGCCCAATTGTTTTCATTTGTCAACATATTATTCAATAGAATTTCAGCTTCATCCGGTGTTCTTTCCCTGAAAAGAGAACCAACACAACTATCCAGGTAATCTCTGGAAGCATCGGTTAGTCCATTATAAAAGATATCAAGTATTTCATTTTTCTTAAGAGGATGATCAGGCAAAGCATTGAGTAACTTGAGAAGCCTCCCCCAAGCTTGTGACTCTCTTCTTTAATTCGCACAAAGTTGTATATTTCCTTTAAAGCAGCTTGTTTCTTATGAGCAGGGAAATATTTAGCAGAGAAGTAATAAATCATATCCTGGGGACTACGCACACAACCAGGATCATGAGAATTAAACTATATCTTAGCATCACCCTTTAATGGGAATGGAAATATTTTAAGGATACAAAAGTAGCGAGATCTCTCATCATTAGTGAATAGGGTGGCTATATCATTTAATTTAGTAAGATGTGCCACAATAGTTTCAGATTCATAGCCATGAAAAGGATCAGATTCAACCAAATTAATTATATCAGGATCAACAGAGAATTCATAATCCTTATCGGCAACACAAATAGGTGAAGTAGCACAAGCAGGGTCAGGCCTCATTCTATCCCTAAGAGATTGCTTATTCCATTCAGCTAATAACCTCTTGAGTTCATATCTATCCTTACAAGCTAAAATAGCTGCAGAGGCTTCCATATCAAAAATATAACCCTCAGGAATAACAGGCCTATCTTCATCATCACTTTCATCATTATAATCAGTATCAATAATTCTTTCTCTCTAGCCCTAGCAATTTGTTCATCAAGGAATTCACTAAGGGGCACAGTAGTATCAGGCATAGAAGTAATTTCATCATAAGTATCATGCATAGCGAAGTGGCATCATCAATAACATGCACATATCGTAAGCGAATAGCATAAGTAGGTTTAGGTGTCGCAAGCTTACTCAAAATGAAGGTGAATCAAGTGCGAGCTAGATGGCAGTTCCTTACCTCCCCTCGTAGTTGAGGGATAAATTGTTGTTTTCTCGTCTTTCAAGTTCTTCATAGTGACCAGCAGATATAAATTCCAAGTGACTCAAATAATAGAGCTATGCTCCCCGGCAACGGCGCCAGAAATTAGTCTTGATAACCCACAAGTGTAGGGGATCGCAACAGCTTTCGAGGGTAGAGTATTCAACCCAGATTTATTGATTCGACACAAGGGGAGCCAAAGAATATTCTCAAGTATTAGCAGTTGAGTTGTCAATTCAACCACACCTGGATAACTTAATATCTGCAGCAAAGTATTTAGTAGCAAAGTAATATGATAGTAGTGGTAACGGTAACAAAAGGTAATGGAAGCAAAAGTAATATTTTTGGTATTTTGTAGTGATTGTAACAGTAACAACGGGAAAGTAAATAAGCGAAAACCAGTATATGGAAAGCTCGTAGGCATTGGATCGGTGATGGATAATTATGCTAAATGCGGTTCATCATGTAACAGTCATAACATAGGGTGACACAGAACTAGCTCCAATTCATCAATGTAATGTAGGCATGTATTCCAAATATAGTCATACGTGCTTATGGAAAAGAACTTGCATGACATCTTTTGTCCTACCCTCCCGTGGCAGCGGGGTCCTAATGGAAACTAAGGGATATTAAGGCCTCCTTTTAATAGAGAACCGTAACAAAGCATTAGCACATAGTGAATACATGAAATCCTCAAACTATGGTCATCACGGGGAGTGGTCCCGATTATTGTCACTTCGGGGTTGCCGGATCATAACACATAGTAGGTGACTATAGACTTGCAAGATAAGATCAAGAACACACATATATTCATGAAAACATAATAGGTTCAGATCTGAAATCATGGCACTTGGGCCCTAGTGACAAGCATTAAGCATAGCAAAGTCATAACAACATCAATCTCAGAACATAGTGGATACTAGGGATCAAACCCTAACAAGACTAACTCGATTACGTGATAGATCTCATCCAACCCATCACCGTCCAGCAAGCCTATGATGAAATTACTCACGCACGGCGGTGAGCATCATGAAATTGGTGATGGAGGATGGTTGATGATGACGACGGCGATGAATCCTCCTCTCCGGAGCCTCGAACGGACTCCAGATCAGCCCTCCCGAGAGGTTTTAGGGCTTGGTGGCGGCTCCGTATCGTAAAACGTGATGATTTCTTCTCCTTGATTTTTTTCTCCCCGAAAGCAAATATATAAAGTTGGAATTGGCGTCGGAGGAGCCTCAGGGGGCCCACGAGGTAGGGGGCGCGCCCCCACCCTCGTGGACAGGTGGTGGGCCCCCTGGCCTTCATCTTTTGCAACGATTTTTTATTATTTCTGAAAAGATGTTCCGTGAAGTTTTAGGTCATTCTGAGAAGTTTTATTTCTACACATAAATAACACCATGGAAATTCTGCTGAAAACAACGTCAGTCCGGGGTTAGTTCCATTCAAATCATGCAAGTTAGAGTCCAAAACAAGGGCAAAAGTGTTTGGAAAAGTAGATACGACGGAGACGTATCAGCGGTCGACACGCATGTCAGTCATAGTGACCTCGTTCGCGCGTGTGGCCGCATGCTACTCAGCTCCATGTTATACTGCGTGTAAAATGGCTGTGGGCGGCGCTTAATTGGAGGAGGGGCAGTGATTTCGTTGGAAGGTGTCGCTCCGTCAATCGGGGCATGTGGGACGGGAAAGGAGGAGGATGGTGTGGGTGGGGTGTGGATTACCTGACCATATCGACAAGGCCGTGCAGCAAGATGAAGGGTCGGCAGCGAGGAAGCCGCGCAGCAAGAAGAAGGGTCGCCGGCGAGGAGGCGGCGCTGCAAGAAGAAGGGTCACCGGCGAGGGGGCGGTGCTGCAAGAAGAAGGGTAGCCGACGAGGAGGCGGTACTGCAAGAAGAAGGGCGCCGGCGAGGAGGCTGAGCTGCTAGTAAGCAACAGTGAAGGTTTGAACTTGGAAAGCAAGGAGGAACAGTGGAAATGTGGCTTTTGGTAGGAGGGAGGGGGCAGGGAGATAGGTATTTCCGCGGTGGCAAAAAAATTTCGCTCGGTGCCGCGAGAAACTGGCACGCAAGTGTGGTTCAAGCGGGGGCGGTTGATTGTAGACGACGAAGCTTTTTCCTACGTAAGCCAGACAAGACGGTGCGCCAAGATATTTTATATCGCATCCCACACGATTCTTTCTAGTACATGGTATTACGGAGGGAAAGGATGGTGTTTGAATTGCTAGAACATTTACGTAGAGTGAACATGCAACTAGTACATGAGTGTCGTGTTTAAATTCGGAATTGTTCCGTGTTCGTTTGGCCTTTTATATACATTAATTGAGGTTCTGGGCATTTAATGTGCATAATTCAAATTTGAACTACAAGCACGTGCTCTAGTGCACCAAAGTTTGCTGAAAAATCACATGTGTGTCTTTGGGTGAGTTTATAGGTCCCATGCAAGAGATGGGAGTGAAATTCAAACATCTGGGTGTCGTGGCTCGGCCGGAATGATTGAGAAACTTGGTTTTTTAATTCCTGTAAATCCAAAACACGACTGAAAATCATGAAACTTGGCATGGTGTCATGACATGGCACCAACATACTGCGGTAATTTTTTGGCCGAATTGGGACAAGCTTTGGTGTAAGCTTCTTGCAAACCGGAGCTTCCCTCAAGAAGGCTCCTGGTTCCGAGAGGGAACGTGTCACCTCCATGTGCGAAACGACATACGTACACTGCCTTCTCCCGCCTTAATTGTTTTACACAGGCAGATTAGACCAAATAGAAGTATCATGCTAAATTTTGGAATTATTCCATGTTCGTTTGGCCTTTTTATATATTAATTAAGTTTCTGGGCATTTAATGGCATAATTCAAATTTGAACTACAAGCACGTGCTCTAGTGCATCAAAGTTTTTTGAAGAATCACATATGTGTCTTTGGGGGAATTTATAGGTCCCATGCAAGAGATGGGAGTGAAATTCAAACATCTGTCTGTCGTGGCTCGGCCGGAATGATTGAGAAACTTGGTTTTTTAATTCCTGTAAATCCAAAACACGGCTGAAAATCATGAAACTTGGCACGGTGTCATGACATGGCACCAACATGCTGTAGTAATTTTTTTGGCCGAATTGGGACAAGCTTTGGTGTAAGCTTCTTGCAAACCGGAGCTTCCCTCAAGAAGGCTCGTGGTTCCGAGAGGGAACGTGTCACCTCCGTGTGCGAAATGACATACGTACACTGCCTTCTCCCGCCTTAATTTTTTTACACAGGTAGATTAGACCAAATAGAAGTATCGTGCTAAACTTTGAATTATTCCGTGTTCGTTTGGCCTTTTTTATACATTAATTGAGTTTCTGGGCATTTAATGTGCATAATTCAAATTTGAACTACAAGCACGTGCTCCAGTGCACCATAGTTGTTTGAAAAATCACATGTGTGTCCTTGGGTGAATTTCTAGGTCCCATGCAAGAGATGAGAGTGAAATTCAAACATCTGGGCGTCGTGGCTCAGCCGGAAATATTGAGAAACTTGGTTTTTTAATTCCTGTAATTCCAAAACACGCCTGAAAATCATGAAACTTGGCATGGTGTCATGACATGGCACCAACATGCTGCGATAATATTTTTGGCCGAATTGGGACAAGCTTTGGTCTAAGCTTATTGCAAACCGGAGCTTCCCTCAAGAAGGCTCGTGATTTTCGATAGGGAACGTGTCACCTCCGTGTGAGAAACGACATACGTACACTGCCTTCTCCCGCCTTAATATTTTTACAAGGCAGATTATACCAAATAGAAGTATTGTGCTAAATTTTGGAATTATTCCATGCTCGTTTGGCCTTTTTATACATTAATTGAGTTTCTGGGCAATTAATGTGCATAATTCAAATTTCAACTACAAGCACGTGTTCCAGTGCACCATATTTTTTTGAAAAATCACATGTGTGTCCTTGGGTGAGTAGGTCCCATGCAAGAGATGGGAGTGAAATTCAAACATCTGGGCGTCGTGGCTCGGCCGGAAATATTGAGAAACTTGGTTTTTTAATTCCATTAATTCCAAAACACGCCTAAAAATCATGAAACTTGGCATGGTGTCATGACATGGCACCAACATGCTGCGGTAATATTTTTGGCCGAATTGGGACAAGCTTTGGTGTAAGCTTCTTGCAAACCGGAGCTTCCCTCAAGAAGGCTCGTGGTTCCGAGAGGGAACGTGTGTCACCTCCGTGTGCGAAACGACATACGTACACTGCCTTCTCCCGTCTTATTTTTTTACACAGCCAGATTAGACCAAATAGAAGTACCGTGCTAAATTTTGGAATTATTCCTGGCTCATTTCGCCTGTTTAATACATTAATTGAGTTTCTGGGCATTTAATGTGCATAATTCAAATTTGAACTACAAGCACATGCTCCAATGCACCGAAGTTGTTTGAAAAATCACATGTGTGTCCTTGGGTGAATTTATAGGTCCCATGCAAGAGATGGGAGTGAAATTCAAACATCTGGGCGTCGTGGCTCGGCCGGAAATATTGAGAAACTTGGTTTCTTCATTCCTGTAATTCCAAAACACGGCTGAAAATCATGAAACTTGGCACGGTGTCATGACATGGCACCAACATGCTGCGGTAATATTTTTGGCCGAATTGGGATAAGCTTTGGTGTAAGCTTCTTGCAAACCGGAGTTTCCCTCAAGAAGGCTCGTGCTTCTGAGAGAGAACGTGTCACCTCCGTCTGCGAAACGACATACGTACACTACCATCTCCCACCTTATATCTTTACACAGCCAGATTAGACCAAATAAAAGTACCATGCTAAATTTTGGAATTATTCCGGGCTCGTTTCGCCTATTTTATACATTAATTGAGTTTCTGGGCATTTAATGTGCATAATTCAAATTTGAACTACAAGCACATGCTCCAGTGCAGCAAAGTTGTTTGAAAAATCACATGTGTGTCCTTGGGTGAATTTCTAGGTCCCATGCAAGAGATGGGAGTGAAATTCAAACATCTGGGCGTCGTGGCTCAGCCGGAAATATTGAGAAACTTGGTTTTTTAATTCCTGTAATTCCAAAACACGCCTGAAAATCATGAAACTTGGCATGGTGTCATGACATGGCACCAACATGCTTCGATAATATTTTTGGCCGAATTGGGACAAGCTTTGGTGTAAGCTTATTGCAAACCGGAGCTTCCCTCAAGAAGGCTCGTGATTTTCGAGAGGGAACGTGTCACCTCCGTGTGAGAAACGACATACGTACACTGCCTTCTCCCGCCTTAATATTTTTACACAGGCATATTATACCAGATAGAAGTATCGTGCTAAATTTTGGAATTATTCCATGCTCGTTTGACCTTTTTATACATTAATTGAGTTTCTGGGCATTTAATGTGCATAATTCAAATTTCAACTACAAGCACGTGTTCCAGTGCACCATATTTGTTTGAAAAATCACATGTGTGTCCTTGGGTGAGTAGGTCCCATGCAAGAGATGGGAGTGAAATTCAAACATCTGGGCGTCGTGGCTCGGCCGGAAATATTGAGAAACTTGGTTTTTTAATTCCATTAATTCCAAAACACGCCTAAAAATCATGAAACTTGGCATGGTGTCATGACATGGCACCAACATGCTGCGGTAATATTTTTGGCCGAATTGGGACAAGCTTTGGTGTAAGCTTCTTGCAAACCGGAGCTTCCCTCAAGAAGGCTCGTGGTTCCGAGAGGGAACGTGTGTCACCTCCATGTGCGAAACGACATCCGTACACTGCCTTCTCCCATCTTATTTTTTTACACAGCCAGATTAGACCAAATAGAAGTACCGTGCTAAATTTTGGAATTATTCCGGGCTCATTTCGCCTGTTTAATACATTAATTGAATTTCTGGGCATTTAATGTGCATAATTCAAATTTGAACTACAAGCACATGCTCCAATGCACCGAAGTTGTTTGAAAAATCACATGTGTGTCCTTGGGTGAATTTCTAGGTACCATGCAAGAGATGGGAGTGAAATTCAAACATCTGGGCGTCGTGGCTCGGCCGGAAATATTGAGAAACTTGGTTTTTTCATTCCTGTAATTCCAAAACACGCCTGAAAATCATGAAAGTTGGCATGGTGTCATGACATGGCACCAACATGCTGCGGTAATATTTTTGGCCGAATTGGGACAAGCTTTGGTGTAAGCTTCTTGCAAACCGGAGCTTCCCTCAAGAAGGTTCGTGGTTCTGAGAGAGAACATGTCACCTCCGACTGCGAAACGACATACGTACACTACCATCTCCCGCCTTATATTTTTACACAGCCAGATTAGACCAAATAAAAGTACCATGCTAAATTTTGGAATTATTCCGGGCTCGTTTTGCCTATTTTATATATTAATTGAGTTTCTGGGCATTTAATGTGCATAATTCAAATTTGAACTACAAGCACATGCTCCAGTGCACCAAAGTTGTTTGAAAAATCACATGTGTGTCCTTGGGTGAATTTCTAGGTCCCATGCAAGAGATGGGAGTGAAATTCAAACATCTAGGCGTCGTGGCTCGGCCAGGAAGATTGAGAAACTTGTTTTTTTAATTCTTGTAATTGCAAAACATGCCTGAAAATCATGAAACTTGGCATGGTGTCATGACATGGCACCAACATGCCGTGGTAATATTTTTGGCCGAATTGGGACAAGCTTTGGTGTAAGCTTCTTGCAAACCGGAGCTTTTCTCAAGAAGGCTCGTGGTTTCCGAGAGGGAACGTGTCACCTTCGTGTGCGAAACGATATACGTACACTGCCTTCTCCCGTCTTATTTGTTTACACAGCCAGATTAGACCAAATAGAAGTACCGTGCTAAATTTTGGAATTATTCCGGGCTCGTTTCGCTTGTTTTATACATTAGTTGAGTTTTTGGGTATTTAATGTGCATAATTCAAATTTGAACTACAAGCACATGCTCCAGTGCACCAAAGTTGTTTGAAAAATCACATGTGTGTCCTTGGGTGAATTTCTAGGTCCCATGCAAAAGATGGGAGTGAAATTGAAACATCTAGGCGTCGTGGCTCGGCCGGGAAGATTGAGAAACTTGTTTTTTTAATTCTTGTAATTCCAAAACACGCCTGAAAATCATGAAACTTGGCATGGTGTCATGACATGGCACCAACATGCCACGGTAATATTTTTGGCCGAATTGGGACAAGCTTTGGTGTAAGCTTCTTGCAAACCGGAGCTTTTCTCAATAAGGCTCGTGGTTTCCGAGAGGGAACGTGTCACCTTCGTGTGCTTAAACGACACATCGCATACTGCCTTCTCCCGTCTTATTTGTTTACACAGCCAGATTAGACCAAATAGAAGTACCGTGCTAAATTTTGGAATTATTCCGGGCTCGTTTCGCTTGTTTTATACATTAGTTGAGTTTTTGGGTATTTAATGTGCATAATTCAAATTTGAACTACATGCACATGCTCCAGTGCACCGAAGTTGTTTGAAAAATCACATGTGTGTCCTTGGGTGAATTTCTAGGTCCCATGCAAGAGATTGGAGTGAAATTCAAACATCTGGGCGTCGTGGCTTGGCCGGAAATATTGAGAAACTTGGTTTTTTAATTCCTGTAATTCCAAAACACACCTGAAAATCATGGAACTTGGCATGGTGTCATGACATGGCACCAACATGCTGCAGTAATATTTTTGGCCGAATTTGGACAAGCTTTGGTGTAAACTTCTTGCAAACCGGAGCTTCCCAGAAGAAGGCTCGTGTTTCCGAGAGAACGTGTCACCTCCGTCTGCGAAACGACATACGTACACTACCATCTCCCGCCTTATATTTTTACATGGCCAGGTTAGACCAAATAGAAGTGCCGTGCTAAATTTTGGAATTATTCCCGACTCGTTTCGCCTATTTTATACATCAATTGAGATTCTGGGCATTTAATGTGCATAATTCAAATTTGAACTACAAGCACATGCACTAGTGCAACAAAGTTGTTTGAAAAATCACATGTGTATCCTTGGGTGAATTTCTAGGTCCCATGCAAGAGATGGGAGTGAAATTCAAACATCTGGGCGTCGTGGCTCGGCCAGGAAGATTGAGAAACTTGGTTTTTTAATTCTTGTAATTCCAAAACACGCCTGAAAATCATGAAACTTGGCATGGTGTCATGACATGGCACCAACATGCTGCAGTAATATTTTTGGCCGAATTGGGACAAGCTTTGGTGTAAGCTTCTTGCAAACCGGAGCTTCCCTCAAGAAGGCTCGTGATTCCGAGAGGGAACGTGTGTCAGCTCCGTGTGCGAAATGACATACGTACACTGCCTTCACCCGCCTTATTTTTTTACACGGCCAGATTAGACCAAGTAGAAGTACCGTGCAAAATTTTTGAATTATTTCATGCTCGTTTCGCCTTTATTATACATTAATTGAGTTTCTGGGCATTTAATGTGCATAATTCAAATTTGAACTACAAGCACATGCTCCAGTGCACCAAAGTTGTTTGAAAAATCACATGTGTGTCCTTGGGTGAATTTCTAGGTCCCATGCAAGAGATGTGAGTGAAATTAAAACATCTGGGCGCCGTGGCTCGACCGGGAAGATTGAGAAAGTTGGTTTTTTAATTCTTGTAATTCCAAAACACGCTTGAAATCATGAAACTTGGCATGGTGTCATGACATGGCACCAACATGCTGCGGTAATATTATTGGCCGAATAGGGACAAGCTTTGGTGTAAGCTTCTAGCAAACCGGAGCTTCCCTCAAGAAGGCTCGTGGTTTCCGAGTGGGAACATGTCACCTCCGTGTGCGAAACGACATACGTATACTGCCTTCTCCCGTCTTATTTTTTTACACAGCCAGGTTAGACCAAATAGAAGTACCGTGCTAAATTTTGGAATTATTTCGGGCTCGTTTCGCTTGTTTTATACATTAGTTGAGTTTCTGGGCATTTAATGTGCATAATTCAAATTTGAACTACAAGCACATGCTCCAGTGCAACAAAGTTGTTTGAAAAATCGCATGTGTGTCCTTGGGTGAATTTCTAGGTCCCATGGAAGAGATGGGAGTGAAATTCAAACATATGGGCGTCGTGGCTCGGCCGGGAAGATTGAGAAACTTGGTTTTTTAATTCTTTTAATTCCAAAACACGCCTGAAAATCATGAAACTTGGCATGGTGTCATGACATCGCACCAACATACTGCGGTAATATTTTTGGCCGAATTGGGACAAGCTTTGGTGTAAGCTTCTTGCAAACCGGAGCTTCCCTCAAGAAGGCTCGTGGTTCCGAGAGGGAACACGTGTCAGCTCTGTGTGCGAAATGACATACGTACACTGCCTTCACCCGCCTTATTTTTTTACACGGCCAGATTAGACCAAGTAGAAGTACCATGCTAAATTTTGGAATTATTCCGTGCTCGTTTCGCCTTTATTATACATTAATTGAGTTTCTGGGCATTTAATGTGCATAATTCAAATTTGAACTACAAGCACATGCTCCAGTGCACCAAAGTTGTTTGAAAAATCACATGTGTGTCCTTGGGTGAATTTCTAGGTCCCATGCAAGAGATGGCAGTGAAATTAAAACATCTGGGCGTCGTGGCTCGACCGGGAGATTGAGAAACTTGGTTTTTTAATTCTTGTAATTCCAAAACACGCCTGGAATCATGAAACTTGGCATGGTGTCATGACATGGCACCAACATGCTGCGATAATATTATTGGCCGAATAGGGACAAGCTTTGGTGTAAGCTTCTTGCAAATCGGAGCTTCCCTCAAGAAGGCTCGTGGTTTCCGAGAGGGAACATGTCACCTCCGTGTGCGAAACGACATACGTATACTGCCTTCTCCCGTCTTATTTTTTTACACAGCCAGGTTAGACCAAATAGAAGTACCGTGCTAAATTTTGGAATTATCCCGGGCTCGTTTCGCTAGTTTTATACATTAGTTGACTTTCTGGGCATTTAATGTGCATAATTCAAATTTGAACTACAAGCACATGCTTCAGTGCAACAAAGTTGTTTGAAAAATCACATGTGTGTCCTTGGGTGAATTTCTAGGTCCCATGGAAGAGATGGGAGTGAAATTCAAACATCTGGGCGTCGTGGCTCGGCCAGGAAGATTGAGAAACTTGGTTTTTTAATTCTTGTAATTCCAAAACACGCCTGAAAATCATGAAACTTGGCATGGTGTCATGACATGGCACCAACATGCTGCAGTAATATTTTTGGCCGAATTGGGACAAGCTTTGGTGGAAGCTTCTTGCAAACCGGAGCTTCCCTCAAGAAGGCTCGTTGTTTCCGAGAGGGAACGTGTCACCTCCGTGTGCAAAACAACATACATACACTGCCTTCTCCCGTCTTATTTTTTACACAGCCAGATTAGACCAAATAGAAGTACCGTGCTAAATTTTGGAATTATTCCGGGCTCGTTTCGCTTGTTTTATACATTAGTTGAGTTTCTGGGCATTTAATGTGCATAATTCAAATTTGAACTACAAGCACATGCTCCAGTGCACCAAAGTTGTTTGAAAAATCACATGTGTGTCCTTGGGTGAATTTCTAGGTCCCATGCAAGAGATGGGAGTGAAATTCAAACATCTGGGCGTCGTGGCTCGGCCGGGAAGATTGAGAAACTTGGTTTTTTTAATTCTTGTAATTCCAAAACACGCCTGAAAATCATGAAACTTGGCATGGTGTCATGACACGGCACCAACATGCTGCGGTAATATTTTTGGCCAAATTGGGACATGCTTTGGTGTAAGCTTCTTGCAAACCGGTGCTTCCCTCAAGAAGGCTCGTGGTTTCCGAGAGGGAACGTGTCACCTCCGTGTGCGAAACGACATACGTACACTGCCTTCTCCCGTCTTATTTTTTTACACAGCCAGATTAGACCAAATAGAAGTACCGTGCTAAATTTTGGAATTATTCCGGGCTCGTTTCACTTGTTTTATACATTAGTTGAGTTTCTGGGCATTCAACGTGCATAATTCAAATTTGAACTACAAGCACATGCTCCAGTGCACCGAAGTTGTTTGAAAAATCACATGTGTGTCCTTGGGTGAATTTCTAGGTCCCATGCAAGAGATGCGAGTGAAATTCAAACATCTGGGCGTCGTGGCTCGGCCGGAAATATTGAGAAACTTGGTTTTTTTAATTCCTGTAATTCCAAAACACGCCTGAAAATCATGAAACTTTGCATGGTGTCATGACATGGCACCAACATGCTGCGGTAATATTTTTGGCCGAATTGGGACAAGCTTTGATGTAAGCTTCTTGCGAACCGGAGCTGCCCTCAAGAAGGCTCGTGGTTCCGAGAGAGAACGTGTCACCTCCATCTGCGAAACGACATACGTACACTACCATCTCCCGCCTTACATTTTTACACAGCCAGATTAGACCAAATAGAAGTACCGTGCTAAATTTTGGAATTATTCCGGGCTCGTTTCGCCTGTTTTATACATTAATTGAGTTTTTGGGCATTTAATGTGCATAATTTGAATTTGAACTACAAGCACATGCTCCAGAGCACCCAAGTTGTTTCAAAAATCACATGTGTGTTGTTGGGTGAATTTCTAGGTCCCATGCAAGAGATGGAAGTGAATTTCAAACATCTGGGCGTCGTGGCTCGGCCGGGAAGATGGAGAAACTTGGTTTTTTAATTCTTGTAATTCCAAAACACGCCTGAAAATCATGAAACTTGGCATGGTGTCATGACATGGCACCAACATGTTGCGGTAATATTTTTGGCCGAATTGGGACAAGCTTTGGTGTAAGCTTCTTGGAAACCGGAGCTTCCCTCAAGAAGGCTCGTGGTTCCGGGAGGAAACGTGTGTCACCTCCGTGTGCGAAACGACATACGTACACTGCCTTCTCCCGCCTTATTTTTTTACACAGCCAGATTAGACCAAATAGAAGTACCGTGCTAAATTTTGGAATTATTCCGGGCTCGTTTCTCCTTTTTTATACATTAATTTAGTTTCTGGGCATTTAATGTGCATAATTCAAATTTGAACTATAAGCACATGCTCCAGTGCACCGAAGTTGTTTGAAAAATCACATGTGTGTCCTTGGGTGAATTTCTAGGTCCCATGCAAGAGATGGGAGTGAAATTCAAACATCTGGATGTCGTGGCTCGGCAGGTAAGATTGAGAAACTTGGTTTTTTAATTCCTCTAATTTTAAAACGCGCTTGAAAATCATGAAACTTGGCATGGTGTCATGACATGGCAGCAACATGCTGCGGTAATATTTTTGGCCGAATTGGGACAAGCTTTGGTGTAAGCTTCTTGCAAATCGGAGCTTCCCTCAAGAAGGCTCGTGGTTCCGAGAGGGAACGCGTGTCAGCTCCGTGTGCGAAATGACATACGTACACTACCTTCTCCCGCCTTACTTTTGTACACAACCAGATTAGACCAAATAGAAGTACCGTGCTAAATTTTGGAATTATTCCGGGCTTGTTTCGCCTTTTTTATACATTAATTGACTTTTTGGGCATTTAATGTGCATAATTCAAATTTGAACTACAAGCACATGCTCCAGTGCACCAAAGTTGTTTGAAAAATCACATGTGTGTCCTTGGGTGAATTCCAAGGTCCCATGCAAGAGATGGGAGTGAAATTCAAACATCTGTGCGTCGTGGCTCGGTCGGAAAGATTGAGAAACTTGGTTTTTTAATTCCTGGAATTCCAAAACACACCTGAAAATCATGAAACTTGGCATGGTCTCATGACATGGCACCAACATGCTGTGGTAATTTTTCTTTCCGATTTGCGAAGGCCCACACGTTAACAATCAACAAAGTCATTTTGGAACAAGTGATGTCACGTTACAAATTGGAAACACAAGTGAAAGGATCGATATAGTTGACTAGAGGGGGGTGGTGAATAGGAAACTAACAATTTTTAGCTTTTCTTTACCAAATTAAACTTTGCATCAAAGTAAGTTGTCTAGATATGCAACTAGGTGGACAACCTATATGATGCAACAATCACAAGCACACAAGCACGCAATGAATATAACACAAATAAGCTTGCACAAGTAAAGGGATGCGATAACCAAGAGTGGAGCCGGTGGAGACGAGGATGTGTTACCGAAGTTCCTTCCTTTTGAGGGGAAGTACATCTCCGTTAGAGCAGTGTGGAGGCACAATGCTCCCCAAGAAGCCACTAGGGCCACCGTATTCTCCTCACGCCCTCACACAATGCGAGATGCCGTGATTCCACTATTGGTGCCCTTGAAGGCGGCGACCGAACCTTTACATACAAGGTTGGGGCAATCTCCACAACTTAATTGGAGGCTCCCAACGACACCACGAAGCTTCACCACAATGGACTATGGCTCCGCGGTGACCTCAACTGTCTAGGGTGCTCAAATACCCAAGAGTAACAAGATCCGTAAGGGATTAGTGGGGGGAATCAAATTTCTCTTGGTGGAAGTGTAGATCGGGGCCTTCTCAACCACTCCCGAGCAAATCAACAAGTTTGATTGGCTAGGGAGTGAGATCGGGCGAAAATGGAGCTTGGAGCAACAATGGAGCTTAGGGTTGAAAGAGGTAGTCAACTAAAGGTAGGAGACGACCCTTTTATAGTAGTGGACGAAATCCAACCATTATCCACTTAACCAGCCCGCGACACGTGGTACTACCGCTCCAGGGGCGCGGTACTACCGCAAGGCCGCGCGGTACTACCGTGGGCCACTGCAAGACTACTTGATGGCAATGGGGCTACAAAAGAGCGAGCTGACGGGGCGATCTGATTGGCACTTAGTGGGCATTGGAGTGGAAGCCGGCTTGACATCTCTTGAGCATGTCTTGAGTGTATTTGGCTTGGTTAATGAAGGTACCTTCTCTTCTTTGCTTCACTTCGAAACCTAGAAAGAACTTCAACTCTCCCATGGAAGACATCTTGAACTTTGAGGTCATGAGTGCGGCAAATTCATCATTGAAAGCTTTGTTAGGGGAACCAAAGATAATGTCATCAACATATAGTTGGCACACAAACAACTCCCCTTTGACCTTCTTAGTAAAAAGAGTGGGATCGATGAGCCCAACTTCAAACCCGCGATCTTGTAGCAACTCGGTAAGGTGGTCATACCACGCACGTGGGGCTTGTTTAAGGCCATAGAGTGCCTTATCGAGTTGATACACATGATCAGGAATGTAGGGATCCTCGAACCCGGGGGGTTGCTTGTTGTAAACCAACTCATTAATTGGACCATTAAGAAAATCACTCTTCACATCCATTTGTTGCAACTTAAAGTTGTGATGAGAAGCATAAGCAATCAACAAATGAATGGATTCAAGACGAGCAACGGGAGCAAAGGTTTCACCGTAGTCGATACCCTCGACTTGGGAGTACCCTTGTGCCACCAATCTTGCCTTGTTGCGAATGATGGTCTCATGAGCATGTTGTTTGTTCTTGAAAATCCACTTGGTCCCAATGACATTGTGGTTCCCCGTTGGCCTTGGCACCAACCTCCACACCTTGTTGTACTCGAAGTTGTTGAGTTCTTCATGCATGTCATTAAGCCAATCTGGATCTTCGAGTGCTTCATATACCTTTTGGGGTTCAACACAAGAAACAAACGCGTGATGTTCACAATAGTTTGCCAATTGTCTACGAGTGCTTACCCCCTTTTGGATGCTTCCAAGTACATTCTTCATGAGATGACCCTTGGTGGTGAGCTTGGAAGAAATCTTGGCGGCACGACGCTCTAATTCCTCCTCGGTGGTGAGTTGAGGAGCGGTCACTTGATCATCTTGAGCGCCGTCTTGAGCATGTTCTTGATCTTGAACTTGCTCGGGGGAGAGAACTTGGCCTTGGGCATCACTTGGTGTGTCAACATCGTCTTGAGCATGATCTTGCCCTTGGTCTTGTTCATGAGGTTGAGGGCCTTCACTTTGTTCTTCGGAAGCGTGTGGGCCTTGGGTTGGTGATGGCTCCACTTGAGTGGAGCATTGTCCTTCTACTTCGGCCACAAGGGGTTCCTCAACGGGTAGGATAAAACCAACACCCATTCTTCTTATGGCTTGAGGAGGAATTTCATCACCTACATCACAAGTGCCACTTTGCTCCACTTGGGAGCCATTATTCTCATGAAACTCCACGTTACACGTCTCCTCAATAAGTCCCGTGGATTTATTGAGGACACGGTAAGCATGAGAGTTTGTAGCATAACCAACAAATATGCCCTCATAAGCTCTAGCTTCAAACTTAGACAACCGAACACCTTTCTTGAGAATGAAACACTTACACCGAACACTCGAAAGTACTTGAGGTTGGGCTTGTTACCGTGAGTATCTCATATGGAGTCTTGTTCAAGCCCTCATGAGGTATAGCCGATTGGATGCATGACATGCGGTGTTGATGGCTTCGGCCCAAAAGTTGTATGGAGACTTGAACTCCGCCATCATGGTCCTTGCCGCATCCATCAACGTCCGGTTCTTCCTCTCCGCGACACCGTTTTGTTGAGGGGTGTGGGGTGCAGAATATTGATGCTTGATCCCCTCATCACTAAGAAACTCATCCGAGGTGTAGTTCTTGAACTCGGTGCTGTTGTCACTTCTTATAGTCAAGATATTTGCATTGTATTGACGTTGTGCTTCATTTGCGAAGTCAATGACGGTTTGTTGGGTCTCGCTCTTCCTCTTGAAGAAATACACCCAAGTATATCTTGAGTAGTCATCCACAATCACCAAGCAATACTTCCTACCCCCAAGACTATCAAAGGATGGAGGCCCAAAGAGATCCAAGTGAAGGAGCTCCAAAGGCCTCTTCGAGTAAATGATAGTGATGGGAGGGTGAGCCTTTTCATGAAGCTTTCCTTCGATACAAGCACTGCGTGCATGATCTTTAGCAAAACTAACATTTTTTAGTCCACGGGCATGGTGCCCCTTGAGAAGACTTTGCATTGATCTCATATTGACATGTGACATGGGCTAGACGGCGATGCCAAAGCCATCCCACATCAACTTTAGCCATTAGGCATGTCGTGGTCTTAGTGGGTACCTCCGAAAAGTTAATCACATAGAGACCGTTCTCGACATGCCCAACAAAGGCTACTTTAAGAGTCTTGCTCCACAAGAGGGCCACGGTATCAATATCAAAGAAAGTGGCAAAGCCCATGATTGCAAGTTGACGAACGGAAAGTAAATTGTATGCAAGGGACTCCACAAGCATGACCTTCTCGATCGTGAGATCATGAGAAATGACAACCTTGCCGAGTCCCAATACCTTAGAAGACGAGGCATCACCACACTCGGCATTGGTGGGCATAGAAGGAATCTTGTGCATGTCCACCACCAAGTCCTTGCTTCCGGTCATATGATTTGTAGCTCCACTATCGAGCAACCATGATCCCCCACCGGAAGCAAACACCTACAAGAGATCAATGCTTGATTTTAGGTACCCACTTTGTAATGGGTCCTTTGATGTTAGTAACAAGGGTCTTAGGAACCCAAATAGACCATTCAATGTACTCATGAGGAGAGCCAAGAAATTTGGCATAAACGTGCCCATCACTAGCACGGCATAACACATAAGAGGGATTAAAGGGCTTTGTTGGGAGGGGTGGCATTGCCCTTCTTGACGTCGCCACCCTTTGCGTTGTTCTTCTTCTCCTTGGAAGCACCCTCTCCCTCCCTCACAAAAGTTTGCTTGAGAGGAGGAGGTTGTTTGGTCTTGTCATTCTTCTTCTTGTTCTTGGGCTTGGGTGCGAACCCAATCCCCTCCTTGGCCAGAACTTCCTTTTGATTACTCAAAAGGTCGTTGAGGTTCTTCTCACCTTGGATGCATGTAACAAGGCCTTTCTCAAGTTGCTCCTTCAACTTAGCATTCTCCTCAACAAGATGCACATGCTCACAACAAGGGTTAGTAGCATTTGCATTATCAATCAACACCATATGAGGAAAAGTGGCTTTCTCCTTGGTTAGCTTCACTTGGAGTTGATCATGAGACTCTTTGAGGCTAGCATGAACACCCTTCAAGACTTTGTGAACCTTGTCGAGAATGTCAAACTCCTCGTTGAGTCTAGCAAGATCAACCCCAAGCTTCGCCTTCTCGGAGCTTAGCACACGAGACACAACAAGAGCATGATCAAGATCTTTCTTTAATTTAGCATGATCATCGTTGTATGACTCCTCAAGAGCCAAACGAAGACCACACTCTTCCTCAAGAGCATTGGAAAGATCCGAAATCTCATCGGCATAGTCACGACTATGCCCCTCCATCTTAGAGACAGTTTCTTCGTGAGCCTCGATCATGTCATTGGCTTCACCAAGTTGTTCCAAGAGAGCAACGAAGTGCTTCTTGGATTTGCCCTTGAGTTTACCCATAAAGGCCTCAAACTCATTCTCCTCCACATTATTTCCCTCATGTTCATCAATGCAATCCATCGAAGAAGAATGATTGATGATGGTAGTTTTGATGTTGGGGGTTACCTTGTTGGTGGCTTTAGCCATGAGGCACTTGGCGATGATGCTCTCATTGGGTGAGTCGAAGAGAGACACCCGAGGAGTCGTCGCAATGGCAATGGAGGCCATGGCAATCGACTCACGATCTTCATCATCATCATCCTCATTGTACTCTTCTTGTACCACCAAAGCCTTGTGAGGAGTCTTCTTGGTGAAGTTACTCTTGTTGGGGAAAGACTTGGTCTTGTCCTTACGGATGAGCTTGCCACCATTGTCTTCCCTCTTCTCTTACGGGCACTCCGCAACAAAATGACTCACATTGCCACAATTGAAGCAAGTCCTCACTCGCTTGCCCTTTGCGCCACTTGAGCTGCTCTTGTTGAAGTTGGGCCTTGAGTTCTTCTTGCTCCAAAATTGCCTTGAAGCAAGGGCCATGTGTTCATGATAGGCATACTTCGTATCTTCGAGGTTGCTCTCCTCTTCTTCCTCCTCTTCTTCTTCTTCGACACAAACCTTAGCCTTCAATGCAAGGTTGGGCTTCTTTGCTCTTTGGGAGCGAAGCACCACATTGTCGGCGGTCTTGTCCAATATGCTCATAGCCACAAACTCATCCAACACATCACTTGAGGACAAGGTGTGAAAGTCCGGCCTTTGACGGATGACGGAGGACATGGCTTTGTGGTAGGGCATCATTGCCTTGAGAAATTTGCGCTTGATCCAATTGTCATCCGTGTCCTTACTTCCATGATCCCGTAGAGAGACCGCGAGCTTGTAACTCTCCTATAGAGCTCACGAGGTTCTTCATCTTCTTTCATTGCAAACTCATCGGCTTCATCTTGTACCACTTCATAATTGGAACATTGAATGCTTGCGCTTCCCCGATAGAGGGAAACCACTTTGTGCCAAGCTTCTTTGGCCAATGAGTAGGGCCGAAGATGCGGGAGGTCTTCGGGAAGGATTGCTTCTTGGATGATGAAGAGAGCATTTTCATTGAATTGATCATCCAAGGCTTCTCTAGGAGTGAAGTTGCTCCGGTCATGCAGATAAAAACCTTCTTCAATGATTCTCCAAAGGTTAGTTTCACATGATTTAAATGACGCTTAAAACGATAGACCCAAGAATCAAAATCCTCCTTTTTATCAATCTTGGGGGGAGGATCGGCATGATTCAAATGAGTAGAAGGAATCGGTCCACCATAAACGGGTGGAGGTTGCACATGGGCAAAGATGCCGGTGCCATTCTTACCACTAGACATAGGAGCTTTCTCACTAGTAGCTTCCCCCTTGCCGGGGTTAGCATCCGTCTCCGTGTTGGCGGGATCACCCACTTTCACGGGCACGGTGGAAAGTTTAAGCCCTTCTAAGAATTCCTTAAACATGTCTTTGACCTCGGTAGACCGAGATGGTTTTCAATGTGTCCAACGCCACATTGAATTCCTTACGTGAGATCGAGTTACCCCCATCTCCCATAGAAGATATCGGATTCGCACCGGAGTGCTCTCCTACATCATCTACCATGTCAACCATACTCTTCAGACGATAAAGTCCTTAAAAAGAGACGAGGCTCTGATACCAATTGAAAGGATCGATATAGTTGACTAGAGGGGGGGGGGTGTAAATAGGCAACTAACAATTTTTAGCTTTTCTTTACCAAATTAAACTTTGCATCAAAGTAAGTTGTCTAGATATGCAACTAGGTGGACAACCTATATGATGCAACAATCACAAGCACACAAGCACGCAATGAATATAACACAAATAAGCTTGCACAAGTAAAGGGATGAGATAACCAAGAGTGGAGCCGGTGGAGACAAGGATGTGTTACCGAAGTTCCTTCCTTTTGAGGGGAAGTACGTCTCCGTTAGAGCGGTGTGGAGGCACAATGCTCCCCAAGAAGCCACTAGGGCCACCGTATTCTCCTCACGCCCTCACACAATGCGAGATGCCGTGATTCCACTATTGGTGCCCTTGAAGGCGGCGACCGAACCTTTACAAACAAGGTTGGGGAAATCTCCACAACTTAATTGGAGGCTCCCAACGACACCACGAAGCTTCACCACAATGGACTATGGCTCCACGCTGACCTCAACCGTCTAGGGTGCTCAAACACGCAAGAGTAACAAGATACGCAAGGGATTAGTGGGGGGAATCAAATTTCTCTTGGTGGAAGTGTAGATCGGGGCCTTCTCAACCACTCCCGAGCAAATCAACAAGTTTGATTGGCTAGGGAGTGAGATCGGGCGAAAATGGAGCTTGGAGCAACAATGGAGCTTAGGGTTGAAAGAGGTAGTCAACTAAAGGTAGGAGACGACCCTTTTATAGTAGTAGACGAAATCCAACCGTTATCCACTTAACCAGCCCGCGACACATGGTACTACCGCTCCAGGGGCGCGGTACTACCGCAAGGCCGCGCGGTACTACCATGGGCCACCACAGTACTACCACAGCAGCAGCGGGGGCTACAGCAAGCCTGACAGGGGGCAGTACTACCGCGAGCGCGGTACTCCCGCTCCCTCCTTGCGGTACTACCGCAAGGCAGGGAAGCCCTAGCCTGGGAAGGGCGCGGATGGATAAAATTACATCCGTGCCTACTTCCGCTGGAAAACGAACGGTGCAAAAACCTGACGCGGTACTACCGCTGGAGAGTAGTACTATCGCGTGGCTGCTGGATCAGACCGCGCACGGTACTACCGCGCACAAGGCACGGTACTACCGCGGAGGCGCGGATGTAAAAATTTACATCCGCCCCTACTACCGCAACGCAACGGTACTTGGCTTGGGGGCCACAGTAGTACGGCTCCAGAGGAGCGGTACTACCGTGGGCTCCCGTGGTACTACCGCGCCTGAGCCACGGTACTACCGCAAGTGCCTGCGGTACTACCGCTCCAAGGAGCAGTACTACCGCAAGCACAACAATAGCAGCCAAGGCAATCACAAAGAGGATAAACGGGGGATGCTCCATAGTGCAAGGGAAAGGTGGAGACAAGGAAGGGAACATGTACGTGATGATTCCACCCAAACCTTTCCGACGCGGACCCCCTCTTAATAGTACGGCTTTCCTACGACTCAAATCCACCAAAAAAGAAACGTAGAGAAACGCCGTCTTCAATAGTCTTCGAGGGGCACCAAACCGTCTTGTACCTAGTGAAGAAATGTTTGAGAAACTTAAAGGCAGACGATTAGTCCGCAAAAGCATTGTCATCAATCACCAAAACACCTAAGGGATAAATATGCACTTACAACAAGTATTATTGAAACCATGGGCGTTCGACTTACCAATTACGTGCGGCCATGCGTCCCCTTTTTTAATTATCTAGGAAGTGTCGTGCGGGGTAGACATTTGAGTATGGGAGGCGTGTGATCAGACCCCTGCGTGTGCTCATCGGGAGGAGAGCCCTTTGACCGCTACCTGCCGCGCACCTCCCTCCCAACGTCTCCATTAATGGCGCCCGAACACTTGTTCTACGGAGTTATATGTCTCACTGGACTGAGATTTAAGAGAGAAAAATGAAAATCTAAAAAGAAAGTTTTGCACGGATCTTGATGTAAGATCTGATGGACCTATATAGCATCGACTACGACTTATAGTAAGCATGATGAATATAAGGACGATGATAGTGTATAATAATTGTCTTACATATTTAGAAACATAATTAAAAAAGCCACACACGGCAACGCCCGAAATACACAAGGGAGAAGAAGGAAGACAACGATCTGGCTCGTTGATCTCTACTTTCTTGATGCGTTGCTGCAGGCTGCGGGAACTAGTCTCCGCGGCGAGCGACGCGGAGCTCTTTCTTGTCCTCAAGATGCTGCTTGAGAGCATCCACGGATTCCTCCACCAGCCTTCTGCGCTCGATGCGCAGCTTGTTATTCTCGTCCATAAGTTTCTCAATGATGACGCCGGTCCTCTTCAACTAGGCAGTGGTCTGCTCCTGCTGCTTCGCACTTCCGACGATCTTCACCCTCAGCAGGTCGCGCTCGGCCCGGAGCTTCGCATCGCTCTCATTTACTTGCCGGATGACGTCGGTAGACTGTTCAAACGAGGCTTGCAGGTCATCCTGCAACCTTACCCACCTAGAGATCTGATCCATCTGCCTATGGACGAGGGCAGGCATGCGCCTGTAAGAGTTCTCGCCTGCCCGCGAGGCATTTTCCCAGGCCACCGCGTCAAGGGAGGACATCTCTGCTGCATTCGCGGCGCGGCGGGACATCTCTTCTGCTTCTGCGACGTGGCCGGACCAGTCTGCTGCATCGACGGCGCCGCGGGTCCTCCGTGCTGCTTCGGCGGCGCGGCGGGACCTCTCTGCTGCTATGACCGTGTGACGGGACATGTTGGCTGCTATCGCGGCGAGGCGGGACATCTCTCATGCTCTCGCTTCTAGGCTCGCCTCTCCCTGGTCACAATCTCTCAACCCAGAACTCACGCTGGCCATGGCGGACGCAAGGGAACGATGATGAATGACTTGTTTGTTTTTGACTTTTTGTGGATGAGGAGTTGAGGAGGAATCTGCAGTCATCTTGGAGTAGTAGTATTTATAACCGTGTAGTAATACGCTCCTAAGTGGGAAACCGTTTAGGTTTTGATCAGCGTGAACAGGTTTGCAATTTGGAATGTGACGGGACGCATGCTCAAAATTTACTGACGGTTATAAGTGCGGCACTATTCCCGAAAGGCGAACGTGGGCACGTACGCCTTCTCGGCCGCGTACGTGGCGTTTGCACCATAGGGTGCACTGCAATAGGCAATGTCAGCACACGTCTTTTAATTAGAATGGGTGTACCCGTCTAGCGCACACACGTTGATCTATCTAACTGTTTCAGTTTGTTGTGGCTAATCACGAACAGTTCATCCATGTGAAGTGTATGCCATCAATCACAGACACTTTGATCTGGCTTACCCCGTTTCTATTTGTTGCCTAATCGCAAACAGTTAATCCTTCTAAAGCATATGCCCTCAATCACACACACCTTGATCTGGCTGACCATTTCTTTTGTGTTGCCTAATCACAAACAGTTCATCCAAGTGAACCGTATGCTGTATATCGCACACACCTTCATCTGGCTGCCCGTTTCTTTTGTGTTGCCTAATCACAGACAGTTCATATGAGTGAAC
This sequence comes from Aegilops longissima, assembly GCA_021605205.1. Lineage (NCBI taxonomy): Eukaryota > Viridiplantae > Streptophyta > Magnoliopsida > Poales > Poaceae > Aegilops > Aegilops longissima. Next base: position 552,571,553 of record CM038682.1, read on the forward strand.
CGTATGCTCTATATCGCACACGCCTTCATCAGGCTGCCCGTTTCTTTTGTACCGCCTCATCGCAAACAGTTCATTGGACTGAACAGTATGCCCTGGATCGCACACGCAACTAAAATCTGAACCGTGTTTGATGCATCCTCCATCGCAAACGTTTTCACCTTTTTTGACGGTTTTCATACAACATCGTTTTGCGATTATGGCATCACACATAGTTCCTCGAAGGGTCTCTGATCGTAGTGTCGCGTTAGCAGCATCCTATAGTAGTGTCGTGATGCTGAAATCGGCGCAGGTAGAAATCAAGAAAGAGCATCAAGTGTTGATGGTTAACAAGACCACTAGTTTCAAGAAAAGGAAATAAAGGGAACTTCAAGAAGAACGGCAAGCAAGTTACCACTCCCGAGAAGAAGCCCAAAGCTAGACCCAAGCCTGAAACTGCGTGCTTCTACTTCAAAGGGATTGGTCACTAGAAGCAGAACTACCCCAAGTATTTGGCTGATAAGAAGGATGGCAAAGTGAACAGAGGTATATTTGATATACATGTTATTGATGTGTACCTTACTAGTGCTCGTAGTATCCCCTGGGTATTTGATACTTTCACAGCCCTAGAGCTTGCTTGTAACTAGTGGCATTGCATCCATGCATCATGTTCAAACTTATTGAAAATTGAGATGGGGATTGCCTAAACCCTAGCATTAAAGGAATTCAAATAGGTTCAACCAAAAATATTTTTCAGTGAATTCAAATAACTTTAGAAAATGTTCATCATTTCTGGAAAAATGCTATAAACCATAACCAGAGGTGCTGCACATTTTCATGACATATTTGGTCACTGGATTAAATCATATGGTATTTGCATTTGGGCATTTAATTATTAAATAATATTTTAAATGCTCAAATAATCACAAACTGAAATGTTTGTTGTTGGAAATATTCCAAACAGTGACATTGAGCAGTTTCATGATTTTTGGAAACGTTTTAGTATTTATAATAAAGCCAAACATAATTACAGAAAATAGAAAATGGAATTAAAAAAAAGAGAGAGAGAAGAGGCCACCAGGCCACCTACCTAACCTACCTGGCGGCCCAGCTGCGGCCCAGCACTGTTGGCCCAGCCCAGCAGGCGCCCCCACCATCTTCAACCTCCTGCCAAGTGGCGGGAGGGCGTGGTCACCGCGCGTGGGCACGTGCCCTGGCCACCTCCTCCCTCCCAGCCTGCCTGGCTCCTCCTCGACACCTCGGAGACGCCACGCAGCCCCCCTGGCCCCCTCTCACTCTCTCTCGAACGCTCTCCCCTCCTCCGCTCTCTCCCCGCACGCGCCCGAGCGGAGCCGTCGCCGCCGCTTGCCCGTTTTCGCGGCCACCGGCCACCCCACGCAACCCCGAGGTGCCCAAGAGCTCCGCCTAGCACCCCTCGTCCTCCTCGTCGAGCTGTGCAACGCCGGACTTCCCCGAGCGTCTCCACGCCGTCGTCTTCACCGTCGGGCACCGGAGATCGTCGCTGCCGATTCGTCGTCCACAGAACCTCCCCGAGCTCGCTGACCCCCTCTCCGACCCCGCTGTGAGCTCCCCTTCCTCTCCCCCTAGTTCTCGTGCTCGTTTGACCTCCATAGCCGCCGTTTCCACCTTACCCGAAAACTCCCCGCCGCTGGCCATGGCGCCGTCGTGGCTAGAGCCACAATGGCTCGAAGCCAACCACACTTTTGTGCTCAGCGCAGCACCAGGAGCCTGTAGCCACCATCCGCTCCTCCTCCCATGCACCGTAGCGTCAAACCCGACCCCGCCCGAACTCCGGTCGCCGCCAAAGCTCGTCGCCGGCGAGATTCCGGCTGCCCCGTGACCACCTGTCTGGTCCATTAGATGCGCGAGTGCAAGAGCTCCTCCCGGTGCGCTCAAGCGCCAAACCACCGCCGAAGCTCAAATCCGAGCAGCGCCGCCGTCGTTTTGGTCGCCGCTGCCAGCTCGGCGATCGCCGACGTGGCCATCATTAGCGCTAACCCCGCGGCTAAACCACCCTTAGACATCGACGGCGGGCCCCGCATGGTCAAAGCACGGTCAACGGGATTAGCGCCTCGATCGACCGGTGGGTCCCAGCGTCGAGGTTTGACCTGGGCCGACACTGTTGATCCCATCGACATCACGGTGGATTTAACGCCGACGCGATTAATAATTTTTCGGATTTTAAATAATCTGAAAATTCCGAATATATCCAAAACTTCTAAAATTCATATAAAATCAACCGTAGCTCCAAATCAAATAAATTATATATGAAAAATGATCAGAAAAATCCAATCTATCCATCTGTACCATTTTCATGCATGTTAGAACAATTTATAGATACTGTTTAGGACAAATCAATTAAATGGCATTTGAATTTCACATATGGAGTTTGGATTTGAATCTTAGGTTCAAACCAACTTCATTTAACCTGTTGTTAGTTGCATTAGCTCAATCAACAACATGTTGCCATGTCATGATCATGCATCATATTGTGCATTGCATTGATTATGTTTTTCCTTGTTTGTCGGTGTTTGTCCCTCTCGATGAGCGGCGTCATCGAGCGATGAGTTCGATGACACCGATGAAGAACTATATTATCTTCAGAAGTGCCAGGCAAGCAAAACCCCCTTGTTCATTCCGATATAATCCCACTCTCTCGCTCCTGCTCTATTTTACTGCATTAGGACAACAACGACTCATGTGTTACTTGCTGCGGTAGCTGAACCCCTTTATCCTCTGCATGACCTGTCATTCCATAGTAATTAGATGAAACCCACTAGCATGAGTAGGAGTTGTTTGAGCCATGATGTGCCTACTCATTCATGCTTGTTTGTCATGCCTGCTATTGCTTAGAGTTGTGTCAGGTTTGATTCATCGGGAATGAATTGGAAAGTGGTGAACATGTCCTACTGTGTGTCAGCTAAGTGTGTGAACACGATTTGGTAAAGGTAGCGGTGAGAGGCCATGTAGGAGTACATGGTGGGTTGTCTCATTGCAGCCGTCCTCAGGAACTGAGTTCTGTGATTGTGATCCATGAACAGTTACTACCACATATTGGGCTCCGGGCGCTCCAAGCCCTCTTGACTTATTAATCAACTTGATCTCTGTCCAGGAGTTGCAACTAGTTTCTAGTGTTTGTAGGTAGTGTTAGTAGTCTACCAAGTGGCACCCGTGCAGGTGGGCTTGGGACAGACTAGGCACGATGTACGGTGTACCAAGTGGCACCCGGTTGGTGGGCTTGGGAACCCTGCTCACATCGTTTGGGGCCGTGGCGACACCCGGCCGGATCTCCTTGCGGATGGAACCCGAATAGGCGATAAACACTGGACGAGAGACTTGTGTGGTTAGTCGGTCGTGGCCGACTCCTCGCCCGGCTTCCGCTTGAAGGTTGCCGAGGTACATGGCGTGTCTGAGGAGATAAGTGGCGGCGTGTGTGAAGAAGTACACCCTGCGGGGTTATCATTATCTATTGAATAGCGGATTCCTCGGATATGGAAACTTGGACCCCTTGCATAGTTCATAGACAAGTGAAAGTGGATACTCTAAAACTCGCAAGATAAGCGTGAGTGCTATGGATGGCGTTCTCGTAGGTAGACGGGAGCGGATCCATAGTGGTGTATTGATATGGTGAATATGTGGACTCGTGTGCGCCACCTCAAAAGAGTTACTTGTAGTCGTAGTTCAGGATAGCCACCGAGTCAAAGCTGGCTTGCTGTAGTCAAACTCCACCACCCCCTTTTGATAATGATGCATATGTAGTTAGTTCTAATGTAAGTCTTGCTGAGTACATTTGTACTCACGTTTGCCTATCTTATGTTTTGCAGAGAGACGTCAGTCTCGCTAGTAGTTCTGAGTGAACTTCGACGTTTAGCTTGTTACCTCAGCTACGATCTTGTGCCCTCGGCAGGATCTGGTAGATAGTCAGGCTTCTCAGCCTTTTTCATTCGTAGATGTCTGTACTCAGACATGTTAAGATTCCGCTTGTGTTTTGACTTGTATGCTCTGAGTGTTGGGTCATGAGACCCATGTTTGTAATATCTCGCTCCTCGGAGCCTAATGAATAAATATTTGAGTCGTAGAGTTATGTTGTGATGCCATGTTGTATTTACACATATTGAGCATATTGTGTGTATGTTTGAAATGCTTGGTATGTGTGGGATCAGACAATCTAGTTGTTTATCCTTGGCAGCCTCTCATATGGGGAAATGTAGTCTAGTGCTTCCTGAGCGATAGTAGTCCGCTACAACCCGATTCATCGGAGTCCTGCTAGCCCAAAGACTACTGCTTTGGACACTTGATGGCGGCATGTGTTTCACTTCGTTCCTATGTCCGTCCTTCGAGGAAATGTCACGCGGTGATATTCGAGTCTGCCTAGCCTGCTACAGCCGGGATACGAGTCCTGTTAGCCCGGTGCTACAGCCCAATTCATACGTTGATGACCGACATGCTCGATGTGATTCATGTATGCCTGTCCCCATGGGTTAGTGCCGCTTTGGGTTCACGACTAGCCATGTCGGCCCGGTTCTCATCATATGGATGCTAGCGACACTATCATATACGTGAGCCAAAAGGCTAAACGGTCCCGGCCATGGTAAGGCGACACCGTAGGAATACCGTGCGTGAGGCCGCAAAGTGATATGAGGTGTTACCGGCTAGATCGATGTGACTTGGAATCGGGGGTCTGATAGCTTTGGTATCGAGCCCCTTTCTACTCAGAGGATTACCAAGCCAAACTGGTGAAGTTGTGTATAGAAATGCTTTAGTTATGTAGGGGAATTGATTGTGGAAGGGAACGTATGGCTCTTTTTACTGCTTATACCTCATGGCCTTCTGATCTGAGTCATCCTCTTCTCTTCTACGGGGGTTAAGAACTAGGCTTCTCATCTATCTATTAGGATGACGTGTTACTAATCCATAGGCTTATAGGATTGTTGGTTTTAAGCCCCAGTTCAGATTCTACTATTTCTGTATGTTAACTGTTGATCTCAGATTCTTGTTATGATGTTGTTGAGTGGTTATGCCACCATTTCTGCAGGATGTCTCAAATCATTTTGAGCATTTACAGCCGTTATGCTGTCCGAGTCATCCCAGGTCTCTAGATAGTCTGATGCATTTGCAAATCCTTTCCTTCCGTTCCCGATGTCCTTTTTGGTCAGAATAAGCACACTAATCGGTAAGTTGAGGTACTTTGTTGCCTCGGCGTAGATGTTGGAGCTATTATTATGACCCTAGGTGCTTAGGAAGTCACCTAGTAATTTAGCAATGTTTTTGTATCCCCAGTGTGATGATTCTGGCCATTATTCTTGAAAGCATCCCGTGATGTTCTTAGTTAGTAGGCATTCTATTCCTGGGTTCTTGAACCCGAGATTCACCCTACTTCATGTTGTTAGTATTTGCTAGTTCCTTTAGGATATTAGTAACTTTGCGATAGTCCTCGAGGTCCATGGTATTTCATTCTTCCACATACCATGAACCATCCTTGGCAGGAGTTCCTTTGAACCAAAAGGTCACAACAAGAGCGCTTTCGATGAGTTCCCCCTTCTATATTGTGACTCTGCCAGTTCTACCTTCTCCGCATGGGTTATCCGGAAGAAATGTTGAACTTTGCTCGACATACTAATCCATGCCTCCACAACTCGAAAAGTTATATGTTCCTTGAGTTGTCTCTCTTTAGTTGTATTCTGACTCTCGTCTGTCAATTGATAGTCAAGGGTATGCATGCATTCGTTTATCGATGCCTATTACTCTTGTGGTCCGTCAAGCCATTCTGTCTCGAATGACTTGGAGAAACAAACTCCAGTACCTCATCCATATCTAGGATTGGGTCAAAGTGGTTGTATTCCACAGATCAAATGCCAATCCAGCTTTTGATTCTATTCTACCCTGAAGTATTGCCATCTTATGTCAAGAATGTCATGGGAATTTCACAACCTCTTAGGAATTCTTGACGCAGTAATACTTCTTGCCATCATTGTTCATTCCTCGGATCCCGTGTTATTGTAACCGGAATGCCGACAAGTGTACCGTGATGTGCGAAATCAATACTCCTAGCAACTTCGTTGCTTGGTAGTTAAAGGACAATAATTTCGTTCTTAGCGTGTTAGTTATTGAATCATCATTCTAAGATAGACTGTGCTACCTAGTCCTTAGTTCTGGTGCACTCTTCGATCTATGAGTTAGGATTATTCAATCCCTTGCTTATTTGATCATATCGTCTTGCCCTAAAAAGCAAGATTGTTCTCGAGCTTAATAACGTATCGGTGGTTCGTGACTTTCCAAATATCTTCTTGGAAGTGTTACCGGGTTGTTTCCTGACTGTTATGTTGAGCTCGTGATCATGTTGGTTTTCTTCTAAACCCCCCATTCTCCAAGAATATGTGTTGGATACCCTGAGCTAGTTGGTTGAGCTAAACAACAACTTGGAGAGTTGGAAGATAACAACTTGTCCGACTTAGTTTATTTCAAGGGATATCTTTTTGTGAGTGTGTTGAAGAAAGATGATATCTCCATTGATTGGTCCTCGTGATCAGTTGTTGGATCTATTGCCTTGTCAGAACTTTGACTTGAGTATGGGCTATCGTCAAGTCAAATTAGAACCAACGATATTCGTAATGTTGTCTTACTCGTGGTTGATCCCTTGAGCATACACCATTACATCTTTTGGTCTGATCAATGCTATCACCATGTTCACATGATGGTGGAAGTCCAGTGATATGGAAATTCCGATGAGTTGTTGTTGAGCCCATCAACAGCATTTTGTCTCCCCCATGATTCATGTTGAACATCAACCTAGTGTTGGAAACTTTGTAAGCAATGCCTTCGTGTTCCGTTCATGAAGCTAATGCTTGGATGGAAGAAGTGACTTCCTTTAATTCACGTGCATTAGGTGCAAGTTGCCGCCATGAATTTGAGAAAGGTTTGTTTTGTTTCCCTTGGAATCATCCCAAATCAGTTATGCACGTGCGAAGTATTCTATGGTTTGGTAGATTAATTACCTCCACTCCATATGAGTTCCTAGCACACAAAGCCACTGATTGACTTGTTCAAGGAAAAGAAGTCTATGCTTGGGATCTAATCCATGGACTTGCGTAAAGACTTCGATATCCTCGATGATGGTTCCCCACCTGAACTCGGTAGTGTTTTATGATAAGACTACTATGTGGTCATTCTTGTCTTGGACAACATGTTCACATGTTACTAGCAGAACCAGCTCATGTTTTGGAGCTTGCTATCGTAGTTCATTTCCCGAGAATCTCGCAACGTCATCTCGTCGGTTTGTGTTGCAAACTTTCATTTCTCTTTCTAGACTTGATGAGTCTGGAATATCATGTTACCAACCAGATCTGAATCTCAGGCAGATATGATGGTTGGAATCTCTCCCAAGAACTATGATATATTTTCCAGTGAAGTGGACGCACCTAGCTGGAAGCACTATTATTGTAGTATCTTGTTTAAGTCGTTTGGTCACCTCTCATGAGGATCTTGCATGACTTATTCTAGAAGTTGATCCTTATGGATCCTTGTGCTCCCGAAGTCCGATCTTTTACTTGATGTTCTAGATATCAAACCATATCTATGAATGGGTTGCGCTAGCACATCAAGGAGAACATTAGAAGCGGAGTGCTAAATGTCTCTCGGTCGATCATCCAGATTTTATTCCCTTGGCCCGCTAAGGTGAAATCTGAGAAGCTGTTATCTTCCTATGCATCCGCATCGTCCATCACTATCCATCATGGTAGTATGTTGTGTTGCCAGGATCCTTGACACGGATATTGGTAAACCTTGATGAATATGGAAGTGCTCAATTCTTGAGAACACGCTGGCGCTAGGTGTTATCATCGGCACTAAGCGGGATTGCTCTCGGTTTCTTGGTTATGCTATAACTTTTCAAACAGTGGACTCACTCTCTTACATTGAGCTTCTCCCGATTACTAAAATCATTCATCGCGTTGTCTTCAACAAGGTAGTCCACATCATCCATTCTAGTCCGAGTATGCCATTCTACCGAACTCCTCCAAACGATCGCTCGAGATTTGCCTTAGGATGGTATAGAGAATTTTATTGATCTCTGAATCAAATGTAATTCTTTTTTCCACTTAAGGAATAATTCTACGAGTCACCCTCCTCTAAGGTATCTCGTTATGGTATCTTGGCAACTCAAATCCTTGCTACATTGACAACTATCCACCACCCTTAGGTGTGGAATTGTTGTCTACCTAGTGAACCCTCGTCATCTGTTCCACTCCATCCCCCTAGATGTGTGCTTCATGTCTCAGTTCGAGAGATGTTGCTATGTCTCATTCCGTGAGTTAATCCTGAGCTGTCCGATCCTCGAGAAGATCGATCCTTCTAGAGTTCTCCCTTTCCTCTCGTTGTCATGATAGCTGGAGTTCTCGAAAGCAAAGACGTCAAGACCAAGATGATGGAATGAATCAACATCTTCGAGAAGGGCAAATGGATCATGAAGATTGTGATAGTTTTGTGACTTCCCCTTTCCTCTTACCTCACGTCTTGAATCTCGGGGCGAGATTCTCGTTTAGTGGGGGTGAGTTGTCACAGCCCTAGAGCTTGCTTGTAACTAGTGGCATTGCATCCATGCATCATGTTTAAACTTATTGAAAATTGAGATGGGGATTGCCTAAACCCTAGCATTAAAGGAATTCAAATAGGTTCAACCAAAAATATTTTTCAATGAATTCAAATGGCTTTAGAAAATGTTCATCATTTCTGGAAAAATGCTATAAGCCATAACCAGAGGTGCTGCACATTTTCATGACATATTTGGTCACTGGATTAAATCATATGGTATTTGCATTTGGGCATTTAATTATTAAATAATATTTTAAATGCTCAAATAATCACAAACTGAAATGTTTGTTGTTGGAAATATTCCAAACAGTGACATTGAGCAGTTTCATGATTTTTGGAAACGTTTTAGTATTTATAATAAAGCCAAACATAATTACAGAAAATAGAAAATGGAATTAAAAAGAGAGAGAGAGAGAAGAGGCCACTAGGCCACCTACCTAACCTACCTGGCGGCCCAGCTGCGGCCCAGCACTGTTGGCCCAGCCCAGCAGGCGCCCCCACCGTCTTCAACCTCCTGCCAGTAGGTAGGAGGGCGTGTGGTCGCCGCGCGTGGGCACGTGCCCTGGCCACCTCCTCCCTCCTAGCCTGCCTGGCTCCTCCTCGACGCCCCGGAGACGCCACGCAGCCCCCTGGCCCCCTCTCACTCTCTCTCGAACGCTCTCCCCTCCTCTGCTCTCTCCCCGCACGCGCCCGAGCGGAGCCGTCGCCGCCGCTCGCCGTTTCCGCGGCCACCAGCCACCCCACGCAATCCCGAGGTGCCCAAGAGCTCCGCCTAGCACCCCTCGTCCTCCTCGTCGAGCTGTGCAACGCCGGACTTCCCCGAGCGTCTCCACGCCGTCGTCTTCACCGTCGGGCACCGGAGATCGTCGCCGCCGATTCGTCATCCACAGAACCTCCCCGAGCTCGCTGACCCCCTCTCCGACCCCGCTGTGAGCTCCCCTTCCTCTCCCCCTAGTTCCCGTGCTCATTTGACCTCCATAGCCACCGTTTCCACCTTACCCGAAAACTCGCCGCCGCCGGCCATGGCGCCGTCGTGGCTAGAGCCACAATGGCTCGAAGCCAACCTCACTTTTGTGCTCAGCGCGGCACCAGGAGCCTGTAGCCACCACCCACTCCTCCTCCCGTGCACCATAGCGTCAAACCCGACCCCGCCCGAACTCTGGTCGCTGCCAAAGCTCGTCGCCGGCGAGATTCCGGCTGCCCCGTGACCACCCGTCTGGTCCATTAGATGCGCGAGTGCAAGAGCTCCTCCCGGTCGCCAGTAGGCCAAACCACCGCCCGAAGCTCAAATCCGAGCCGCACCACCGTCGTTTTGGTCGCCGCCGGCCAGGCTCCGGCGACTGCCGACGTGGCCATCATTAGCGCTAACCCTGCCAGCTAAACCACCCTTAGACACTGACAGCGGCCCCCGCAGCGGGTCAAAGCACGGGTCAACGCGGGATTAGCGCCTCAGTCACTGACCAATGGGTCCCAGCGTCAGGTTTGACCTGGGCCGACACTGTTGACCCTGCTGACGTCACAGTGACGCAACGCTGACGTAGTTAATAATTTTCTGGATTTTAAATAATACAGAAAATTCCAGAATATATCCAAAACTTCTAAAATTCATATAAAATCAACCGTAGCTCCAAATCAAATAAATTATATATGAAAAATGATCAAAAAAATCCAATCTATCCATCTGTACCATTTTCATGCATGTTAGAACAATTTATAGCTACTGTTTAGGACAAATCAATTAAATGGCATTTGAATTTCACATATGGAGTTTGGATTTGAATCTTAGGTTCAAACCAACTTCATTTAACCTGTTGTTAGTTGCATTAGCTCAATCAACAGCATGTTGCCATGTCATGATCATGCATCATATTGTGCATTACATTGATTATGTTTTTCCTTGTTTGTCGGTGTTTGTCCCCTCTCAGTAGACGACGTACCGACGATGAGTTCGATGACACCGATGAAGAACTATATTATCTTCAGAACTGCCAGGCAAGCAAAACCCCCTTGTTCATTCCGATATAATCCCACTCTCTCGCTCCTGCTCTATTTTACTGCATTAGGACAAGAACGACTCATGTGTTACTTGCTGCGGTAGCTGAACCCCTTTATCCTCTGCATGACCTGTCATTCCACAGTAATTAGATGAAACCCACTAGCATGAGTAGGAGTTGTTTGAGCCATGATGTGCCTACTCATTCATGCTTGTTTGTCATGCCTGCTATTGCTTAGAGTTGTGTCAGGTCTAATTCATCGGGAATGAATCGGAAAGTGGTGAACATGTCCTACTGTGTGTGAGCTAAGTGTGTGAACACGATTTGGTAAAGGTAGCGGTGAGAGGCCATGTAGGAGTACATGGTGGGTTGTCTCATTGCTGCCGTCCTCAGGAACTGAGTTCTGTGTTTGTGATCCATGAACAATTACTACCACACATTGGGCTCCTGGCGCTCCAAGCCCTCTCGACTTATTAATCAACTTGATCTCTGTCCAGGAGTTGCAACTAGTTTCTGGTGTTTGTAGGTAGTGTTAGTAGTCTACCAAGTGGCACCCGGTACAGGTGGGCTTGGGACAGACTAGGCACAGTGGCATGGTGTACCAAGTGGCACCCGGTTGGTGGGCTTGGGAACCCTGCTCACATCGTTTGGGGCCGTGAGCGACACCCCGCCGGATCTCCTTGCGGATGGAACCCGAATAGGCGATAAACCTGGACGAGAGACTTGTGTGGTTAGTTAGGTTGTGGCCGACTCCCTCGCCCGGCTTCCGCTTGAAGGTTGCCGAGGTACATGGCGATGTCTGAGGCGATAAGTGGCGGCGTGTGAAGAAGTACATCCTTGCGGGGTTATCATTATCTATTAGAATAGCGGATTCCTCGGATATGGAAACTTGGACCCTTGCATAGTTCATAGACAAGTGAAAGTGGATACTCTAAAACTCACAAGATAGCGTGAGTGCTATGGATGGCGTTCTCGAGGTAGACGGGGCGGATCCATAGTGGTGTATTGATATGGTGAATATGTGGACTGCAGCGCCACCTCGGAAGAGTTACTTGCAAATCGTAGTTCGGGATAGCCACCGAGTCAAAGCTGGCTTGCTGCGGTCAAACTCCACCACCCCCTTTTGATAATGATGCATATGTAGTTAGTTCTAATGTAAGTCTTGCTGAGTACATTTGTACTCACGTTTGCCTATCTTATGTTTTGCAGAGAGACGTCAGTCTCGCTAGTAGTTCTGAGTGAACTTCGACGTTTAGCTTGTTACCTCAGCTACGATCTTGTGCCCTCGGCAGATCTGGTAGATAGTCGGGCTTCTCAGCCTTTTTCATTCGTAGATGTCGTACTCGGACATGTTAAGATTCGCTTGTGTTTTGGCTTGTATGCTTTCGAGTGTTGGGTCATGAGACCCATGTTTGTAATATCTCGCTCCTCGGAGCCTAATGAATAAATATTTGAGTCGAGAGTTATGTTGTGATGCCATGTTGTATTTACACATGTTGAGCATATTGTGTGTATGTTTGAAATGCTTGGTATGTGTGGGATCCGACAATCTAGTTGTTTATCCTTGGCAGCCTCTCATATGGGGAAATGTAGTCTAGTGCTTCTGGCGATAGTAGTCCGCTACTGCCCGGTTCACCGAGTCCCGCTAGCCCAAAGACTACTGCTTTGGACACTTGATCTGGCGGCATGTGTTTCACTTCGTTCCTATATACGTCCTTCGGGAAATGTCACGCGGTGATATTCGAGTCCTGCCTAGCTGCTACAGCCGGGATACGGAGTCCTGTTAGCCCAAGGTTACAGCCCGAATTCATACGTTGATGACCGACATGCTCGATGTGATTCATGTATGCCTGTCCCCATGGGTTAGTGCCGCTTTGGGTTCACGACTAGCCATGTCGGCCCGGGTTCTCTGTCATATGGATGCTAGCGACACTATCATATACGTGAGCCAAAAGGCACAAACGGTCCCGGGCCATGGTAAGGCGACACCCGTGGGAATACCATGCGTGAGGCCGCAAAGTGATATGAGGTGTTACCGGCTAGATCGATGTGACTTGGAATCGGGGTCCTGACAGATACTTGTTCGGTTGCTAAGATCAGTAAATCGAAACACGAGTTGCAGAATAAACGGAGATTAGTTGAGGGTGAGGTGACGATGTGTGTTGGAAGTAGTTCCAAGATTGATATGATCATCATCACACACTCTCTATACTTTCGGTATTAGTGTTAAACCTGAACAAATGTTATTTGGTGTTTGTGTTGAGCATGAACAAGATCGGACCGTGTTTATTGCAATACGGTTATTCATTTAAGTCAGAGAATAATTGTTATTCTGTTTTCTTGAACAAAACCTTCTATGGTCATACACCCAAGGTGAATGGTTTATTGAATCTCGATCGTAGTAATACACATATTCATAATATTGAATCCAAAAGATGCAGAGTTGATAAAGATAGTGCAACATACTTGTGGTACTGCCGTTTAGGTCATATTGGTGTAAAGCGCATGAAGAAACTCCATGCTGATGGACTTTTGGAATCACTTGATTATGAATCATTTGATACTTGCGAACCATGCCTCATGGGCAAGATGACTAAAACTCCGTTCTCTGGAACAATGGAGCGAGCTATTGATTTATTGGAAATAATACATACCAATGTATGCGGTCCTATGAGTGTTGAAGCATGCAACAGGTACCGTTATTTTCTAACCTTCATAGACGATTTGAGTAGATATGGGTATATCTACTTAATGAAACACAAGTCTGAAACATTTGAAGAGTCCAAAGAATTTCAGAGTGAAGTAGAGAATCATCGTAACAAGAAAATAAAGTTTCTACGATCTGATCGCGGAGGCGAATATTTGAGTTACGAGTTTGGTCTTCAGTTGAAACAATGTGGACTAGTTTCACAGCTCACGCGACATGGAACACCACAGCATAATGGTGTGTCCGAACATCATAATCATACTCTATTGGATATGGTGCATTCTATGATGTGTCTTACCGATTTTCCTTTATCATATTTGGGGTTTTGCATTAGAGACAAGTACATTCATGTTAAATAGGGCACCGTCTAAATCCATTGAGATGTCACCGTATGAACTATGGTTTGGCAAGAACCAAAGGTGTCGTTTCTTAAAGTTTGGGGTTGCGACACTTGTGTCAAAATGCTTCAGCCTGATAAGCTCGAAGCCAAATCAGAGAAGTACGTCTTCATAGGACACCCTAAGGAAACAATTGGGTACACCTTCTACCACAGATCTGAAGGCAAGATCTTTGTTGCCAAGAATGGAACATTTCTAGAGAAGGAGTTTCTCTCGAAAGAAGTGAGTGTGAGGAAAGTAGAACTTGATGAGGTAATTGTACCTTCACTCGAATTGGAAAGTAGCTCATCAAAGAAAACTGTTCCCGTGATGCCTACACCAACTAGAGAGGAAGTTAATGATGATGATCATGAAACTTCATATCAAGTTACTACCAAACCTCGTAGGTCAACCAGAGCACGATCCGCACCAGAGTGGTACGGTAATCCTGTTCTGGAAGTCATGTTACTAGACCATGATGAACCCGCGAACTATCACTACAAAAAATTTATACATCTGTGACCTTTTGGCCTGAACGAATTTTTTTCCTGTCATGCTTATGACACTTCTATGACGATAATTGTGACAAAAACCGTACCATCATAGATGTGGTGGGCTCCTGCATCTATGACAAAAAATCATGACAGAAAATGGGATTTTTGTCCTCGGCGGGCCGGAGACGCACCTGCATGACATTCTTTGAGCCGTCCATGACGGAAAAAATCATGGTAGAAGCGAGGGCGAGGCAAATTTCAGGGAGTTCCCGGTTACGGTGGGTGGTCGGGGCGGAGCGATGCACGGAGGTTTGCGCATTTCTCTCGTATATGTACGCGCGTTCGTGCGAGGCGTTGGGCTCTAACTGAACCCGAGCGAGCCGTTCACTACTGAACCAGAGCGATTGCACTAGGCTACGTTACTGAGCCCGAGCAATCGATCCCTTGGCTATTAACTAAACCTGAGCGATTCCTTCACTACCGCTGCTAACTGAACCCAATCGCTGCTGCTGCTTACTGAAGCCGATCAAACCCGCTGCCTCTTGATGAACAGTGAACGTGGGGTTGGTTGAACGAGTCAAGGCGTACGTGGTTGGGGTTGGATGAACAGTTCCTGGTGGGGGTTGGATGAATAGGACCCCGTGGTAGTAGTAGTAGGCGGTTGTCGCTGGATGACCAGGACCCTGAGAAGAGGCCGCCACAGCCGAGGCGTTGGGGGTGGATGAACAGGACCCCGTGGAGCGCTGGTTTTAAGTAGCCGGTGGAGGGCTGGTTGAACAGTAGCCGGTGGAGGGCTGGTTGAACAGTAGCCGGTGGAGGGCTGGTTGGATGAATAGGACCCCGTGGAGGGCTGGTTGAATAGTAGCCGGTGGAGGGCTGGTTGAACAGTAGCTGGTGGAGGCAGAGAAATATGTGGTGGATGAACAGTGCAGGTGGAGGCTGGAGGAAGTCGACAGTGGGTGAACAGTAGCCCGCGGAGTCCCGTTTTTTTGTACGCCACACCCCTCCCGATGAACAGGACCCCTGTTTTGACCGTAGTGCTCCAACACAAGTCCGTTTCCTCCGTTTTGCGGTACGCCAGACCCCTCCTGATGAATAGGATCATGTATCGACCGTAGCCAGTCAAGGAGAAGGCCGTTTCCTCCGTTTAGCGGTACGCCAGACCCTTCCCGATGAACAGGACCCTGTTTCGACCGTACGTGCTCCAGCAGAAGGCCGTTTCCCTCCGTTTTGCGGTACGCCACTCCAGGTTTCGGCTGTTCCGTCCAAGCCGGTTGGCTCCTGATGAACACGGCGATGTTTCTTCATTTCGACCCCGCCGTTGGCTTCCGATGAACATGACGCCGTTGCTGCCGCTCGCTGCCTCTCCATGTATACCAGCGCTGGCCGTACGTATTCGTGAGTACGTGTTCGAGACTCCACCCGTATGTACGTACATAGCCATATTTTTTGCCCTGTGGCTGTAGGTACGTGTACACGGTTTTGAAGGGACTGCCTGAACTGCTACGTCGGGGGTTCTACTACTACACGTGCCGCTGCTTGCTCGGCCACGGTTCATCCTTGCAGAGAGACCGATCGACCAATATGTACATACACGTTCGCGACCAGAATGACAACGCTACGTACGCTTCGACCAGGTGGGTCCCGGCTGTCATGGAGGATAAGGAGGCACTTCCTTGCAGGCGAAGTTATTGATGGTGGGTCCGAGCTGTCAGGGGGGCATTCATTTTTTTCCATGCCTAATATCGACACACTTTCCTTGCGTCCAAAGATATAGCTGGTGGGTCCCAATTGTCAGGGGGAAAACGTTTTTTTTTTTGCAAAATACAGCTAAGCCAAAATACAGAGCCCTTCTGGTAGGTCCCTGCTGTCACGTGGAGGAATCATTATTTTGCGCGTAATAAGGAGGCACTTCCTTGCTGCGGCCATGGACCCAGCTGCCAGCCTCTCCACGTACAGTCCTCTTCCGATGTAAGTCGTTCCTTGACCACATTGACCATGCCACGCGGAGAGCACCAAGGCGGTGGACAACGGAGAGGCATAGGAAGCGAATGACCTAGAGCTGGATGCTAGCAATGAAATCATTGTATTCAGATTTGTGAGGCTCACTAAGAATACCCCATTGTGGAATTTTGCATGCATCACTAAAATCTTCTAAGTCCAAGGTATAAGATTTATCATAGAGATCAAACATGACAGTATGAGTATTGCGCTTAGATGAAAATTCAAACCTCCGCACAAAGGAATTGGCAAGGGAATATTTTTGTCGGCACTTATCTGATACGAAGACCTCAAGATCAGCATTCTGTGCATACGCATCAATTCATCCTTGAAGCCCGCATGAACCATAAATTCATCCGACGGCCATTCACAAGGCCACACTTGAGCTTTCCTTGGTGGTTCGAGGTCCGGCTCACGTATCGCTAGTCTCAGTGCTTGCTTCCTCGAAGAACCACATTGGTACATTTTCCTAGACATTTTGCTTAACCCCTTTTCTTTGGAGTTGACTTAGGAGTTGGTTCAGGAAGTGTCCAATCATTACCATTGCTCAATATATTATTCAATAGCAATTCAGCTTGCTCAACAGTTCTTTCTCTGAAAACACAACTAGCACAAGTATCCAGGTGGTCTCTGGATGCATCGGTCAGTCCATTATAAAAGATATCAAGTATATCATTTTTCTTGAGAGGATGATCAGGCAAATCATTAAGTAGTTGGAGAACCCCCGAGCTTGTTGGAGACTCTCTTCTTCAAATTGTACAAAGTTACATATTTCCCTTATAGCTTGTTTGGTTGGGGGGAGTTGGTGATTGGGAATGGGAGTTTAAGATAAGTGAGACTTAAAGTCCTTTGATTGACTCACGGACATGGGAATTAAGTAGGGAGGGGGAAGGGGAATTAAGAGGACCAACTCCCTCATATCTCTTCCCTAGGGGGGCCCTGGTAATTGAGCTAGGGATTGGGAATTGGCAAAAAGAAAACGTTTCATTAGTTGTCCACGTCCGTGAGGGAAGGCATTTCCTGCCTAATCCCTCCAATCAAACATGGGTAGTTAACTCTCTCTTAAATTCCCACTTTTAAATGCCTTCACCTGCCAAACAAAGGAATGGGACTTAAAATCAATTTCCCATGTCTATTTCCTTGGCAAACTCCCATCTCATAACTCCCATTCCCTCTCCCTGTTGTTACCAAACACGCTGTTAAGGCAGCTTGTTTCTTATGAGCGGGGAAATATTTTTCACAGAAGTAGTAAATCATATCCTGGGGACTACACACACAACCAGGAGCAAGAGAATTAAACCATAATGTACGTGCATCTAGTGCCCCTTAGTGATTTTGGTGTATTGAAGACTTATAGGTTAAGTAACTAATACGTTTGTGAGTGTACACAGGTCTATAAGTCTATGAGGAGTTTGATATTTACAAAGTGAAAGTCGACCCTAAAATGAAGTTCTTCATCGAAGACTTTGATATTTCAAGACTTTTCAAGACTTTGAAAGTGAAGAAATTGGTGTGACCTCGAAGACTTGGTATTCATTTGAGGAACATGAAGCGTGAAGACTTTTGTTTTCGTAGTTTCATTTTTCTTTCTTGAGTCATAGGAAACACCGCATCGTTAAAGGGGTCGAGGAAATAATAAGGAAAAATTTCCATTTGATGCTCAACTCAAAATCCTACACCTACCAAACCCTTCGAGTGAAGCCTTTGAAATCTCATATAGTTCAGTCAATTTCTTCTTGATGTGAGACGAAGCTCTTCCAGTCGCCGAGGAATTTGTTCTCGATCGAGGAGTTAGGAATTCGCCAGTCTGAATTGCCTACATAGTGAGGAACATGATAGCCCGAGGAATTTGATATTCAAATTTCCGACCGTTCTTTGCTTCGCCACCTGTCCCAAAATATCCTATCCACCTAACGGTCATATCATTGAAGGGCATTTATGTCTTATCATGTCGGGCTGCTCCTAGGCTATAAATAGCCGCCCCTACAACCACTAGCTGGTTGGCTGCTCCGAGAGAACTTGACACTTGTCATTTGAGAGCAACCCATCCTCCGAGGACTTTGAGAGAAAATCATCAAGTGAGGAAAACCCAAAACTAAACCCCAACAAACCCAAAGTGATTGAGCATCATGAAGAAATTGATCTCGTGGATCCGACGCTTGTTACCTTTGAAGACTGTTCTTCTTCCAGACGGTTAGGCGTCAAGGTCTAGAGCATCCAAGAGGAATTGTGGATCGCCGAGTGACCAAGTCTATGAAGGTTTGGAAGTCGCTCAAGACTTACCACGAGTGATTGGACGAGGTCTGCGTGACCTTAGTTCAAGGAGAATACGGTGAGGACTTGGTGTCTGAGCTGCGTGCTTTCAAGGATCGGGTGTCCGGACTGTGTGTCCTCGAGTTTTAATACTCACCGCTCCAACAGACGCATAACCGAGACAGAGTTGGAACTGGTCTACCAAATCATTGTCTTCACCAACCTAATGGTTCTATTTCCTCAACCCTTTCATTTCCTTATTCTTGTGTTGAGTGTTTGTTCATATCGTGTTTGAAGACTTTGATCAAGACTTTCTCAATTTCCTCGTTCAATTTCTTCATCGTTTGTCTTCATCTTGTGTTATCCTGTGATTACGCTTTACGTACTCTGTGATTGTCTTCATTTCATCATGATGACATTGCTTGTAATCTGTTATGCTTACTTCGAGTACTTATTCCGCATAAGTAGTTCTTCGCTAAGGAATTTCCTCACCGCAAATTCCTCGATTGAAGAATTCATAAAATCGCCTATTCACCCCCCTCTAGTCGATATAACGCACTTTCAATTGGTATCGAGAAAGGTACTCCCTTGTTCGTGTGATTTTGGTTTAACCACCGGAGTTTTAGTTATGTCGACCGCAGTATGATCAAGGTCTCAGCAGGGTGTCCTACCTTCGATGGGACGGACTACCCCTCATGGAAGAACAAAATGCGAATGCATCTTGAAGCAATTGACAACGATCTCGGTATGTTGTGACAAAAGGTGTTTCCTCACCACACCTTCTCCGAATGATGCTGATGTGAAGAGATTCAAGCAACTCGATTCTCAAGCGAAGAATATCATATGTGGCCATCGAGCAAAGGTCAATATGGAAGAGTGAGTGCTTTGGAATCGCCAAACTCATCCGGGACAGGCTGTCCAAAGTAAATGAAGGTGTTTCAACTCAGCGTGACTCTCGAGTTGATGTTCTTCGAATCTCTTCAACCGCTTCAAAAGACTCGACAACGAAAATGTTCAACAAACCTTCGATCGCCTCATCGACATCTCAAATGAGCTTCAAGCACTGGCGCCATCGACATCACCGACCATGAGGTGGTGAAGAAATTGCTAAGATCGCTTGATTCCTCATTTGATACTCGCACCGATGATACAAGAACGAGCTGACTACAAGTCTCTTGATCCTGCCGATATCCTCGAAAGGCTAAATACTCACGAGTTCCACTTGTCAAAAGAGAGATCTCTATGGTTACGGCTATGGAAAACACGTGCCACAAGGCCAAGGCTGCGTCCGAATCTGAGAGTGAAGACTCGGTAGTAGCCTAGGATATCTCAAGAATTTGGCCAGAGCTAGCATCGCTCGTGAAGAAATTCCAGAAATTCTCAAGACGTGGTCGCTTTGGAAAATCCTCAAGAAGCAGTGATTCCTCATCTAGTGACTATAAGAGAAGACTTTGTCACAAATGCAAGAAACCTGGTCACTATATCCAAGATTGTCCTCAGTGGGAAAAGGAATTAAGAAAGAAGAAACACAAGGATTACAGTTATGATGATGTGAAGAAGAAAAAGAAATCATCAAAATCTTCATCATCAAAATCCTCAAAACCTTCTTCTCACAAGAAGAGCAGCTCCAAAAAGGCTCGGGCATTCATTGGCAAGGAAATGGACTCTGAAGCTGAATCTAAGGAAAATGAGGATGAGGAGGAGTCTGAAGAATCCGAATCTGGTGTGGCTAGTCTGGCTCTTGCTACTGCCGTCGTTAGCAAGTCCATCTTCAACACTGAAGAAACTGACTCCGCCGACAAACCTGATGAGGAAAATGATGACTATGCTCCCACCTATTGTTTCATGGCAAAAGGTGCCAAGGTACTCAATTTCACCTCCTCTGAATCTAGTGAAAATGAATCTGATGAGGATCTCAAGCCCAGCTACTCTAAACTTGCTAAGATTGCTATAAAACAACAAAGGGCTTTTGAAAAGGTTCAAAACATGCTAGATAAGAGTGATGATATGTTAGGTGAAGAAATGGATCACACTCAAGCTCTGACTGAAAATCTTCAGAAACTTCAGTCTAGGCTTGACAACCTTCAAGGTCATCGTAACACTCTCTTATCTGATCATGAGAAACTTTCTTATGAATTTCTTCAAAGAAAGCAAGATCTTGAGAAGCTAAGAGTGAGTTATGAAGATCTTGAGAAGGAGCGCGATTCATTACTTGCTCAACAAATCAGCGCTTCTCAAGAAGAATTTGTTCCTCCATGCTTAAAGTGCATTGAACGTGAATCTGCTAATTCTTCACCGAATGTTCAAATGCTTCAACTGTTACAAATTCTTCACCTGCCTCTGCTATCACTAATTCCTCACCGAGGACATTGCTAGTATCACTTGACGATGCAGATGAAGGAATTGTACATGACAGGCATGTACAAAAGCCTCAAAGGGCATCGACTCTTTGTGATGTGCTTAAAAGCAGATCCTCAACAGAACCCTAGGAAAGAGGGTATTGCCTTTGAGAGGAAACTCAATGCTGATGGAACGTCTTGGAAGCCCGAGCAAGATCCCAAAACCTCATGGGTTGCTGCAAAGGGACCTCCAGATTGATCCATCTAACTTATCTGGCTTTACATGCGAATCTCCTCATTACATTGATGAGTCATTTGACTCAAACTATAAGCTGTTCAAAAATCAGAATGGTGAAGTATTTGCTAGATATGTTGGCACTAATCTGCAGAACGGTTCCCCTATGAAGAAAATCTGGGTTCCCAAGAATTGCCTTGAAAGTCTTCGTGAATGTCCTCATGACACCACCGTGAAGAATAGGAACCCAGATCAAATTCTTCATATGGACCAAATTCTTCATATGGATCCAAGTCCTCATACGGACCAAATTCCTCACGTGGATCAAATTCCTCAAAAGGATCAAAGTCCTCATATGATTATCATCGTGCTAACAACTCTATTTCGCAGGGTAGAGCTAAGGGCTATGAATATGTGCATTATTCTTCAAACCAATATGTTCATAAGTCCTCGAAGAATTTCTCCGCTTATTCATATGCTTACCCTAACCCCTCTTATGTGAAACGAAATGGTTTGGCCTCTATGCCACCATTCTCGTATGGTGCTTTCAGAATGATGAACTCTTTGCCATCCCTTCAGATGTGGGTGGTGAAGAAAAGAACTAATCTCTTCTGCGAGGGTCAGGTCTCGGACGTGCCTTAACGTCTCAAGAATTTGTGGGGCCCGACAAAATTGCTCGAAAGGACGCAGCTAATCATGATGAAATGAACTTTCATTCCACACGCCCTCATCCGCTTATCTGAATACCGATCGATGAAATTCATCGATGAACTTGATATCATATTCTTCACCGATGAAGTATATGAGATCGTAAGTTGTACTAATTCATCTGCAGGATGATCAACCCAAAGCCACCGAGTGGGTTCTCGATAGTGGATGTACAAATCACATGATTTGGTGACAAGAATCTATTGATGGATGCTCCCTTATCACCGTCACATCTGAAGCATATCATCTTTGCTTGACAAAGGCAAAAGTCGTATTGGGACTTGGTAAGGTTGCTATCTCTAAGGACATGCACATGGACAAAGTCATGCTTGTTGAGTCTTTAGGATATAACCTCATGTCAGTCTCAATGATTTGTGATCTTGATATGGTTGTTATCTTTGGCAAGTATCGTTGTGTTGTGATTATGGAAGTCGACAATTCCAAAGTCTTCAAGGCTTTAGGAGAGGAG
Organism: Aegilops longissima; assembly: GCA_021605205.1. NCBI lineage: Eukaryota > Viridiplantae > Streptophyta > Magnoliopsida > Poales > Poaceae > Aegilops > Aegilops longissima. The sequence goes on from CM038682.1 coordinate 552,593,716, forward strand.
ACTTGTATATTGTTGACTTCTCTACTGTGTCCACAACCAGCCGTGTGCCTACTTGCAAAAGCTTCGAAGGCTGGCTATGGCATCGACGACTTGGTCACGCAGGCATGAGGAATTTGCACACGCCATGCGAAGAAGAAGCATGTCATTGGCATTGAGAATGTCAAATTCCTCAAGGATCACCTATCGAGAACTGTGAAGCTGGAAAAATGACCAAGGCCAAGCATCCAAATGAAGACTATCATGACCACTACTCGTCCCTTCAATTGCTTCACATGGACCTCTTTGGTCCCAATCATTATTCAGCTGTCGTTAATGAAGCATCACTATATGGCTTTGTTATTGTTGATGATTACTCTCGTTACACATGGGTACACATTGTTACTTACAAGAATCAAGTGCAGGAAATCTTCAAACAATTTTCCTCGAGGGATTCAACTAAATTTGGTGTGAAGATCAAGCACATCAGGAGTGACAATGGAACTGAGTTCAAGAATTCCGGTCTTGATGACTGTCTTGATGAACTTGGTATTACTCATGAGTTATCTGCTCCTTATACTCGTCAGCAGAACGGCGTCGTGGAGCGCAAAAACAAAACTCTTGTTGAGATGGCTCTCACTATGCTTGATGAATTCAAAACGCCTGGTCGTTTCTGGATTGAAGCAATTGACACTGCGTGCCACATCATCAACAGAGTATATCTTCACAAATTCTTCAAAAAGACTGCCTATGAACTCCTCACAGACAAGAAACCTAATGTAAGTTATTTCAAAGTCTTCGGTGCTAAATGCTGGATTAGAGATCCTCACCACAACTCTAAATTTGCACCGAAAGCACATGAAGGTTTCATGCTTGGTTACGGAAAGGACTCGCACACCTACAGAGTCTTCAACATCGCACTTCACAAGATTGTTGACACTGTAGATGTGCGGTTCGATGAAACTAATGGCTCGCAAAGAGAGCACCTACCTTCTGTGTTAGACGAACCAGCACCTGAGGATTCTATCATGTTCAAGGCAACTGAGGATGTCATTCCTACTGAAGAAACTGCTGAAGAATTCATTCCTCTGACGAGAAGAACGCCGAGCTGATGCACTCAAGATATTGCTCAAGAAAATGGTGCCGAGGAAAATGATCAAATTCCTCAAGACAACCAGCTCATCCTCTCGTTGCAAAAGAAGTGCAAGTGGAGAAGATCATCGATGAGATTAAAGCGCCAGGTCCTCTCACACGCTCAAAAGCTTCACATTTATCTAACTTTTGTGGGCACTATGCTTTTGTCTCTATCACAAAGCCCTCTAAGGTAGATGAAGCATTTCTGGAGCCGGAGTGGATTCAGGCCATGCAAGAAGAATTACATCAGTTCGAGCTCAACAATGTATGGGAACTGGTCAAACGTCCAGATCCTCGCAAGCATAATATCATTGGCACAAAGTGGATCTATCGCAACAAGCAAGATGAAAATGGTCTTGTGGTGAGGAATAAGGCACGACTAGTAGCTCAAGGCTACACGCAGTTGAAGGAATTGATTTCGATGAAACTTTTGCACTGTCGCTAGACTTGAGTCTATTCAGCATATTACTCGCCTATGCTAACCATCACAATATCACCTTATATCAAATGGATGTGAAAAGTGCATTCCTCAATGGTAAGCTTGAGGAAGAAGTATATGTTGCTCAACCCCTGTGTTTTGAAGATCCAAAGAATCGACAAAGTCTTCAGACTAAATAAGGCCCTCTATGGCCTCAAGCAAGCCCTCGGCGTGGTATGATACATTGAAGGAATTCTTCGTGAAGAATGGCTTCACACCCGTTCACTCGATCCTACTCTTTTTACTAAATCTTATGATGGTGAACTGTTTGTGTGCCAAATATATGTTGATGATATTATCTTTGGCTGTCTCGACCAACGTTATAGTGATGAATTTGCCTATATGATGAGTGAAGAATATCAAATGTCTATGATGGGAGAGTTGAAATTCTTCTTAGGTCTTCAAATTCAATCAACAACACAATGGCATATTCATATCTCGGAGAAATACCTCAAAGATGTCCTCAAGAAATTCGCATGCAAGATTGCAAAGGTGTCAAAATTCCTATGCCCACAAATGGCCATCTATGCATCGATGAAAATGGTATTGACTTGATCACAAGGTATACCGCTCCATGATTGGTTCTTTATTGTACTTATGTGCATCTAGGCCAGATATAATGCTTAGTGTTTGCATGTGTGCCCGATTTCAAGCTACACCAAGGAATCACACCATAAGGCTGTGAAGCATATTCTTCGATATCTAGCTCACACACCAACACTAGGATTATGGTACCCCAAGGGCTCTACTTTTGATCTCATTGGATATTCTCGACTCGACTATCTTTGGTGATCGTGTGGACCGCAAGTCAATATCTGGTACTTGTCATTTCTCGGACGATCTTTGGTCCGTTGGTCCTCGAAGAAACAGAGCTGCAGATCACCGTCCATCGCGAAGCTGAATACATTGCTGCTGGCTCGTGTTGTGCTCAATTACTATGGATGAAGCAAACCTCAAGGACTACGGCATCAACGTGAAGAATGTGCCTCTCTATTGTGACATTGAGAGTGCCATCAAGATTGCTCACAACCCAGTTCAGCACTCAAGACAAAGCACATTCAAATTCGTCATCATTTTCTTCGTGATCATGTGTTGAAGGGCGACATCTCCATCGAGCACGTGAAGACTGAAGAACAACTAGCTGATATCTTCACTAAGCCCTTGGATGAGAAGAGATTTAGCAAGTTGCGGTGTGAGCTAAATATCTTAGAATCTTCGAATGTTCTTTAAAGGACACACATCCTAACACTTATGCAAAATTGATGACTTAGATATGCAACACATGAAGAAACGTTTTTCTTCAATCAATGAAGAATAACACTCTAAGTGTGAAGAAATTAATGAATAAATTGATTCTCAGAACCCTACGACAATTGTACGCGGTGTCTGAAATCATCATTCTTATACGGTGGGTCACGCCACCACCAAAGTTGAAAATCTTCAATTTGAGTTTTTCCTCGTTTTGAAATTCTTCAGTTTTTCAAATTCTTCAACTTTGCAAAATCTTCACTGTTTCGTCTTTCTTCATTCTATATATATATATATATATATATATATATATATATATATATATATATATATATATATATATATATATATATATATATATATATATATATATATATATATATATATATATATATGGGTTTATGTCCTCTACAGATTCACTTATGGCTATTTCTTCAAGTCGCTTTTCGCTAAGTGAATGTGATGGGACCTTCCCCTCTATGCTATACTCAACCCAATCCATTCACAAATTCTTCATGTGCGTTCTACTTTGAAACTCGCTCAAAATCTTCACAAAGGTGTCCGACAGTGAAGAAATTGCGAATGGAACTTTATAAACTAATCTTATCCAAACCTTCGCTTTTACCACTAAACCGCTCCGCATCCCACGATGCATTACTTTATTCACCCACGATCAGACACGATCTCCACTACACAAGACGTGGGTGACACATGTCGTGAGAAGGGAAACAGTCAGGCATGTTCGTCCTAAATCTTCGGCGATTCGCTTTTCACCGTGTCTATAAATACCCTCTCCCTTCCTCACTCTTTTACTCGCTCGACCTCTCTCTCCCGACGAGCTCCTCAAAACCCTAGCGCCGCCGCTACTCCATCGTCGCCGGTGAGGAAAAGCTTCATCGCCTTGACCTCGTCGCCGACGATTACTACCGACCGCAGAAATCTTCACTCCGCCGTCGCCGTAGCTGATTTCCTCTCGCCAAGTTAGGGCGTGGAAGATCTGAACGACGAACTTCCCAACTGTTCTTCTCAGTTCGTCGTGTTCTTCACTTCGTAAATTAAAAGTTACTTTTATTACTCGCTTTGATTCTCAAATCTTCTTCAAATTCTTCAAAGGTGTTTATTCTTCAAATCCTCACACATATGAACACCTCAAATCTCTTGATTCGCTTTCTAAGCAATGATTTTCTTCAAGATTCCTCAATTGTGTGGATCCTCGATCTATACAACTCGAACCTAAGACAAAGAACGCTTAGTGAAATTCTTCAAGGCTCATCTGGTCAAAATCCTCAAAACTTGTTCTTTTTGAAAAACCTTCTGAGAACGCATATGACCTCTCCAAATTCCTCGCACCTATACTCTATTCACAGGTACAAATGTCCGCTGCTGAATCCCTAGGTTCTCATCAACTTAACTCATTTGCAGCGTTCCTCGAAGAAAAACTGCACACTTCTTCAGAGAACTCAATTGTTCAATTTCCTCAATCAAGAACATGGCGACGGTAAGAAGCCACGTAAGGGAGGAAAGAAACCCGAGGTTATGACAGCTTTTGAAATCCACGAGGAAATATATGCTGATTATCGCACACCAATGAAGAAAATAAAATCAACGCAAGGTGCGATTCGAAGATTGAACGGAGATGGGCACGGGAATGGAGGAATACAAATATGTAACTCCTAAGTACATGAAGAAATTCGCCTAACCCTCCATGCCCAAGAGCTCCTTTGGCACTGCCAAGTAGCTGATCCCACAAGCATCAAACGAGGTGAGGACTTTCCTGATGAATGGGCTAAACGTCAAGCAAAATTGGCAAAGCAAGCAAAGGAGGCAGTGAAGAAATTCAATGAGGATTCTGCCGCTGCTACTGCCACAGAGGTCTCGGTCAAACCGAGGAAATCAATGCAAAAGAAGCCTGCTAATAAGCCAAATGCTTCATCATCTGCGCCCTCACGGCCAAGTTCCTCAACAGCACCTTCCAAGCAAATTCCTCACACTGCTGCTGCTCCACCAAAGTCCTCAACAGCTCCGTCAAAACCTTCAGTTCCTGTGCACCTAGCTACATGTCAAAGGACTGCTGGTGTTTCAATTGCCTCAGGAATTTCTGCAAGTTCCTCAGCTGCTCCCATTTCTTCATCTCGCCCGACTCATTTGAAGATCAAAGCAACATTGGACGAGGTCCTCGCCTAGCCCAAAGAAGAAACTGGTTGCATTCCATGTACCATCTGATGATGAAGCGTCTGATGAAGAACTTGCGGAAATCATCAGAGACCGTCAAGTAAGGGCCGCTAGAGCCAAAGGTACATCTGTGCCACTGCTATTGGACCCAAGAAAGTCCTCGACTTTATTGATCTCCGCACAATGATCCCAATACCCCTATGCCCGACCTTCATCCGACACTGGACAAAGTCATATGTTGACTCACTTCATCGCTGAAGAAAATGGAAGTTCGAGAAGGCGAGGGAAATCAAAAAGGCTCAATATAGGAAGGAGAAGTTCCTGAAGAAAAACGCTGTCAAGATGACACCTGAGGAGCTTCTCCAAGTCCAAACTGAAATTCAAGACCTCAGCAAAAACTTCGATTCATACCATGCTGATTGGCAAGGAGCCAAGACCAGATTAAATCAACCCGACGAAGAAATTCACAAGTGTTGCTGCCCGAAGGCAACATGAATTCCTCAGTGGAGCCTCACCAGCCTCATGAAGAAAATGCCAAGACCACCGATGACGCTCAGCCTGCTAAAGAAAATGTTGATTCCTGTGGCTGATGATCCCATTCCATTACCGAAGAAACTGCCAGGCACCCACTAGAGGTGCGCTCAAGAAATTGCTCAAGACAGGGAACGCATCGCTTGCCCTCAAGAAATCGCACCAAATTCCTCGGCTCCTCCTGCGCCAACTCCAACTCCAATTCTTCCATCCGCTTCGATGTGAAGAAAACCAAGGCTGCAGAACGAGCTGCTGTGAAGAAAAGGAAAGCATCAGCCGCGTCAGATTCTTCGGCTGCGAAGAAAATGAAGCCCATGACCAGCTCATTTGAAAACCCAATTGATGCTGTTCCAATTTCCTCCATACCATCAAAGGAAGTTGTTCCTTTTGGAGAAGACTATGAGATCCCAATCGGATCTGATGAAGAACATCAGTCTGCTGCTTCGTCAGAACAGCTCGATGAAGAAATTGAAGTGGAAGCAATCCCTTCAACCCCAGTTATTCCCTCACCAGACTATGAAATTCCTCAGGCTGGTGCTGAGGAAATTGAAGATGAAGATGTGGATATTGGATGCACCACACCAGTGATCAATGATGACTTTTGGGAAAGTCAGCATCCCAATACTCCTCTCTTCACCCCGCTCCAACAAGTTCCTCAGTCTCCTGCTCAAACAGTCCAAATGGACTCTGAAGAAAATCAACCCACTAGTTATGTGCATGAAGAAATTCCAGCCACTAGTGCTGATGAAACTGCTGCTGCTGCTAATCCTCAGACTGCACCTGTTGAGGAACAAGAAATTCCTCAGGCTGAAGAACCTGAACTTACGATTCCTGAGGTGGTGATGCAACTCACTGACACCCCTCTGCCCAAGCAAAAGAATCCGTTCTCAACCAAGCAAAAGTTCAAGGCTGAAGATTTCTTTGCCGAGCACGTGTTTTTCACTGAATATAATCCTTATGATTCTGCTCGCATTAGGAAGAGGCGCTTCTGGACTGCCAGCCAAGCCAACTTCTATTCCTCAGTGCTTTTCAACAAGGACAAAATCTTCGATCATGCTCATATTCCTCATGTGGATATGGAGTCGCTGCCAGGCTTTGAACCAGTCCTCAGTGTTCTTCACGACGCAGGACTGCTAAATTTCTGCACTGATATCTGTGACTGGAACGAAGAGCTAATTCTTGAGTTCTATGCAACCTCGCACATCACCGGAGACGTCAAGACGTGAACTCATGGGTCTTAGATTGGATGACTGAAAATACTCACTACAAGGCACCAACAAGTGAATTGCTTCGTGCCCTACCACTCAGTCCTCCGCTTGATGGTGCACGTCGTATCTACGACGAAAAAGAACTTTCAAATCACTATATGCAAGTGCTGATGAAGCCTTTGAAGCCAAGGCAGGCACCGAGATCCAAATTCCTCGTCAAGGAATTATTATATGTGCCTCGGACAGTCTATCGAATTCTGACGAAGACTATGAGTCCTATCAAAGGCCACGACTCGAACGATGAAGAAGTCGTTGGCATCATGAAGAATATGCTTTTCAACATCATCCATGGCGTTCCCGTAAACTTCCATGATTTCTTCATGAGGACTCTGGCAAACATAGCCATGTCACCATTTGAGCTGAAGCCTTATGCGCCTTGGATTATGAGATTCATCAGGTCAAGGTCTTCACTCAATTACAAGGCTGATACTTTGAACCACTGCAGCTACTTGCCTCGATTGAAGTCCTCAAACGGACAATTACCTCACCGATGACAAGGGCAAGGCCATTGCTGTGATCGATGAAGGCATTCGTCCATTGGATGGACAGTTTAGCAAAGCATCATCCTACTCCACCAATGATGACTTTGCCACACATGACTCAGCCGCAAATACCTCACCAAGCAAAGTCCTCAAGCTATCGCACCTGTGGTGATGATCGATCGTGAGTTACTCCTCGCCTTCATCAAGGTTGATCGTAATCATAAGTGGGTCAAACGTCGTTTGGTACTCTTCTTTACAACATGACCTCAACACACAATGCAGTGAAGAAAACCACTATTACCTTCATGAAACCTTCAAGCGCACTGGCTGTTCTTTCACATGTCTATAATGAAGAAGAACTGACTTCAATGGGTCTCAAGGAAGAATTTGACTGGTCTGCACCTCCTCCAAGAAATTCAAGAAGGTCAAAGTTCCTTCCTTGGTGGCTAGCTCCTATTCTTCATCTCGCGACAATCGATGAAAATGAAGATTTGGAAGATACCGCGGCTGGTCCTACTTCAACAAACAACCCCGATAATGTTGGCGCTCCGCCTTCAACTTGAAATTCTTCAAGAGCGTTAGTCCTCGCCGATCCTTTTGGTCATTTGATGACAAAGGGGAGAAATTTGAGTTAGTCTTCAAGCGGGTCTAGTGTTTGTCTATATACGATATTTCATTAAGTTACAACTCTCGTTTTTCAAACCTTTTATTGGATAGAGTTGTAATCTTAAACCCGATGGTGCTTTGATACTTTTGATGCATTATGCTCTTGCTCTATGCTCTGATTATAGTAGTTATGCTCTGATTCTCGTGAGCTCTTTGAAAATCTTCATAGCAAATCGATTTGGGCTCTGATACTCTTGATGCGTTACATTGCATAACATCAAGCACCATATTTCATCATGCATTTCAAATTCCTCATATTATATGTTAAATGCGTGTATAAATTTGCAAGATATAGGGGGAGATCTCCATGATTCATTTCTTCAAATGTGCATTGCCTCAAAAGCAAATTCCTCACTATGCACACCTTCGTGGGGAGTTCTTCTATATCTTGCAATCAAATTCCTCATTATCAGATTTACACTTCATATGTTTATCCTCGTTGAAAACTTAACCTATGTTGTCATCAATCACCAAAAGGGGAGATTGTAAGTGCATCTAGTGCCCTTAGTGATTTTGGTGTATTGAAGACTTATAGGTTAAGTAACTAATACGCTTGTGAGTGTACACAGGTCTATAAGTCTATGAGGAGTTTGATATTTACAAAGGAAAGTCGACCCTAAAAATGAAGTTCTTCATCCAAGACTTTGATATTTCAAGACTTTCGAAGACTTTGAAAGTGAAGAAATTGGTGTGACCTCAAGACTTGGTATTCATTTGAGGAACATGAAGCGTGAAGACTTTTGTTTTCGTAGTTTCATTTTATCTTTCTTGAGTCATAGGAAACACCGTCATCGTTAAAGGGGTCGAGGAAATACTAAGGAAAAATTTCCATTTGATGCTCAACTCAAAATCCTACACCTACCAAACCCTTCGAGTGAAGCCTTTGAAATCTCATACAGATTCAGTCAATTTCTTCAAAGGATGTGAGACGAAGCTCTTCCGTCACGAGGAATTTGTTCGATCGAGGAGTTAGGAATTCGCCAGAGGTGAATTGCCTACACAAGGAGGAACATGATAGCCCTGAGGAATTTGATATTCAAATTTCCGACCGTTGCTGTGCTGCGCGCCAGCTGTCCCAAAATATCCTATCCACCTAACGGTCATATCATTGAAGGGCATTTATGTCTTATCATGTCGGGCTGCTCCCTAGGCTATAAATAGCCGCCCCTACAACCACTAGCTGGTTGGCTGCTCCGAGAGAACTTGACACTTGTCATTTGAGAGCAACCCATCCTCTGAGGACTTTGAGAGAAAATCATCAAGTGAGGAAAAACCCAAAAACCAAACCCCAACAAACCCAAAGTGATTGAGCATCACTGAAGAAATTGATCCTGCGTGGATCCGACGCTTGTTACCTTTGAAGACTGTTCTTCTTCCGCACGGTTAGGCGTCAAGGTCTAGAGCATACAAGAGGAATTGTGGATCGCCGAGTGACCAAGTCTGTGAAGGTTTGGAAGTCGCTCAAGACTTACCACGAGTGATTGGACGAGGTCTGTGTGACCTTAGTTCAAGGAGAATACGGTGAGGACTTGGTGTCCGAGCTGCGTGCTTTCAAGGATCGGGTGTCCGGACTGTGTCCTCGAGTTTTAATACTCAGCCGCCCAACCAGACGCATAACCGAGACAGCAGTTGGAACTGGTCTACCAAATCATTGTCTTCACCAACCTAATGGTTCTATTTCCTCAACCCTTTCGTTTCCTCACTCATCGTGTTGAGTGTTTGTTCATATCGTGTTTGAAGACTTTGATCAAGACTTTCTCAATTTCCTCGTTCAATTTCTTCACCTGTTTGTCTTCATCTTGTGTTATCCTGTGATTACGCTTTCTGTACTCTGTGATTGTCTTCATTTCATCATGATGACAATAATTGTAATCTGTTATGCTTACTTCTGAGTACTTATTCCGCTGCAAGTAGTTCTTCGCTAAGGAATTTCCTCACCGGCAAATTCCTCAGTGAAGAATTCATAAAAATCGCCTATTCACCCCCCCTCTAGTCGATATAACGCACTTTCACATAACTTAGCATCACCTTTAACGAGAAAGGAAACAATTTAATAATATAGTAATAGAGAATTTTTTCCTCATGAGAAAATTGGGTGGCTATATCATTCAGTTTATTAAAAGAAACTATGTTAAAACTGCTTTATGTGATCTTGGAGCCGGTGTTAGTGTTATGCCTTTCTCTTTGTATCGTAGACCTGAATTGAATAAATTGACACCTACTGAAATCCCTTTGCAAATGGCTGATAAATCAACTGCTATACCCATCGGTATTTGTGAGGACGTGCCTGTTGTGGTTGCAAACGTTACTATCTTAACGGACTTTGTTATTCTTGATATTCCCGAGGACGACTGTATGTCGATCATCCTTGGTAGACCCTTTTTGAATATTGCAGGGGCTGTTATTGATTGCAACAAAGGCAATGTCACCTTTCATGTTAATTGTAATGAGCATACTGTACACTTTCTGAAGAAACAACCTCAAGTTCATAGTATCAGTTCTATTGAAAAATTTCAACTATTACTATTGGAGGTTTTAAATTCCCTCTTCCTATTGTCAAAAAGAAATATGATATTCTTATTGTTGGGGATATGCATATCCCTGTTGAGGTAACCTAGTGTTATTAAAAAATTCTCCGGTTTCATGTCATTCGGAAGAAGTTTGTTAATAAGACTTGATCAACCTTGTTAATGGATTCCTTTTGATGAGCATGAGATGGATGAATTTAGAAAGCACAACTCTCTGTACCCATCTTTTACTTTATGTTATTGGAATAAATAAAGCAAAAATAGTATTTTCTGTCTGTTCTCTCAATTGTCCGTGCAATAAAAGATGTCCCGAAAATAAAAGTTCTCCAAATACCCTGAAAATTTAGTATGATTTTTTATAGAATATTTGAGAATTTCCAATCAACTCACACCTGCTTGCATGACACACGGTTCGCGTGGCGACACATATATTGTTTTTCTATTTGGATGATTAATGTTGCCGCTTTATTGCTTAACCGAAGCATGGCACATATCCATTGTTGGTCTATCGCCCACAGTTCGAATAAATAATCCGTTTGGGATATTGGTTCCCAATTATTAATAATCTCATGTTTGTAATTAGATAAAGATTACATCAAAACTAGTCTCAAATTTGACAAAAAAAGTACAATGCCATATGACAACACGATAAGCTTCATGAACTTCAAATAAGTTTTGGATGTACAAGAATTTAAAAATCAAGATTCTCAATGTTTGAAATTTGTTGCACAGGGAGTAAACATGCACCAAGTGAGACAAATGTGTTTTTGTAATCCATTTAGGTGCACTGTCACGTGTGCATGTAGCTCAAATTTGATTTTTGCACATTATACCCATAGAAAATCAATCAATTAATGTACTAAAATGTCTTAATGATCTCTGTGATTTTTTTGAAATTAAAACATCCATCCTTTGGTCATATGTTCACTACGGGATAATTAATTTAACATGCATCGTAGTTGCGGTGGATTCACGGTGTGTGTGTGGGTGTGTGCGCCTGGGGGTGGTGGGTGGCTCGCAGTACACTACGAGTTGTGAGCCACCGTGTGGGTTGGCCGTTTTGTTAGGCAGGCCGGTGCCACATCAGAGTCGTGAAATCGTTATTTAAAACATTACACAACCCTTTCATACATACATGTTTTGGCCACATGCAGTCGATGGTTGTCCTAGACAACACTCGATACTCACGTGTGACGCTTTCCGTGGGCCCGCGAGGTCGTAGTCCATCACTTTGACGAATAGCCGGAAGTGAGGTTAATTTGACCAGCAAGGTAGAATATTTTTTGTTTGTGTTATGGTGGTATATAGTACGCGTCGAAGAGGTCGGAGCGGACTAGCATATATACTATACGTACGGGTCCGTGAGCAAGTACACCTCACTCAGTGTCGGGACTTTTTGGTTTTCGAGGCACGTGCCACATCAAAATTGTGAAATTGGCTATTCAAACATCACACAACACCTTTTTGGGTTACATGCATGCACGCGGTGGTTATCCTAGCTGGGACGCTCAGGTCTGACGCTTCCATCTGTGGGCCCATGAGGCCATCGTTGATGCATGCATGCATCACTTTGACCTACATCGGGAGAGGTTAATTAATTTCACCATCGATGATAATTCTTTTGGGTTGTACATATTACGGCAGGAGCATATAGTATGCGGCGAAGAGGGGGGAAGGGGACCATCATATGTAGTACGCTTCATGAACCTCGCTCTGTGTGGGTGCATGGTTTACGGTTTTTGAGGCATGTGGCACATCAAAGTTGTGCATTTTGGGTATTCAACATATATATGTTTGGCCCACATGCAAAGCGGTGGTGGTTGTCCTCTCGCACACACTTAAGAGGCTATCAGCGATATCGATGCTTTCCATCTGTGGGCCTGCTCGGTCCATCACTACTTTTTGCCTGACAACAAGAGAGGTTAATTTGACTTAGGAGGGGATTATTATTTGAAAGGATCGAGAAGAGGCGTCTAGAGGGGGGGTGAATGGACTCTAAGAAGAAAAGTTGCACTTTTTAATTTCTTTAGGTTGAAGTAGAGTTTTGGCACAAGTTTAAACATTCACAATACATATCAAGCAAGCATGCCAAGAGTATATGAGCAGAGGAAAGTAAAGCATGCAAGTTACAAGAATGTAAAGGGATGGGATTGGAGTGTGCAAACGCAATTTGGAGACACGGAGATTTTTTATCCATGGTTCGATAGGTGGAGCTATCGTACATCCATGTTGATGGAGACTTCAACCCACGAAGGGCAACGGTTGCGCGAGTCCACGAAGGGCTCCACCCACGAAGGGTCAACGAAGAAGCAACCTTGTCTATCCCACCATGGCCGTCGCCCACGAAGGACTTGCCTCACTAGGGTAGATCTTCACGAAGTAGGCGATCTCCTTGCCCTTACAAACTTCTTGGTTCAACTCCACAATCTTGACGGAGGCTCCCAAGTGACACCTAGCCAATTTAGGAGACACTACTCTCCAAGAAGTAACACATGGTGTGTTGATGATGAATTCCTTGCTCTTGTGCTTCAAATGATAGTCTCCCCAACACTCAACTCTCTCTCACAGGATTTGGATTTGGTGGAAAGAAGATTTGAGTGGAAAACAACTTGGGGAAGGCTAGAGATCAAGATTTATGTGGTTGGAATGGGATATCTTGACCTCAACACAAGTGTAGGTGGTTCTCTCTCAGAAAATATGTGTTGGAAGTGTAGGCATGTTCTGATGACTTTCTCCACGAGTGAAGAGTGGGTGGAGGGGTATATATAGCCTCCACACAAAATCTAACCGTTACACACAAATCACCAAACTCGGTGGGACCGATTTGGTTCATAATGTGACCGTTAAGTGTTTCGGTGGGACCGACATGTCAACTCGGTGGGACCGATTTAATTATGGTTAGGGCATAACATAATCTCGGTGAGACCGATTACACGAACTCGGTGACTGATTTTGGTAATAGACTAACAGAGAGTTGGTCAGGCAAAATCGGTGGGACCGATTCGCTCATCTCGGTTGGACCGAAACGTTACGAAAGGGTGACAGAGTGTTTGCATTGCAATCTCGGTGGGACCGATTGCATATTTTAGTGAGACCGAAATTATTGCAATAGGCAACAGAAAGTTTGCAATCCCATCTCGGTGAGACCGAGATCCCTATCAGTGAGACCGAATTGATTAGGGTTTCTGGCAGTGGCTATGTCAACTGAACTCGGTGGCTCCGGATATGACATTTTGGTGGGGCCGAGTTTGGCTTTTGGTTTGGGAAATATGTGGATATGATAAAGTGGTTGAGGGCTTTGGAGCATATCACTAATCACTTTGAGCAAGCAAGCCATTAAGCAACACCTCATCCCCTCTTAATAGTATTGGCTTTTACTATGGACTCAATGTGATCTTGGATCACTAAAATGAAAATGTAGAGTCTTGTGCTTTGAGATTGAGCGAATCTTTTGTCTTCAGCATTTTTGAAGGGGTTCCACATCCTCCAGTCCATGCCACTCCATTGTTGAACTTATTTGAAACATACTAGGTACAAGTATTAGTCCAACAAGAGATATGTTGACATTAATTACCAAAATCACCCAGGGAGCACTTGTGCTTTCAATCTCCCCCTTTTTGATAATTGATGACAACATACATCAAAGTTTTAGATAAAGATATAGAGAATAGCAAGTAAAGCTTCGGAAAGACATGTAACATGCATAGGCTCCCCCTACATGTATGCAATCATGTGAATATGGAATATAGGAGCATGTGAATGCATAGGCATGACAGAGTAAGCAATGTGTTACATGTATCTTGGCTATACGCATCAGTGCAAATGATGTGGTTATAGGAAATGTACCTTCATGCACATGAGTCCTTCTTGCAAACAATATTTACATCAGCAAGAAATCTTCATGCACATGAATGTGATGCATATACTTACCTTGTGGTCTTGAGTTGGCTTAGGAAAGAATGAACCTGAGTAAACAAGGTTAGATAACACAGATACATCTACTAGCCAAAGGAAACACAAGAAGCCACAAGAGTACCAAGACTGGGATGACATGTAGAGAGTGAGTACTGAGTACTCTATTGGATATAGACATGTCCCCAAGGGTAAAGATATGCAAAGAATTCAAGAATTTCCTTCCCTTAGATGTCTTGCTCCCCCCCGAATCTTGCATGGGATATTGGGAGAAGATAGGGAATAGAAAATCAGAGCAAAGATAAGAAACAGAGCTAATGCAAAAAATCAAATATGAACATGTCTTTCCCCTCTTAAAGATATGTGACTTCTCTCCTCTTAATCACCAAGAATCTGGGGTTTCTTACACTTTCCCCCTGAGTATTTTCTCCCCTTATAGAACTGATTAAGCTTAAGCTTTGATGTGATCTCTCTCCCCCCCTTTGACATCAATTTCCAAGAAGGGATCTTCTGGATTTTTATTACAAAAGGGTTTGGTCCTTGAGTCACAAAGCAAGGTAGCAAGTCAAATGTGATGCTGGTAGAGGACAACAATCATTGAGTGGAGCTGGAGCAGAATGAATGCAGGAATAAGTGGCAAGCTGTCTTTCCTGTAGTAAAATCGGAGGCACCGAGTTGTGTGCTTCGGTGGCGCCGAAAGATTTCGGTTGGATCGAAGGAAACAAACTGGTGTGACAGAGTTCATTACAGAGAAAACACTTGTCACCTCAGCTCACTAGGAAATTTAGATCTTACAAGGATTAGCAAGGAATTAGCTGAAAGATTTGCAATGAATTGGATGCAGGGAATGCAGAACAGAACAAAGAAAAAGAAAAGAAGAGATCTGAAACGGGAAACAAATATGCATGAGACAGATGCAAGAGGCATGGAAAAACACAAGAGAACTTCATCTACAATTGGTCGGTGACAAAGTCACATATGTTAGAGTATATTGACTTAGGAGTCAAGTGAGGTCACTTGATCTTTGGTCATACTCATCATTTAAGCTCAAAATGGGGTTACCATTTTTCGTTTAAGCATCTTGATGTATTCTCATCTTGTGTAGTTGCTTTGACTCATGACTTGGAGCAAAGCTTCTCTAAGATGGAATAACATACCTTGGGTGGTGGTGATGATCTTGATCATGTAGTTGAACTTTTGTGTGGGTTGCTCAAGGTTGATGTAGCTTATCAAGAATTTGGAGCACCACTTGGAATTTGAGTTCATCTACCTACATGGGTTAGTCTTGCAAGGAAGAGCACTTGTGTATCCAAAATGACAATCATAAAAATTAATATAGAATTTGTCAAAGGATATGTTTGAAGGGTTTCGTGCTTCCTTGTTTTCAACCACCATTGTGTAGGGACTTGGTGATGTAGAGATTGCTCAAGATGTGAGCGAGTTGCAATCTCATGGATTTAGATTCATCCAAGTACCTACAAGGGTTAGATAGCATGCAAGGGTGCAAATATATCCAAGACATATAAATAGCATCATGAAGGAAATATCAAGGATTAGTCAAAGGCTCATGCCTTGCATGTGTCCAAATGGAGTTCCTACTCCAAGTTTGAAGCATCAATGATGTTCAATTCACCTCTCAAATGGCAAAATACTTTCTCATCAAGCGGTTTGGTGAATATATCCGCCAATTGCTTATCGGTACAAACATGCTTAAGATCAATGTTCCCTTTGGCAACGTGATCTCGAATGAAATGATGACGAACCTCAATATGCTTAGTTCGAGAATGTTGTACGAGATTGTGAGCAATCTTGATATCACTTTCATTGTCACAAAGCAATGGAACATGTTTCACATATATCCCATAATCTTTAAGAGTTTGGGTCATCCAATGTAATTGAGCACAACATGAACCAGTGGAAATGTATTCCGCTTTGGCGGTGGATAAGGATACCGAGTTTTGTTTGTTGGAGGACAAGACACAAGAGATCTACCAATAAATTGACAAGTACCCGAAGTGGACTTTCTATCAACCTTGTCTCCGGCATAGTTCGAATCAGAGTAACCAACAAGATCGAAAGAAGACCTCTTGGGATACCAAATGCCAAAATTTGGTGTGTGTATTAAGTATCTAACTATTCTTTTCACAACCTTAAGATGACACTCTTTAGGGGCCGCTTGATATTGTGCACACATGCACACACTTAACATAATATTGGGACGAGAGGCACATAGATATAACAATGAACCAATCATAGAACGGTAAACTTTTTGATCAACCGGTTCATCGTACTTAGTCAAGTCAAGATGTCCACTAGTAGGCATGGGTGTAGACATACCTTTTCATTCTTGCATATTGAACTTCTTGAATAAGTCCTTGGTGTACTTGGTTTGAGAAACAAAGGTACCTTCCTTAGTTTGCTTGATTTGCAAACCAAGAAAGAATTTGAGTTCACTCATCATAGACATCTCAAACTTCTCCGACATTAGCTTTCCAAACTTCTCGCTAAAATGAGGGTTAGTCGATGTCGGTGTACTAGAGTAGGGGTACCCTAGTATCCCGAACTCGTGCACGGGCAGTTGTAGCACCCCGCGGTAGGGCTGGCCTGATGGCCGCCAAGATCCTCAGCGGCTCCTTTGGAGCCATTCAAGAACAAAGTAATCAAGACCCCGGCAAGAGGAGCTTGTCGGGAAGGCCACTCAGGGCGCGAAGGAAACAAGGCCCCGCAAGAGGAGCTTGCCGGGAAGGCTTGGTGGGCGCCGAGCCCCCAAGCGCAACAAGGTTCCTGCCGCGGCAAGGCGCTTGCCGGGGCGGGCAACCTCTCTTCATCTCCGCTCCACCTCATCCGCCAACGTGTCGCCACGGGGCTTCCCCAGAAACGCGTGTCGACGGGCTGTGCAGCCAGCGGGGAGCAGCGATAAGCGGCGCTGACGAGCTACCATCGTGGCAAACGGAGGCGCACTTGACGGTCCTCGTTAATCGTTTCGGGCGATCGAGACGGGCATTGATGACTCTTGTCCCTTGCCGTCGAGTTAGGTATAGATTACTGTACATCGTATAAAGCGGTGTACCAACCTATGTTTTTACTATCTTACCCTTGTCTACTTGCCACATGTGGTGACCCCTTGTGCCTATAAAAGGAGGCCCAAGTGCAACGTAGAAAGGGTTCGGTCCAGCTCCGGCTTAGTTCATCATACTCATACGAAACCATACTCAGGCTAGGTCTTGTAGCTCCCATTGCTCCCTAGCAAGAACACAAGATAATCCACAAAGCAGCAGTAGGAGTATTATCTCTCCGGAGAGCTCCGAAGCTGGGTAAATCTGCTTGTGTACATCGCTCGATCCGCTCTTTGTGCAATCTCCGCCCCCTCCGAACCACAAGGCCCAGGTCCGCTGGTGTTCGTGGGACACGATCAGCTTCCCGACATCTTTGGCGCGTAGGTAGGGGCGCCGAGGCTGTGTGAACCCGATCCGGCGCTCACGCGAGCAGTCTCTTCATCAACATCTTCGTCAACATGGCAATCAAGAAGAAGTCTTCGCAGCAGCAGAGCCGTCGCGCCGAACCCACCAACACCGGAGCCGCTCGGTGGTGGGGGAACGCCAGCGGAGGAACAAAGCGCCGTCGAGAGAGCCCACAACGCCGCCAGGTCCAAAGACAAGGCAGCGCAGCGCCGGGCGTCCGAATCCTCACCGCGTCCTTCTCAAGAGGCGCGGGACCGACAGCGCCATGATGCTCGCACACCATATGCTCGCTGGATCAAGGCCAAGCTGGAGGATCCCGAGGCCTCGAGACTCAGATGCATACCAAAGATGCTGGTACGAGGGAGTACGGTCGATTAGGGGATGCTGCTCCTCCTAACTTGGTTAGGAGTCCGAGCACATCCCGTTCTTCGCCTCTGTACGCCGTTGCCACCTACTACACCAGCGGAAGCCTTAGCGAGAGCCCAGCTACTTCTAGACTACCCTCCAACGGCCGATAAGGTCGACGAATGGAGGGCAACAATCCAGAGCCTCATCGGCTTTGCCAACGGCGACGTCCCGCGGCAACCAAGCGCTTCGCAGCCGCGGCAAGGCGACAAGGCACGAGCTGATGGCGACGAGACATACGGGGGAGCAGCCACCGTGCACTCCCCTTCCCGAAGGCCAAGATCGCCGACTCGTCAGATCCACCTCGATAGCGACTCCACAGCGTCGTCGGATCCGCGAGCTCGTCGCGACCAACGCCAAGTTCTTCGAGAACGACAAGAAGAAGACGCCGAACCCGATCGAAGGCCAAGAGAAGCGCCGCCAATCCGACCAGCCGCCGGGCCCACTGTCGATATGCATGCGCCTGGGGAACCAGCGACTTGTCAGATGCGGTAGGTTGTCCTGCTCACTCGTGAGCTGCGGCAAGTCCGTGGCCCGACAAGAAAAACTTCAAGCCAGATGTGCCGGAGAAGTATGATGGCAGGACACACCCATCGGAGTTCCTCAAAGATCTATACCATCGCAGTGCAGGCTGCGGGGGGACGAGACGACAAGATCCTCGCCAACTACTTTCCTCTAGTGCTCAAGCCAAACGTCAGATCTTGGCTCATGCACTTGCCGAATGGCTCTATTTCTTCTTGGGCAGATTTGTGTCACCAATTCGTTGGCGCCTTCACAGGCGGCCACAAGCCTCATGGCCAGGAGAGTGACCTCTACCTGCTTGCCCAGAAAGAGGGAGAGTCCCTGCACAAGTTCATCCAGAGATTCAGTCGAGTGCACTACAACATCCCAGACGTCCACCCTGCCGCGGTGATCAGTGCATTCCATCAGAATGTGCGAAACCGCAGGATGAGGGAGGAGATGGCGATGTGCAAAGTGAAAGACGCCAGCGAGCTTTACGCCTACGGCCGACAAGTGTGCACGCTACTGAAGAAGGAAGAAGACTCCTGTGAGAGAATGTGGGAGCAGAATCGACAAGTGAGGAGATCGCCTGCAAGGAAGAGCCATGCGAAACAATGAAGGAAGAAAACCAAGAAGTACTAGTTGTCGAGCAGTCCGGCAAGGATGGTGCCGCCAACAAAGCTAAGGCTGGTGGCTCCGCAAGGAGGTTGCCGCTGACGCCGACCGCCAAGCTGTGGCGGCCATGACAAGCCCGACAGCTCCAACAAGCAAGATCAGAAATCCACCGCACTAAGGGCCACGATCTCCGAGCTGCAAGAAAGTCGAGCAGCTTGTTGAGCTACTGAGAGCTGAATACAAGCGGTAGACAAGGAGAAAGCCCAAGAAGGTGCAGGTGCAGCAAGTAAGAAGAGACCCGGTCGGGGAGAACGCCGCGGCAAGGCCAAGCAGCGGCAAGGAGACAGACCTCCCCGCGGACGCGACAAGGAAGAAGATGAAGATGAAGATGACGAAGACATGGAATACGATGAAGCTGACGAGCAAGAGTTTCAAAAGGCAACAAAGGTCCTTTGCGTTGACGGTGGTGCTTCTTCAGATACTCGTGACCGCCAACTCAAGCAATGGATGCGTGAGGTTAATGCAGCAGAACCCTCCATAGAGTCGCGCAAACCTCTGAAGTGGTCCAGCACGCCCATCGTCTTTGACATTGAGGACCATCCTGATCGCGTCACTGCGGTCGGGTGCTTGCCGATGTTGGTCTCACCAACCATCCGCAACCTCAAAGTCACAAAGATGTTGGTTGACGGCGGGGCCGTCCTGAATCTAATCTCCTCTACGGTGCTCCATAAGCTTCAAATCCCTGACAGCGAGCTCGAAGAAACTGGTACGTTCCAAGGAATCAACCCAGGAAGGAGCAAGCCCAAGGGGAAGATCACGTTGCCGGTAACATTTGGCAGCGAGCTCAATTTCAGAACTGAGAGGGTCACGTTTGACGTTGCTGATTTCCCATTGCCCTACAATGGCATACTTGGTCGCCCAAAGACTCGCCAAGTTCATGGCCGCCTCATTATGCTTACAACTTACTCAAGATGCCCGGCCCGATAAGCGTCATCTCTGTCCATGGCGACAAGAAGGATGCGCTTATCTGCGCCGACAAGATTTACCAGGATGCAGCTGCTGCAACAGATAGCAAACCACTTACCGCTGAAGCTCCCGGGGGGAAGAAGAAGACCACCAAGTCCGACAAGAGCTCTGATGCCCACTCCGGCAAGCGCACCTCTTCGGAGTGCTGCGCTATCGTCGAGGACGCACCATCGAGCTCCACCGGCAAGTACAAGAAGACGATGGCAGCTCCGCCAAGACCAAGAAGGTGCCCGCCAAGGAGGACGGCACCGGTGGTACCTTCACCATCGATGCCACACTTGACCCTAAATAGGAAGGCGAGCTCGTTGCTTTCTCGGGCGAATGTCGATGTGTTTGCATGGCAACCATCTGACATCCCCGGTGTTCCCAGGAAAGTAATTGAGCACCACCTAGCTGTCTGTCCTCACGCGCGGCCCGTCAAGAAAAAAGTTAGGAAACAAGCAGTGGAGCGCCAAGAGTTCATAGCGGAAGAAATCAAGAAGTTGGAAGCAGCAGGACTTGTCAGAGGAGTACTCCATCCCACGTGGTTGGCCAATCCGGTAGTTGTACGCAAGGCTAATGGGAAATGGAGACTTTGTATTGACTTTACAGATGTTAATAAAGCTTGTCCCAAGGACCCATTTCCCTTGCCACGTATCGACCAGATTGTTGACTCCACGGCTGGATGTGATCTGCTTTCATTTCTTGATGCATATTCAGGATATCATCAGATCTTCATGGAAGAAGAGGATGAAGAGAAGACCGCATTCATTACACCATGTGGCACGTACTGCTTCATACGGATGCCTTTCGGTTTAAAGAATGCTGGTTCTACTTTTGCAAGAGTAGTCCACGATGCCTTTGAGCCACAAATACACAGAAATGTAGAAGCTTACATGGATGACGTAGTGGTCAAAAGCAAGGACAAAGCAACTCTGATTCAGGATTTGGATGAGACATTTGCAAATCTGCGCAAGATCAACCTCAAGCTCAACCCCGAGAAGTGCGTGTTTGGAGTTCCTTCCGGCAAGCTTCTCGGGTTCTTTGTATCTC
Organism: Aegilops longissima; assembly: GCA_021605205.1. Taxonomy (NCBI): domain Eukaryota; kingdom Viridiplantae; phylum Streptophyta; class Magnoliopsida; order Poales; family Poaceae; genus Aegilops; species Aegilops longissima. Next base: position 552,615,151 of record CM038682.1, read on the forward strand.
AACGGGGAATCGAAGCCAATCCCGACAAGATTAAGGCCACTGAGCAGATTGAAGCACCGAAGCGCGTCAAGGATGTCAGAAAGCTTGCCGGTTGCGTGGCTGCTCTCAGCAGGTTTATCTCTAAGTCTGCTGAGCGCACCCTGCCATTTTTCAAGATTTTGAAAAAGGCAGGTCCAATGAAATGGACTCCCGAAGCGGAGGCTGCGCTGCAAGACTTGAAGAGATACCTGTCCTCCACTCCAATACTTGTCGCACCTAAGCCACAAGAGAAGTTGCTGCTGTATATAGCGGCAACCAATCAAGTGGTTAGTGCTGCGTTAGTAGCAGAGAGGGAGGCAGATGATGAGCCGGCAACCGAGGCAGCGCGATCCGCGACAAGCAGGGGCTTCACCGTCAAGCTCTGGTCCCGACAAGGGCAGATCAGAGCAGGTTGTGACAAGATACGTAAGAAGATGGTGCAGCGCCCGGTTTATTTTGTCGCCCCCTACGCAAGGGGCTAGGTCAAGGTACTCGGTGTGCGAAGTTGCTTTTCGCCTCCTCATGGCCTCGAGAAAGCTGCGCCACTACTTCCAAGCACATGAGATAACAGTTGTCACTCGCTTCCGTCAAGAGGATATTACAAAATCCAGAAGCAACTGGCAGGATTGTCGAGTGGGCACTAGAACTGTCAAGCTTTGGTCTCAAGTTTGAAAGCACTTCAACTATCCAGAGCAGAGCATTGGCGGAATTCATAGCATAATGGACACCGACGCAAGATGAAGAGATTCCAGAGACAAGCATCCCCGTCGAGGAGGCAAATAAAGAGTGGCTGATGTACTCGATGGTGCCTTCGCTGCAAAGGCGCCGGTGCCGCGCGTCGCTTATCGCACCCACCGGAGAGCACCTCAAGCACGTAGTCCGATGCACTTTCCCAAGGAACAAGCAACAAACAATACTGCAGAGTATGAAGGTTTGCTTGCCGGTCTCAGGATTGCGGTAGACCTTGGGATCAAGAAGCTCATTATCAGGGGGGACTCGCAACTTGTCGTCCGCCAAGTAAATAAAGATTATCAGAGCCCGTTGATGGAAGCTTACGTTGATGAAGTAAGAAAGCTAGAAGAGCACTTTGAAGGCTTGCAAATGGAACACGTTCCAAGAGCTCAGAATGATATAGCTGATGGCCTCTCCAAATGTGCCGCACTTAAGTTACTCGTGGAACCAGGAATTTTGTGCTCAAGCTGACTCAGCCAACCGTAACACCATCATCGACAGAGCAAGAAGAGAAAATTGGTTTCCGGCGACTACTTTCCGGCAGAACTCCATGAAGCCGCCGCCAAGAAGGTCCCTAAAATCAACGCGAATATCACCGAGGAGCAGTCGTCCGACAAACCATGCAGTTTGTATCGCTGAAGCAAACGCCCCGACAAGTTTCGATCCGCAAGCTTGTCGGGATCATCAAGCTCCGCGGACCCACAGGTTCTTGCCGAGAAGCTGATGTTCCCGCAGTGATAGATGAGCCTTTAGTCCTTGTTGTCGAGCCACGTGCTCCAAAGATGGGCACAACAAATCGCCCATTTCCTTGTGACAGAGAACTTCCCAAGAGCAAGAAGAAGCGGAAAAGTAGCATGGCAGTCAAGTATGTACCAGTTTGTTGACAACACCCTGTACAGAAGAAGACTCAACAGTGTGAAATTGAAGTGCATTTGCCGGGAAGATGGACAGAAGCTGTTGGCAGAGACACATGGAGGCATATGTGGTCACCACATTGGCGAAGAGCACTTGCCAAGCAAAGCTTCCGGCAAGGTTTCTTCCGCCGAAGCCTCCAGATGCAACCGCACAAGTAACAAAGTGTGAAGCGTGCCAGTTCCATTCCAAACAGATACACCAACCAGCTCAAGCTCTCCAGACGATCCCTTTATCCTGGCCCTTTTCGGTCTGGGGGCTCGACATCCTCGGCCCTTTCCCCCGAGCTGTCGGGGGCTTTGAATACTTTTACGTTGCAATCGACAAGTTCACAAAGTGGCCGGATGTGGAACCAGTGAGGAAGGTGACAGCACAGTCAGTCGTCAAGTTCTTCAGGTCAATTGTTTGCCGTTTTGGGATTCCTAACCGGATCATCACCGACAACGGCACACAGTTCACGAGCCGCACCTTCATGCAGTACGCCCAAGATCTTGGCGCCAAGATCTGCCTTGCTTTTGTTGCTCATCCGAGAAGCAACGGTCAAGCAGAGAGAGCAAACGCTGAAGTGCTGCGGGGACTCAAGACCAAAACTTTCGGACAGCTGCGCAAGTGCGGAAGAAATCGATCGAGGAGCTGCCGGTGGTTCTTTGGTCGATCAGACGACGCCAAATCGAGCCATCGCCGCACACCTTTCGCCTAGTCTACGGAGCAGAGGCAGTTCTCCCCACGGAACTCGTGGTACGGGTCACCCCGAGTACTCGCCTATGATGAGTTTGAGCAAGAGCAGCTGCGACAAGATGACGCGCTGCTCCTCGAGGAAGATCGCCTTCAAAGCTGCTGACGAGCTGCTCGTTACCAGCAAGCTTTGCGCCGCTACCATAGCCGCAGTTAATGCCGAAGCTTCGAGGAAGGCGACCTTGTTCTTGGCGCGCTCAATCCGCCAAAAATTCCAACAAGTTGACGCCAAGTGGGAAGGCCCTTATCGGGTGAAACGAGTCACTAGGCCCGGCGCTGTCCGCTTTGAGACCAAGATGGCGCCCGTGAGCAATTCCTGGAATATAGAGCATCTTCGCAAGTTTTACCTATGAGAGCGCGGTTGCCGGAACCTGCTCCGCAACCACTCTTTTGTACAAGTCTTGCCGCTGTTGCATGTAATCCTTTGTACAAAGCCGCATGCACTTCTGCATCAAGAAGTTTATGTGTTGCGCATAATTTGTTAATACATGCTCTCATAATCATATATGCATGTGTTTACTAACATTTTGTGCAGCATCCACACCCGGTAAGCGATAACGAGCCACTAGGCTCCATAACTTTATTTTCTCTTCTTTCTTCTCAAACAAGGAGAAGGTTCATCCACCCACAAGTTAACCGGGGAAGGAAGATAATAGTGTGGACCGCCAAGCGTCGCTCGAGGAACTGTCGCCTTGCCAGGAAATGGACAACAGAGAAGCTAAGTTGTTAAGTTTAAACAACCAGTTTTAAATTTTTAAGTTATCTTCCTCGAACGATAGTACTTTGTATGGAAAAACTGTGCGCGGAGGAACCGACTCGCGATTAGCTTGCGCTTCTTACTTTGTTTCGAGTCCGCCAACAACTTAAGTGTGCTGCAACTAGTTGCATAAGGTTGCTTGTCTGAGGCGGCATCGCCAGCAAGCTGCTGAAGTTCCACACTCGGCGCCATGCAAAGGTGTTCGTGACCGACAAGTTCCCCGAAAGCGAGGGATATAAACGCATAAGGAAGAAATCGAGTAAAGGAAATAACATTGCATTCGATTGCCTAAGATAGTGTATATTACATAATGACTTGTCGCGGATCTAATAGACTTTTTACCTAAACATGATCTACAGCGACAAGAGAAAGATAGACTTGGCGGCCTAGTCCACGCGGTCGCCCTCGAGCCTCTTAACTCCACTCACCCTGTCCACAATGGGTGCGACAAGGGCCTTGAGCGCTTCAACATCGGCGGATGGAGGCAGGGACTTGAGGGCTTTGGTGAAGTCGACGCGTGGGTTGCGGAAGGCCACTTTCATCAACACCTTCTGGAGAGCCTCGGCGCAGACTTGACGTGATTCCTCCGCCAGTTGCTTTGGAACCTCTTCCCGGAGCCGCTGGATACCCGCCAACACGCCTTTGAAGAATAGGCTGAGCTTGACGCTGGGTTGGAGGTTCTCGCCGGTGGAGTACCCAAGATCTGTCATCCCCACCCATCAGCTCATTATGGATGCCGGGCGGTGTCCACAAGACCTTCGTCCAAAGGCATTATGTTGTCTCGAATATTATTCGGGCGGTCACAGATTCGACAAAGAACTCCTCGGTGGCCTTGATCTTTTCCTCGCAGGCCCGCTTTCCCCTCCTTGGCGCCATTCAACGCCTCTCGCTGAGTGGTCAGCTTCAGCCCAGATCCGCCTTTGACGCCCTTGGCGGCATCGATCTCCTTGATCTTTTCAATAAGCGACCTTGCAAGACGCCAAGGGTGTAGGCGTCCTTCTCGGCCAAGGCTTCAACCCGGCGACCTCTTCAAGACTTTTCCGGAGAGTGGACTCAGCTTGAGCCACCTCGTCTCCGGTTCCTTCTTGGCGGCCTCGGCAGCCGCAACAAAGATCCTTTGCCTCCTGAAGTGGCCCGCCAATCGTTTGCTCACGCACGGCGAGATCTTCCTCAAAGCTGCCGAGGTTGATCTTCCGCGCGCCACCACCTTCTCGCGGAGAGCTTCTCACGGCAAGCCTCTGCTGCCTCGACCTCGCCTTTCTCCAAGATGAAGGCCGTGGCGCCTCAGCAAGCTGCTCCCGCTCCGCTATATCCCGAGAGTTTCCTTGTTGGCGCTGGAGCTCTTCCACGCGCTTTCTCCAAATCGCTCCTCCTTCGCGACAAGCGCCTCCTCGATTCCAGCTTGGCTTGTCGGGCGCTGTAGAGCGACAAGAACCTCCTTAAAGCTGCTCCTCCTCGGGCTCGCCGCTGCTGCTGCTCGGAGCATCGACCAGCGACAGCCCGGCGGAGGCAGAGTTCCGCGTCAAGGTCTCCCCTTCGACCGGTGCCTCGAGCTTGAAGCCTGTGGGAGCTTGATAAAGACACCTCGCCGCCTTGAGATAGGCGCCTGGCTGGGGCTCTTCGAGTCTGGTGCGGCATCGGTGGCGGAGGATCGGCGGTCGGTGTAGCGCTTAGCGCCTCAAGGCCTCGGGGCCGCCAAGGCGATCGCGATTCCTCTCCAGCCTCTGCGCCAAGAGCCTTGGCGGCCTCCTCGCCGGGCGGTCCGTCGGCGCCAGCCTCCTCCTCCATGTTGGCGGCGTCGACATTTTCGGCCATGGCGCCCTCCTCGCCGGCAGCCTCGGTCCCATCGGGTCTCCGCAGATGGATCTGGTGGTCAGAATAAGAAAAGCACAAGTCAAGCGAATGTTTGAAAGAGAAAAACAGAAGAAAAGAACCCAAGGGAAATTATCAAACAAGAAGATTACCTGCAGTAGGGTCTGTTGCCGCGGTCTCCACCACCGGAGGGTCGTCGGCGCCAGCCCTTGTCGGGGAAGCTCCCCTTGTCGGAGAGGCCTCCCTTGCCGAGAGAGCGCCCTTGGCGGAGAATTCTCCTTGGTGGCGAGTTGAAGCAAGCAGAATTTCGGGGGTGACCTCCGGAGCCTCCTGATGAGGCTGGACCTCAGGAGTAGCCTCCGGTGCTTCATGATGTGGCTGCTCTGCTCCTACAAGATTCAACAAACCAGATATCAGTGACGGGAAAGCACCCGAGCACGCCTAACCATGAGAAGTATACCAAACACTTACGCTGGGGGCTGTGCTGGGGGCTGCTTTGTTGAAGGGTTGCCGGATCCGGCAAGGGAGTCCCGGACGTGCCCCTGCTGCTGCTGTGGGAGTCATCCGAGACGACAACCACCGGAGTCTTGGCCCTCTTCGACGCCTCCGAGCTAGCGACCAAGAAGGAGGTTCAGAGCGGCGACCCGCTTATAAAGATAAAACAATAAATTGAAGATTACAAGTAGCAACGACAAGATCTTACTCTTCCTCTTCTTTCTCTGAGCTGAGGGCGAGAGATCAAACTCCGCCCGCGCCGACGGATTGGGGGAGAAGATTCCCCTGACGCTTGGCGGGTGCAGGGGCCGCGACTCAGAAGACCCGCGCCGTCCGCCGTGGCGGGAATGAGGCGCCCTCAGCGGCACATGTGCTTGCCGCGGTGGAGCGCTGTCGGGCGGCGAGGCGGCTGTTGGACCGTATGCCCCCGCCACTTCTCCAGCCTTGGAGGCGTCTCCTTGGCGGGCAGCAGGCTCCCCGCGGCAAGCTACTTGACGGCGGAGGAGAGGCGCCGGCAGGCTTGCTCGGCTCGTTGTCGGGCTCGGGCTGCTCCTCCTCGCCGACAAACTCTTCTCGGTCGGCAAGGCTTGCCAGATCGGCCGCCTCCGCCGCCTCGACAGTAAACCCAAATACGCCGCGGCAGCAGCCTCGCAGCCTCCTCCAACCTCGTGGCGATGGCGCGCGCCATCTCCGAAAGCGGTGGTGTCGCGGTGAGCCGCCTCGCCGTCGGCGCGGATCGGCACTTCAACCAAGTTGTCGAAGAACTGCTGCACGACATCGTCGGCGGGCTCCTGCCAAGTTGGAACGATTCCATGGGAATCGCACAACGGCATTATCGCGCGGATGTTGTCAAGCGACGAGTTGTTGCACAAGGGCACAACTCCCTCGCAACATGCACCACCTGTGGTTATCCGCTTCAGCTTGAACAACTCCCGCAGCATGCCCTCAAGCTCCAAGGTAGTAAAATTCCAATTCAGACCTGGGCGCAGCCTCATGATGTCCGCCGCTCGAATTCCCAAGCAGGCCTCCTCTCTCCCGCAAGGGCGCAACACGGCGCGGCGAAGTCCGCGCCAACTGCTTCCTACGGTAAGCCCTGCTTGCCGGAGACGCAAAATCCTAGTCGTGGCAATCTTCGACTTGTCGTCCTCCGCGCCAAGTTGCTCCAATCGCTGCCGCGAACTATGGGGGTCCGCGCAGGCGGTGAAAGGCTGTGGCTCCTCCTCTAAGATCCAACACCGTCAGCGCCCACTCCTCCCACTTGCTGCGCAACTCTCCGCCAAGATACGCCTTCTTGCCGATCCTAGAGGTCCATGCAATTCCTCCGCAAGCGGCTCTCTCTCTCTACGCTGGGTGAGAAGTAGTGGCGGAAGAGTGCGACATTTGATGGACCCCGATGAAGTTCTCGCAGAGGTGTGTAAAACGCCATGGTGAGGATGGCGTTGGGGGTGAAGTCAAGGAGGCGGAGGCCGATGTGTTCATGACATCGCAGAAGAATTAGAAAAGGGGGCGAGCCCGCAGGGAAGAAAATCGCGAAGAAGGGGTACCCGATGGAGACCTTAGCGGATGTGGCGGCGGAGATGACCCTCGTGCGCGGATGCGCCCTGGTCTCTGTCGACCAGAAGAGATAGTACAGCTCCCGCAGCTCCTTCCTGTTGAGCAGGGGATCGAAGAGGGCCCGCTCCTTCCGCAGCGCCGTGAGCCGCTGCGCCTCGGCCAATTTCACGCCTTTTCCCTTGTCGGCCTTCGGAGCCATAGGGAGAGGTGGTGGAGGAGGTCGACGGCGTTGGTGGTACCGGTGGCAATGGAGGGGGCGGAGCGTCGCTCTCTTTGGGCTCGAGAAGAAAGGGGGAAGCGACGGGGGTTTTCTAATGTGACAGCGAGGGCAAGTGGGCGCCCTGCCCCTGTTCCCCCTGCTTATAAAGGGGGGAAGTGACGGGTGTTCCGATTTTTCCCATTAAAGAAAGCCCCACGATCTCCCTCACGACGCCACGTCCGGCGCGTGACGTTCGTGGGAGACGTGGTGGGTCCAAGGCGAATAACAGCGTAATCAAGACCACGCGTGCCGTGCACTGTTTTGGGCCTGGCCCAATGAGCTCGGGCCGTGTATGGCCCAGAGCCGGGGCTCTGTCGGTGTACTAGAGTAGGGTACCCTAGTATCCCGAACTCGCAATGTGGCAGTTGTAGCACCAAGTGGCTGGCCCGATGGCCGCTAAGATCTCAGCGGCTCCTTTGGAGCCATTCAAGAACAAAGTAATCAAGACCCGGCAAGAGGAGCTTGTCGGGAAGGCCACCTGTATGCCAAGGAAACAAGGCCCCGATAAGGGAGCTTGCGGGAAGGCTTGGTGGGCGCCGAGCCCCAAGCGCAACAAGGTTCTGCCGCGGCAAGGCGCTTGCCGGGCGGGCAACCTCTTCATCTCCGCTCCACCTCATCCGCCAACGTGTCGCCACGGGCTTCCCCGTAAACGCGCGGTCGACGGGCTGTGCAGCCAGCGGGAGCAGCGATAAGCGGCGCTGACGAGCTACCATCGTGGCAAACGGAGGCGCACTTGACGGTCCCTGTTATAATCGTTTCGGGCGATCGAGACGGGCATTGATGACTCTTGTCCCTTGCCGTCGAGTTAGGTATAGATTATCGTACACTGCATAAAGCGGTGTACCAACCTATGTTTTTACTATCTTACCCTTGTCTACTTGCCACATGTGGTGACCCCTTGTGCCTATAAAAGGAGGCCCAAGTGCAACGAGAAAGGGTTCGGTCCAGCTCCGCTTAGTTCATCATACTCATACGAAACCATACTCGGGCTAGGTCTTGTAGCTCCCATTGCTCCCTAGCAAGAACACAAGATAATCCACAAAGCAGCAGTAGGAGTATTATCTCCGGAGAGCTCAAGAAGCTGGGTAAATCTGCTCGTGTGCATCGCCGATCCGCTTTGTGCAATCTCCGCCCCCCTCCGAACCACAAGGGGCCCAGGTCCCGTAGGTGTTCGTGGGACACGATCAGCTTCCCCGACAGTCGAACAAAATATAATATCATCAACATAAATTTGGCACACAAATAGTTCTCCATTAACCCTTTTAGTAAAAAGAGTAGAATCTAATTTTCCAATTTCAAAGCCTTTTTCAGTAAAGAACTTGGTCAATGTCGGATGCGGGGTTCCGGCAAACCCTTAAGGTTCGAACACTGGGTGCGCGCGAAGTCTTTCGCCCCTACTGATCCACGCTCTAGCTCGCTAAGATCTTGCGGACGAACTCGATTTAACTCACAACAATACGTCTCCAACGTATCTACTTTTCCAAACACTTTTGCCCTTATTTTGGACTCTAACTTGCATGATTTGAATGAAACTAACCGGACTGACGCTGTTTTCAGCAGAACTACCATGATGTTCTTTTATGTGTAGAAAAGAGAAGTTCTAGGAATGTCCCGAAAATCAATGGAGGCACTTTTTGGAATTTATAAGAATTATTGGGCGAAAGAAATACACCAGGGGGCCCACAGCCTATCCACGAGATAGGGGCACGCCTCTAGGCGCGCCTCCTATCTCGTGGGCCCCTCGACCTCCTCCGACCTCAACTCCAACTCCATATATTCCGTCTCGGGAGAAAAAATCAGAGAGAAAGTTTCATCGCGCTTCACACGACACGGAGCCGCCGCCAAGCCCTAATCTCTCTGGAGGGCTGATCTCGAGTCCGCTCGGGCTCCAGAGAGGGGATTCGTCGCCGTCGTCATCATCAACCATCCTCCATCACCAATTTCATGATGCACACTGCCGTGCGTGAGTAATTCCATCGTAGGCTTGCTGGAAGGTGATGGGTTGGATGAGATTTACCATGTAATCAAGTTAGTTTTGTTAGGTTTGATCCCTAGTATCCACTATGTTCTGAGATTGATGTTGCTATGACTTTGCTATGCTTAATGCTTGTCACTAGGGCCCAAGTGCCATGATTTCAGATCTGAACCTATTATGTTTTCATGAATATATGTGTGTTCTTGATCCTATCTTGCAAGTCTATAGTCACCTATTATGTGTTATGATCCGACAACCCCGAAGTGACAATAATCGGGATACTTCTCGGTGATGACCGTAGTTTGAGGAGTTCATGTATTCACTATGTGCTAATGCTTTGTTCCGGTTCTCTATTAAAAGGAGGCCTTAATATCCCTTAGTTTCCGCTAGGACCCCGCTGCCACGGGAGGGTAGGACAAAAGATGTCATACAAGTTCTTTTCCATAAGCACGTATGACTATTTACGGAATACATGCCTACATTACATTGATGAATTGGAGCTAGTTCTATATCACCCTATGTTATAACTATTGCATGAGGAATCGATCCGCATAATTATCCATCACGATCCATTGCCTACGAGCTTTTCACATATTGTTCTTTGCTTATTTACTTTTCCGTTGCTACTGTTACAACTACTACAGAAACACAAAAACATTTATCTTTACTTTTGCTACTATTACCTTTATTATCATACCACTTTTGCTACTAAACACTTTGCTGCAGATACTAAGTTATCCAGGTGTGGTTGAATTGACAACTCAACTGCTAATACTCAAGAATATTCTTTGGCTCCCTTGTGTCGAATCAATAAATTTGGGTTGAATACTCTACCTCGAAAGCTGTTATGATCCCCTATACTTGTGGGTTATCAAGACTAATTTTGGCGCCGCTGTCGGGAGCATAGCTCTATTCTCTCGAGTCACTTGGGATTTATATCTGTTGATCACTATGAAGAACTTGAAAGACGCTAAGACCAAGATTTTGCCTCAACTACGAGGGAGGTAAGGAACTGCCATCTAGCTCGCACTAGATTCTCCTTCCGTTATTAGTAGGCTTATGACACCTAAACCTGCTATCGCTATGAATTTCGATATGTCGCATGTTATTGATGATGCCACTTCTGCTATGCATGATGAAACTACTTCTATGCGTGATACTACTTTGCCATTAGGTGAATTTCTTGATGAACAACTTGCTAGAGTTAGGGGGAATGAAAATATTGAAGAACCTATTATTGATGATAGTGATGATGAAGGTTCCCCCAATGATTATGTATTACCTGTTGTTCCTAAGGGTTATGTTATGAATGAAAAAGCTGCTATGGAAATCCTTGCTTGCAATGATAGAAATGATCTTAAGAAATTATTAGCTAAATGGAAGCAGCAGTCTCTTAATGCTAGAATGAAACCCGATCCTGCTTTTGCTACTTCACCTATCTGTGTTACTGATAAGGATTATGAATTCTCTGTTGATCCTGATATTATTACTTTAGTTGAATCTGATCCTTTTATGGCCTTGAATCTGAAACTGTTGTGGCACATCTTACCAAGTTGAATGATATAGCCACCCTGTTTACTAATGATGAGAAGTCTCGCTATTTATATATCCTTAAGATATTTCCGCTCTCATTAAAGGGTGATGCTAAGACTTGGTATAATTCTCTTGCTCCTGGTTGTGTGCGTAGTCCCGTGATATGATTTATTACTTCTCGCTAAATATTTCCTGCTCATAAGAAACAAGCTGCCTTATGGAAATATATAATTTTGTGCAAATCAAAGAAGAGAGTCTCCCACAAGCTTGGGGAGGCTTCTCCGTTACTTAATGCTTTGCCCGATCATCCTCTTAAGAAAAATGAAATACTTGATATCTTTTATAATGGACTAACCGATGCTTCCAAGGACTACTTGGATAGTTGTGCTGGTTGTGTTTTCAGGAAAGAACAATGATTGAAGCTGAAATATTATTGAATAATATGTTGACTAATGAAAATAATTGACTCTTCCCGAGCCAGCCTCAAGTAATTCCTGAACCAATTGAGCCAACTCCCGAGCCTATTCCTAAACCCACTCCAAGAAGAGAGGTGTTTTATTTCTCAGTCCTCAAGATATGCAAGAGGCAAAGAAATCAATGAAAGAAAAAGGTATTAAAGCTGAAGATGTTAAGAATTTACCTCCTATTGAAGAAATACATGGTCTTAATTTATACCGCTCAAGAACCACATTGTCTTGATAACCCGACATGTAGTAAAGGTAAATTCTCTATAGATATGATAAAGTTGAAATACCTCTACTAAATTTCATACTTAGATGAATTTGATGACTTTATGGCTAGGCAAGAAAGTTTTAATGCTTATGTTGGTAGAGAGTTAAAGAATAATGCTTTTAGATAGGACGCAGAGGTGATAATCTGGCTAGAGTTAAAGATGAACTTCACCGCGTTAGCAAATATGCTTCTATGGTTGCTACTCAAGCTGAGCAAGTACTTAAAGCTCAAAATGATTTGCTTGATGAATTAAATAATAAAATGACTTTGCTGTTAGAGTGGCTACTAGAACTGGTAGAATGTCTCAGGAACCTTTGTATCCTGAAGGCCACCCTAAGAGAATCGAGCAAGATTCTCAGAGAAATAATTTAGAGGCACCTAGTTCTTCTAAAAAGAAGAAGAAGAAAACGATAGAACTTTGCATGCTTCTAGTGAACCCTGTCAGAGACACACACCGAGAATCCCAATGATATTTCTATTTCGATGTGAAACTCAATCAGTGATGAACATGAACCTAGTGATAATGTTAATGATAATGTTCATGTTGATGCTCAACCTAGCAAAAACAATGATGTAGAGATTGAACCTGCTGTTGATCTTGATAACCCACAATCAAAGAATCAACGTTATGATAAGAGAGATTTTGTTGCTAGGAAGCACGGTAAAGAAAGAGAACCATGGGTTCGTAAACCCATGCCCTTTCCTCCTAAACCATCCAAGTCAAAGGATGATGAGGATTTTGAGCGCTTTGTTGAAATGATTAGACCTATTTTCTTACGTATGCGCTTAATCGATATGCTTAAAGTAAATCCTTATGCTAAGTATATGAAGGATATCATCACAAATAAAAGAAAGATACCGAAGCTGAAATTTCCACCATGCTTGCTAATTACACTTTTAAAGGTGGAATACCAAAGAAACTTGGAGATCCGGTGTACCAACTATACCATGCTCTATTAAAAGAAATTATGTTAGAACTGCTTTATGTGATCTTGGAGCCGTGTTAGTGTTATGCCTCTCTCTTTATATCGTAGACTTGAATTGAATAAGTTGACACCTACTGAAATATCTTTGCAAATGGCTGATAAATCAACTGCTATAATTGCCGGTATTTGTGAGGATGTGCCTATTGTGGTTGCAAATGTCACTATCTTAACGGACTTTGTTATTCTTGATATTCCCGAGGACGATAGTATGTCTATTATCCTTGGTAGACCTTTTCTTAATACTGCAGGGCTGTTATTGATTGCAACAAAGGCAATGTCACTTTTCATGTTAATGGTAATGAGCATACGGTACATTTTCCGAGGAAACAATCTCAAGTTCATAGCATCAATTCTATTGAAAAGTTCCAACTATCATTTTTGAGGTTTTGAATTTCTCTCCCTACTGTCAAGAAAAAGTATGATATTCTTATTGTTGGGGATTTTCATATCCCGCTGAGGTAACTTAGTGTTATTCAAATTTCTCCGGTTCCGTGTTATTCGAATGAGTTTGTTAACAAGACTTGATCAACCTTGTTAGTGGGTTCATTTTGATGATCACGAGATGGATGAAACTAGAAGGCACAACCTTCTGTACCCTCTTTTTACTTTCTGTTATTTAGAATAAATAAAGCAAAATAGTATTATCCGTCTGTTTTCTGAATTATCCGTGCATTAAAAAATAGTCCAAAAATAAAAGTGCTCCAAATGCCCTGCAAATCTAGTATGATTTTTTCTGGAATATTTGAGGATTTTAGGCACTGAAAACACTGCAGAAGGGGCAAGCACCAGGCCACGAGAGAGGAGGGCGCCCCCGTAGGGCGCGCCCCCTGTCTCGTGGGCCCCTGGTGGCCCCCTCCACTTATGCCAGCACCCACACACTTCATCTTCCACCCAAAAAAATCCCCATCCAGCTCAAGCACGAGTTCTAGCTCATTTTGCTGCGATTTTTGATCTCTTAGCTCAAAGCTCCATTCACAAAACTGCTTTGGGAGATTGTTGCTTGGTATGTGACTCCTCCATTGGTCCAATTAGTTTTTGTTCTAGTGCTTTATTCATTGCAAATTTTTGCTGCATAGGTGACCATGTTCTTGAGCTTGCATGTTAAATTTTTGAGGTCCCAAGCAATTCCAATGCATGATATAGGCTCTAGGCACTTGTAGGAGTAGTTGCTATCAATCTTGTTTAGTTTTATTCACTTTTATTTTGAAGTTACTAAAATTTCAGAAATTTTCAGAAAAAGAAATATGCTTAGAAGAATGTACCAAGGAGGTTCCTCGGCAAAGAAAGGGCCAAGGATTGCTATACGTGAGCAAGATGTTGAATTGCCGAGGGACGCAAATGTACGGGCTTGTGAGTGGCCATCCGATGATTTTATGGTCAAAGCAGGCTTCAAGGAGGAATTTGACGCATATGTGCGTAATGCCGAGCTGGAGGACTTCTTACAAGATAAGTGTCCGCAATACTATCAATTGACTGATTCTTTTGTGCGGAGGTTTAAATATAACTGTGCACGTAATTCTCCTAGTGTCATGTTTGATATTTATGATACATCTTATACCATGGATTTAGAGGATTTCACAACTGCTTGCAAACTCCCGCAGTGGGGTAATATTAATGATCCTCCCAAATCTGAATTTAGAGATTTTTTTGCTAGTATTACTATGGGAGAATCTAGGGACGTAGCACAAGCTACCATAGGGAGCATTCATTTTCCTGCTATACATTATTTTGCTCTCTTTATTGGTAGATGCATTAACGGTAAGGATGAAGTATGTCACATGTGTGCTCCTGATCTTTGTGTCCTCAAGAGTGCTGTGTCGGGTTATAAAGGTTATACCTTGGGGCAATAGTTGCAACGAGGTTGCAGAATAATAGTAGAAAGGGAGATTTATTTGGAGGAATTTATGCAACCCGTGTGGCTAACTTTCTTAATATAGCTCCACGAGAGGGGGATATGATTGTACCTCCTGTTTATTTGGATAAAGAAGCTATGTTCAATCATCATTTTCTTGAGAGGAATGAACAATTCCTCCATTATCGACTAATCTATGATGATTTAACGTCGTCCCTCAAACTCTTCCTGCTCCCTACCTTTTTGATTATCAGCAAAAGGAAGATATGTTGTCACCAGGAAGAAGCAGCTGAATATGAGAGGGAATGGAGGCAGCTCGCCAACACGCTGGTGCTCAGAGGCGGTTGCCTCCAGATCTCAAGACAACCCCAATTTCACTTATGGATATCAGCCAGGCGGTCCTTGGTATTAGACCAACTTAGGCCAAAAGCCTAAGCTTGGGGAGTACATATTTCACCGACTTTACATTCATGTTCACACACTAGTCGTTGGTGCTCATACTCTTTCATTGTATTATCCATGCTAGTTTAAATTTCTTTTCTAGTTTTCTTCTTGTGTGTTTGATAAACCTTAAGAAAACCAAAAAATTAGTTAGTTTAATTTCCATGCTTGTAGTAGAAATTAAAATGAAAACCCAAAAGATTTCTAGTTCTTCTTCTTACTTGTTGGGAGCTTTCCTGTAAATAGTTTTATTTTTTTTTTCTTTCTTTTGGGGTCGAGAAGACCATATTGAAAATGCTTAGTGGCTCTTATATGCATGATTGTTTATTTAATTTAGAGCCCATATTACTTGTCTTCTCTCTTGAGTTGAATGCTTGCAGATTCCAGCTTAGTCCAATGCACATGCACTCTTATTATTATACACATCGTTCGGTCGTGCAAGTGAAAGGCAATAATGACGATATATGATGGACTTATTGGGATGAGAAAAGCTGGTATGAACTCGACCTCTCTTGTTTTTGTAAATATGATGAGTTCATCGTTCCTGAGTCAGCTATTATGAAGTAAACATATTTGCAATGACATTTAGAGATTATAGTTACTTGTGCCATGCTTGATTAGCTATGAGTTATAATGGTTTACCTTGTGTGCCAACATGCTATTAGAATGATTATGATGTGGTATGATGGGATGGTATCCTCCTTTGAATGAATTGAGTGACTTGACTTGGCACATGTTCACACATGTAGTTGAATCAAATCAACATAGCCTTCATGATATTTATGTTCATGGTAGATTATATCCTACTCATGCTTGTTCTCGGTGTGAATTAATTTTAATGCATGTTTACGACTGTTGTCGCTCTCTCGCTTGGTCGCTTCCAGTCTTTTGCTAGCCTTCACTTGTACTAAGCGGAATACTGCTTGTGCATCCAAACTCCTTAAACCCCAAAGTTGTTCCATATGAGTCCACTATACCTTCCTATATGCGGTATCTACCTGCTGCTCCAAGTAAATTTGTATGTGCCAAACTCCAAACCTTCAAATGAAATTCTGTTTTGTATGCTCGAGCAGCTCATGTTTCAACTAGGGCTGCCTATATCTTCCATGCTAGGTGGGTTATTCTCAAGAGGAGTGGACTCCGCTCCTCATTCACGAGAAAGGGCCGGTAACCGGGATGCCCAGTCCCATGATCCAAAAAGATCAAAGCAAATCAAAATAATTAAACAAAACTCCCTGTGGCTGTTGTATGTTGGAGGCACTCGTTGTTTCGAGCAAGCCATGGATTGATGCTTGTTGGTGGTTGGGGGAGTATAAACCTTTACCATTCTCTTTGGGAACTGCCTATAATGCATGTAGTATGGAAGATACAACCATCTCATAGTTGTTGCATTGACATCGAAAGTATGCCGCTCAAAATGTTATTCAATCTCTAATTTAAAATCAAGCTCGCACCTCTACAAATCCTCGCTTCCCTCTCGAAGGGCCTATCTATTTACTTTTATGTTGAGTCATCACCCTTCTTATTAAAAGCACCACTGGAGAGCACACTCGTCATTTGCATTCATTATTATTGGTTTATATTGGGTATGACTTGACTGGATCTCTTTTACCATGAATTACAATGTTTAGTCAGTCCTTGATCTTTAAAGGTGCTCTGATTTATGTTTTGCGGTCTCGGAAAGGGCTAGCGAGATACCATTTTGTTATATCATGTTATGATTATTTTGAGAAAGTGTTGTCATCCGAGTTTTATTATTATGGCTCGCTAGCTGATTATGTTATTGATATGAGTAATTGTGAGACCTATGTGTTATTGTGAGTATGGTTAGTTCATAATATTTGCTGAAACTTGAATGCTGGCTTTTCATGTTTACAACAACAAGAGCAAACAGAGTTTGTAAAAGTTTTTCTTTATCACTTTCAGTTTATCAACTGAATTGCTTGAGGACAAGCAAAGGTTTAAGCTTGGGGGAGTTGATACGCTCCAACGTATCTACTTTTCCAAACACTTTTGCCCTTGTTTTGGACTCTAACTTGCATGATTTGAATGAAACTAACCCGGATCGACGCTGTTTTCAGCAGAACTACCATGATGTTGTTTTATGTGTAGAAAAGAAAAGTTCTCGAATGTCCCGAAATCCACGGAGGCACTTTTGGAATTTATAAGAATTATTGGCGAAAGAAATACACCGGGGGCCCATAGCTGTCCACGAGACAGGGGCACCCCTAGGGCGCGCCCCCTATCTCGTGGGCCCCCTGGACCTCCTCCGACCTCAACTCCAACTCCATATATTCCGTCTCGGGAGAAAAAATCAGAGAGAAAGTTTCATCGCGTTTCATGACACGGAGCCGCCGCCAAGCCCTAATCTCTCTGGGAGGGCTGATCTCGAGTCCGCTCGGGCTCCGGAGAGGGGATTCGTCGCCGTCGTCATCATCAACCATCCTCCATCACCAATTTCATGATGCTCACCGCCGTGCGTGAGTAATTCCATCGTAGGCTTGCTGGACGGTGATGGGTTGGATGAGATTTACCATGTAATCAAGTTAGTTTTGTTAGGGTTTGATCCCTAGTATCCACTATGTTTTGAGATTGATGTTGCTATGACTTTGCTATGCTTAATGCTTGTCACTAGGGCCCGAGTGCCATGATTTCAGATCTGAACCTATTATGTTTTCATGAATATATGTGTGTTCTTGATCCTATCTTGCAAGTCTATAGTCACCTATTATGTGTTATGATCCAACAACCTCAAGTGACAATAATCGGGATACTTTCGGTGATGACCGTAGTTTGAGGAGTTCATGTATTCACTATGTGCTAATGCTTTGTTCCGGTTCTCTATTAAAAGGAGGCCTTAATATCCCTTAGTTTCCACTAGGACCCCGCTGCCACGGGAGGGTAGGACAAAAGATGTCATGCAAGTTCTTTTCCATAAGCACGTATGACTATTTACGGAATACATGCCTACATTACATTGATGAATTGGAGCTAGTTCTATATCACCCTATGTTATAACTATTGCATGAGGAATCGATCCGCATAATTATCCATCATGATCCATTGCCTACGAGCTTTTCACATATTGTTCTTCGCTTATTTACTTTTCCGCTACTATGTTATAACTACTACAAAACCAAAAAACATTTATCTTTACTTTTGCTACTGTTACCTTTATTATCATACCACTTTTGCTACTAAACACTTTGCTGCAGATACTAAGTTATCCAGGTGTGGTCGAATTGACAACTCAACTGCTAATACTCAAGAATATTCTTTGGCTCCCCTTGTGTCGAATCAATAATTTTGGGTTGAATACTCTACCCTCGAAAGCTGTTGCGATCCCCTATACATGTGGGTTATCATGCGTGTGTTGGCTTCCCGATATGTTCGAGTTGTCTTCTACTATGGTGGCTAAGCCTATTTATAGAGGCCCTGGTCCTCTTCCCAAATGTTGAGCGGGAAGGGAGCCAACAACGGCAGGCAAATTTGAAGGGGGACACCTAGTACAAGCTATCCTAACAAAAGCGGTCTTCGCCTGCGAAAAGGCCCTGGGGTGACGCCGTCTTGGGCTCCACGATGACCTCCGCCTTGCCGTCCTCCTGGTCTTGGTCTTGTTGCACCAATATGGCAACCTTTGCCTCATGCCTCGGTACTCTTCGTATGCGCTTGCCTCCTTAGCACCAAAGAGGAAATGGGGACCCTGCGCGCACTGGCGCCCGCCTGGTACCCGCCTGGCACCGTTCGTCATGGCTCACGTCACGAGTCCCTCGTGAGGTTTGCCCCGCCTTGATATCTCCACTCCTCGTGAGCCTGCCCGGCTAGGCCACTCGAGAGGAAGTCTTGCATCGTCCACCTCGAGGCTTGGACCCATGCGAAGGTCTTGGATGCCTTGTTGATGAAGATGGGCTGTACGGCCTGCTGCCTAGCCACGCTGTGGGCCGCAGGCAGGCAAGTCTGGGGACCCCCGTTCCCAGAACGCCGATAGTAGCCCCCGGGCCCAAGGCGCGCTTGGGCTTGGCTTCGCGGCGAAGCCAAGGGTCAAGTTCGGAGCGCCGCGGGCCCCAAAAGCCTGCGGCCTCGGTCGACGCGTGGCGGTTGATTGGACGTGGGCGTCTCCGCTTCCCCATGCTGCCTCGGCAACTGCTCGACTTGACAAGTCCCTGCTACATGCAAGGAAAACCATCATTACTTGCAATCGTGGGAGACGCCGGTTGGCCTTCCCTCGCCATAAATGGGGAGGGGGCGGAGCCCCCGTTGACCATCTCTTCCTCGCTCGCTTGCTTCATCTTCCTTGCTCCACTACTGTCAGTGCCATCGATGGCGCCACGAAAGAAGTTCTCTGCCGTCGAGAAAGGGAAGGCCCCTCACGAGGGCCCTGGCTCCCCGCGGCCCAAGCGCGGCCGTGGCCGTCCGCGCAAGCACGCCGCGACCCCCGCCTTGGCCCACCGTCGAGGTGGCACCGTGGCACGCGGCAAGGATCGTCCCATTCATGGTGATCCAGCCGATTCGGGGAGGCGCGCGATGGTGGTGCGGTCTCCCCAGCCGCGCTTCCACTCTGCTGAGGTGTCACCGAAGTTTGTTGTCTGGTCGGAGAGCCCGGCCGGCAACTGGCTCCAACTTCCGCGCTTCTTCGCCAGCGAACTACCGGCCTCCGGTCTGGGCGGGCTCTAGCTGCAGGCGGACGACTTCTGCAGCAGGGCCTCTTGGGTCATGGACGAGACTTCCGCTGCGGGCAACATAGCCTTGGCCCGTGGCTGGCAGACGTTTTCCTGCGCGCGCGGCCTGGGCAGGCGATGCACCCTTCACTTCAGGTACGATGGTGAGTCGACCATCTATGTGAGGGTGTTCGGGGAGGATGGTCGCTGCGCCGGGTGCTGCCCCGAGGTGAACAACGGCGAGGAGGTGCTTGGCCTTGGTGACGGTCGCGATGAGGACGAGGGCGAGCCTACCTTCGGCGGCGGCCGCATCTCCTCCAGCTACGGCGGCCGCATCTCCTCCAGCTACGGCGGCTCTTTCTCCGGTGACAGCTCCAGCAGCGGTGGCTACGATCAGCCGCCATGTCGCCGCGCCCGCTTCGAAGGAGACAGCGGGTCATCTCGCCATCGCGCCTCTGTGAAGCGCGAGGTGGGGTTCGGATAGGCTTGGGGCGACGCCGAGGGCCTGCCTCCGCGGACTGCTGCAAGGTTACTTTTGCTTAGCTTTTCCTTTCTTTCCTGCATCAGAAAACGAAATCCAGTATGGGCCTAGAGGGGTGTGTATCGAACTGTGGTTCTTTGGTTAGTGCATTGTGCAAGTTGTTTCCCACGCCGTACTGCTATTTTGTGCAGAGATAACTTAACCTGGCGTGTTTAGGAAACCCTTTCCCTCGCGTGGTGTCATCGTTGCTCGGAAACTGTAAAAAATTCGTTAGGGGGTGTACCAAAGACCTGCCGTCCACCCAAGCCTTGACTGGGCGCTTGGTATCACGGTACCTGAGGGGCATGGATTTAGGAGAGGTGTGCCAACTTCCAGGCTCGAATGAGGGTGGCTTGTGAAAAGGCAACGAGAAGAGAAACGCTCGCGAGGGCACCTGCCTAGCCCCCTCGCGAGACATGCGAGAGTGAGGATAAGAGCAAACCGAAGACGAAACAATAAAGCAGCGATAAAAGGCCGGAGAACCAAATCAACAACGAACACCAAGAGCAATTCCGAGTAAGGAAAAGCGAGCCAACTTCGGAAAGCAAATGAAAAGCCGCTTCCGGCGCCTAATCTAGTCTTCAAGTCTTCTCACCAGCGCGGAGCTATGTGTTGTCCACTAGGCGTGGGAGGGAGCCCCAGGGCCTGAGGCCGGCGCTCTTGAGACTCCGGGGCGTGTACAGCCCCAACTCATTATTACGTGAGAGTGTCACGGGCGGCGATTCTTCACAGGCACCGGGCCTTCTTCACATGCTCTGGGCCTTTCTTCTCAGGCTCTGGGCCTGTCTTCTCAGGCTCTGGGCCTTGCTTCCCAGGCTCTGGGCCTTGCTTCATGGAGAAAACTTCCGGAGGTGCTGGATGTTCCAGGCATTCTGGATGGGTGTGCCATCCTGCGTCTCCAGGCGCGCTGCACCCAGCCTGGAGACATGAACAACCTTGAACGGGCCCTCCCACATGGGCGAAAGCTTGTGCAGCCCTTCCCTGGAGAGGACCCGCCTCAGGACGAGGTCGCCTACCTCGAGCGTTCTGGGGCGGATGTTGCGGCAATGGTACTGCCACAGAGCTTGTTGGTACCTTGCCGCCCTCAATGCAGCTTCGCGACGGCGCTCCTCCCCCAGCACGAGATCCACCCCCCGCGTGGCGTCCTGCTGTGCTTCGTCAAACGCCAGGACCCGCACAGAGCGATGCCCGACCTCGTGAGGGAGGACTGCTTCAGCTCCATAGACGAGGAAGAATGGAGTCTCGCCAGTTGGCTTGGTGGCAGTGGTATGAATGGATCACAGCACGGACTGGAGTTTGTCGTGCCAGCCTCTGCTGCAGGCTTCCAGCTTCTTCTTGAAGGTCCTGGTCTTGAGGCCCCTCAGGACCTCAGCGTTGGCGCATTCGGCTTGACCATTGCTCCTGGGGTGGGCCACCGAAGCGTAGGAGATCTGCATTCCAAGGTCAGCACAGTAGGTTTTGAAGAGGTTACTAGTAAACTGTGAGCCGTTATCCGTGATGATGCGGTTGGGAACCCCGAAGCGGCTCACGAGGCCCTTGATGAACTTGACAGCAGAGCCGGCTGGAATGGTATGGACGGCTTCCATTTCTGCCCACTTGGTGAACTTGTCGATGGCAACGTAGAGGTAGCGGTAGCCCCCTGGCGCTCGTGGGAACGTGCCCAAGATGTCCAGCCCCCAGACCGCGAATGGCCACGTGAGCAGAATGGTTTGGAGGCCCTGCGCAGGCTGATGAATCTGCTTGGCGTGGAATTGGCAAGCTTCACAAGACTTCACCAGCTCGGCTGCGTCGTTGAGCACTGTGGGCCAATAGAATCCGCTGCGGAACACCTTGGCGACGAGGGTCCGTGACGATGAGTGATGTCCGCAGTCCCCGCTGTGTATGTCAATCAGCAGCTCCCTTCCTTGATCGCTAGAGATGCAACGCATCGTGACGTCGTTTGGCCGTTTCCTATACAACTCGCCGTCTTGAATGCAGTATGCCGTGGCCTGTCGGGCCACGCGTTCCGCGTCTTCTTCCTTTTCCGGCAACGTCCCGTGCATCAGGTACTCCTTGAATTCCTTGGTCCAGCATTCCTCCTAGGGCTCGAGCGCCAGGAGTAGCCGAGCTCCTGAGGTTGGGCCACAAGCTGGGGCTCCCGTGGCCGAAGGTTGTGGGAGCTCCTCCCGAGGCTGAGCTGTGCTTGACAGAGGTGGTGCAGCCGATGGCTTGAAGAGCCGCTCTTCGAAGATGCCAGGCTCTTGCGGCTGCCGCTTGGAGGCTCTCTTTGCGATGTCGTCGGCTTCCCTGTTGGTGCCCCGGGGCACGTGCTGCAGCTCCAGGCCCGAGAACTGCTTTTCCATCTTGCGCACCTCCGCAAGGTAGGCCTCCATGTGCTCGTCCTTCGGCTCGTACACTTTGTTGGAGAAGTTAACGAGGAGCTGCAAGTCGCCCTTGACGGTAAGGCGCCTCACCCCCAAAGCCACCGCGGCCTTCAGGCCAGCTATGAGGCCCTCATATTGTGCAATATTGTTGGAGACCTTCTCGCCGTGCTGGAAGCAGAGTTGCACGGCGTAGTAAAGCTTGTCTTGAGTGGGCGAGATGAGCACTGCTCCAGCCCCCACGCCCTGGTGCATGAAGGCGCTATCGAAATGCATGACCCAACCTTCTGGTGCCTCACTCCCTGGGGAGGTGGACCAGTCTTCTCCTTCCTTAAGAGACGGAGCATCGGTCCATTCTGCCACAAAATCGGCGAGCGCGGCTCCCTTGATGACCCTGGTAGTGCTGAACTCCAGCTGGAATGCTTGCAGCTCGATGTTCCATTCAGCAACCCTTCCGGCCGAGTTCGGGCTCCTGAGTACCCTCTCCAGTGGGTAAGATGAGACCTTGATGGGGTGGCCCTGGAAGTAGTGTCGCAGCTTGCGCGAGGCCACCAAGAGCGCGAGCAGGAGCTTTTGCGGCATGGGGTAGCGTGCCCTTGCGTCCCGCAGTACGGTGCTGATGGAGTACACTGGGTGCTCGATGAGGGCTGACACACTGTTGAGGCTCGAGTCTTGCGGAGATTGTAGCGTATCCTGAGGCGGAGGACTTCCTGAGACTTGGCCGTCCTCAGGAGCTTTCACGATGTTGCCATGCCGAGCTTGATCTTCCATCTTGGCCCTGCGCTGCATCAACTCTGGCTTGGCGCAGGACTCCCTTGTCTTGGCGCTCCTCCCGGACCGCCACCAGTGCCGCGCTGGCGGAGTACGGGGTGGCGGCAAGGTAGAGTACCAGAGGCTCGAGAGGCCGTGGCGCCACCATCACCGGGGGGCTGGTAAGGTATTTCTTGAGTTCTTGGAAGGCCCGGTCGGCCTCCGGGGTCCACTCGAAGGGGCCCTTCTTCTTCATGAGCTTAAAGAAGGGCAAGGCACGCTCGCCTAGCTTGGAGATGAAACGCCCTAACGCGGTCACCCGCCCTGCTAGCTTCTACATCTCCTTGAGGGTCTGCGGTGGGCTCATGTCTTCGATGGCCTTAATTTTCTCCGGGTTCGCCTCGATCCCTCTATGGGATACAAGGAACCCTAGCAGCTTGCCAAAGGGGACACCGAACACGCACTTCTCCAGGTTAAGCCTCAGGTTCACCCGGCACAAGCTTTCAAAGGTCTCCTCCAAGTCTTGAATCAATGTCCTCGCCTCGCGAGATTTGACCACTATGTCATCGACGTAGGCCTCTGTGTTCCTCCCGAGCTGCCGCTCCAAGGCGATGTGCATCAGCCGCTAAAAGGTTGCACCCGTGTTGCGGAGGCCGAAAGGCATGCAGGTGTAGCAATACACCCCACATGGTGTCAAGAAGGCCGTCTTCTCCACATCCTCCACCGCCATCTTGATCTGATGGTATCCAGAGAACGTATCCAGGAAACATAACAAATCGCACTCGGCAGTGGAGTCGACGATTTGATCGATGCGCGGAAGGGGGAACGGATCTTGGGGGCAAGCTTTGTTGAGGTTGGTGAAGTCGAAGCACATCCGTTCCTTCCCCCCTTTCTTTGGCACCACGACGGAGTTCGCTAGCCAATCAGGGTATCGAACTTCTCGAATGGTGCCAGCCGCCAGCTTCTCGGCGGATTGCCGCCTCGCCCGCTGCTTCACGGGGCGCATGTTGGGGCACACCCTTAGATGATGCTGGATTACCTCTCTCGGGACCCCTACCAGCTAATTGGGCTCCCATGCGAATATCTCCTTGTTCGCGCGCAAAAACCTCACCAAAGCTTCTTCTTGTCCCGGGTCAAGGCTGGTTCCTATGGTAAAGGTGGCTCCTGAAGACCGGTCCTCGTCAACCGGCACCTGCTTGGTTTCCGCCTTGTCTTGGGTGAACAACTGCTTCTTCTTGGCGGGCGCAGTCTCCTTGGCCCCGGGCGTACTGGCGCCGGCTGGCTGTGTCGCTGCCGTGGCCTTGAAGGCGAGCCTGAGCACCTCACTGCCTCCTTAGTGTCCCCTTTGATGGTGAGGACGCCCTTGCTCCCTGGCATCTTCATGAGGTTGTAGGCCGGGTGAGTCGCCGCCATGAACTGAGCAAGAGCTGGGTACCCGAGTATGGCACTGTACGGGAGACAGATGCGGGCGATGTCGAAGTCCACCAGCTCAGTGCGGTAGTTGTCGCGCGTGTCGATGGTGACGGGGAGGCGGATCTGCCCCAGAGAGTGGGCAGCTCCGCCGCCTACCCCCAAAAAGGCTTGCTGAGGTTGAGCCTCTCGGGCGGTACCTTGAGGAAACTGAAGGCCTCCATGGAGAGCAAGTTGAGGCCAGCACCGCCATCGATGAGGGTCTTGGTGACGGCCACGTTGCAGATGGTAGGTGTACAGAGCATTGTGAGTATGCCGGAACCGGTGGTGGAGCCAGGGTGGTCTTCCGAGTTGAAGGTGAGGTCGGCCTCCGGCGAAGCCCAACCCGGCGGAGCCCCTGGGCGCTTGGAGGCTGCTCCAATCTGACGGAGGAAAGGCTTGATGTGGCGATCTGAAGGCGGCGCTTGGGAGCCACCCAGCAGCACCGCAACTACGTGGTGCGCCGGCGCCGCGTAGTGCGCGGCGAAGAGGTTGCGGGATTCTTCCCAGGACGCCACCGCGGATCCTGGGAGGTTGAACAGCCAGACACGTGGCTCGCCGGCGAGGGCCATGGGGAACTAGTTGGCCATGATCTTGTCGTCGCCTCCAGCTTCAAGGACGGCCTTCTCGTATGCCAGCAGGAATGGCGCCGGATCTGCCACGCCGTTGTAACGCGGCGGCATCTCTGGCTTGAACTTGGTCGGCTATTGCACTCGCTGCAGGGCATGAGCTAGGGCTCGGTACCCGGACTCCCCGCTGCCGGCGTCGGTCGCAGAGGCGGATGGCGGCGCTCCTGCCATGGGAGCAAAGTGCGGCGGCACGGGGCGCAGATTGGTGGAGAGGAGCTCCGGCGCACCCCTATCTGGCGCGCCAAATGTCGGATGTGGGGTTCCGGCAAACCCTTAAGGTTCAAACACTGGGGTGCGCGCGAAGTCTTTCCCCCCTACCGATCCACGCTCTAGCTCGCTAAGATCTTGCGGACGAACTCGATGAACTCACAACACAGAAAGAGACATGGGGTTTATACTGGTTCGGGCCACCGTTGTGGTGTAATACCCTACTCCAGTGTGGTGGTTGTGGATTGCCTCTTGGGCTGATGATGAACAGTACAAGAGAAGAACAGCCTCCTGAGGTTGAGGTGTTCTTGTGCGTGTGTTGGCTTCTCGATCTGTTCGAGTTGTCCTTCTACTATGGTGGCTAAGCCTATTTATAGAGGCCCTGGTCCTCTTCCCAAATGTTGAGCGGGAAGGGAGACAACAATGGCGGGCAAATTTGAAGGAGGACAGCTAGTACAAGCTATCCTGACAAAAGCGGTCTTCGCCTGCGAAAAGGCCCTGGGGTGACGCCGTCTTGGGCTCCACGATGACCTCCGCCTTGCCGTCCTCCTGGTCTTGGTATTGTTGCACCAATATGGCAACCTTTGCCTGATGCCTCGGTACTCTTCGTCTGCGCTTGCCTCCTTAGCACCAAAGAGGAAATGGGGACGCTGCGCGCACTGGAGCCCGCCTAGCACCGTTCGTCATGGCTCACGTCACGTGTCCCTCATGAGGTTTGCCCCGCCTTGATATCTCTGCTCCTCGTGAGCCTTCCCGGCTAGGCCACTCCAGAGGAAGTCTTGCGTCCTCCGCCTCGCGAGGCTTGGACCCTCGCGATGGTCTTGGATGCCTTGTTGATGAAGATGGGCCGTACGGCCTACTGCCTAGCCACGCCATGGGTCGCAGGAAGGCAAGTCTGGGGACCCCCATTCCCAGAATGCCGACAGTCAAGCATTTATACCATGCTCTAGGAGCTTGTTTAAGACCATAAAGAGCTTTGTGAAGTTTGTAAACATGATTAGGTTTCTTAGGATTGACAAGGCCGGGAGGTTGCTTAACATAAACTTCCTCCTCAATTTCACCATTTAGAAAAGCACTTTTGATGTCCATTTTGTACAAGGTGATGTCATGGTGATTAGCATAAGCAAGTAAGATGCGAATGGACTCAAGTCTAGCAACGGGGGCATATGTCTCACCATAGTCCATACCTTCGACTTGAGAGTAGCCTTGGGCGACTAGAGGTGCTTTGTTGTGGATGAGTTGACCATCTTCATATTGCTTGTTGCGAAACACCCATTTGGTACCAATGATGTTGTGGTTGTTGTCGGGTTTCTCGACCAATGTCCACACTTGGTTTCTCTCAAAGTTGTGTAGCTCTTCATGCATAGAGTTTATCCAATCCGGATCTTCCAATGCTTCTTAAACCTTCATAGGTTCAATGCTAAAGATGAATGAGTAATGTTCACAAAAATTAGCCAAACGAGTTTTAGAGCGAGTGATTCTCCCGGTTTGGATATCATTGTAGATTTGCTCGACGGGATGGTCTTTGGAAACTCTTGCTCGAACTCGTGGGAGCTTTTGCTTGGCTTGGGGTGGAACATCCTCATCATCTTGTTCTCCTTCTTGGCCTTCTTCATTGTTGTCGTTGTCGTTGTCGTTCTCTTGTCGTGGTGGAGGAGGTTGTTGATGTTCATCTTGGTGTGCTTCCTCGTTTTCTTCATCTTGGTGTGTCCCACTTGTGGATGCTTCCGTATCTTCTCTTGGTTCACCTTGTCGTGAGGTGGAAGCTTCCACTTGGACGGACGAGGTATTCTACTTCACCTCCGTTGGACGAATCTTGCCAATAGAAGTGTATTGGATTGCTTCCGAAGGGTCTTGGTCTCCTACATCAATTGGCCATTGCTCTACTTGCGAGCCGTTAGATTTATCAAACTTCACATCTACCGCCTCTTCAACCTTTCGGGTGAAATTGTTGTAGACACGGTAAGTGTGAGAGTTTGAGCCATAACCAAGTAGGAAACCTTCATGAGATTTAGGAGCAAATTGAGAACGATGATGCTTATCAAGAATGTAGCACTTTGAGCCGAATCCTCGAAAGTATCCAACTTGGGGTTTGTTACCCATGAGGAGCTCGTATGCTGTCTTGCTGAGTAACTTGTGAAGATACAACCGATTTGTTGCATGACAAGCTATCTCAACCGCTTCTGCCCAAAAGTGTTTTGGAGTCTTGTACTCATCAAGCATCGTTCTTGCCATCTCAATAAGAGTTCGGTTCTTCCTCTCAACAACTCCATTTTGTTGAGGCGTGTACGTAGCCGAGAACTCGTGTGAAATCCCTTCTTCGTCAAGAAAGGTATCCACATTTGCGTTCTTGAACTCCGTTCTGTTGTCGCTCCGAACCTTCTTGATCTTCACATCAAATTGATTTTGGGCCTTCATAGCGAAAGTTTTGAAGATCTTTTGGACCTGTGATTTGTCATCAAGAAAGAACACCCACGTAAATCTTGAAAAATCATCAACTATGACTAGACTAAATGAGTTACCACCGAGACTCTTGTAGGCATTGGGACCAAAGAGATCCATGTGAAGTAGCTCGAGCGGTCTTCTCGTGGTCATGATGTTCTTCACGGGGTGACTCCCTCCAACTTGTTTTCTCGCCTACCAAGCACTACAAAGTCTATCCTTGTCAAATATAACATCTTTTACTCCAAGGATATGATCACCTTTAATAAGCTTATCAAGATTTCACATGCCCACATGACATGGCCTTCTATGCCACAACCAGCCTTTAGAAGATTTAGCAATTAAGCAAGTTCTAGGTAGAGCCTTTTTAGTGAAATCAACAATGTAAAGATCACCTCTACGTATACCGGTAAAGACCATTTTATGATTGTCTCTTCAAAACACTTGGCAATCTACTTCAGTAAATAGGACATTGAAACCGAAATCAGCAAGTCTAGATACTGACAGTAAATTGTACCCAAGAGATTCAACGAGCATGACATTTTGTTTGGAGCTATCATGTGAGATGGCCACCTTACCCTTTGAGTTATCACCAATGGTGACATACTTCCGAGGGCCGTCATTTTCAGCAAGCTCACGAAACATATCTTTGTCTCCGATCGTATGATCAATACATACACTATCAAGGACCCATTCCTTTCCTCCAGCCATCTAGCCGCGAAGATTAGCCATAAGACCAAAATGTATCATTGCTTCATCAAGATCATAGTCACTATCATCATCCTCATCATAGTATCCATGTTCAACCTCATCTTGTGATTGATCAAATCCTAGAGAGGGTAATTCATTAGATGAATGATCATCACAATGGTCATCTTTATGAATTCTAATAGCTTCGGAAATGATATTGCTAATAATTCCAACATCTCCTTTGGCATGCATGAGATCACGAAGCTCAAATAGACAATCATCAAACTTAGGATCACTAGTACTCATCTTACTCAAGGCAATAGACTTATGGAGAATTACATCTAAGTTTTGCAAAGAATAATTTAGAAATCTTTCCTCAAGAAATTTCCATATAGTGTAGGCACATTCAAGAGTAGGCAAACATCCAATCAAGTTTCTAGGCAATCCTCTAGTGATAAGATTGACAGTTCTAAGGTTGCGGATCATGTCAAAATAGACTTATCAAGGGTAGGATGCAAAGGATCAACATGAGGTGCACAAGGGCTAATAATATACTTGTTCAAATGATATTCATTGAAAATCTCAAGCATCTCATTTTTTCACTCATAAAAGAACTCTCCATCAAGAATAGGCACTCTATGTCTAAGACTCCCCAATGTAGACACATCCATCTTCCTCCAATGGTGATTAAACCAAAGCAATGGAGACCAATGCTTTGATACCAATTGAAAGGATCGAGAAGAGGCATCTAGAGGGGGGTGAATAGACTCTAAGAAGAAAAGTTGCAGTTTTTAATTTCTTTAGGTTGAAGTAGAGTTTTGGCACAAGTTTAAACATTCACAATACATATCAAGCAAGTATGCCAAGAGTATATGAGCAGCGGAAAGTAAAGCATGCAAGTTGCAATAAGTGTGCAAACGCAATTTGGAGACACGGAGATGTTTTATCGTACATCCACATTGATGGAGACTTCAACCCACGAAGGGTAACGGTTGCGCGAGTCCATGGAGGGCTCCACCCATGAAGGGTCCACGAAGAAGCAACCTTGTCTATCCCACCATGCCGTCGCCCACGAAGGACTTGCCTCACTAGGGTAGATCTTCACGAAGTAGGCGATCTCCTTGCCCTTACAAACTCCTTGGTTCAACTCCACAATCTTGACAAAGGCTCCCAAGTGACACCTAGCCAATCTAGGAGACAACACTCTCCAACAAGTAACAAATGGTGTGTTGACGATGAACTCCTTGCTCTTGTGCTTCAAATGATAGTCTCCCCAACACTCAACTCTCTCTCATAGGATTTGGATTTGGTGGAAAGAAGATTTGAGTGGAAAGCAACTTGGGGAAGGCTAGAGATCAAGATTTATGTGGTTGGAATGGGATATCTTGACCTCAACACAAGTGTAGGTGGTTCTCTCTCAGAAAATATGTGTTGGAAGTGTAGGCATGTTCTGATGGCTTTCTCCACGAGTGAAGAGTGGGTGGAGGGGTATATATAGCCTCCACACAAAATCTAACCGTTACACACAAATCACCAAACTCGGTGGGACCGATTCAGAGAACTCGATCAGACCGATTTGGTTCATAATGTGACCGTTAGGTGTTTCGGTGGGACCGACATGTCAACTTGGTGTGACCGATTTCATTAGGGTTAGGGCATAACGTAATCTCGGCGAGACCGATTACACAAACTCGGTGAGACCGATTTTGGTAATAGACTAACAGAGAGTTGGTCAGGTAAACTCGGTGGGACCGATTCGCTCATCTCGGTTGGACCGAAACGTTATGAAAGGGTGACAGAGAGTTTGCATTGCAATCTTGGTGGGACCGATTGCATATTTCGGTGAGACTGAAATTATTGCAATAGGCAACAGAGAGTTTGAAATCCCATATCGGTGAGACCGAGATCCCTATCGTGAGACCGAATTGATTAGGGTTTCTCGAAGTGGCTATGTCAACTGAACTCGGTGGCTCCGGATATGAAATTTCGGTGGGGCCGAGTTTCACTTTTGGTTTGGGACATATGTGGATATGAGAAAGTGGTTGAGAGCTTTGGAGCATATCACTAAGAACTTTGAGCAAGCAAGCCATTAAGCAACACCTCATCCCCTCTTAATAGTATTGGCTTTTCCTATGGACTCAATGTGATCTTGGATCACTAAAATAAAAATGTAGAGTGTTGTGCTTTGAGCTTGAGCCAATCTTTTGTCTTCAGCATTTTTGAAGGGGTTCCACATCCTCTAGTCCATGCCACTCCATTGTTGAACTTATCTGAAACATACTAGGTAGAAGTATTAGTGCAACAAGAGATATGTTGACATTAATTACCAAAATCACCCAGGGAGCACTTGTGCTTTCATTATTTTTGCTTGTAATACGGTATATATGTAGGTCATGCTCTGGGATGACATGCATGATAAAGTTTGAGGACACACACATGCATGTGTACGCATGAATCCCTCCCATCGAGTCGAAGTGGCTAGTACAATGACACGTCATGAACCGATCTCGCTCTGTGTGGGGAGCTAGTGTACGATTTTGGGCGCATGCGGCACATCAATGTTGTGAAATGGTATTCAAACATGGATGCACGCATCACCTCATGTAGTGGTTGCCTTCGAACGGTACACTCCCTCGTGTGGTTATCGTCGACAAGCCTATATATTCGTGGGCCCGCGTGGACATCCATGATCACCTTGACCAACAACAAGATAGGTTACCATGGCGTATTCTTCATTTGGGTCATGTTATCGTAGTATAGGTCGTGGTGAGATTCAGACCTTAAGTTTGAGCGCATATACTATGCATGCATGCATGCATGAATCCCCGTCTTTGGCTTGAAGTGTGGTGTAACATACATATGCATCGTCAACCTAACCCTCACTTAGTGTGGTGATTTCTAGTTCGAAATCACGGTGCCACATCAAAGTTGTTCCATTGTTACTCAAAAACACACCTCTCCATACATATGTTTGGGCCACACGCATGCAGTGGTTGTCTTTGGGGACTAGCTACTTGCGTGATTATTAGCGAGCTATCCCATCTCCAAGGTCGCATGGATGGCCATCACTTTGACCAACAACAAGATACAGGTTGTACGACCAAGGTGGATTATTCTTGGTTCATTTTACGATCCATCTTAGTGAGATATGCCTCTCTGTTCAAACACACAAGAAGAAAGCAGGAAAAACAAATAAACTAACATGGATAATACAATGAAAAAGTGTGAACACCAACAAATGAAATAAATGTGTGAATTATATTTCTCAGTCCTGAAGATATGCAAGAGGCAAAGAAATCTAGGTATTAAAGCTGAAGATGTTAAGAATTTACCACCTATTGAAGAAATACATGGTCTTGATAACCCGACACAGGTAGTAGAGGTAAACTCTCTCTATAGATTTGATGAAGGTGATATTCCTCATAATAATTCTGCTAGTCAATGCTTGGATGAGTTTGATAATTTTATTGTTAAACAAGAAAACTACAATGCTTATGTTGGTAGACAATTGAAACGTAATGCTTACATGCTTGACCACTTGGGTGATTATATGAGTAGAACTGTTAATAATCTTAAGCTTATTAGTAAACATGCTTCCATGGTTAGAACTCAAGTAGAACAAGTACTTAATTAAAGCTCAGGATGATTTGCTCAATGAGTTGAATAGTAAGAATAATGATAATGTTGTTAGGGTTATGACTAGACGTGGTAAGATGACCCAGGAACCCTTGTACCTGAGGGCCATCCTTAGAGAGTTGAGCAAGATTCTCAAAGAACTAATACTGATGCACCTAGTCCTTCTAATAAAAAGAAAAAGAAAACTGATAGGACTTTGCATGCTAGTGAACCTGCTATAGACACACCTGAGAATCCCAATGATATTTCTATTTCTGATGCTGAGACACAATCTGGTGATGAACATGAACCTAGTGATAATGTTAATAATGATGTTCATGTTGATGCTAAACCTAGTAATGATAATGATGTAGAGATTGAACCTGCTGTTGATCTTGATAACCCACAATCAAAGACGGGCAGATATTTTCTAGGGATGCAAGCGGGATTGGCAACAAGAAACTTCGCACATGGTCCGGAGATAACAACCGTGTGTTAGGAAACAGAAAAAACCTTGAGGCGGGTAGATATTTTCTAGGGATTCAGGCGGGATTGGGAATACGAAACATCGCACACGGTCCAGAGATAACAACCGTGTTTTATGAAACAAAAAACCCTCGAGGCGGGCATATATTTTTGAGAGGGGGAGCCTCGTGGAGCCCAATGTACTCTGCGGATGTGTGCATGACAGGGGCACCGACATGGCACACGGTTAGTTTGAGTGAACCATGTCTGTTGCGTCATCCGACTTGTCTTATGTTCATAAATTTGGCGAAAAATGACGCGGGAGAGGGTCAGAACACGAACGCACTTGCATGTGGACCAAATTTATGTATGAAAAGGGTGGTTTGATTTTCAAATACCAAATGCAACTTTGATGTGGCACCTATCTTGCAAAGCGCACGGTATTGCTTGCCCCCACCCCCCTCATGTCGTCACGAAGGGAATCCTAAGCTATGAACGCATGCCCCCTCCCCCCAACCAAGGTTCACCTAGCAAAGTGTGAAGTAGCTAGCAGCCCCCCTCCTCCCTCGTATCGGCACGAAGGGAATACTAAGCTATGAATGCATGCCCCCCAACCGAGGTTCACCTAGCAAAGTGCGAAGTAGCTAGCAGCCCCCCTCCCTCGTGTCGACACGAAGGGAATCCTAAGCTATGAATGCATGCCCCCCCAACCGAGGTTCACCCTAGCAAAGTCCAAGTAGATAGCAACCCCTCCTCGTGTCAAAGACAAAGGGAATACTAAGCTATAAATGCATGCCCCCCAACTAGGTTCACCTAGCAAAGTGCAAAGTAGCTAGCAACCCCCCTCCCTCGTGTCGGCACGAAGGGAATCCTAAGCTATGAATGCATGCCCCCCCAACCGAGGTTCACCTAGCAAAGTGTGAAGTAGCTAGCAGCCCCCTCCCTCGTGTTGGCACGAAGGGAATCCTAAGCTATGAATGCATGCCCCCCCGCCACCGAGGTTCACCTAGCAAAGTGTGAAGT
This sequence comes from Aegilops longissima, assembly GCA_021605205.1. NCBI lineage: Eukaryota > Viridiplantae > Streptophyta > Magnoliopsida > Poales > Poaceae > Aegilops > Aegilops longissima. Next base: position 552,648,752 of record CM038682.1, read on the forward strand.
AGCTAGCAGCCCCCCATGCGAGCAGTCCCCCGCGCAGGCAGACGGGGAGGCATGCGTGCATGTGTGTGAATTGACGGAGGCGTGCTCGCTACGCAGTGTCATCGGGAGGCGTGCGAGTAGATGTGTGAAACTTTGATAGGCATGCCAGCAGTCCGGTGCGTAGGCTCACCGGGAGGTGAGCCATCGGTTTGACTGCCGCCCGCCTCTCTCCCACAACTCCCACTACTCCATATTAATGGTGCGCCCGAGCGGCCGCACCCCCCATCCTCGCCACACATACACACACACACACACACACACACACAATCCTCTCTCTCCGCTTGCATCCTCGACGCCGCTCTCAGTCCTCAAAGCCGTCAGTGTATGAGGATGCTGCCGAAGCGCCCCATCGGTGGGAGTGGCGGTGCCGGGGCTGCTAAAGCACCAGAAGAAGGGAGTGGAGATGGAGACAGAGGTTACCGTCACCGCCAACGAGTTATCGCTGCACCCTGACGTCGTTGACGGCGTCGAGCTTCCACAACCGGAGGCGGGGTTCCAGACTGACTCTAGTGACGACCCCGGCGACGACCACTCCGGCGACGACTTCGACGATGATGGACAGCTGGTTAGTCATCTATACCCATTTATGTGTCAAATAGATCATAGGGTTTCTCTGGTTACTCCTGCCACCCCCTTTTTGGAATAGAAACCCTATGGTTATGTTCTCCCAATTCATGAAATCTGAGTAAGTTCTGTTAGATCCGTGTAGTGTATTGATTGTTTGAATGGTACAAGTGATAAGTGATTAGTTGTTTCATCTGTGCAAATTATTTATGCTAGTAATCCGACTAGGGTTAGTGTTTGTGCTAATAATTCCTAGCCCGGACTTGACAATTGATTTTGAATGACCTACATATGTTTGTGCCATTATTTTCTTGAAGATTGGTCTGTACATAGATGACTGTGCTTAAAAATCAAACCATAATCTCTGGATAGGTATAAATAAATAGCCATAAATTCCTAATCCTACTTCACGGCATGTAATCATTGATTTGACGCCAAATTTGTTTTACTATTTGTATAGGTGCTGTCTGACGATGTGGACAGCGAGGATGAAGATGGCGGAGGAGGTACACGAGGCAAATCTGAAGGAGCTTTATCGGGAATGCATAACAAAGCGTATTAGGACTCGAGCAGTGGCTATTCAGTAACATCCCAAAATTCTAAATTTTGGAATGTTATATTAAATAAATATTTATGATTGTTTGTTTGATTGTTGTGTGACTGATTGTGTGAAATTGAGTGAAATTTGAAACTTTTTGAAAGTTTACTGAGAGGGAATGAAATGACATTCCCAAACTTTCACCTTGCATTTATGATCTCCATGAATTCAAATTCAATTCAAACACAAAACCCTAGAGAGAAGATGATATGACTTCTACCATTTAAATAAATGAAAAGGGTTTTGAAAAGATTTGAATTCTGTTTGGAAATACTTCAAATTTTAGAATCTTTATGCAACTCAATGATTTTCATGAGAGAAGATAAAATGACTTCTTCAATTATATGAAATATGAGTTGGAAGTTAAAAGAATCAAATTGAAAGTCATTTGAAAGTATTTTGAAACTCCCTTTCAAATTTGGAATTATTTGGATTTTATTCAAATTATTTTCTCCTAAAATAAATAAATGGAAATATGGGAAAAATGATTCCTTTCAATGGAAAATTAGGAGAAAATAATTTTGAAATCATGTTGGTGTTTTAAAATGATTTTGTTGGGTTTTATTGCAACAGCAACACTATTTGAGTTTTGTAAATTTTTGAGGATTTTATTTGAACTTGAAAAAGAGTTCATGTTGTAGGAAATCTTTTCTGAAAATTTTGATATATTATATGCCTATATAATATTATTTATTTATTTATTTGTGTTTGTTTTATTGTCTATGTTTTATAAAAAAAAAATTCAAACGCCCGAAGCCCCGGAGGCCCATCTCCCCCTCTCCCTTTCCTCGGCCCACCCACGCCAGTTGGCTGGCCAGTCGCTCGCCTAATCCTTCCTCGCTCACTTACATGCGTGACAGTGGCCCCGCCTCCTTCTTCTTCCCCTTGCCCAAGCTAGAGCGCTCGCCACCGCCGCCGGAATCCCGGAGATCTCGGGATCCTCTCCCCGATTCGCCCCCTCCTCCAAGTCGACCCCGCCCCTATAAATAACTCTCCCCTCACCCCGTTCCGCCCCTTCCCGACCCCCGAACCCCTCTCCGCTCGCCGCCAGTTCTCGCCGGAGCCCGAGCTCCGTCGCCCGCCATTGCTGCTGCAGCGCTCCACCCCGACCACCTCGTCGCCGTCCGAACCCACCACCGACCCCTCCTCTCTCACCCTCACCTCCCTAACCCCTCGCCCGAGCTCCTGTGCCCTTGGAACATCGGCAACGGCGACCAACCGAACGCCACCGCCGCCTCGACCTCGCCGTCGTCCTCCTCCGTCGACCTCCGCTGACGCCATGACCACCACTGGACTCGCCGTCGTCCGCTGCATCGCCTCGTACACGCCACCGAGCTCACCGACGACCGGAGCGCCGTCCCCGTCGACCACCGTAGCCGGAGCATCTCGCCGGAGTTCGTTTCCGCCGCGGTGAGCTTCTCATCCATCCGATCTAGTTTCAACGGCCCTGATTAGATTAGATCGAATAGGTACGTTGTCTTTTTTTTAGATCGGTTTAGTTACGGTTAAGTCCGGTTTAGTTCGAACCAGTTCCCCGGTTTTTTTATTACACGTGCATGCACGGTTTTGTTAAGTAACGCCCGAGCGTTGTTTAGTTCCGATCGCTCACCTGTTTAGCCCAGTAGCAGTAGGCCACGTAGCACTTTCTCGTTTTGTTTTATTTTATTTTATTTAGTTTCTGTTTCAAAAACAAAATAGTTCTGTTTTTACATTGCTTATAACTTTTAGGTTTTTAATCCAAATTGAGTGATTCTTTTTGCATTGTGTCACAAATTTGCTTAAGTTTCTGTTTGTGTACTTAGGTTTCAAATTTGAATAGTTTAGATTTGAATTTGATGAAATTTGTTCAAATCACTAATTTGGTCATATTTTGAGTTTTACAAAGTATTTTTGATTGATTCTTTTTGCTACGGTTTTGTTATGGTTTTGTCTATCCAGTAGCATATAGTTATTTATTTTAGTTTATTTTGAATTAGGTTTTTAGAAAAACAGTACTGTTTTAGTTATAGTTTTATTTTAGTCTTTTCTTTATAGTTTTAATTGTTTTTAAATTTTTCTTTTTGTCACTCTTGAAAATTTAGTTTTTTTCTGTTAGTCAACAAAATAAAATTTGTTTTTATTTAAAAAATTATTTTACTTAGTTTTGTACGAAAACTTGTTTAGGTCATAGTTAGTGTTTCATAAAAGCTTTTATTTGTTTCTTTTTGCAAATAAAATTTTATGGAAAAAATAGCTTCGTTAACTTAGTTGTTTTACTTTGTATTTTATGTTAGCTTATTAGTTTAGTATTTTCTTGGTTAAGTTTTACTTAGGACAAAACTATTTTGTGTTATGTCTTAGAATTTTCTTTAGTAGTTTTGTTGTGTAGTTTTCCTTTGTTTTTATTGGGTGTCCCTTGATTTGCATTTTTATTTGTTGGTTTTATTATGAGTGTTAGAATTGTTTGCTAGGATGTTTGCTTTTATGAATGCTATGTTTGACTATATAGATTTTCAACGGAGCGACGAATAGTTCTACCAAGTCATTATTCGAGAGTGTTGTTATCTTCATCAACTTACCAGGCAAGTTCACTTTGACCATGCTTTCATACCTATGTTTTTATTGCATTTAGTGGCATCTTTGCAACAACTCTCCAGTAGTGATACTGAATTCTTGTAGTTGAGTAGTATGCATGAGGTAGGAACCCATCACCCTGTTACCAAGCCCGGGATGTTATTTATTTTAAATGCTACGCTATAGTAGACGGGGTTGGTATGAGTGCTCGGGAGTGGTGTGAAGAAGGAGGACTCTACGTCAATGGCGACAACTCCATGATGGCATCTGCAAGGACTGCATTTTCAAGGCCTCAAGATTTCAAGACTCGAGACAAGAATTCAATACACACTACTGGGTGAAGGACGGTTGACGGGCACCCTGGAGAAACCAGTGGTTTGCCGGGATGCATGGAGAAGCACCATGACATCTTGTGGAAAGCTTCACCCAGACTCAAAGAGACGGAAGAATACTTCATGCCTGGAAGCTTACCTGTGCAACCGCAAGTCACTATGGGCTCTGGCTTGGTTGACCTTAGTTGTGACTCTGGCTAGGACGGTGCTAGCAGATGTAGAACTACGGTAGGATTGAATGAGCACCGGACGGTGGTCGGGGAACTCTTAGGAAGACCATGTTTGGTCATCTTGTTCTCAAACACCTCAAGTGCGAGAACATAAAGAGAGGATCGAATCTTGCGGGTAAAGTGTACAAACCTCTGCAGAGGGTTAAAACCTAATCGATTAGCCGTGTCCCCGGTTACGGACAATTTGAGCATCTGGACTTGGATCTATCTCGGAACTCTCATCACCGGACTGATAACTTAATTGTGGGCAACTTATGATGATTTGGGCTATGAGACATCGGCTGGCGGAACCATGTCATGATAGAAAACTCCATAGTACAGACTCCTGATATTCCTTTGTTGTAGGAAAAAAATAAAACCAGCTTTTATGCAAACAAAACTCAGATACAGAGCCACAAAGCCATACTGCATATCGTATAGTTTGTCATCTGTTTTTCTTATTGTGATCTTGCCGGTACATTCAATGTACTGACCTACACCGCTGCAACGTATCATGTTGCAGATATTTCCTCGACGAGTAAGAGTTACGATACAGGGTTACAGTCTACACTCAACCCGCCCATGGCGTTGATGGGACTCCACACCCGTTGTTGTTTCCGCTGAGACATATGAGGTATATATCAGTTTTACGTTATTTATACATGTGATTGCACTTTGATATATACATTGATGTACTGTGTGTGCCAGCATACTGATCCAGGGATGGCACAAATACACAGAGACTTGACCGTCTGAGGTCGGGTCGCTACACTATCGATGCCCATTTTGCAACCACAAGCTTCATGACGCGTATCTAAGTGTTCTGGCGCATGCAAGAGGACGGGCCGTTGGCTTATTCAAGCAGAAGTATTCTCGCAGGGTGGCACAAGCTGCGTACGCCGAGTACCTGGAGAAGCTTCAGGATCGTGCGGGCATGTGAGATGAGATGTGGGATGGATCGAACTATGTACGCTTGAGTATGCTTAATGACGGTTGAACTATGTACTTATGGTTGAACTATGCTTATGTACGTGTACGCTTATTATCTATGTCTGAGTATGTTAAATATTTGGTCAAAATTTGGTAAAAATTACAAAGGGGGACCAATAAACCAGGACGGAGGTAGTACGTCAATCACACACGGTTCTCAAAATTGGAACCGTGTGCAATGACTTTCCTTTTGCCTGTTGCGTTAATCACACATGGTTCGCTCTAGCAAACCGTCACCTCCAAAATTCTTTGTGCGACAGAAAACCCTCACCACCCAATTCAAAAAAGAAAAAGAAAAACCTCACCATCCCCACGTCACAAAAACCCTCACCACGCCCGTCACCCCCTCTGGTCCCCATTCACACCTGCACAAGCTCCTCCACGTCTATGCCATGGCACTGCCTATCGCGGCGGTAAACACTTAGCTCGACGCCTGCCGCCGTCGCCAGGCTGCCGGCCAAGCCCACAACATTTCACCACTTCCGCTTGCCACCGCCTATCGCCATCGACTTTCTCGATGCTGCTTGCAGTCGACCCAGCTCCGCTCGGTTGGGGAATCTGCCGTACTGAGGTTTCTTTCTCATGAACGACAAGGTAACTAATTTAATGAGATATTATCTCATCTCTTATCCCTGTTCATCTCCCTCCTTTAATCACCCGGCGGAAATCGCCGTGAACTCATTTTTATTCGAGCTAATTTGAGGGTTTTCTTTCATTCATAGAATGTACAGTGCACCGACACATCAGGACTTTGTGACTTCGTCAGAGATTCCATCTCATCGTACCAGATCACTTGAGGACGTGCGCGGTATGTTCAATCTCACCCTAAATCGGTTGGCATAGCCTACTTTCCTGAACATATTCTAAATATTGCTACATTTGGATAAAAGGTGCCACATGCACCATATACGTCAAAGGGGATTTTCCCCTCTTCTTTCTATATTAGGCAAATTAATGATGTATTGTTCTTTCGATTACTCTCATATTTCCACGACATCATGTTTACCCTATCTATTTAATTATAGATTTTTGTCATTCGATTTCAACTGCTGTATAGTTCTTTCAATTTGGGCCCATATTTGCATGTTACCATATTTTGTTTAACAATCCTACCATTTTCTGCAGTGTATCCCTTGCTATGCAACATATTATGTAGTGCACAATCTTTCCCTTTACATAGATCAAGACTGCACGGATGTCATACTGCACACAAACCATGGATTTACAATCGTTGCTACTGTAAGACTCGTGGTGACTCCTATTTTGGCACTGGCTTTTGGAAAGAAATTTCTAAGTTTTATGTACTGAAAGCTGGCACTAAAATTGCACTGCACATAAAAGGGCCTGGTCATGAGATATATGCTATCTTCCCCGACAAAATCATCCGTCCAGACTTTGTTCGAAGTAAGTTTTCTTTTCAACTATCTGCATGTTGACTTACCCAGCAATGTCAAATGAATTGTGTAGTATTTAATCAATCAATTGTTATTCCCTTTTCTTACTATATTCCTACCTAATAACTTCTAATTACCAATACACTTTTCTATTGTGCTGTTTTAACTAAATATTCCCTGTACTCCCATTTCTATCAGAAAGCGCCACTGACAAGGAGATTCCGGAGGTGGAGAACGACGCTGCCAACAAGCGGAGGCGGGGAGAGCTAGAACCGCAAGCGACTCCAGTAGGCCTAGACTTCATCAGCAGCCTCCCCGATGATATGTTGATAGCCATCATCTCCCTCCTCCCAATCAAATATGGGGCGCGGACAACCGTCCTTTCCCGATGGTGGCGCCCCCTATGGAACTCCAGACCTCTCGACCTCATCGACACCCACGAACTCTGACATGGCTATCGCAAAAGCTTGGATGTGTTCTCCAAGATCCTCGACAGTCACCTTGGCCCAACCAGAGGCCTTAGAATGGGCAAGTTCCGTTCGAATGACAAGGACCGAGCCAAGCTTGACGACTGGTTCCGATCCTTCGCCCTAGATCAGCTCGAGGAGCTCACTTTTGATGATGGGCATATGCGGTCGCTGCCAACATCCACACTCCGCCTCGCGCCCACGCTGTGCATCACCAAGTTCAGGAACTGCCATTCCCCCCCCCCCCTTAATGACGCGCCCGCTCTTATTCTACCACGAATGAAGCACCTCGAGCTCATCGCCGTCTGCCTCTCAAATGGTGACATGGAGCGCCTGTTCTGTGGCTGTACTGCACTCGAGTACCTTCGTTTTCAGGCGATCAATGGGTTGAGTACCTTCCACATCACCTCCGTGACTCGCCGGACTATTCATGTGTGTTGCTGGTGCGGCAGGAAGACATCACAAGATGTGTACCATGGTATGGTCATTGAGGACACACCTGCACTTGAGATATTACTTGTAGTTGATGAAGAAGGTCCAACAAGAATCAATGTCATTTCTGCGCCGAAATTGATAGTGGTGAGCTACTCGTCTGACAAATACTCCGAACTTGTTATTTGATCCACACCCGTTCAGGTACAATAGCCGCCTTTTACCTCTCCTTATACAAATTAACATTATTTCTAATTTTGAAGATATTTGTTCGTCTGTCATTCAGAAAATGATTCCGACAAGCTTGACCCTGAAACTGCGCACAGTGAAGGTCTTGGCACTAGAATCTATCGGCCCCAACCTGGAGCAAGTTGTCAGTTTCGTGAGATGCTTTCCGTGCCTGGAGAAGCTATATGTCGAGGTGATGTTCCTTTCCTTTTAAATGTTAACCATAAGGGAGTTGAATTTGTGACACCTTTTTCCAAGTTTACAATGACAATGTACTACGATTTCTGAAGGATTCTTTTGGAGGATTTCAGTACATACATGTTCCACCTCCCATATTGGTTGCCTAATCCATATGGTTACAATCAATAAGCATTTCTCCTTTGGATTCATCTGTACTAGTTTTCTTAGGGAACTTTTCATCCACCACAACCTCTTGTGAAAAAGGCTACATTTTTCTAGAATGTAATCAAATGCCCATGTTAATCATGTCAGATCGAAGATGGCATGTTAGTGCATTTTACAAATCTTGCAAACCAAATAGGCCTGTAGTAATGTTCAAAACTGCATGTAGGCACTAACACATTTTCTTCTTTTACAGATAAGATTAGGTCCAGTGGTGGATAATGTGATACAATATAACAATCGCGTCGAATGCCTAGATCTGCATCTCTCAGAAATTACTTTGAACTCCTACCGAGGGACCTTATCGGAGATTATATTTGCTAGGTTCTTTGTTCTCAGAGCAAGGGTGCTGAAGGAAATGAGGTTTTCCCTACATTTATTCCGCAAAAATGAATGGTTTGTTGATCAGCGCTTGGCGCTGCTTGGCAGAATGGAATAGGCTCCAAAAATGCTGAATTTCATTTTGGAACTTCAGATGACAGAGTAATCGGAAGTCATCGTGTCAACCCCATACCTGACTTCTCAGTGGCTGACCCCTTTGCAAAAATTGTGAGGTTTTGAAACCAGACTTAGAAGTGGTAATATTAGTTTGAACCTCTCTGATATCCATGTTCAGCGAATCAGCGCGAGCATTTGCAGCTGATGAGCTGAATTTCATTTCTAATATCAGTTTGAACCTTGTAATCTTCAAATTTGAGCCATATAACTCTGGAATTTGAACCTTGTAATATTTCGAGCTTTTGTGGTACAATCGTTGAAATGGCATCGTATGAGACTCGTATACTGGTAGCACTATTTTGACCTTAATATGCAATGGTCTTAGATTTTATTAACCATTCTCGAATCCGTTTACCTTGTTGATCTCATAGCACACGATCTGTATAGCTAACTCGACTGCAATCTTTGACATTATTGCACACAGTTGGTTTCTTCCACTGTGTGCCCTGTAGAGCGCAGAATTAATTATCACACTCGAGTGTCCATCATCACCCTTCTGTGTAACTTTGACCTATCACCCACGGGTAAACTTATGACCGAAGTCATTCCACACACTTTGTTTTTACAAAGCTTTTTTCTAATAAACGCCCATGATTTGTCCCTCTTCTAGCCGACGCGTGGCCGAACTAGACGGGCGGAAACCTTGCATGGTAAACTGCGCGGTAGCGCGGGAATAGGCTCACCGACGATACATTTGGCGCCTCTTCGAGCCCATGCGTGTGGTGCGATGTTGTCAAGCATGCACTGGAATCCTCTGTTATGAACACCGTGACAAGACATGACGATTACAGGCCGGCCGACCCCCATTTATTACAACGGCCAACCTTTAGATCGCGCCCCACCATTGCAAGAAGCACACCCACCACGAGAAATTCTTAGAGGGTATCCTACACGGCTCCAATGGCGCTCCGAGTGGCTGCCGACGACGAGCAGCAGTTCACCATGCGTGCCATGGTGGACACCCACAGAAGGTTCATGGACCTCTCGGTGGTGTACACCAACGACTCGGTCTGGGTGGAGCGCTCCATCCACATCATGGAGCTGTTGCTTGCCGAGGAGAAGTACAAGGTGGTCGGGTTCGACGTCGAGTACACCCACGCTTGTGCCATGTCTCGTCCCAAGGTCGCCGTTGCCCAGATGTGCACCACCACGTCCTCGTGTACCACTACTGCCTGGCCACAAGGCCTTGCGAGCGTTTCGCCAGGTTTGTCAACATCCCCCACTACATGTTCGCTACGGTGGACATCACCAACGATGTAAAGGCACTCAAGAATTCGGGCATCGCCTACCAGAATCTTGTCGACATCCCGGGCCAATACAAGATCTGGGGAAGCAAGGAGCATGAGAAGGACTCACTGATTCACCTCGCCGAGGCCATCATCGACCCCTACTACAGAGACATGAATTATTCGTGCAACAAGGACAAGCGAGCCTAGCACTTGGCCTGGATGGAGAAACTCGACAAAGCTCACGTCGTGTACGCGGCCAAGGAGGCGTACACGAGCTACGACATGTACAGGCGGATCGTTGACATGAGGAAGTGCCTCCTTCCCCAAAACGGCCAGGGATCCAGCCGAAAGCAGCGCAATGGCAAGCGTCGTCGCAATAATAAGTAGATGATTAGATCCTCATTTCTCCTACTTTAGTATGCATGTAATTGCTTTACTTTGGTGTGTGGAAATGTTATGTGTTTAGTCACTTGTGTAATTGTATGCTTAATTTGGTTATGCAATGATGTATTTTTAAATATATATGTTGATGCTCTCTAGACAGAGCGTAGATGTTGTGCGGACAAAGAAAATCACATCACACACGGACTAAACAATGGAACCCTTCGGTGATGTTTTCATCAAACACTCACAATTGTATACCAGCAATCGTTTGATCACAACACACAAGGCTTGTTAGCAGTAACCGTCTGTGTTGTTATCGGTCTTCGCACGCGTTTCTAATTATAGACCTGTTTGCCGCGTATCACACACATCTTGTTAAGTTGAACCATTTCTGTTCTCATGTCTCAACACAAATAGTTCATCCGAGTAAACTGCATGCCGTATATCGCACAAACCTTGATCTGGCTGACTGTTTCTTTTGTGTTGCCTAATCACAAATAGTTCATCCGAGTGAACCGTATGTTGTATATCGCACACACCTTCATCTGGCTGCCCGTTTCTTTTGTTCCTCCTCATCACAAATAGTTAATTGAGCTGAACCGTATTCCATGCATCGCACACGCAACTAAAATCTGAACCGTGTTTGATGCATCCTCCGTCGCAAACGTTTTGCACTTTTTTGATGGGTTTTTTACACCACCGTTTGTGATAAATGGCATCGCACACAGTTTCGTCGAAGGGTCTCTGATCATAGTGTCGCGTTAGCAGCATCCTGCAGTAGTGTATGATGATAATTATGACAAAATCACGTATCATCATAGATGTGGTGGGCTCCTACTTCTATGACAAAAAATCATGATAAAAAATGGGCTTTTCGTCCTGGGTGGGCTGGGGACGCACCTGCATGACATTCTTTGGGCCGTCCATGAAAGAAAAAATCGTGGTAGAAGCGAGGGCGAGGAAAATTTCACGGAGTTACCGGTTACGGTGGGTGGTCGGGGCCGAGCGATGCACGAAGGGATTGCGTGTTTCTCTCGTACACATACATGCGTGTGTGCAAGGCGTTGGGCTCTAACTGAACCTGAGCGAGGCGTTCGCTTACTGAACCCGAGCGATTGCACTGGCTACGCATTACTGAACCCGAGCGATCGATCAATCCCTCGCTGTAAACTGAATCCGATCGAGGGATTCCTTCGCTACTGATGCTAACTGAAGCCGATCGAATCAGCTGCCTCAGCATTGTTGGGGGTTCGATGAACACTTCCCAGTGGGGGCTGGATGAACAATACCCCGTGGTAGTAGAGGCTATTGCCGCTGGATGAACAAGACCCCGATCGAGAGGAGGCCGCCACACACCCGAGCTGGTTGGGGCTGGATCAACATGACCCCGTGGAGGGCTGGTTGAACAGGACCCCGTGTGGAGGGCTGGTTGAACAGTAGCCAGTGGAGGCTGAATGAACATGACCCCATGGTGAACAGTAGCTGATGGAGGCTAGAGGAAGTCGACGGTGGATGAATAGTAGCAGGTGGAGGCCATAGGAAGTCGACGGTGGATGAACAGTAGCCCGTGGAGGCTAGAGCGAGGTAGTAGACTGATACGTCTCCAACGTATCTATAATTTATGAAGTATTCATGCCATGTTTACAACCGTTTTATATGATTTTGGTATGATTTGATTAGAACTAACCCGGAGTGACGCTGTTTTCAGCAGAACTACCGTGGTGTTGTTTTGTGCAAATATAAAAGTTCTCGAATTGCGATGAAATTCAACGGAGATTTTTTTGGAAAATATAAAAAATACTGGAATGAAGAGTTACCGGAGGGGAGGCCTATGGGCCCCACGAGGGTGGAGGGCGCGCCCCTGTGCCTCGTAGACTTCCCGTGGGCCCCCTGACTTGTTCTCAATGCCAACCTCTCCTATAAATACCCAAACCTCTAGAAAATAACCTATATCGGAAGTTCCGCCGCCGCAAGCCTATGTAGCCACGAGAAATCAATCTAGGCCCTCTCTGGCACCCTGCTGGAGGGGGCCATCATCACCAGAGGCCATGGAGGAGGATCCTAGAGGGGCCATCATCGCCATGAAGGCCAAGATCCAGAGGGAGAACCTCTCCCCATCCAGGGGGAGGCCACGGAGGTGGAAGCACAAGGGGGAGAACCTCTCCTCCTCTCTCTCGGTGGCGCCGGCCTGCCATCGGGAGGGGAATCATCGCCGCAGTGATCGTCTTCATCAACATCACCATCATCATCACCATCCTCATCTATTTTACGCGGTCCACTCTCCCGCACCCTGCTGTAATACCTACTTGAACGTGGTGCTTTATGCCACATATTATGATCCAATGATGTGTTGCCATCCTATGATGTTTTGAGTAGATATCCTTTGTCTTTGGGTTGATTGATGATCTAGATTGGTATGAGTTGTATGTTTTATTTTGGTGCTGTCCTATTGTGCCCTTCGTGTCGCGCAAGCGTGAGGGATTCCCGCTGTAGGGTATTGCAATACGTTCATGATTGGCTTATAGTGGGTTGCTTGAGTGACAGAAGCATACACCCGAGTAAGGGGGTTGTTGCGTATGGGATAAAGGGGACTTGATATGTTAATGTTATGGTTGGGTTTTATCTTAATGATCTTTAGTAGTTGCGGATGCTTTCTAGAGTTACAATCATAAGTGCATATGATCTAAGAAGAGAAAGTATGTTAGCTTATGCCTCTCCCTCATATGAAATTGCAATGACGACTACCGGTCTTGTTAACGATTGCCTAGGATAATTCCGCACACCGACCCATCATTATTCCACACTCGCTATTTATAGTTTTATTAATATATTCTATCTTTATGATAACAACACCTACTTTTATATTTTAGCTCTCTGATACCATGCAAAGTTATCCTCTTCATACCCACAACGTAGTTTTATTTCTCGTTTCTAGTTGGAAGCAAACGTTCGGTGTACGTAGAGTCGTATCAGTGGCAGATAGGACTTGAGAGAATATTGATCTTACCTTTAGCTCCTTGTGGGTTCGACACTCCATACTTATCACTTCCACCTTTGGGAATTGCTACGATGATTCACTACACTTGGGGATTACCAAGCTCTTTTCTGGCGCCGTTGCCGGGGAGCAATACCGTGGGGTTGATATTTTCGTGTATGCTTTGTTTGCTTTCTTCACTACGTAGTTTTTGTTTTCCCTTTTTAGCTTAGTTGTGGGTGAAACATACAAAACAATTTAAAAGAATGAAAATACAATTTTTTTACTTGCCTCTCATGCCTAAAAAGTTTTTCAATAAGAGAAGTGATTAGAAGGTTATGCATTGGAGAAGTGAGGGTCGACCTTGAACACTTGTGTTCATGCTCATGGAAACAATGTGAAAATTTTCATGGAAGTTTCTCTGAAAATAATTATCCCCTTGTATATATCCATTGTATTATAAAAATAATGTGCCAAGCTTTGGTTTTAGGATGATTAGATTGCGTGCAGTACCAAACAGAAAGTTTGGCTGTAGCGCGTGAATTTACATTTTTTTACTGGAAAGTCAAATGGGTCTAAAACTTTTTGCACATTACTTCTATACAATTTTTTAAAAAATTTCATATTTTTTAGAATTTTTGAAGTCACAGAAGTATACTAAACCTCCAGATTACTATAGACTGCCCTGTTTTTGACAGATTCTGTTTTCTTTGTGTTGTTCGCTTATTTTGGTGAATCTATGGGTAGTATCGGGGGGTATGAACCATGGTGAAGTTGGAATACATTAGATATAGTTCTAATATGAAATTGGAATAAGTTTGCAACAGTACCTAAAGGTAGTGAATTGCTTTATTATACTAACGGATCTCACAATGTTTTTGTTAGTTTTGTGTGGATGAAGTGTTCGAAGATCGAGGTGCTATCAATATGAGAAGAATAAAGAGAGGCAAGAGTTCAAGATTGGGGATGCCCAAGGCACCCCAAGTAAATATTTCAAGGATACTCAAGCATCTAAGATAGGGGATGCCCCGGTTGGCGTCCCATCTTTCTTCTTCAACAATTATCGGTATACCTCGGTTTTTGTTTTGTTCACATGATTTGTGTCCTTTGTGTTTTTGTTTTTTGTTTAAGAACCATGCTAGTATGAGATAACCCTTCATTGATTTATAGAATACTTCATGTGCTTCACTTATATCTTTTGAGTATGGTTTTATAGAATGCTTCGTGTGCTTCACTTATATATTTTGAGCTTGGATATTGGTTAGTCTATATTAATTGTAGAATGCTCCATGAACTTCACTTATATCTTTTGGAGTATGAATAATACTATAATATAAAGTGGGGTTGGAAGAGTGTCAACTTTAGGAATAGGTGATCCCACTATTTTGGAGGGTGTTGAATCTTAGTGTGATATTTATGAAAGTGGATTTGAAAGAGTGTCAACTTTAGTTAGTAATGATTCCACTATTTCGGAAGAGGTTCCAATTGATGATGATAACAAAGCTGCTATCTATGATGATTATTGTAATGACATGTATGCTATAAAAAATAATGTTAACCATGAAACTTGTCATCATAATTTTAATTTTCAATTGGATTATGCCTCACATGACCGTTATTCTATTGAGTTTGCTCCCATTATTCCGAATGAGAAGAATTTTGCTTATGTGGAGAGTAGAAAAATTTATATGCTTGTAGATCATGAAAATAATGCTTTATGTGATGGTTATATTGTTGAAATAATTCACGATGCTACTGAAAATTATTATGAGGTAGAAATACATGCTTGTAGGAGTTGCAATAATATCAAGTTTCCTCTCTATGTGCTTAAAGTTTTGAAATTATACTTGTTTTTCCTTCCTATGCTAGTTGATTCTTGTTCCTATAAATTATGTGCTCACAAAATCCCTAAGCATAGGAAGTGGGTTAGATTTAAATGTGCTAGTCATATTCTTCATGACGCTCTCTTTATGTTTCAATTCTTATCTTTTATGTGAGCATCATTGAAATCATCATGCCTAGCTAAAAGGCATTAAAGAAAAGCGCTTGTTGGGAGACAACACAATATTTAACCTTACTGTTTTTGTGTGTTTACATGATTAATATACCGTAGTAATCATGTTCTACAGCTTTTGTTTCAATAAAGTGCCAAGTAAGACCTCTGGGAAGACTTGGGTAAAAGTTAATGTAAGCTTGCTGTAAAAAACAGAAACTTTGCGCTCACGAGATAAGCTGTCATTTTTTTACGGAAGAGTGATTTTTAGTTGATTCCTTTTGCAGAAGATTAATATACAAATTCCTCACGTCCACCAATTTATTTCATAATTTTTGGAGTAGCATAAGTATGGTTTCTGTTCAGATCATTACAGACTGTTCTGTTTCTGACAGATTCTGTTTTCATTGCATAGTTTGCTTGTTTTCTAGTTTCTATGGCTTATATTTATCAATATAAATTGTAGAAATGATATGGTACAGTAGGCATTGTGTGAGAAAAATTATGAACCTTGTCTTTGACAGTACCCAAGTGAATGGTTTACTCTTTATCATACTAACCTATCTCACGAAGTTTCGTTAAGTTTTGTGTGATCGAAGTTTTCAAGCTTTGGGTGAGATATCGATATGAGGAGAATAAGTCTTGGAAATACCCTAAGCTTGGGGGTGCCCAAGGCACCCCAAGGTAATATTCAAGGAAGACTCAAGCGCCTAAACTTGGGGATGCCCCGGAAGGCATCCCCTCTTTCGTCTTCAAAACTATCGGTATACCTTACTCGGAGCTATATTTTTATTCGTCACATGATATGTGTTTTGCTTGGAGCGTATTTTCAATTTTACTTGCTGTTTGAATAAAATCATTGGATCTGAAATCTTGAATGAAAAAGAATCCTCCCATGGCTAGTTAATTATTTGACTACTCAGTGTTCTTCACTTATATCTTTTGGAGTAGTTTGTCATTTACTCACGCGCTTCACGTATATCCTATGAGTAAATGGTTGAATGAATTGAATATCATAAATCTGAATTTATATACATTTCATATGCTTATAACATGGGGAATAATGACTTCACACATAATAAGTATAGGTAGTAAACTTATTGGTAGTAAACAATTCATGAAAGAATATTGAAGGAAGAGAAATTTCACATATAAATATACTATCTTGGACATTTTTTGTAATTGTGAGCACTCATTAAAATATGACATGCTAAAAAGTTGATGTTGGACAAGGAAGACAACTTAATGGGTTATGTTTTCCTATATCTGAAACATTGTATTGTCTTGGATCATCCAACATAAAGAGATTGCCTTTCCCTCTCATGCTAGCCAAATTCTTTGCACCAAGTAGAGATACTACTTGTGCTTCCAAACATTCCTTAACATAGTTTTGCCATGAGAATCCACCATACCTACCCATGGATTGAGTAAGATCCTTCAAGTAAGTTGTCATCGGTGCATGCAATAAAAAATTTCTCCTTAAATATGTATGATCTATTAGTGTGAAGAAAATAAGCTTTATACGAACTTGTGATAGGGAAGAAATAAAAGCGACGGACTGCATAATAAAGGTCTTTATCACAAGCGGCAATATAAAGTGACGTTCTTTTGCATTAAGATTTTGTGCATCCAGCCATAAAAGCGGATGACAACCTCTGCTTCCCTCTGCGAAGGGCCTATCTGTTACTTTTATCTTCTACCCTTATACAAGAGTCAAGGTGATCATCACCTTTCCTTTTTACACTTTTTCCTTTGGCAAGCATTTTGTGTTGGAGTGATCAAGATATATATATCCACTTGGATGTAGATTTTCATAAATTATTATTGTTGACATTACCCTTGAGGTAAAAGGTTGGGAGGCGAAACTATAAGCCCCTATCTTTCTCTGTGTCCGATTAAAACTTTGAACCCATAAATATCACATGAGTGTTAGCAATTGTGAAAGATTAATGATAGTTGAGTATGTGGAGTTTGCTGAATCAAAGCTCTTACATAGACCTGAGGGAGTCCTGGACTAAGGGGTCCTCGAGTGTCCGGCCTGTTAGCCATGGGCCGGACTGATGGGCTATGAAGATACGAAGACCAAAGACCGCACCCGTGTCTGGATGGGACTCTCCTTGGCATGGAAGGCAAGCTTAGCACTCAAATATGTAGATCTATTTCTTTGTAACCGACCTTGTGTAACCCTAGATCCCCCCCGGTGTCTATATAAACCGGAGGACTTAGTCCGGAGAGGGGAGATTCATTGTCATAGTCATACAGGATAGACTTTTAGGGTTTAGCCATTACGATCTCGTGGTAGATCAACTCTTGTAATACTCATATTCACCAAGATCAATCAAGCAGGAAGTAGGGTATTACCTCCATAGAGAGGGCCCGAACCTGGGTAAACACTGTGTCCCCTTTCTCCTGTTACCATCGACCTTAGACGCACAATTCGGGACCCCCTACCCGAGATCCGCCGGTTTTGACACCGACATTGGTGCTTTCATTGAGAGTTCCACTGTGACGTCGATGACAGGATCGATGGCTCGCCTTGTTCTCAAGGACGATATCACCGCCGGAGGAGCACTGGCCCCAGGCAAAATCCTCCAGCTAGGCGGCTTTACCATGACCGCCTGTTCGGTCATTGAGACGACGATGACCTCCCGGGTCATCAAAAATCCCCTTCGTATCGACTTCGAACACTCCAAGCAGATGGATCCAGCGGAGCTGTTGTCTTTAAACGAGCTCCTAGATCGCATCGCCGCCCTGGGGGTTGCTACAGACTACGATCGAATTGGGCTTAAACCTTATCAGAGAGAAATTAAATCTCCGTCGATCACCCACCAGATAGCGGTAGTCGAGGAGCAAGACGACGACTCTTCCTCCATACTAAGGACGGACTATGTCCGGATCTCCTGTTTCGAAGAGCCGGACACCCACCTGTGAGGAGATGTACCCTGCCCCCCGAACATAGAGTCAGACGACGGGCCTAAGAAATCAGTGGATATCCCGGAGCCCGATCTGTTAAGTTCGGAAGACCTTCAGACTCTGGATCCAAAATTGGGTTAGGGTTCGGATTCAAAACCACCCACCCACCCAAATATAAGCGCTCTCATGAGCATACAACAGCAGTCTCAGGAAACGGTCCACCACTTCTGGGCCAGATTCCTTCTTGTCAAAGACAAGATTAAAGATTGCCGCAACGAGGAAGCGATCTCAGCGTTCCGCAATAATTGCATGGACGAAGGAATCCTCAACACCATCAACCGCCGTCGCATATTACACTTCGCTGACTTGGCAACTATCGTACAGAAGTACAACGCAATGGAAAGCGCCTGGAAAACTCAGGCAACCCGTTGGGAACCATCGATCCCCACTCAACCCCTCATTCAGGCGAAAAGGGCGCACCCTTGTAACACGCCTGGTCCAATAGTAAAGAAATATAAGTCCATTACGGGGCGCATAACCGTTCTGGAAGGATGGCTCGATGGGCCATGCAAAATACATGCAACACCGGATAACATACCAACACATAGCCTTAGAGCATGTTGGATACTCCAGCAAGTGGCCAAGAGCGGCGAGGATATCCTCACCAAGAATACCCCAGAACAACACCCCCCAGAAGACGATGACCCCAAAGTACTAACAGTCTTCGAGACATTCACCTCAAACAATAGGCGCAAAAGGGCACTCCGCGGACTCGCCAAAGTCTGTCAAATAGCTGCAATAAACCCTTGGAATGACATGGGTATAACTTTTAATGCTGGTGACGAACCAAAATATAGAACAATCTGAGCACCAGCCGCCTTGGTCCTCAGTCCAATCATGGATGGTTTTCGGCTCCAAGGTCCTCATGGACGGCGGCAGCGGACTAAACCTCATCTATGAAGACACACTCCACAAAATGGAAATAGATAGGAACCGCATCGAGCAAAGCATCACGACCTTCCGAGGAATTATTCCCAGTCGGGAGGTGCGGTGTGCGGGAAAAATAACACTCGACGTGGTATTCGGCACGCCGGAGAATTATCGGTCCGAAGAAATAACCTTCCAAGTGGCCCCTTTCAACAGCGGATATCACGCCCTCTTGGAGCGAGAGGCATTTACACGCTTCCAAGCTGTACCCCATTACGGGTACATGAAGCTTAAGATGCCCAGGTCCAACGACATAATCACTCTCACCAGTCATCCGGACATAGCACTCCGCGCCGAAAATAAAACCGCGTCCTTGGCCCTTGAGGCATTATCTGAAGCCCTCGCAGCCGAAGAATTAACTGCACTACGCTCCACGATGGACAGGGACGATGTGATCTTAGACAAACGCCCCAAATCCACCTCCTTCAAGCCAGCGGAAGAAATAGTCAAATTCCAGGTCCATCCAACGGACCCCAACAAGACATCATCTATTGGGGCACAACTAGACCCAAAGGTTGACGCCGCGCTACAGGATTTTCTTCGCGAAAACTGGGATATATTTGCATGGCACCCTTCTGACATGCCAGGAATCCCACGCAAGCTGGCCGAACACAGCCTCAACATATTAAAGGGATACAAACCAGTCAAACAAACACTGCGGCGTTTTTCCGAACCCAAATGCCAAGCTATGGGAGAGGAGCTAGCAAAGCTAATTGAGGCCGGATTCATTAGATAAATAAAGCATCCGGACTGGCTGGCAAACCTGGTGATGGTACTGTCGGTGTCAAAACCGGCGGATCTCGGGTAGGGGGTCCCTTGTTGTGTGTCTAAGGCGGATGGTAACAGGAGGCGGGGGACACAATGTTTACCCAGGTTCGGGCCCTATCGATGGAGGTAATACCCTACTTCCTGCTTGATTGCTCTTGATGACATGAGTATTACAAGAGTTGATCTACCACGAGATCTCAGAGGCTAAACCCTAGAATCTAGCCTATGATTATGATTCTTTTCTTTATCGACTAGCCTGGCCTCGGTTTATATAATGCACCAGAGGCCTAGGATAACAAGAGTCCTAGCTGAATATGCCGGTGGGGAGGAGTCCTTGTCTTGATCACCAAGTCTTGTGGAATCTTCCTTGTATGTGGCAGCTGCCCGAACTGGCCCATGAGTATACGGCCATGGGGGTCCTCGGCCCAATCCAACTGATCAGGAGACGATGTGATGAGTACCCCCTAGTCCATGACACCGTCAGTAGCCCCCTGAACCGGTCTTCAAGTTGGGGATGCTCCTCGATTCTTCCGAACTGTTCTTCATCTTCGGTTGTCGGTCTTGAAAACTGGTTCAACAAATCTTCTCATCTTTGATCTTGAGGATCGCCGAAGTGCATCCGACGAGTTTACACATCGGGTATCCGAGGAGCCCCTTTAAGTTTCCGGCCTTTATCAATGCCTTGTTATTTTTATGCCACACCTGGGTTTGAAGTTGTTCCTGGGCGGCAGTGTCCTCTTGCATCCAAGCCCCAACACCGGACTGTATTCGAGGTATCTTTTGCAGCCGGCTACCAACGCCGAGCTGTATCTGAGCTCCAACGTCGGACTATATCCAAGCTCCAACGCTGGACTGTAACCAAGGTGTCATAGATCACCTTGGTTCTAAAAAGTTGAAGGAGTTTAGCCGAGCTCAATGCCGGAAATGCCCTCTATGGAGCCAGGCACTGGCGCCCGAGCTTTATGCCGGACTGCTTCCGAGGTGGTACACCACCCGACAGCGGGCTGATTTTTGGTGAATATTTTTATTGGTGCAATTTATTCTCTGCTGAGATATATAGCCAGTATATGTATATCCAGTAGCCCTCAAGGTGTATGTCGGTCTAAAATCAAGATGCACCTGAAGGAAAATATGAAACTGCTGATCCTAGTAGCTTCTGAGACTCAGGTCGTGAAATCGGCCTGAGGATCAACTCCTAGCTCGGCAGCATACATAGGAATAAAAACGCAGTGTAATATATTAGAGATAATAGTGATCGGCGAACGGGCCCCTAAGAGAGGGTCGTGAGAAGTCGCCGCAATATACTAGCTTGATGCCGGATAAGTCCATATGGTACCTATTATTGCCCGAAGACGCGTATGCGCATAGTTCGGCCAAGCCGAACACTGAGCACTTTGAATTCTCTGCATTGAATAAGCAATGCAGTAGCCCCCGAGGCACTGGTCAGGTGGCAACACCAAATCAGGGGATCGATGTGCCCCTTTAATATTTATAAATAATGAGCACGAAGCCCAGTAGCCCCCGAGCCTTAATGTGGGCCCGCGTGTCCAAATTAAGGATCGATATCCAGAGTAAAATCACAGATTATGTGTAATGATTCTATGTGTCCAAGTACTTTACATCATTATTTTGACTCCATTGCGACCGTTTATCAGTTGAAAGTGGCCAATCATCAGCTTCTACTCCTTGGTAGATACTACGCAGGGTGTTTCCGCACTAACAAAACAACCCTTAGCCGACGTCTCGGTGCCCGGAGGCGGTTGTGTTAGCAGAAATGAGGCAATCAGATATGTAGGATTAGAACTTTCACTTAGTCATAGGAGCTTAAAGTTGGAAGGCCAGTTACTAGCCTCCGGTTAGTGTTTGGCAACAGTCGAGGTCAAGCCGTAAACATTTCGGCCAATATTATGAACGACCCGTCATTTAACACAGTCATCGGATCGCTGACCAGTTTACGCTTATTGTGATAGTCAATTTTCGTCTTTCTCTGCTGAGGTGCTTAACCATGCTAGCTGGAAGCACAACCGTAGTGGTTCTCCCGTTGCGCACCTAGCCGAACAAAGCGGAACGTAGGAGGAAAGCATAGGAGCCGGGCAACCCAACTATTGACCAAAGACGCAATTTGAAACCGATGCATATACATCAATGTCCGAGAATGTTTTTGTTGAATCCCTAAAAGTGTCCGGCGCCGCACTACGAGACTAATGCTGGAAACACACAAATAACTTAAAAGCGCCATAGGCTTGGAAAACCAAAAACTTCAGTAAAAACCGGATGCCCGAACTAGATCAAGTGTTCAGTGCCAAATCGAAAATTGGTCTTAGAAAAAGAAAATTGTATTGCTGTCGTGCTTTACAATGACACATCCTATCTCAAGACTTCAAGCGGGTCAGCCTACGGCTTCAACCCCCTTATCTTGAAGGCGGAGTGCTTCTCCAAGGCTAGTTTAGCAAACTAAGTTCGAGCGGCTTTAGAGAGAAGCAAGGCTATCCGGCTATTGACCACACACTTGCGCCGAGAAAGGAGTGATAAATAATAATAATAATTAAATTTTGCAACGACTAATAAGAACAACACTTATTATAAAACGGTTCATTTAAGAGCCCCCAAGTGACTTGGGTAAAAGAATTTTATGTATAATGATTGTATGTACCAAAGTACTAATATCATATCTTTGTTCACCCGAACTTTAAATGCGTCATAACCGACCGTCGGCTTCTCCCTCTTTGGTCAAGGACCGAAAAGTGTTATGTACTCCACCTGTCGAAAATATCGACGGTGTTTCTGATAAACAGACAATCAGGCCATAGGGCTGTAACAGACAAAGCGCGCTCAGGGAACTTATGCTATATTACTGACGAAGTGTAAGAAGCATCTTCGAAGAAAATAGTACCCCCACCGATACCTTTCTTCGGTGCTCATTGTTACTATGAGACTTGTGCAATAGATTTTTTGTACTCATGAGTTCCGTTGTGTGCCGACCATAATTGAAAACAATATGAGCGCTAGCTTTCGGCTTCACCCAATCTGAGGTCCGGCTCGGATGACCCGATCGTGACAATCGCAGAGGCGCTCCCTTTACTCCCTAGCCGAACAATCAGGAATGTAGGGGTAAACACAGGAGCGAGGCAACCCAGCTTTCAAATCGCTTAAGTCAATATGGTGCATATTGTGGCGTAATACACGAACAAGGAACAAATCCGTACAAGTATAATCATATGCAAGAGGAAAGGCTTCACGAAGGAAGCCCCCAAGTGAACTGGGTATTTGAATTTGTGTGTCACAAACAAGGTTATGACAAGGAATTTTTTTCACAAAAAACTTCTTGCCAAAAAGGTATAATGCTAGGTCGAAGCGAACACGAGTTAAAAATTTAAAACTTTGAGCATGAAGGCAACTTAGTTGGTTAATGTGTTCGGCATTGATGACGCGGTCCGAGCTTGATGCGGGACAAGGTTCTGTCCCCCAAGCCGGTCCCGAGGTGGCGGAGCGAAGAGCTCGACACTCCGAAGTGGTGACATAGCATGGCCAATGCAGGCCGGCAGAGTGACGCCGAAGTTCCCGGCGTGGGGTAATGAAGTGTTGACGAAGCCCCCCGTCCATCCGAGGTGACGTGGTATGTCAGTACACCTAGTTGACGATACTGCCCGACCCGGATCATTTTACTGTGCAAAAAAATAGTGCAAACCGGAGAAAATAGTAATAATAATAATAATAATAATAATAATAATAATAATAATAAATCGTTGCATAATAAATAATTTATGCAAAGTGAGTAATAAAAGAAAATATGGCCTGCGCGCCGAAGTGAATGTCGATGCAGGGCGTCGGCGTGATGCGGTAAAGGCGTGGCAAAGGCTGAATTCACAGGTCGGTCCGAGTTCTGGATGCGGCGTGTGACGGACTATGTACGGAACCTGACCGAACCACCATGCGACCGTCGTTAGTTAGTCCATCATTCGATAGACCTGTGTACAGATGATGGAACAAACCAGAGTAATAATTTCTTGGGAAAAATAAACCCAAACAAGCAAAAATTACTAGGATTAATAGCACCTTGTTTATTTGTTGTAGCAATCCGAAGAAAGGTGACTCCCAAAATTGGGACTGGATCCGCACACCCATTGCCTGATGGGCGATAAAGCGACGGCATGGCGATGCTGGAACAGGTTGGCTTGCCGAGGCAAAGCCCTCGGTCCAGCTAACGTGACGAAGCTAGTCGGCTAGTGACGCTGAAGTCTCCGGATTAGGTTGATGAAGAGATGGCGAAGCCCCCGGTCCAGATGAGATGTCGAAGCCTCGATGTCAGCCGATGAGTCGAAGTAGGTCGGCGTGATGGACATCGGCTTGAAGAAGCAACAGTGGGGCCCTGCCGATGCCGATCGTGACGTTGTCAATGCCGGCTTGATGAAGTGACCGTGCGGCGATGCTGGTGTGCCCGCTCCGTGTAATCCATGGGGCGGCAATGTTGGCGATGATTTATCCTTCGTGATGCCAAACTCTTGTTCGGCTTGCCGAGATGATGATCCGAAAAAGTTGAGCTCGGCTCAATAAAGTGACAACGTGTCTAGCTGGTCGGCGGTAGTGAAACAACGTTGTCGGGCTGGTTTGACACCAGCGCGATGGTGAAGATCATATTGGAAAAGACTTCAAAATTAGCGGGATGTGTTTGGGAACAAAACACAATACCCCATACAAAACTCCCTTTAAAAAGCATGTCCGAAATCCCATTCATAAAAAAGATGAATTCGGGTCGGATTCGTTCTCGCGCAGAAAACAGATCCGAAAAGTGATGCACTAATCGGAAGGTTCCCGGAGTTTGGACGGTCGGATCGAGCTAAAATTTTGAGGGGTGGTAGATATAGGAATTATGCAGCCGATCAACGGTTGGATCGTCCAAAGGACGTCCGAGCTAGAAGCTGGACACCACGCCCTAAACTCGTCCAGATTCCCATCTAGATTTGACATGACTCAGGTATATCGTGGATTGCCAGAGATTCCTCCATCGGAACTCGACGAAATTTTCCAGGGTTGTTGTAGACTCAATTCCGCACAATTCCACCGAAGCAATCGTTAAAAAGACATTTGAGGAGGTGGTGGCGGCGGATACAAGTTCGCTGTCTAGGAAAACAGCACGGTCGCCCGAGGGCAATGTTGACGTTGAGCCCCCGGGCTCCCTGGATGATTCCTCCATGATCTTGATAGGGATCGGAGTTGATGTTGATGAAGGCCCTCCTCCGAACATGAAGATCGGAGGTAGGGCGCAGTCCTCGGTCCAACCATGGTGACCAGTCGAGCCGGTGATGAAGAAGCCGACGTCGCAGTTGATCTGCAGTTGAGCCATTGATCATTCTGCCAATCACACAGTGGAACTCTCAATGAAAGCACCAATGTCGGTGTCAAAACCGGCGGATCTCGGGTAGGGGGTCCCGAACTATGCGTCTAAGGCGGATGGTAACAGGAGGCGAGGGACACAATGTTTACCCTGGTTCAGGCCCTCTTGATGGAGGTAATTTCCTACTTCCAGCTTGATTGATCTTGATGATATGAGTATTACAAGAGTTGATCTACCACGAGATCACAGAGGTTAAACCCTAGAAGCTAGCCTATGATTGTGATTGTTTTTTTATCGATTAGCCTGGCCTCGGTATATATAATGCACCAGAGGCCTAGGATAACAAGATTCCTAGCCGAATACGCCGGTGGGGAGGAGTCCTTGTCTTGATCAACAAGTCTTGTGGAATCTTCCTTGTATGCGGCAGTGATAACCCGCAAGTATAGGGGATCCCAATAGTTTTCGATAAGTAAGAGTGTCGAACCCAATGAGGAGCTAAAGGTAGAATAAAAATTCCCTCAAGTTCTATCGACCACCAATACAACTCTAAGCACGCTTGATGTTCACTTTACCTAGAACAAGTGTGAAACTAGAAGTACTTTGTAGGTGCGATATGATAGGTTTGCAAGATAATAAAGATCACGTAAATAAAAACTAGGGGTTGTTTAGATAAAGACACAACTAAAGTAAATATAGCGAGTGTGGAAAAGTGGTGATAGGAGTTGTGGAATTGTCCCTAAGCAACTGACTATGTTACTAGACCGGTAATCACTATTGCAATTCTATTTGAGGGAGAGGCATAAGCTAACATATCATCCCTTACTTGGAATTATATGCACTTATGATTGGAACTCTAGCAAGCATCCGCAACTACTAAAGATTCATTAAGGTAAAACCCAACCATAGCATTAAAGCATCAAGTCCCCTTTTATCCCATATGCAAACAACCTACTTACTCGGGTTTGTGTTTCAGTCACTCACGCAACCCACCATAAGAAAATCATAAACATATTGCAAATCCTACAGCGGGAATCCCTCACGCTTGCGCGACACGGAGGGCACCATAGGACAGCACCAATAATAAAACATGCAACTCAAACCAATCATAGCAATTCATCAATCACCGATAGGACAATAGAAATCTACTCACACATCATAGGATGGCAACACATCATTGGATAATAATATGAAGCATAAAGCACCATGTTCAAGTAGAGGGTACGGTTGCAGGAGAGTGGACTGCTGAATATAGAAGGGGGAAGGTGATGGAGATGTTGGTGAAGATGACGACGGTGTTGGTGAAGATTTCGGTGATGATGATGGCCCCCGGCAGCACTCCGGCGCCACCGGAAGCAAGGGGGAGAGAGGCCCCCTTCTTCTTCTTCTTCCTTGACCTCCTCCCTAGATGGGAGAAGTGTTTCCCCTCTGGTCCTTGGCTCCCATGGCTTGGGAGGGGCGAGAGCCCCTCCGAGATTGGATCTATCTCTCTGTTTCTGCGTTCTGTCCAGGCTCTCTTTCACCGTTTCGTGTATATATGGAGATCCGTAACTCCGATTGGCCTGAAACCTTCGCCCAGATTTTTCTTGTAAAATTAGCTTTCTTGCGGCAAAAGAAGAGCATCAACCGCCTTACGGGTGGCCCACGAGATAGGGGGGCGCGCCCCTTGGAGGGGTGGCGTGGGCCACTCTCGTGGCCACCTCGGGCACCGTTTCGCGTTGATTCTTCCTCCCAAAAATCACAAATATTCCAAAATAATTCTCTGTCCGTTTTTATCCCATTTGGATTCCGTTTGGTATTGGGTTTCTGCGAAACATAAAACATGCAACTAACAGGAACTGGCACTGGGCACTGGATCAATATGTTAGTCCCACAAAAAGTATAAAAAGTTGCCAAAAGTATATAAAAGTTGTAGAATATTGGCATGGAACAATCAAAAATTATAGATCTGACGGAGACGTATCAGCATCTAAGCTTAATTCCTGCTCGTCCTCGAGTAGGTAAATGATAAAAAAGATAATTTTTGATGTGGAATGCTACCTAGCATAATCTTGATCATATGTCTAATCATGGCATGAATATTAAGACATGAGTGATTCAAAGCAATAGTCTATCGTTTGACATAAAAATAGTAATACTTCAAGCATACCAACCAAGAAATTATGTCTTATTGAAATAACATAGCCAAAGAAAGCTCATCCCTACAAAATCATATAGTCTCGCTATGCTCCATCTTCACCACACAAAATATTCACATCATGCACAACCCCGATGACAAGCCAAGCAATTGTTTCATACTTTTGACGTTCTCAAACCTTTTCAACTTTCACGCAATACATGAGCGTGAGCCATGGACATAGCACTATAGGTGGAATAGAATATGATGGTGGAGGTTGTATGGAGAAGACAAAAAGGAGAAGATAGTCTCACATCAACTAGGCGTATCAACGGGCTATGGAGATGCCCATCAATAGATATCAATGTGAGGAGTAGGAATTGCCATGCAATGGATGCACTAGAGTTATAAGTATATGAAAGCTCAAACTGAAACTAAGTGGGTGTGCATCCAACTTGCTTGCTCATGAAGACCTCGGGCGTTTGAGGAAGCCCATCATCGGAATATACAAGCTAAGTTCTATAATGAAAATTCCCACTAGTATATGAAAGTGAAAGCTTATGATACTCTCTCTATGAAGAACATGGTGCTACTCTGAAGCACAAGTGTGGTAAAAGGATAGTAACATTGCCCCTTCTCTCTTTTTCTCTCATTTTTTTTCTTTTTTATATTTTATTTTTTATATTTTTTTGGTGGGCTTCTTTGGGCTCTTTTTTTTATTTGGGCTTCTTTGGCCTCTTTATATTTTTGTAAAGTCCGGAGTCTCATCCCGACTTATGGGGGAATCATAGTCTCCATCATCCTTTCCTCACTGGGGCAATGCTCTAATAATGATGATCATCACACTTTTATTTACTTACAACTCGAAATCTAGAACAAAGATATGACTCTATATGAATGCCTCCGGCGGTGTACCAGGATGTGCAATGATCTAGCGTAGCAATGACATAAAAAAAGGACAAGCCATGAAAACATCATGCTAGCTATCTTACGATCATGCAAAGAAATATGACAATAAATGCTCAGGTCATGTATATGATGATGATGGAAGTTGCATGGCAATATATCTCGGAATGGATATGGAAATGCCATGATAGGTAGGTATGGTGGCTGTTTTGAGGAAGATATAAGGAGGCTTATGTGTGACAGAGCGTATCATATCACGGGGTTTGGATGCACCGGCGAAGTTTGCACCGACTCTCGAGGTGAGAAAGGGCAATGCACGGTACCGAAGAGGCTAGCAATGATAGAAGGGTGAGAGTGCGTATAATCCATGGACTCAACATTAGTCATAAAGAACTCACATACTTATTGCAAAAATCTATTAGTTATCGAAACAAAGTACTACACGCATGCTCCTAGGGGGATAGATTGGTAGGAAAAGACCATCGCTCGTCCCCGATCGCCACTCATAAGGAAGACAATCAATAAATAAATCATGCTCCGACTTCATCACATAACGGTTCACCATACGTGCATGCTACGAGAATCACAAACTTCAACACAAGTATTTCTACAATCCGCAACTACCCACTAGCATGACTCTAATATCACCATCTTTATATCGCAAAACTATTGCAAGGAATCAAACATATCATATTCAGCGATCTACAAGTTTATGTAGGATTTTATGACTAACCATGTGAATGACCAGTTCCTCTCATCTCTCTAAATAGATATAAGTGAAGCAAGAGAGTTTAATTCTTTCTACAAAAGATATGCCCACGATCTAACAAATATAAGTGAAGCAAAAGAGCATTCTACAAATGGCGGTTGTCTATGTGAAGAGAAACAGGCAATCCAAACTTCAAACGTTATAAGTGAAGCACATGAAGCATTCTATAAAGCCACACTCAAAAGATTTAAGTGAAGTGCAATGAGAATTCTATAAATCAACCAAGGACTATCTCATACCATCATGGTTCATAAAAGAAAAGTGAAAACTAAATGCAAAAGACACTCCAAGACTTGCACATAATGCATGAACGAAACGAATTCGAAAACATACCGATACCTGTTGAAGAAAGAGGGGATGCCTTCCGGGGCATCCCCAAGCTTAGACGCTTGAGTCTCCTTGAATATTTACTTGGGGTGCCTCAGGCATCCCCAAGATTGAGCTCTTGCCTCTCTTCCTTTTCCTCATATCGAGACATCCTCGATTAGACACTACATCCACACAAAACTTCGATAGAAAACTCGGTAAGATCCGTTAGTATAATAAAGCAAATCACCACTCTAAGTACTGTAGAAAACCAATTCATATCTTGTTTCGCATTGTTTCTACTGTAATATAGCTTTTTCATGGCTTAATCCACTGATATACATTGATAGATTCATCAAAACAAGCAAACTATGCATCAAAAACAGAATCTGTCGAAAACAGAACAGTCTGTAGAAATCTGAACATTCACCATACTTATGGTACCCCAAAAATTCTACCAAAGTTAGAAAAAATAAAAAATTTGTACAGAAAGACAGTACAAAAGGATCAGATCCATTTGACATTCCAGCAAAAAACTAAAAATCGCGCACTACAGCCAAAGTTTCTGTCCTGCACCGTACAAACCAACAAGTATTGTAAACATCCTAAAGGCAAACCTTGGCACATTATTTTTATAATACAATGGAATTGTACAAGGGGATAATTATTTTTGTTGAAAAGTTTCTGTAATCAAGATTCACAAAGTTTCCGTGAGCATGAACAAAGTTCAAGGAGCTCTCCCACTTCAACAATGCTTCTCTTTCTTACTTTCACTTTCCATTTTGAAAAGTTTTTAGGTTCCCCTCTTTATTTTTTTGTTTTCTAAACTATATGAAAGCACTCAACAGAAATAAGTGACTCGCTAAAACTTCCGGGTTGTCTCCCTGTCAGCACTCTCTTTAAAGCCATTAAGCTAGGCATTTAGTGCTCAAGTAATGAATCCACCCGGATCCCAAGGTATATAAAAGCCAATTTTCATTAACAATGATTTGTAATTTAGTAGTGAGCACAAAGTAACATATATCATGCAACAATGAAGTCTAACTCTCTTCCTATGCATCGGCATGTCATAAAAGAACAATTCATGCACACATAGTAAAGGCCAATGCATAGTATACGCAGTTTCTTGCAATTCTATCGTGTTGGAAACATAGAGAGGTGGAGATATAGTTCCTCTCTCATAATAATTGCAAGTAGGAGCAGCAAGCACATGCATATTATATTCATTAAAATCATCATGTGCAATGGTAAAAGGCAACCCATCAATATAATCCTTAATAAGCACAAACTTCTCCGATATAGTGTAGTTTGGAGAATTCAAAAAGATAATAGGACTATCATGCGTGGGTCCAATAGCAACAATTTCATGTTTAACATAAGGAACTATAGCAAGTTCATCTCCATAAGCATAATTCATATTGGCATCCTGGCCACAAGCATAGCAAGCATCATCAAAAAGGAATATTTCATACAAATTCAAGGGATCATAGCAATCATCCTTCGGTAAGCACGAAGGGGAATTAAATAATGTATGAGTTGGAGGGTTACTCTCATTAGAATGTGGGCACGGGTAGCTAATCCGCTCTTCCTCCTTTTGTTCTTCGCTCTCCTCATCATCTTTTTCATCCAATGAGCTCACAGTTTCATCAATTTCTTCTTCCATAGCTTCCTGCAAAATATTAGTCTCTTCTTGGACAGCGGAGAATTTCTAATATATGGTTTAACATTGGCATTAGAAGCATAATTATCATAACAATATTCAAGTATGGAAAAACTTTCAGATTTGTAAAGAGTAGCATCATACTTTTCAATCAAAGAAGCAATTTCAAAAGCACCCTTAAAAGCAACAAATTCTTCAATTTGTTGAACATCATAGTAATTATAAACACCCTTAGCATACGAAGATACGATTCCATTATCAATAAACTCACATTGGTAGGGAAGGTGTTTCTTAGGGTTTTCAGAACAACAAGTAACATCATAAATTTCACATAAATTCCAAGCATAGCATTGCAAACGTTGAATTTGATCCCATAATAGTTTCCTTTTTCAGATATCTGATTGTCGCACAAAACAAGCATGCTCATCTAAAGATTTTCCCTCAACTAAGCTAGTTGGGGTTTCAGCACGAGCACATAGGGATCAAAGATGATCCAAGTAAAAAGCTTCAGTAGTGTGATAGATTTTGAGTGGTTCTTCAACCACTGGTTCAGTAGGTACAACTATTTTTTTGGTATTTTGCGTTTCCTACCCATAGCTAAAGATAGAAAACAACTAAGAACAACAAATAAAAATTACTTAGTGATAAAGCAAACAAGCACACACGAGAATATTCACCCCACGCTATGACTCCCCGGCAACGGCGCCAGAAAAAGGTCTTGATAACCCACAAGTATAGTGGATCGCAACAGTTTTTGATAAGTAAGAGTGTCGAACCCAACAAGGAGCTAAAAGTAGAATAAATATTCCCTCAAGTTCTATCGACCATCGATACAACTCTACGCACGCTTGACGTTCGCTTTACCTAGAACAAGTGTGAAACTAGAAGTACTTTGTAGATGCGATAGGATAGGTTTGCAAGATAATAAAGAACACGTAAATAAAAACTAGGGGCTATTTAGATAAAGACACAACTAAAGTAAGTATAGTGAGTGTGGAAAAGTGGTGATAGTAGTTGTGGAATTGTCCCTAAGCAACTGACTATGTTACTAGACCGGTAATCACTATTGCAATTCTATTTGTGGGAGAGGCATAAGCTAACATATCATCCCTTACTTGGAATTCTATGCACTTATGATTGGAACTCTAGCAAGTATCTGCAACTACTAAAGATTCATTAAGGTAAAACCCAACTATATCATTAAAGCATCAAGTACCCTTTTATCCCATATGCAAACAACCTACTTACTCGGGTTTGTGTTTCAGTCACTCACGCAACCCACCATAAGCAAATCATAAACATATTGCAAATCCTACAGCGGGAATCCCTCACGCTTGCGCGACACGGAGGCCACCATAGGACAGCACCAATAATAAAACATGCAACTCAAACCAATCATAGGAATTCATCAATCACCGATAGGACAATAGAAATCTACTCATACATCATAGGATGGCAACACATCATTGGATAATAATATGAAGCATAAAGCACCATGTTCAAGTAGAGGGTACAGCGGGTTGCGGGAGAGTGGACCGCTGAATATAGAAGAGGGAAGGTGATGGAGATGTTGGTGAAGATGACGGCGGTGTTGGTGAAGATTGCGGTGATGATGATGGCCCCCTGTAGCGCTCCGGCGCCACCGGAAGCAAGGGGGGAGAGGCCCCCTTCTTCTTCTTCTTCCTTGACCTCCTCCATAGATGGGAGAAGGGTTACCCCTCTGGTCCTTGGCTCCCATTGCTTGGGAGGGGCGAGAGCCCCTCCGAGATTGGATCTATCTCTCTGTTTCTGTGTTCTGTCCAGGCTCTGTTTCACCGTTTCGTGTATATATGGAGACCCGTAACTCCGATTGGCCTGAAACCTTCGCCCAGATTTTTCTCGTAAAATTAGCTTTCTTGCGGCAAAAGAAGAGCATCAACCGCCTTACGGGTGGCCCACGAGATAGGGGGCGCGCCCCCCCTGGAGGGGTGGCGTGGGCCACTCTTGTGGACACATCGGGCACCGTTTCGCGTTGATTCTTCCTCCCAAAAATTACAACTATTCCAAAATAATTCTCTGTACGTTTTTATCCCTTTTGGATTCTATTTGATATTGGGTTTCTGCGAAACATAAAACATGCAACAAACAAGAACTGGCATTGGGCACTTGATCAATATGTTAGTCCCAAAAAAAGTATAAAAAGGTTCCAAAAGTATATAGAAGTTGTAGAATATTGGCATGGAACAATCAAAAATTATATATACGACGGAGACGTATCAGGCAGCTGCCCAAACTGGCCCATGAGTATACGGCCATGGGGGTCCTTGGCTCAATCCAACTGATCGGGAGACGACATGATGAGTACCCCCTAGTCCAGGGCACCTTCAGGTACCAAAGAAGGATAAATCTTGGCGCGTGTGCGTCGATTTTAAAGACCTCAATAAGGCTTGTCCTAAGGATCCCTCCTTCCTCCCCCGCATTGATCAATCATTGATGCTACCGCAGGACACGACTCACTGTGTTTCCTCGGCGCATATTCCGGATACCATCAAATCAAAATGAAAGAGTCCGATCAAGCTGCAACAGCATTCATCACCCCAATCTGCTTCAACACCATGCCCTTCGGGCTCAAGAACGCCGGCGCCACCTACCAACGCATCATCCAAACATGCCCTGAGAAACAGATCGGAAAGACAGTTGAAGCTTATGTGGACGATGTCTTAATCAAGACAAGGCACGTAGAAACACTAATAGACGACCCGCGTCTCACATTTGACAACCTCCACGCATACGACATTAAGCTCAATCCGGAAAAGTGTGTTTTTGGCGTCCACGCAGGAAAGCTGCTGGGCTTCATCGTTTCCAATAGAGGGATTGAAGCAAATCCAGCCAAAATCCGAGCTCCTTCACAATTGGCTATGCCAACAGACCTTAAACAAGTCCAAAAACTCGCGGGTTGCATAGCAGCTCTAAGCCGCTTTATCTCCAGATTGGGAGAAAAGGCACTGCCACCCTATCGCCTTCTACAACGAACCGATCACTTCGAGTGGACGGACGCGGCAACAGCCGGACTAGAAGAAATAAAAACCCTTCTAGCGAGCAACCCAATCCTGGCCGCGCCGAACAAAACCCATGTTACTTTACATATCGGCAACACATCAGGTGGTGAGCGTCGTGCTCTTCCTTGAACGAGAACATGACAGACACAAATTCCCGCTTCAGAAGCCAGTATACTACGTGCCCACTGTCCTTACACTATGCAAATACCGGTACCCCCATTATCAAAAGATAGCATACGCGGTCTTCATGGCATCCCGAAAGCTATGACACTACTTCTAAGAGTGTTCGATCATGGTGGCTTCCGAAGTACCACTCAGCGACATAATAAAAAACTGCGATGCCACGGGCCGGATCGCCAAATGGGCCATTGAGCTCCTTCCATTTGATATTACATACAAAGCACGTCGAGCTATTAAATCCCAAGTACTGGCTGACTTCATCGCTGAATGGACAGAGGCCGAACTCCCTAAAGAGTACGACACATATTCCTATTGGGTTATGTATTTTGATGGCTCCAAAATGCTAGCAGGGCTGGGAGCGGGCGTTGTTTTAACATCCCCCATTGGAGACGCCGTTCAGTACGTACTCCAAATACTATACACAGTCTCCAATAACACAGCCGAATACGAGGCCTTATTGCATGGTCTCCGGATGGCTGTCTCCATGGGCATAGACTCAAACCTTGCAATATCTCAAATAAATGGAGACTTCAATGCCAAAGATCCGAAGATGGCGGCTTATCGTAATGTCATCCTAAAAATGTCGGCTCGGTTTGAGGGACTCGAGTTCCATCACGTGGCCCGAGAAAGTAATCAAGCGGCGGACGTTCTTGCTTGTATCGGCGCCAAGCGCGACCCCATCCCACCTAACATCTTTCTGGAAAGGCTTTTTAAGCCATCAATGGTGTGGCAGGGGGAAAGCGGAAACACTAGTCCGGATCCGAACACAACCACAGATTCCAAACACACCGATATCATCGGGGGCTCAGCCACCAAAATAACACCGTCGGCCCATCTCATTATGGCAGTCATTGCTCCATGGACCGAACCCTTCTTGGCATACCTTAATAGGAAGGAACTTCCTGAGGATCAGAATGAGGCCCACCGCATTGTCCGGCGTTCGAAGGCCTACAAGGTTCACGATGGAAAGCTCTATAAGAAAAGCTCTACCGGAGTCCTTCAAAGATGTATCTCCGAGGAGGAGGGGCGACAGCTCCTGGCTGAGATTCATGCCGGTCTCGGCGGGCACCACGACGCAGCTCGGGCCCTTCTTAGCAAGGCCTTCCGTACAGGGTTTTATTGGCAGACGACCCGAGCAGATGCACAGGACCTTGTCCAACCTTGCGTCGGATGCCAACTCTTCGCCAACCAAAGCCATATGCCCCCCACTGCCCTACAAACAATCCCCATCACTTGGCCTTTTGCGGCCTGGGGACTAGATATGGTTGGACCCCTTAAAGGAGGAAGCTATAAGAAAAAATATCTGCTAGTCATGGTGGATAAATTCACTAAATGTATAGAGGCCAAACCAGTTAAAACGGCCGAGTCCGGGCCGGTGATAGAATTCATATCCGACGTCGTACACCGCTACGGTGTTCCACACAGCATCATCACTGATAACGGCTCTAACTTCACAACCGGCGAAGTGAAAACCTGGTTCGTTGATCTGGGCATCAAGCTTGATTACGCCTCTGTCTATCATCCGCAGACAAACGGTCAAGTCGAATGAGCCAATGGTCTTATTATGAGCGGCATCAAGCCTAGACTAGTGCGTTCTTTGAAAGAATCAGACAAGCACTGGGTTGAGGAGCTCGACTCTGTACTCTGGGGGTTGCGGACCACGCCCAATCGCACTACCGGATACACCCCTTTCTTCATGGTGTACAGCGCAGAGGCAGTGTTACCCTGTGACAGTATTCATGACTCACCGCGAGTGCGCATGTACGAAGAGAGAGAGGCCGAGCTCGACCGGCTGGACAACTTAGACGCCCTGGAGGAGGAGCGTGACGTTGCAAAAGCTCGTTCCGCATTTTATCAACATCAAGCTCGCACGTATCAAAGCGGAGAAGTGCGGGCCAAAATTTATAACGTTGGCGAACTCGTTCTACGCCTGCCGGAGAGGAAAAAGGACAAACTCAAGCCCAAGTGGGAGGGTCCCTTCATCATTGACGAAGTTCTCACCGGAGGAGCGTACCACCTGCGTGATGCGTCAGACAATCGACTAGAGCCGAACCCCTGGAACGTGGCCAGACTCCGAAGATTCTATGCCTAGCACCAAACTCTTTGTTCGTCTCCTTCCCCATGTCATTTCTGTCATTTTTCTTTCTTCTTCATCTTTCTCTTTCACATTAAAGCTTTCATGCGGTTAGACCGTACACCCATGAAGCATACATCTTCAAACATGTACGTCCATTTTACCTGGGGGCTTCTTGTACAGAAGTTTGCTATTATTATTTTCCGAGCATTCAGCTCATCACATATGCGGTTTTTCCCATATGTACCTTTTCTTCGCCATTATATGCATCAATATGACTTAAGTTCTGGCCAAGCTGGGTTGCCTGGCTCCTGTGCTTATGCCCTACATTCCTATTAGTTCGGCTAGGGCATAAAGGGAGCACCTATGCGATTTTTACTGCCGGGTCATCCGGATGTGTACCGCAGACTGGGTGAAGTTGAAAGCTAGCGTTCTTAAGGGAATATTAGGTCGGTGGATTAAAGATGTTTTTTCGCATCCACCCCATTGTGAACCCCCAGAAGTTACATATACTGCGAATTTTTAAAATCACAGTTTGGACATGCACATCAACGCATGCACACCCAAGGAAAGGAACCCTTAACAGAACTATTCTCTCTGGAAGATGTTTCTTATAATCTTATTGTAATATAACATAACTAGTCGGATACAACTTGTCTGTTCAAGCAACTATGACCCCTACGCCTGGTTTCCACGCATACCCCAGTCTATTTGGCCGCACTGGTATTCGGAAACACTCCGCACCTTCGGGTCCCAAGGTCGAAGCGAAAAGGTCTATGTCAGTGTCCAAACCAGCGGATCTCGTGTAGGGGGTCCCGATCTGTGCGTCTAGGCTGATGGTAACAGGAAGCAAGGGACACAGATGTTTACCCAGGTTTGGGCCCTCTCGATGGAGGTAAAACCCTACTTCCTGCTTAATTAATATTGAAGATATGGGTAGTACAAGAGTAGATCTACCACGAGATCGTAGAGGCTAAACCCTAGAGGCTAGCCTATGATGGTACGATTGTAATTGTGATCGGCCTTCTAAGGACCAACCTCTCTGGTTTATATAGGCACCGGAGAGGGCTAGGGTTTACATGGAGTCCGTTACAAGGAAGGAAATATAATATCCGGATCGCCAAGCTTGCCTTCCACGCCAAGGAAAGTTCCATCCGGACACGGGACGAAGTCTTGAGTCTTGTATCTTCACACTTCGATAGTCCGGACGTTGTATATAGTCCGGCTGTCAGGATACCCCCTAATCCAGGACTCCCTCAGTAGCCCCCGAACCAGGCTTCAATGACGATGAGTCTGGCGCGTAGTCTTGTCTTCGGCATTGCAGGGCGGGTTCCTTCTCCGAGTACTCCAAAGTACTGTTACAGCGAATAGTGTCGGAACTCCATCAATGTTGTATTCCTTGGCCGATTGCCTCAATAATGACCATCTCCACGTTTTGGCGAATGCGAGAGCCGAGTATTTTTGCATTTGCCACCCTCAATCTTTTGGCTGACCGCCTATTTGAAGAGACAGGATTTTCGGCTAATGCGAGAGCGAGTATTTTTCGCATTTGCCACCCTCAATCTTTTGGCTGACCGCCTATTTGAAGAGAGAGAGTTCTCGGATCAAACCTCACTCTTCCCCCTCGAGCAAGCATCCAACAGAGCGCTCCGAAAAAACCATTCCAACATGGCCGGTCGTCATAGATCCTCTGCTCCACTACAAAAAAGAGACACATCCGTGACATTTTGGGCCGAAAGAATTTTTTTTCTGTCATACATATGACACTTCTATGACGATAATTGTGACAAAACCCGGTATCATCATAGATGTGGTGGGCTCCTACTTCTATGAGAAAAAAATCATGACATAAAATGGGCTTTCCGTCCTGGGCAGGCCGGAGACGCAGCTGCATGACATTCTTTGGGCCGTCCATGACGGAAAAAACCGTGGTAGAAGCGAGGGGGAGGAAAATTTCGGGGAGTTGCCGGTTACGGTCGGAGGTCGGGGCTGAGCGATGCGCGTTTCTCTCGTACACGTGCGAGGCGTTGGCTCTAACTAAACCCGAGCGAGGCGTTGGGCTCTAAGCGAACTCAGCGATTGCCTGCGCGAGCTCTGGCGTTCATCGAACCCGGCGATCGATCGATGGCTGTTAAGCGAACCCGATGGGCGATTCGCCCGCTGCTGCTAACTAAAGCCGATCGATTGGATGAGCGATGGCGTTGCGGGGGGTTGGATGAGCGATGGCGGTGGCGTTTCCTGCGGATGAACAGGACCCGTGGTGTGGAGGGCTGCATGAGCGATGAGCGATGGAGGGTGGCCGTGGAGGGTGGTTGAGCAGGACCCGTGGTGTGGAGGGCTGGATGAGCGATGAGCGGTGGAGTGGTGCCCGTGGAGGGTGGTTGAGCGATGGCCGGTGGAGTAGCGGGCGGTTTAGGCTGGATGAGCAGAGCCCGTGGAGGCTGGAGGAGGTCGACGGTAGCCGTGGATGTTGGAGGAGGTCGACGGTGGAGATGAGCAGTATCCGTGGAGTCCGTTTTGCGCACGCCACACCCTCCCGATGAACGGGACCCCGTTCCAAGCTGTAGGAGGTCCGTTTCGTCCGTTTGCGGCACGCCACACCCTCCCGATCAACAGGACCCCCGTTCCGACCGTAGGAGGTCCGTTTCCTCCGTTTTGCGGTGCGCCACACCCCTCCCGATCAACAGGACCCCCGTTTCGACCGTAGGAGGTCGGTTTCCTCCGTTTTGCGATACGCGAGCCCTCCCGATCAACGGGACCCGTTTGAGCGTGGCTGTCGAACACAAAACCGTTTCCTCCGTTGTGCGATACGCCAGCCTCGCTTCCATCGCTGTTCCATCCAAGCCCTCCCGATGAACACGATCCGCATTCCGTTCCGACCCAGCGGTTGGCTCCCCATGAACACGGCGACGGCGTTGTTTCTCCGTTCCGACCCAGCCATATGCGTATGCGCGATAGGCGTTGAGACCCTGCCCGTATGTATATGCGTGGCGTATTTTCTTTCTTGCACCCTCGCGCTATGCGTGCGTGTACATGCTACGTCGGCGCCTCTACTACGACGCGTGCGGCGCCTCTACATCCACCGGTATATATGTACGCGTACACGTTCGCGACCAGAATGACAACGGTACGTACGCTTCGACCAGGTGGGTCCCGGCTGTCAGGCACTTCCTTGCGTGCGAAGATGTAGCTGGTGGGTCCCAGCAGTCAGGGGGCGAATTGTTTTTTTCGGACGCACTTCCTTGCGTGCGAAGATGTAATTGGTGGGTCCCAGCAGACAGGGGGAAACTTTTTTTTGCTAAATACGGTGGCCCGTCCGGTGGGTCCCCGCTGTCAGGTGGAGGAATAATTATTTTGCGCGTAATAAGGAGGCACTTCCTTGCTGCAGCCGTGGACCCGGTATCGGCCTCTCCGCGTCTGATCCACGTCCGATGGTAGCCATTCCTTGACCATGTTGAACACGCCCGCGCCCATGGCACTCAGGCGGTGGACGACGGCGAGGCCTAGGAAGGGATGGCGGGCCGGGAAGACGCGACAATGGATGCCCAGCGCCAGAGGAGTATGAGGTTCACTCGTTAAATGCGGTGTGAGGCTGCCGTCGCCGCAGAATAACAGGGGGTGTGGGTGCGTAGAGGGATGGCTTGGCTAGCGGTGGGAGTAGTAGGGGGTGGTGAGGCCTCCGCGGCATCACAGCCGGCCACGGGCGGTAGGAGCAGGTGGCACAACCGGCGCTGCTTTGGGTAATTTGGAGCAAGAAGACCAGAGGTTGAAGAAGCACTACAGCCGTTGGATGGACATCGTACGGTCACTGGAGTTAGAATCGTTCATATATTGACTAAAGTTGACAAAGGCCTCCGTCCCAATCAACTTAGTAGGCCCACAAGTCAGCATCCCACCAAGGTTGGTCCCAGCTAGCAGGGGGTATTCATTTTTTTCGTGCGTAATAAGGAGGAACTTCCGGTAGGTCTGAGCTGACAGCGGGGGGAACGTTATTTTCGCGAAATACGGTGGCCTGTCTTGTGGGTCCCAGCAGTCAGGGGGAAACGTTTTTTTCGCGAAATACTGGTGGCCCGTCCGATGGGTCCCTGCTGTCAGGTGGAGGAATAATTATTTTCCGCGTAATAAGTGGGCACTTCCTTGCGGCTGCCGTGGACCCAGCTGTCAGCCTCTCCACGTACAGTACTCTTCCGATGGAAGTCGGTCGTTGATCACATTGACCACGCCATGCCGAGAGCACCATGGCGGTGGACGACAGCGAGGCCTAGGAAGGGGACGACGGGGAGCCGGGGAAGACGCGGCAGTGGAAGCCAGCGGAGAGAATCTGAGGTTCACTTGTTCGGCTGCGGTGTGAGGCTGCCGTCGCCGCAGAACTGGCCAGGTGGGAATAGTAGGGGGCGGTGAGGCCTCCGCGGCAGCACAGCCAGCCACGGGAGGCAGGAGCATGTGGCACGACCGGCGCTGCTTTGGGCGGCTGGAGCAAGAACACCAGAGGTTGAAGAAGCAATACGGCGGTTGGATGGCCATCGTACGGTCAGTAGAGCTAGAATCGTTCATATTGACTAAAGTGGACAAAGGCCCCCGTCCCAGTCAACTTAGTAGGCCCAAAAGTCAGCCTCCCACCATGGTGGGTCCCATCTAGCAAGGGGAGTATTCATTTTTTTGTGCATAATAAGGAGGCACTTCCGGTGGGTCCGAGTGACAGTGTGAGGCGCTTTTTCGAAATCGCTGGCCCGTCCGGTGGGTCCCAGCAGTGGGGAAACATTTTTCATGAAATAAGGTGGCCCGTCCGGTGGGTCCCTATTTGTCGGATGGAGGAATACTTATTTTGCGGCGTAATAAGGAGGCACTTCCTTGCGGCCGCTGGACCCGGTGTCGGCCTCTCCCGTCTGATACTCTTCCGATGGAAGTCGGTCGTTGACCATGTTTACCACACCACGCCGAGAGCACCAGGCGAGTGGTGCGGACGACGGCGAGGCCTAGGAAGGGACGATCGGAGCCGGGAAACGCAGCAGTGGTAGCCCACGCGGAGAGGAGTCTGAGGTTCTTGGTTGACTACGGTGTGAGGCTGCCGTCGCGCGAGAATAACGAGGGTGTGGGTGAGTAGAGGATGGCCTGGCCAACAGTTGGAGTAATGCAGGCGGTGAGGCCTCCGCGACATCACAACCCGACCCACGGGAGGCAGGAGCAGCGACACGACCGGCGCTGCTTTGGCGGTGGAGCAAGAAGACCAGAGGTTAAAGAAGCACTACGACCGTTGGATGGACATCGTACGATCACTGCAGCTAGAATCGTTTATATTGACTAAGTTGACAAAGCCCTTGGTACGCATCTACTTAGTAGGCCCAAAGCTCGGATTTGGCAGAGAACATATAGCCCATTTGCGATTTGTAAGAATGTGCAGCCCATTTTTCAATTCTAATGGAATTTACTACAGCCCATTTACAGATTTGTTAAAAGTACATCCCAACTTCTAGCTAGGACAACGATTAATAATTTCAAACAACCGCTCAAAACAGAATTCAAAAAAAAATTCCCACATTTTGGTGGGATCTGAAATATTTTTATCCGAAATTTCTAGTCAGGTTAAATATAATTTCAAAATAAAGTTGTATCACGTTAAAATCCAATGAAATATTGCTACAAGAACAAGTAATGAAATTAAAATTTCCAAATTCCAAAATAATATATTTTCAAACTAATTACGTGTTTGGTGCATAGTAATTGCCCAATTATTATAATTACACCCATTTATTATTTCTTAAAGTCCATTTTCTTGTTAAGCCTAGTGCATACCTCCTAGGAAACTTTGCAGCCCAATGAGGCGGATAACAAGTTGACCGGATATTGTGTACAACTATCGGCCCGATTGCATTGCGATGTTGAAAAAAAGCACATGTAGTACAGTACAACCTAACATGGTTACTCAGCCCACATTCAAGGACGCCGGAAAGGACCAACAAGGCTTCTGTACAACTTTTTGAAGTCACTGAGCTCAATTAATAACTTAAGAAAAAAGTTAGATTACAGTGGAACCTAATTAAAAGCTGTCACAAGCAAATAAATAATTCAACAGATCCCACTTGTGCGTGTGCACGTGTGTGTGTGTGTGTGTGTGTGTGTGTGTGTGTGAGAGAGAGAGAGAGAGAGAGTGAGAGAGAGATAGATAGAGACAGACCCATCGGTCGATGCTCGTAAATATATCTTTCAGCCATATGCATTGCTGATGCTCAGTAAAAACTTATATAGTTGACACGATCATATAGAACATCATAGCACACTGGACTTGCATACAAAAATTTCACGCAGGCGGCACAATCAGGATGGAAGCAGTGGATCGCTACGGGAAGGGCTATGTTGAAACCAAAGAATTCGTACATAACGGTTCATCGTCTTTATAAATGACGGGAAATATCTTGAATGTTGTGCAAAGAAAAGCAGACAGACAACACAATAAGTTACGCTAGCACATTAAGTTGACGTACAACCCTTTCTAAAAAAGTTCAGGTACAAAATTAGAACAGATCACAATCAAATGTCTTGGCATATCGATTGCTTGGACCCATAGCTCGGATTTAACTAGTACTATCGACAAGATTCAGTTGTTACCTCAAATTAGAGCACATCCGGGCAGCCAGCCCTGCCTCTTCTCCCAAAAAAGCGATGGCCTCCGCTTGTAGCGATGGAGTAGGCCCTGTGCCATCCATTGTTCCAAGCAACACGGGAAAGTCGGCGTTGACTCTGTAATGGGCGTCGTCGGCGGACCCTAGCACCAGCGGCGGAAGGACTTGATTGATGGATTGACCACTTCTTCGACATGCACGAACACTCAATACTGGTACATCCCTAACGTGGTCATGGCGGCCTTGGTGGCGACGAATAGTACAACCCGATTCCTACACCGGTATCTCAACACCAATCACCTTCGGTATGGTGGACGGCTTCTTCATCCATGCCATAACCGTCAGAGCCCAGCTGTCTGGAGGAATAAACATACTTACGAGCTCACCTCCAAGGTCGTTGATAAGCTCGTTCATGGACTTGTTGTTCCAAGCACGTCAAGGCATGCCGTGGAAGGTAAGCTTTGATAAAATCTCAAGCTCAGAGGGCACCGAGCCCCATCCTGGGTGCCACCGATCAAAGCTCACCAGCACGCCATCGCAGAACAAACGCCGGAAGATTGAACACACATTGCGGTCGAAAGTTGTTCGGAACCTGACGAAGAAATCAGCCGGTGGCGGACAGACTTCGACGAGCAAGTCACTTATTTGGATGCCGTGCGCAATGCCAAGAGCTTTGACAAGGTCGTCCGGCGAGATGGGAGGCCGGTCGCTATTGATGGTTACCATCAGCACTTTGCCGGCAAACTGGTCGTCAAGCGCCGCCATGCCACTATTGAGTGACAGCACGCAGCGACCGATGGCAGGACGGACCTCAGGATCTCCGGCTCAGAGATCCGCGTTGACCGGTGACATGATAGTGCGCTTGAGTACAGGGAGTACAAGAGGGGGATTTGGGGGGCTGGGTAGGAATCAAGATTCGAGAGGTGGGGAGGGGCGGAGGCGGGGATGAAAAGGTAGCATGAATTTCGAGCACGCGCCAATATGCTCTCGGCGCGCAAGCGCACCAAAACACCGGTGGCGCCCACATGTCGGCCTAAGAGTCCTTATTCTTTCTTTTTTGGAGAGCCCGACCTTTTTTCAGGATCTTTTGAGAGCCGGCCCAAGATTCATAATTGACCTGTTTGGCATTGCGTTACTACTCGGCCCATATTCAACGACACCTCACTGGCCCAAACAAGTGTACATCATCGAAAAGACAGTGAGCTCAAATTATATAACTTGAAAAAGGAGATATACTCGAACCTTTGGAGAATGGTGATGCCCTCATTTAGCCCACCAGTAGTTCAAGACAATAAACAGTTCGAAACAACAATATATACAACATTCAAACACTGACTAGTGACTACTACTGACATAAACAACAAGACATGATAGTTCATAAGAAGTCTTGCTACACCACCAAAACGTACCCATCTGCAGCGCTCAGACTCTCGTGATCCAGACGAGAATGACATTCTAAACAGAAGCAACTATTACATAGAAAGAGTGGCATAGACGAGGATGACCAAATGACAAGGAATATGCATAACAAAAGAAAGAACTACCCATCCAGAACCACCAGCAAAGACAACAAAGTCATTCGAAGAGACACCAGTACTCCACCCTTTCGATGCAACAGCCCAATTACCTATCAACCTGA
Source organism: Aegilops longissima (assembly GCA_021605205.1). Lineage (NCBI taxonomy): Eukaryota > Viridiplantae > Streptophyta > Magnoliopsida > Poales > Poaceae > Aegilops > Aegilops longissima. Next base: position 552,693,346 of record CM038682.1, read on the forward strand.
AGGCTTGAACCACAGCACTGCCTGTCGTAATTGAGACATCCAAGGATCAAAGTTAATCCGGATGCCTTTGTCATTCTCACCTTCTTTTGGCTGCAGGCTCTATCGTTGACAATCGGGAGTATGCTCCCGAACTCCTAGGGCTCGCCGTGTAGATACAGATTTTCCATAGCAAGCAGAGCCTCTCGCCATCAAGGTCCTTGCCAACGGTGATCTCTGGTTAATCGGATAATTGAGTCGAGAAAAGAGAGTGTGAACCAAGGGTGTTTACCCGCCTCCAACTAAAAAATCCTAAAGGCCCCAACAAGCTGGTATCCTGCTCATAGACGTAACAGCCACTGTCCGGTTACTCACGTATTACACGGTGCTTGTATACAGTGTGGTTTTTGCAATATAACTTTTCTTGCTCATGTGTCCGAATGATCATCAGTCTTTGCTCGAGCGAGGAACCAGTTGTGATTCCTTGTTTTTGGCAAAGGTGGTGTAATTACAAAGGGCAGTAACTGTAGGGACACTGCATCATATCAAAAGGACAGACATTGTTAATGTAAGATCAGCATTGTTCGAGTATGAGTAGGATAATGCAAGAAACAACATTGATATGTCCTGTTGGAACCGGGAGGAAAATACAGGAAATGTATCTTGGGTTGAAAATATAGAAGTGCCATGCATGGTTATACTCACGTTATCTATAATCGATTCTTCACGAAACTACCATGTCATGCATGTTATGTAATCATGTTCTGTCCTCACAAACAAATTCTTCAAGGTAACTAACAGACCATGCATTGTTATATAATCGTGTTACGTGGGCAAAATTTTGTGAGGATATTATTCTAGCCATTGATTGTGAAGGGCGAATATAGGTATGTACACATGGTAAGCATTGTAGGATTTCACTACTTCCAAATATAGAGTTCTCCATATGCACATTTACTTCCCTAATGTATGGCTAGATGAAACCAACGATTGTGGTGCATGTTTCTACATCATGAAAATGAGGAAACTAACATGGCCATTGATACACACTCATATTTAGGAGTATTATATAGATTCTCTGTAAAATAAGGATAATATCCATATATTCCTAACCGTTTGATTATTCAGGGTACAAATTGGCTGTAATGGCGTGGTCACAATCGCATGAATTAACTCATTCCAAATATAGCTGATTCTGGCGTCTCTAATATATTGCCATAGTTCTACTCAAATTCTGCTCAAGCAGGATATGCCAATCATCACAAAAGTTCAAACAATGTCATGGCGTCATCATTAACATGAGGCGAAACAACTTACACGCGCCGTCCCGGCAATACGTGGTGCCATCTGCTTTGTCGATCGCGTAGATGATGCCATTGTGTTCAATAGCATCACGAAGTGTGTATCAGCTTTGACGATGATCCACCTGCGAGCGAGTTGTCTCCAGCTAAAAAGGCACCAGCGTAAAGATAGGCAAGTCCGCGGTCGAACAAGGCAATTAGCTTGAAGTCTGCATAATTCGCATGTCGTGTGGGTACTTGGCAGATTACAATCTTCGCAAAACAAGGTCCGTCCAAGCGGCGTAGTAATCTAGATGACTTGGACGCGATGGTAATACTCTATATAATCCAGCGGAGGAAGGATAATCTCATGGGAGGTCCGGAAGTTCACGAGCACCAACTTTTCTGTCTTCTCTGAAGGCAGCCATCGATGGGAGTTCATGCCGACCAGTACATACCTGCCAAGAAGTTTGGGCGATGGTGATCGGATCGATGTCGAGGAAATGATGTATGGCGACACACTACATACATGCAAAGAAGTTTCGCTAATGGAGATCGGATTGAAGTCGAGGGGCATCATGCATGCCTCCGTATCATGGTGAGCCAATCTCGCAAGACCAGATAGCAGCAAGCAGGGTGTCTTGAAAAGCTTAGGCCTCGCTTGGCGATGGCCGTGTGCATGTCCCTCGAGCATGCAGCCAGCCGCGAGGCGGTCAACATATTCATACCACGAACAACAGAGGTCGAGGATGTCCTTTGGGAGATTGCTCCAATCGCGGCTCATATGGATGTTGCACGGTTCGCGTTCGGCCATGGTGGAGTTTGGAAGGGGTTTGATTTACGGGGAGAAGGATGTCGGTCTTTGGAGCGGCTAGCGAGGAATAGTGGTACTGGGGGGCGAGTGAGGTGGCGGTACACGGGGCACAGTGAGATGGAGCGGAGACGGAGGCGGAGAAGGAGATGGAGATGGAGTGGTGCTATGGGAGCGGAGAGGGAGACGAGGCGAGGCGCCAATGTCTTTGTCTGGCGGTGACAGACTCGCACAGTGCACATGGTGAGGCTGACTTTGGTAACCCGAACACGCCGCCTCGCTGGACTATGTCGCGCAGGTGTTGTCACTTCCTTTGTGAGGACGGATGAATAGTATTTTGACCATCAAGTGTACCACAGTTGTACTACTACTACTACTACTACTACTAGTAGGAACATGAGTACTCCAGTATTGTATAGCGGAAATAGGTCTCCCGTGCTAGCATGCCCGTTCACTTCATTGTTCAGGTATCATCCATATTGTGAGCAGAACCAAATTCTCGTGCATGCCCAATCAACGCCCTGCCGCGATGCATGCAGTGGTGGATTACGGTGCATCAAGGGCGGCATGCAGATCGTTCCACACTTGAGAAGAGGAAATATGGAAAGGTAGAACGCGGCAGCAGAGGAAGAGAACGCTGGCTAAGGAGGCTGGGAGGGGATCAAGCAGGAAGTTAATGCTCCACGCCTGAAGGTTTTGGGAAAACCTGATTTTCATAAGGTGACTTATACTCACCTAAACGGAGGGAGTATTCCTTAACCAGAGAATGTTGTGTCTCCCACTCACGCGCTCAAAAAAAAAAGCTACGACACATTTTTTATCTGTTTGCATAGGTCTCACCTATTAGGAAGGATGGGCACGTACACGAACATGTACGACTCCTCAGTCTACCCGCATAGCCTTTTCGTTTAGTCTACCTAGCCGTCTAATCAACTGCCTGCACGCCACTTCTCCCATTTCCTTCTTCATCGGGAACCGATTCGCCTCGGCTTCTTCACCTCCCCTTCGTCTTTATTTGCATCCAAACCCCACTGCATTCACATTGTTTTAACCTCTTTAAATAATCATCTACTACTTCAGTTAGACTAGCCATCTAATCCTAATTCTCCAAACCATAGCCCTCCGTTCCAGCGGTTCCAAATGGCGAAAGAGATCGAGATGCAGGTTTTTAGCGTCCAACATGTCCTCGTCGAAGGCTCGATGCGCATAGTTGCCACCATCACCGTCCACCCAAGGGTTGTTCGGCAGTGGATCGACAATGTATCCAACTCCCTCAAAAAGGTAGAGAAGAGTGTCGACACACGAACACGTCACGTGTACCCTCGACGCCGTGGGTGATGCACCGCAGCCCACGTCGAAGGAGACCCGACCGACATCGCGATACGCAAGACAGTCGACGGACGCTTTTGTAGACCCGAAAACCCCACACCCCCGGGAGGGACCCCGTCAGGGAGTGCGGCGGCTATGGGCTGCCCTAGGTCGATTCGTTCGGCCTAGAGCCTCGGGATTCGCAGCTCTCAAACACGAAGAACAACGAAGAACGAGAGAGAAATACGACGGAGAGTTAAAACGTAGACAGGAAAAAGTAGTATATTGATTTGTTCGATTGTGTGTTGTTCAATCGGCCGTCACCCCCAACATATATAAGAGGCGGCTGGACTTCCTGTACAAGTAAAGGATTCATCTAGGCTTTCCTTACAAGAAATTACATCAATTCACGTCCTAGAGTCCTAGCTCTATTCCAACTCGGATTCAGTCTGAATCGGGCCCAACTTCTGTCTTCCTCCTTGCATGGGCCGTTGAGCTTGCATATGATCTCCTATCAATACGTCCCAAATATCAAACTTATGTGCCCCGACGAGACGAACAACTCTTATGTTGATCACCTTTTCAAATAAGGCCATCTTGAATACTTTTCGTGGTCATCTTTACCTTCCAGTCGGACTTGGTCTTGCAGCGGACTGGATTGTCTGAGTCTCGTAGTGAATTTGCAGGCCACATACTATCTCTGATGATGATGACTCCAAAACCAAAGTTTACCGTTTTGATGATACTCACAACTTCCCTATTGAACACTTCTCTATCCGAGGTCATCTTGATAAACTTTCGGGCACATGCTCAGTTTTACTCGGATTCGAGCTCATCCACTCGGATATTAGAGTCACTCGGATCGCCCGACTGGACTTTTCACTCGGATGTTAGAATCTTTCACTCGAAGGATAACATTCCACTCGGATGACCATATTTTCACTCGGAAGGCAATCTCTTACTCGATCGGCAAATTTTCATTCCGACGGTAATATCTTCACTCGAATGATAATAAGTTCACTCGGATGGCAAACTTTTACTCAACCGGTAAGTTTCACTCGAAAGGTAAACTTTCAATTGATCGTTAAATTTTTACTCCAAAGTTAAGCTTTCACTCGACCGGTAAGTTTTCACTCGGACAGCAAGTTTTTCACTCGACCGAAAACATAGCCAGATCTTGATTTGTCTCCTCAGGTCTCATACGACCTCGGATTGAGACGAATTATATATGAAAACCAATCGGCTCGACGAGACGAAACTTTCTCGTGTTGAAGTTTTTCCGATTAAAGGCCTTCTTAAGGGCCGAATCGCTCGCGCGACCCATCAGACAGGGTGTGTGGTACTTCGCGCCATATTTCCATTCAGCTTCGGTCTGCAGTATATTGCCTCTAACTTTTGCATATAAACTCGGATTGAGATGATTTATATACCAAAATCAATTGCCTCGACGAGAAGACAATTCCTTTAGAGTGCTCCTTCATCCGAGGTCGTATTGAAGGCACGATCGGCTGAAAACCACTCGGAATATTGAATTCTTTCACTCGGAATACAATATCGTCCCCTAAGATGGAGTCGGACGATGATAACCTAAACATCAAAGTTGTTCCTCTCGGTGATGTGAAACTTTTCATGCTGAAAACCCTTTCACTCGAAGCCATTTCATTTTCTTTCTATGTCGTGCCAAAATCTGATGTCAACACATGCCCCCCTGTTTTTCGGCAAAGCTTGCATGCTGAAAAATAATATGCTCGGTGTTTGTTCTAAGGACGATGTCAACAATCCATTGGCCATTTTATTTCTCTTAGCTCGATAATTATGTATCGGCCATTTTTGTGCTAAGGGCGATAATCATATATCGGCCATTGCCTACCTAGGCTTCTTGCCACACACTCGGGTGGTATTTCTTTAAGTATTTTCCATTGAGAGCTCTAGGTAACACCATTCCTTGTACGGATTCCATCAAATATGAGTTTCCAGGAACTATTCTTGTAATCCTAAAAGGACCTTCCCAACTTGGAGACCACTTCCCGAATCTTCTATCCCTTGAACCAATCGGTAGAATCACTTTCCAGACGAGATCGCCAACTTGAAAATTCTTCAATTTGACTTTCTTATTGTAAGCTCTTGCCACCCTCAACTTGTCTCTCTCTATGGCATTCAAAGCAGCCAAATGCTTATTGGCAACCTCATCAACATTGTCCATCATCAAGTTATAAAAGTCTTTTGCCGATAAATCATTTTGTTTAGCTATTCTCAAGGCATTCAAATTTACTTCCACTGGTAAAACAACTTCTTGACCATATACTAGCTCATACGGAGTCACCTTCGTAGCACCATGCCTTGAGATTCTATGAGCCCACAAAGCTTCAGACAACAACTCATGCCATCTCCTCGGATTATTCTCAATCTTCTTCTTGATGAGTTTGATTAAAATTTTATTGCTAGACTCAGCTTGTCCATTAGCTTGGGCATAATACGGAGAGGAATTGAGCAACTTTATGTTATAAGATTCGGCAAACTCTCTGACTTGGTGTGACATGAAAGATGAACCTTGATCTGTAGTTAACGTTTGAGGAATACCGAATCGATGAATAATGTGCTCGGTTATGAATTGAATTACCTCCGTATGTGTCATGTTCTTGAGAGGTACTGCTTCAGACCATTTAGTGAAATAATCAGTTGGCACCAATACGAACCGATGCCCTTTTGAGGAACATGGATGAATTTGCCCAATAAAGTCTAAACCCCATCCTCTGAAAGGCCACGGCTTGATAATAGGATGTAACATAACAGCAGGAGCCAATTGAATATCACCAAACTTTTGACAAGCTTCACACCCCTTATAATATCTGAAACAATCATTAATCATAGTCGGCCAATAAAACCCAGCACGTCGCAATAACCATTTCATCTTGGGAGTCGACTGATGAGTGCCACAAATGCCTTCATGTACCTCTCCCATAGCAACCCTTTCCTGGTCCTCGTCCAAGCACTTTAGAAGAACATCATCGACCGTTCGGTGATAAAGACCATCATCTCTTATTGTATACTTGAAAGCCATACGCCGAACAGACCTGTCCACCCTTTCACTCGGATTGCGCAGGTAATCAACAATGGGCTTCCTCCAGTCAGTATTATCACCTGCACTAGATTTTTTGTAAATGGCCGAATCAGTGGGTACAGGTTCGGCCTCTCCCATATTGGCAAGACAAGACATCGGCTTTCGAGAAATATGAAACATGCCATGATCAACATGATATCCAGATGCTTGTTGTGCCAACTCATTTGCTTTCTAATTGTCATGTCTAGATATATGTGCAATGCTAAAACAATCCAAAGTAGAAATTATATCTAGACATTTATCAAGATAAACATTAAGTGATTCGTCCAAACACTGAAAGACTCTGGATATTTGTTGCACCACTAGTAACGGATCACCGTAAGCCTCAATATGTGTAACACCTATAGCAAGTAACATCTCTAGGCGAATAACAATGCTTCATATTAGAACTTGATTATTTAATGCAAAAATATTCTAAGCGGCATGAGGCTTCAAAAATAGCACCATGAGGAGATATATAAACAATACAAACACCTTGGCCATTGCTACAAACTGAACCATCAAAGTATAATCTCCATGGTACTAATGCAACAAGGTTCATATCAACATCATGCTTGTCATTAATCCGATGTTCAACAATGAAATTAGCAACAATTTGGCCTTTCATGGATTTTAGAGATTCATAAGCCAAATCATATTCAATCAAAGCATAAGCCCACTTGCCAATTCTACCACTAAGAATTGGCCTATACAACTATGTATTTAATGACATCGGTTTGACAAGCTACTATACAAGCACTCGGCACTAAATAATGTCTCAATTTTGTGCAAGCATAATATAAGCATAGACATAGTTTCTCAATAAATGTATACCTTGTCTCGGCGTCCAATAAGCGTCTGCTCAAATATGTAATAGCATGCTCTTTTCCCTCGGTTTCTTGAGTCAAAACAGCACCAATAACTCCTTCCTCCGCTGCAATATAAAGCCTGAAGGGTTCCCTATGCTTGGGTGCTTTCATCACCGGAGGAGTGCACAAATAACTTTTGATCATATCAAATGCTTCTTGCTATTTTTCCCCCCAAGTGAAATCAGCATCATTCTTCAACCGAAGGATAGGAGTAAATGCATCAACTTTCCCTGATAGATTAGCTATGAACCTTCTCAAATAATTGACCTTGCCAACGAACTTTTGCATATCTCTCTTGCATGTTGGAGCCTCCACTTTCTGTATAGCCTCTATCTTTTTGGGATCAATCTCTATGCCATCTTCATGAATAATGAACCCAAAAACTTGCCAGCTGACACGCCAAAAGCGCACTTCAAAGGATTCATCTTCAGTCCATACTTTTTCATTCTTTCAAAAGGTAAACGCAAATCGGCCAAGTGAGATTCAAAAGCATCTGATTTGACAACAATATCATCAATATAAATTTCAATTATGATACCGAGTAAATCATGAAAAATCAAATTCATAGCCCTTTGATATGTAGCTCCAGCATTTTTTAATCCGAATGTCATCACTGTCCACTCGAATAAACTAAGGAAACCAGGACATCGGAAAGCTGTTTTGTACATGTCCTCTTCGGCCATAAAAATTTGATTGTATCCGGCATTACCATCTACAAAGCTAATAACCTTATGTCCAGAAGCATCATTAATAAGCATATCGGCTATTGGCATGGGATACTCATCTTTGGGTGTAGCCCTATTCAAATCTCTGAAGTCAATGCACACCCTCAACTTGCGGATCCTTCTTCTCCTTTGGGACGATGTTAGAAATCCACTCGGCATACCTGCAAGGTCGAATGAAATTAGCTTCAAGCAGTCGACCGATCTCTTCCTTGATTCGGTCATATGTTTTCGGATTAAACTTTCTGGCCGACTGTTTATATGGTCTAGAACCGGCCTTTATAGGTAACCCATGCTCCACTAGCTCTCGGCTTAAACCTGGCATCTCATCATATTCCCACGCAAAGCAACAACCATATTCTTTCAATAGCTCGATTAACTTAGCTTTACAATGGACTTTCAAATTTTTGTTTACAAACGTCGGTCGAGTGACTGAACCATCTCCAATATCTACCTCTTCTAATGGATCGGCCGATGTAAAACCTTGTCCAAGTTTATCCATGTCATCCAACTCCTCTATAGACTCATACATATCGTTCTCGCTGGACCGATATTTCACAAGACATTTTTGTAACCATTCAGAGCTAGAATCCATTTAAACATATCATACCTTGGAGCCGATTGCATTCAGTCGGCTTTAAAGACACGGGCAAAAAACCATTCTTGGTCGCGCTGAGAAAATCAAACTCTGATAAGTCACGTCCCGTCAAGCAAGTAGCATTGGGATGTTGCCAATCCACCGATGCATCGGCCAAAGCAACACAGGCGAGTTATCGCATGAATGACTTCAGTTCATCATCAACCTTTGAATCAAAAACTGGTGCATAGTGGATGGCACACACTGGTTTGCATGAACCCAATCACAGCCTAGTATGACGTTGAAGTTACCTTGCACCTCAGCGACAAAGAATGCAGTAGCCAAAGTTTTGCTTCCGACTGTAAGCTCCACATACATTACACCTTTGGCTTCAGTTTTCTCTTTGCCTTCAAATCCGTTGAGCACCATATTGGTCTTGATCAATTCTTCATCAAGCAAACCCAATTTCTTGAAGACCAAATAGGGCATAAGATTTACCACAGCACCACCATCAACAAGCATCCGAGTGAGCGGCGACCCATTGATATGACCTCTGAGATATAATGGTTTCAGATGTGTTACTGGTTCTTTTGGCTTCTCGAATATTGCATTTTTAGGGCCAAAATCCAGCTGAGCCACCTCTCCTTCCTCATCTACAGCACGAAACTCAGCAGGTAAGTAATATACCATATTGATATCCATACCTTCATGAACCGGCGTAGACTCATAGTCCAACATATCAGCCTCCTTCTCGAGTGCATCCACCGATTCTGAAATTTGTCCGAGTGAAGAGGAATCAATAGGTAACATAGACGATGCAATGATTGTGTCGTCCTCTTTTGGTATTGCAGGTGCCGCTGTGATAGGTGTAGAAGCCACTGCATCTTGTATTTGTTTGGTCCTCCACACTTGTTTTGTAGGTACCATAGGCCGAGCGTCATTGAACAACTTATCCCTTTGCTTCTCGGCCTCTTGTTCTGCCATCTCTTGACTCCTTAACCTCTATAGTTTCCTTTTTTGTGTCTTTGTTAGCCCTGGAGGACACCACTTTGGCTGAGTGTATTTAGGATCTCTCATTTTTACTTGGCTGGTGCTTGCTTCATGGTCATTAGCAGAGTGTTTTGGCGCGATAGCAAGTATCGGCTCAGTCGAGTGGTTATGCACAGTCGGCTGCTGTATGCGGAATGTTTCGGTGCCCAAGATAAGTGAGTCGACATCCATTTTCTCCTTGCCTTTTCCTGACTCAACTACTGCAACACTTGGTGACTTAACACGCCATTCCTTTCGATCTTCCAGATGCATGAAATTTCCACTTGGGTGCACCTTTTTACTTGGATGGAATCCACTCGGATTGATGTCACTCGGATGGTATCCACTCGGATGTAACTCACTCGGATGAGATCTACCCATCCACATTTTTTCACTCGGATAGCTTCCACCTGGGTGCATTATTACACTAGGATAGTTTCCACTCGGTCGCATATCTTGACCAGCCGACTGATAGTCACCGATGTTCAGTCGACCATTATATGAGTAATCAAGTCGATCCCATACAGATTGCCTCTGCTCTTCTGAAAACTGCACCCTTGGTCCACTCGGTTTCATATACCGACTGAACATATCATCTGATGGTGACCTTGGTCGCTTCAAGTTAGAGTTGGGACCAGCCGACTGGTTGGCGTACTTGGACAACAACATGTCAAAAGTTGGTTTGATTCGTTTGCGCTGCACTTTAGCTTTGTTCATCTTCCACTTGCTAACCTCGGAACTCTTGGGTTTAACAAATTTAACTCGAGCGTCTTGCTGTACCTGTGCTTGCCCCCCGAGTGTAGGATTCTTGATGGTGATTTTGATCACTTCCTTGCCATCGGGTTGTTTATCAAGCACGATCTGCCTCCCAAAGACCTTGTCGCCCTCCTTATCTTTCCTGGGCTCACCAACAATGACATTAGCTTTATTAGCAGACTCGGCCACCTCCGGCCGAATAAGTAGCTTATTCCCCTCCAAATCCATGGTATTCATTGGAAAAGGCTGTTTATCGACTTGCATCTCAAAAAAGTTCGATCGTCCGTCATTAATGGCCGATTGTATGTGTCGTCGAAAAACATTGCAATCGTTAGTAGCCTGAGAAAAAGAATTATGATACTTGCAATAAGCACGCCGCTTTAGCTCTTCAAACGGTGGTAGAGTATGAGATATTCTAATAATCTTAGCCTGCAATAAAGCATCAAATATTCTATCACACTTAGCAATATTAAAAGTAAACTTCATCTCTTCATCACGATTCTTATGAATCGGTTTCAGATCATTGCAAGTAAAGGGTTTGGCCTTAGATGGCCAAACAAATTCAGTAGAAAAAACATCACCCTCATCGTCCGAGTGATCACTATCATATTCCACCATATTCATCTTTGGATGATCGGCTTTGTACCCATGCACTTCTTTGAGATCTTTGCTTCGGCTTTCCTGAGCCAAAGCCCTTTGTAAGACTTGGTTGATATTTAAGAACTCATAACCTTCTAGCTTTTCTCTAATGGGAGTTCTCAAACCACTCCGCACTAGGTCTGCCAAATCTCTCTCGGTTATCACCAAACTAAAACACTGGTTTTTTGTTTCTCTGAATCTCTTGACGTAATCGGAAACCGATTCATCATGCTTCTGTTTAACCGATGTTAGATGTGACAACTTCAGTTCATTGTCGCCACTATAAAAGTGATCATGAAATTTCTGCTCTAGCTGTGACCAAACTCGTATGGAACCAAGTGGTAAAGAAGAAAACCATGAAAATGCAGTACCGGTTAATGATAAAGGAAATAAACGCACTTTCAATTCATTCAATGATCCTGCCTCACCCAATTGTGCTAAATACTGACTAACATGCTCCCATGTGGTTTTTGTGCCTTCTCCATTAAACTTAACAAAATCTGGAATTTTATATCACGGAGGCCTTGGATGGCATCAAAGTACTAAAGTGCGGCTTTTGGTAAATCCGATTCGAGGTAGCTCAACTCAAAATTCTCTCAAGCATCTTAGCCATCTCCTCTCTAAGATTAGCTAGACCATCATCCATAGTGGACGATGCAGCTTGTGGCGATGGCATCTGTGAGTCTGATTCTTGGCCGTAGGTAGGAATTGCGGCATGTATGTCGACCCATAATTTGGTAGTGGTCGAGTGGATGTAGCTGTAGGTAGGGTTTGGTTCGGCGTTGCCTCCGAACCTGGCATGCTCATAATAGGATTAATGGGTGCAGCCACAATCTGATTTGTTTGGGTAGGATAATAAGTCATTGGCATGGGAGGCGCCGATGCAATAGGTAAAGCCAGATTAGGGTTTTGCACACTAGCGGCTACACCATCATTACCACTAGACGATTGAGATATATTCCTCTGAGCATTAGTATTTTCTATGAAAGTTTGATAGACTAGATTTTTACCATCAGCAATACGACTTTCAATCTCAGCCACTGCTCAGGAGAAAAAGTAGTACTCACAGAGGGTTTAACCTGCTCAGCTTGAAGAGGAGGGAACTTGATTTCTTCAATCGGAGTGATGTTGCCTTGGCGATCCTTCTTGAACTTTGCAAGGAACTCCTGCAAGTCCTTCTCCTCGCACGCCTTCTTGTACTCCTCATAGACTTGGCGATGATCGGCCGATATCTCATCAAGGCTGGGCTTGATGATGTTATCGGCGTCTACCTCAGATGGCTTGGGAAGATCGGACATGGTGGATGATAACGATTGATCTTCGATCCCCAGCAGAGTCGCCAAAATGTGTGTTGACACACGAACACGTCACGTGTACCCTCGACGCTGGGGGTGATGCACCGCAGCTCACGTCGAAGGAGACCCGACCGACACGGTAGCGATCGCCAAGGCAGTCGACAGACGCTTTTGCAGACCCGAAAACCCCACACCCCCGGGAGGGACCCCGTCAGGGAGTGCGGCGGCTATGGGCTGCCCTAGGTCGATTCGCTCGCCCCTAGAGCCTCGAGATTCATAGCTCTCAAACACGAAGAACAGCGAAGAACAAAAGAGAAAAACGGTGGAGAGATAAAACGTAGACAGAAAAAAGTAGTATATTGATTTGTTCGATTGTGTGTTGTTCAATCGTCCATCACCCCCAACATATATAAGAGGTGGCTGGACTTCCCTTACAAGTAAAGGATTCATCTAGGCTTTCCTTACAAGAAATTACATCAATTCACGTCCTAGAGTCCTAGCTCTATTCCAACTCGGATTCAGTCTGAATCGGGCCCAACTTCTGTCTTCCTCCTTGCATGGGCTGTTGAGCTTGCATATGATCTCCTATCAAGACGGCCCAAATGTCAAACTTATGTGCCCCGACGAGACGAACAACTCTTATGTTGGTCACCTTTTCAAATAAGGCCATCTTGAATACTTTTCGAGGCCATCTTTACCTTCCAGTCGGACTTGGTCTTGCAGCGGACTGGATTGTCTGAGTCTCGTAGTGAATTTGCAGGCCACATACTATCTCCGATGATGATGACTCCAAAACCAAAGTTTACCGTTTTGATGATACGCACAACTTCCGTATTGAACACTTCTCTATCCGAGGTCATCTTGATAAACTTTCGGGCACATGCTCAGTTTTACTCGGATTCGAGCTCATCCACTCGGATATTAGAGTCACTCGGATCGCCCGACTGGACTTTTCACTCGGATGTTAGAATCTTTCACTCGGAGGATAACATTCCACTCGGATGACTATATTTTCACTCGGAAGGCAATCTCTTACTCGATCGGCAAATTTTCATTCCGACGGTAATATCTTCACTCGAATGATAATAAGTTCACTCGGATGGCAAACTTTTATTCGACCGGTAAGTTTTCACTCGAAAGGTAAACTTTCAATCGATCGGTAAGTTTTTACTCGAAAGTTAAGCTTTCACTCGACCGGTAAGTTTTCAATCGGACAGCAAGCTTTTCACTCGACCGAAAACATAGCCAGATCTTGATTTGTCTCCTCAGGTCTCATACGACCTCGGATTGAGACGAATTATATATGAAAACCGATCGGCTCGACGAGAAGAAACTTTATCGTGTTGAAGTTTTTCCGATTCATGGCTTTCTTAAGGTCGAATCGCTCGCGTGACCCATCAGACAGGGTGTCTGGTACTTCGCGCCATATTTCTATTCAGCTTCGGTCTGCAGTATATTGCCTCTAACTTTTGCATATGAACTTGGATTGAGATGATTTATATATCAAAATCGATTGCCTCGACGAGACGAATACAATTCCTTTAGAGTGCTCCTTCATTTGAGGTCGTATTGAAGGCACGATCAGCTGAAAACCACTCAGAATATTGAATTCTGTCGCTCGGAATACAATTTCGTCCCGTAAGATGGAGTCGGACGATGATAACCTAAACATCAAAGTTGTTCCACTCGGTGATGTGAAACTTTTCATGTTGAAAACCCTTTCACTCGAAGACATTTCATTTTCTTTCTATGCCATGCCAAAATCTGATGTCAACAACGAGGGTCATCGGTCTCGACGCAGAGTACACGGAGCGTGCCCCTGGGAAGATCCAGCGCGCCGCCGTCCTTCAGCTGTGCCTCGAAGATGATGTTTTGGTGTACCACATCATACACTCGCCCTCCATACCAGGTGAGCTTCACGATTTCTTGTCTCGGGAGGACGTATACTTCTGTGGGGCAGCCATCGAAGGGCACAAACAGAAGCTGGAGCCGTACAAACTTGATTTGAAAAGCATCGCTGACCTACAAACCAGAATCAAAATTCCTGTAGAAGATTGTGCTAAACAGACACCATCCCTATTCGACATAGCAAATTTTGTGCTCGGTACAAATCTTGAGAAGGGTGACGAGGCGGTGGCATTAAGGTCGTCGGATGGGAGAATTATCCCTTGACGTCTGGCGGATAAAATATGCTGCCCTCGATGCCCGTGTGTGTTTGAGATAGCTGCATGGTCCAAAGAGCTTGTTGCGAAGCTGTCTCCCACAGAGAATGAGAAGAAGAAGAAGAAGAAGAAGAAGAAGAAGAAGAAGAAGAAGAAGAAGAAGAAGAAGAAAACGATGCACCAGCAGGAGGGCGTTATGGATGGATGAACTATTTCCTCTCTTGTAAAAAAAATTATTCCCTCTCGGTGTATATTGATATAGATGGACTATTTCGATGGTGTGCATGTCTTTGGAACAGAGTAGTAGCGTGGGTCCGCTTGACTATAAGGAATTATTTATCCGCATATAAGCTTTCTCTGCTACTCCTTCCAGTGATCGGTATGCAGTGCATGTGTCTGTAGACATGACAGCTTGTCCATGGAAGTTCAACTACGGCGATCATCACGTTTCATCTCGCGATTCCCACGATGCCTCTCCAACCCACGACACCACACCCCCGATGTGCGTCTCACCCCTCTGGGCCGCACCGCCCCTCTGCCTTTGTGTGCATGACATGTGGGCCACCTAAAATGCGGCGAGCATCAAGTTTCTACCACAGCCACCCTTGATTCCCACGCGCGCTCGAACCCATGAAACCACCGTCCACGACCTGCGGCTCACCCCTCTTGGCCCCACTGCCCTCTCGCCTTGGGAGCATTACATGTGGACCAGTCACCTATCGGGTCCACATGTTATTGACTCAAAGGTAGGTGTAGTAAAATGAAGCTCAGTCCAGACGGCCCCGAGAGGGAAATGTAACTCCTGCGCCAGGGTTTGTGGTGCTCCCGCAGCACGAACTCGTGCCAAACTCGAGATTTTTTTCTTTATTATACATGCACGCAACAATTTAATGGACATTGTAATCTCAACATGTGATGTGGAGCTCTAAATTTGAATTTGAAACTTATAAAACGAAAAGATTCAAAACAAATAAACTGGGAGAGAGGGAGTATATCGTAGGATGTGTCAAAATCTGGTGGAATGTAAGGTTAGGCAAGTTTGATTAACTCAGGTGAGTGTTTGGTTCAAGCCACACCTTAGGCAAGCCACACTGGCCCCACATGACATACACATAAAAAATGTGGCAAGATTCCCTTAGGCTTGACAACTTGTGGCTCTCATTTTGAAGAACTTATTAATAACTTGAGCTCAGTTGTGGCAAAGTTAGTCATGCATTAAGTTCAACCATGGAGTCTTATAGATTATACATGTGACAGAATCTGGTGGATGATATCCAATGGCCAGTAGTGCTCGGATTTGCACTCTTTGTACCGTCGGATTGGCTTCATCCAACGACCAACTTTTAAAGTTTTTCACACACTATATAGGGGGTATAGATATAGATGTGCACTCTAAACACATTATCTATTTATTTTTCTCTAACCTTCCGTAGCCATGCAACCAAGCCACATAAGCTTCATGGGTGCCCCCCACATCATATTATTCAGGCGACTTCCAAACCTTCACAGACTTGGTCACTCGGCGATCCACAATTCCTCTTGGATGCTCTAGACCATGACGCCTAACCGTCTGGAAGAAGCACAGTCTTCAAAGGTAACAAGCGTCGGATCCACGCAGGATCAATCTCTTGATGATGCTCAATCACTTTGGGTTTGTAGGGGTTTGGTTTTGGGTTTTCCTCACTCGATGATTTTCGCTCAAAGTCCTCGGAGGATGGGTTGCTCTCAAATGACAAGTGTCAAGTTTCTCTCGGAGCAGCCAACCAGCTAGTGGTTGTAGGGCGGCTATTTATAGCCTAGGGAGCAGCCCGACATGATAAGACATAAATGCCCTTCAATGATATGACCGTTAGGTGGATAAGATATTTTGGGACAGGTGGGCGGCAACTGCAAAGCAATGGTCGGAAATTTGAATCTCAAATTCACGAGGGCTATCATGTTCCTCCATGTAGGCAATCCGCACTAGCGAATTCCTAACTCCTCGGTCGAGAACAAATTCCTCGTGACGGAAGAACTTCATCTCATCCTTTGAAGAAATTGGCTGAAGCTGTATGAGATTTCAAAGGCTTCACTCGAAGGGATTGGTAGGTGTAGGATTTTGAGTTGAGCATCACATGGAAATTTTCCTTAGTATTTCCTCGACCCCCTTTAACGATGCGGTGTTTCCTATGACTCAAGAAAGAGAAAATGAAACAATGAAAACGAAAGTCTTCACGCTTCATGTTCCTCAAATGAATACCAAGTCTTCAAGGTCAGACCAATTTCTTCACTTTCAAAGTCTTCAGAAAGTCTTCAGAATATCAAAGTCTTCAGTCGAAGAACTTCATTTTTAGGGGTCGACTTTCTCTGTAAATATCAAAATTCCTCATAGACTTATAGACCTGTGTACACTCACAAACGCATTAGTTCCTTAACCTATAAGTCTTCAATACACCAAAATCACTAAGGGGCACTAGATGCACTTACAATCTCCCCCTTTTTGGTGATTGATGACAATATAGGTTAAGTTTTCAACGGGGATAAACATATGAAGAGTTTGAACGAGTTTCAAATAGAACGCACATGAAGAATTTGTGAGTAGATTAGGTTGAGTATAGCATAGAGGGGGAAGGGTCCGATCACATTCACTTAGCAGAAAAAGCAACTTGAAGAAATATCCATAGCGAATCTGTAGAGGACGTAAACCCATATATATGTATAGCCAATGAAGAAAAGCAGCGGAAGCAGTGAAGATTTTGCAAAGTTGAAGAATTTGAAAAACTGAAGAATTTCAAAACGAGGAAAAACTCAAATTGAAGATTTTCAACTTTGGTGGTGGCGTGTCCCACCGTATAAGAATGATGATTTCAGACACGCGTACAATTGTCGAGGGTTACGAGAATCAAATTCTTCATTAATTTCTTCACACTTAGAATGTTATTCTTCATTGATTGAAGAAAAACGTTTCTTCATGTGTTGCACATCTAAGTCATCAATTTTGCATAAGTGTCAGGATGTGTGTCCTTTTCAAAGAACATTCAAAGATTCTAAGATATTTAGCTCACACCGCAACTTGCTAAATCTCTTCTCATCCAAGGGCTTAGTGAAGATATCGGCTAGCTGTTCTTGGTCTTCACATGCTCGATGGAGATGTCGCCCTTCAACACATGATCACAAAGAAAATGATGGCGAATTTGAATGTGCTTTGTCTTGAGTGTTGAACAGGGTTGTGAGCAATCTTGATGGCACTCTCATTGTCACGATGAGAGGCACATTCTTCACGTTGATGCCGTAGTCCTTGAGAGTTTGCTTCATCCACAGCAATTGAGCACAACACGAGCCAGCAGCTATGTATTCAGCTTCGCGATGAGCGGTGATACGCATGATTCTGTTTCTTCGAGGACCAACAGACCAAAGATCGTCCAAGGAAATGACAAGTACCAAATGTTGACTTGCGGTCCACACGATCACCAGAATAGTCAAAGTCAGAATATCCAATGAGATCAAAAGTAGAGCCCTTAGGGTACCATAATCCTAGTGTTGGTGTGTGAGCTAGATATCGAAGAATATGCTTCACAGCCTTATGGTGTGATTCCTTCGGTGTAGCTTGAAATCGGGCACACGTGCAAAACACTAAGCATTATATCTGGCCTAGATGCACATAAGTACAATAAAGAACCAATCATGGAGCGGTATACCTTGTGATCGAAGTCAATACCATTTTCATCAGTGCATAGATGGCCATTTGTGGGCATAGGAATTTTGACACCTTTGCAATCTTGCATGCCGAATTTCTTCAGGACATCTTTGAGGTATTTCTCCTGAGATATGAATATGCCATTGTGTTGTTGACGAATTTGAAGACCTAAGAAGAATTTCAACTCTCCCATCATAGACATTTGATATTCTTCACTCATCATATAGGCAAATTCATCACTATAACGTTGGTCAGTACAGCCAAAGATAATATCATCAACATATATTTGTCACACAAACAGTTCACCATCATATGATTTAGTAAAGAGAGTAGGGTCGAGTGAACCGGGTGTGAAGCCATTCTTCACGAAGAATTCCTTCAATGTATCATACCACGCCCGTGGGGCTTGTTTGAGACCATAGAGGGCCTTGTTGAGTCTGAAGACTTTGTCGGGATTCTTTGGATCTTCAAAACCTGGGGGTTGAGCAACATATACTTCTTCCTCAAGCTTACCATTGAGGAATGCACTTTTCACATCCATTTGATATAAAGTGATATTGTGATGGTTAGCATAGGCGAGTAATATCTTGAATAGACTCAAGTCTAGCAACAGTGCAAAAGTTTCATCGAAATCAATTCCTTCAACTGGGTGTAGCCTTGAGCTACTAGTCGTGCCTTATTCCTCACCACAAGGCCATTTTCATCTTGCTTGTTGCGGTAGATCCACTTTGTGCCAATGATATTGTCCTTGCGAGGATCTGGACGTTTGACCAGTTCGAGACATTGTTGAGCTCGAACGATGTAATTCTTCTTGCATGGCATGAATCCACTCGGGTTCGAAATGCTTCATCTACCTTAGTGGGCTCTGTGATAGAGACAAAAGCATAGTGCCCACAAAAGTTAGATAAATGTGAAGCTTTTGGCGTGTGAGAGGACTGGCGCTTCAATGTCATCGATGATCTTGTCAACTTGCACTTCTTTTGCAACACGAGGATGAGCTGGTTGTCGTTGAGGAATTTGATCATTTTCCTCGGCACCATTGTCTTGACATTATCTTGAGTGCATCAGCTCGGCGTTCTTTTTCAGACAGGAATGAATTCTTTAGCAGATTCTTCAGTAGGAATGACATCCTCAGTTGCCTTGAACTTGATAGATTCCTCAGGTGCTGGTTCATCTAACAGAGAAGGTAGGTGCTCTCTTTGCGAGCCATTAGTTTCATCGAACCGCACATCTGATGTCAACAATCTTGTGAAGAGCGATGTTGAAGACTCTGTAGGTGTGCGAGTCCTTTCCGTAACCAAGCTTAAAACCTTCATGTGCTTTGGTGCAAATTTAGAATTGTGATGAGGATCTCTAATCCAGCATTTAGCACCGAAGACTTTGAAATAACTTACATTGGGTTTCTTGTCAGTGAGGAGTTCATAGGCGGTCTTCTTGAAGAATTTGTGAAGATATACTCTGTTGATGATGTGGCACGCAGTATCAATTGCATCAATCCAAAAACGATTAGGCGTTTTGTATTCATCAAGCATAGTGCGAGCCATCTCAACAAGAGTTCTGTTCTTGCGCTCCATGATGCCATTTCTTTGAGGAGTATAGGAGCAGATAACTCATGAGTAATACCAAGTTCATCAAGATAGGCATCAAGACCGGAATTCTTGAACTCAGTTCCATTGTCACTCCTGATGTGTTTGATCTTCACACCAAAGTTAGTTGAAGCCCTCGAGGAAAATCGTTTGAAGACTTCCTGCACTTGATTTTTGTAAGTAACAATGTGTACCCATGTGTAACGAGAGTAATCATCAACAATAACAAAGCCATATAAAGATGCATCATTAACGACAACTGAGTAATGATTGGGACCAAAGAGGTCCATGTGAAACAATTCGAAGGGACGAGTAGTGGTCATGATAGTCTTCGCTGGATGCTTGGCCTTGGTCATATTTCCAGCTTCACAGGCTCCGCACAAGTGATCCTTGAGGAATTTGACATTTTCAATGCCAATGACATGCTTCTTCTTTGCAAGCGTGTGCAAATTCCTCATGCCTGCGTGACCAAGTCGCCGATGCCATAGCCATATACGAAGCTTTTGCAAGTAGACACACGGCTGGTTGTGGTCTGCAGAGAAATCAACAATATACAAGTCTCCTCTCCTAAAGCCTTGAAGACTTTGGAATTGTCGACTTCCATAATCACAACACAACGATACTTGCCAAAGATAACAACCATATCAAGATCACAAAGCATTGAGGATGACATGAGGTTGTATCCTAAGGACTCAACAAGCATGACTTTGTCCATGTGTATGTCCTTAGAGATCGTAACCTTACCAAGACCCAATACGACTTTTGCCTTTGTCGGCCAAAGATGATATGCTTCAGATGTGGCGGTGATAAGGAGCATCCATCAATAGATTCTTGTCACCGGTCATGTGATTTGTACATCCACTATCGAGAACCCACTCGGTGGCTTTGGTTTGATCATCCTGCGGATGAATTAGTACAACTTACGATCTCATATACTTCATCGATGAAGAATATGATATCAAGTTCATCGATGAATTTCATCATCAAGTATTAATAGATAAGCAGTATGAGGACGTGTGAAATGAAAGTTCATTTCATCATGATTAGCCTGCGTCCTTTCAGGCATTTTGTCAGGCCCCCAGCAAATTCTTCAGATGTTTAAAGCACGTCTGGAGACCTGACCCTGCAGAAGAGGTTAGTTCTTTTGGTTCACCACCCACATCTGAAGGGGTGGCAAAGAGTTCATCACTCTGCGAGCACCATATGAGAATGGTGGCATAGAGGCCAATCCATTTCGTTTCACATAAGAGGGGTTAGGGTAAGCATATGAATAAGCAGAGAAATTCTTCGAGGACTTATGAACATATTGGTTTGAAGAATAATGCACATATTCATAGCCCTTAGCTCTACCCTGCGAAACAGAGTTGTTAGCACGATGATAATCATATGAGGACTTTGATCCTTTTGAGGAATTTGATCCACATGAGGAATTTGGTCCGTATGAGGACTTGGATCCGTATGAAGAATTTGGTCCATATGAAGAATTTGATCTGGGGTTCCTATTCTTCACAGGTGGTGTCATGAGGACATTCACCTGAAGACTTTCAAGGAACTTCTTGGGAACCCAGATTTTCTTCATAGGGGAACCGTTCTGCGATTGGTGCCAACATATCTAGCAAATACTTCACCATTATGATTTTGAACAGTTTATAGTTGAGTCAAATGACTCATCAGAAGAATGAGGAGATTCGCATGTAAAGCCAGATAAGTTAGATGGATCAACTAGAGGTCCCTTTGCAGCAACCCATGAGGTTTTGTACATCACTAGCAATGTCCTCAGATGAGGAATTAGTGATAGCAGAGGCAGGTGAAAAATTTGTAACAGTTGAAGCATTTGAACATTCAGGTGAAGAATTAGCAGATTCACGTTCAATGCACTTTAAGCATGGAGGAACAAATTCTTCCTGAGAAGCGCTGATTTGTTGAGCAAGTAATGAATCACGCTCCTTCAGAAGATCTTCATAATTCACTCTTAGCTTCTCAAGATCTTGCTTTCTTTGAAGAAATTCATAAGAAAGTTTCTCATGATCAGATAAGAGAGTGTTATGATGACCTTGAAGGCTGTCAAACCTAGGCTGAAGTCTCTGAAGATTTTCGATCGGGGCTTGATGCGATCCATTTCTTCACCTAACATATCATCACTCTTATCTAGCATGTTTTGAACCTTTTCTAAAGCCCTTTGTTGTTTTACAGCAATCTTAGCAAGTTTTGAGTAAGCGGGCTTTAGATCTTCATCGATTCATTTTCACTAGATTCAGAGGAGGTATATTTGAGTTCCTTAGCACCCTTTGCCATGAAGCAATAGGTGGGGCGTAGTCATCACTATCTTCATCAGCTTTGTTGGTGAGGTCATTTTCTTGAGTTGAAGATGGACTTCTTGACGAAAGCGATGAGCGAGAGCTAGACTCGCCACACCGGACTCAGATTCTTCGATGCCTCCTCTTCCTCATGTTCCTCGATTCAGCTTGAGTCCATTTCCTTGCCAATGAATGCCCGAGCCTTTTTGGAGCTGCTTTTCTTGTGAGAAGAAGGCTTTGAGGATTTTGATGATGAAGATTTCAACGATTTCTTCTTCTTCTTAGCGTCATCAGAACTGTAATCCTTGTGTTTCTTCTTCTTTAATTCCTTTTCCCATCGAGGACAATCTTGGATGTAGTGACCAGGTTTCTTACATTTGTGGCAAAGTCTTCTCTTATAGTCCTTTGGATGAGGAATCACTGCTCCTTGAGGATTTTCCAGCGACCACGTCTTGAGAACTTTGGAATTTCTTCACGAGCGGTGCTAGCTCTGGCCTAATTCTTGAGATGTCCAAGGCTACTACGAGTCTTCACACTCAGATTGAGACACAGCTTTGGCCTTGAGGCACGTGTTTTCCATAGCTAGAACCATAGAGATCTCTCTTTTGACAAGTGGAACTCATGAGTATTTAGCCTCTCAAGGATATCAGCTGGATCAAGTGACTTGTAGTCAGACGCTCTTGTATCATCGTGCGGAGTATCAAATGAGGAATCAAGCGATCTTAACAATTTCTACACCACCTCATGGTCGGTGATGTCAGTGGCGCCAAGTGCTTGAAGCTCATTTGAGATGTCAGTGAGGCGATCAAAGGTTTGTTGAACATTTTCGTTGTCGAGTCTTTTGAAGCGGTTGAAGAGATTTCGAAGAACATCAACTCGGGAGTCACGCTAAGTTGAGACTCCTTCATTTACTTTGGACAGCATCTCCCAGATGAGCTTGGCAGTTTCCAAAGCACTCACTCTTCCATATTGACCTTTGCTCAGATGGCCACATATGATATTCTTCGCTTGAGAATCGAGTTGCTTGAATCCCTTCACATCAGCAGCATTCAGAGAAGGTGTGACTGAGGGAACACCATTTTCCACAACATACCAGAGATCGTTGTCAATTGCTTCAAGATGCATTTGCATCTTGTTCTTCCAGTAGGGGTAGTCCGTCCAATCAAAGGTAGGACACCCTGCTGAGACCTTGATCATACTGCGGTCGACATAACTAAAACTCCGGTGGTTAAACCAAAATCACACGAACAAGGGAGTACCTTGCTCGATACCAATTGAAAATCGTTATATCGACTAGAGGGGGTGAATATCGATTTTATGAATTCTTCATCGAGGAATTTGCGGTGAGGAAATTCCTTAGTGAAGAACTACTTGCAGCGGAATAAGTACTCGAAGTAAGCATAACGAGAATGCGGGCATGGTCATCATGATGAAATGAAGACAAACAAAGAGTACAGAAAAGCGTAAACACAGGATAGCTCAAGATGAAGACAAACGGTGAAGAAATTGAGCGAGGAAATTGAGAAAGTCTTGATCAAAGTCTTGAAACACAGATATGAATAAACTCTCAACACAATAATGAGGAAATGAAAGGGTTGAGGAAATAGAACCAGATTAGGTTGGTGAAGACAATGATTTGGTAGACCAGTTCCAACTGCTGTCTCGGTTATACGTCTGTTGGAGCGGGTGAGTATTTAAACTCGAGGACACACAGTCCGGACACCCGATCGCTGAGCACGCAGCTCAGGACACCAAGTCCTCACCGTATTCTCCTTGAACTAAGGTCACACAGACCTCGTCCAATCACTCGTGGTAAGTCTTGAGCGACTTCCAAACCTTCACAGACTTGGTCACTCGGCGATCCACAATTCCTCTTGGATGCTCTAGACCATGACGCCTAACCGTCTGGAAGAAGCACAGTCTTCAAAGGTAACAAGCGTCGGATCCATGCAGGATCAATCTCTTGATGATGCTCAATCACTTTGGGTTTCTAGGGTTTGGTTTTGGGTTTTCCTCACTCGATGATTTTCGCTCAAAGTCCTCGGAGGATGGGTTGCTCTCAAATGACAAGTGCCAAGTTTCTCTCGGAGCAGCCAACTAGCTAGTGGTTGTAGGGGGCGGCTATTTATAGCCTAGGGAGCAGCCCGACATGATAAGACATAAATGCCCTTCAATGATATAATCGTTACGTGGATAAGATATTTTGGGACAGCTGGCGCGCAGCACAGCAACGGTCGGAAATTTGAATCTCAAATTCCTCATGGCTATCATGTTCCTCCTTTGTAGGCAATCCGCTTTGGCGAATTCCTAACTCCTCGGTCGAACAAATTCCTCGTGACGGAAGAACTTCGTCTCATCCTTTGAAGAAATTGGCTGAAGCTGTATAAGATTTCAAAGGCTTCACTCGAAGGATTGGTAGGTGTAGGATTTTGAGTTGAGCATCACATGGAAATTTTTCCTTAGTATTTCCTCGACCCCCTTTAACGAAGACGGTGTTTCCTATGACTCAAGAAAGAGAAAATGAAACAACGAAAACAAAAGTCTTCACGCTTCATGTTCCTCAAATGAATACCAAGTCTTCAAGGTCACACCAATTTCTTCACTTTCAAAGTCTTGAAAGTCTTGAATATCAAAGTCTTGATCGAAGAACTTCATTTTAGGGTCGACTTTCTCTGTAAATATCAAAACTCCTCATAGACTTATAGACCTGTGTACACTCACAAACGCATTAGTTCCTTAACCTATAAGTCTTCAATACACCAAAACCACTAAGGGGCACTAGATGCACTTACACATATAAGTATCATGTAGTACTTTATTGATTGCCATGCATGACACACAGTTCACGAGCGCTCTCTATATGTACCACCTTTTTTTCAGTTTCAAGTTTTTCTCCATGGCGCAATCCATCGATACTACTACTGTACAAAAGTGGAGTATATACATTTTTTAAAAGGCTAGAGGGCGGGGCAGTCTAGCTCGGTCGGTTTCACGAGAGGCGAGGGCCTTTGTGATTTGATGGCTCATTAATGCTGTCAAATCAAATAGTACTGCGCTGCCCGTTGCACGCCCGGCGCCTCCATTAGGCTGGTTGTCGGTGTCAAAACTGCGGATCTCGGGTAGGGGGTCCCGAACTGTGCGTCTAGGCGGATGGTAACATGAGACAAGGGACACGATGTTTTTACCCAGGTTCAGGCCCTCTCGATGGAGGTAAAACCCTACTCCTACTTGATTAATATTGATCATATGGGTAGTACAAGAGTAGATCTACCACGTGATCAAAGAGGCTAAACCCTAGAAGCTAGCCTATTGATTGATTGTTGTTCGTCCTATGGACTAAAACCCTCCGGTTTATATAGGCACCGAAGAAGGTTAGGGTTACACAGAGTCGGTTACAATGGTAGGAGATCTACCTATCCGTATCGCCAAGCTTGCCTTCCACGCCAAGGAAAGTCCCATCCGGACACGGGACGAAGTCTTCAATCTTGTATCTTCATAGTCCAGGAGTCCGGCCAAAGGCTATAGTTCGGCTATCCGGACACCCCCTAATCCAGGACTCCCTCAGTAGCCCCTGAACCAGGCTTCAATGACGACAAGTCCGGCGCACACATTGTCTTCGGCATTGCAAGGCGGGTTCCTCCTCCGAATGCTTCATAGAAGATTTTGAACACAAGGATAGTGTCCGGCTCTGAAAAATAAGTTCCACATACCACCGTAGAGAGAATAATATTTACACAAGTTCAATCTGCTGACGTATTCTGCAGCATGACATCACACCACGGCTAAGCCTTTATTCGTTTTTACTGTCCCACCTCAGTGCGTTTAGCGAGGCGATTTCCTTGGCACGTCTTGTCAAAGCAGAGATAGTGTCCCCTTATTCCGGGATTCTCATCAATACGGGCGTGGGTAACCCAACCGCGCCATTGATCATGGTGCTTGGGAGATAAACGAGTTTTATCAGGCCGGTTGGGACGCATAGCTTTGTCTGTCCATATAAGGGGATAAGGATCCACTTTTTCACACATGCCTTCTTCCTCCTTTGCTTATCCATTTCCGCGCACTCGAGCTCCAGCGCCCAAGTTCGCACATCCCACCTCAACCTTCTCCAACTATGTCCGGAGCGGGAGGCAAGTGGATGGCCTCCTCCGTCACGGAGGGGCACATCAAAAAGCTGCGGAAGGCGGATACTTGTCCGCGATATCGCGCATCGGCTCCCGACAAGGGCAGCTCATCCCCACCCCAGGCCCCATGAGAGGTGGTGTTCCTCCCCACTTCCTCCAGCGGACTAGGGTTTCCACTTCACCCATTTGTCCGGGGGTTCATGTTCTACTACGGCCTAGATTTCCACGATCTAGCCCCGAATTTCATCCTCAACATCTCGGCGTTCATCGTCGTGTGCGAGGCCTTCCTCTACATCCAGCCCCACTTCTGCTTGTGGCTGAAGACCTTCAATGTCAAGCCGAAGGTAGTGGGCGGCCGCCAAGTGGAGTGCGGAGGTGCCATGGTGGGCAAGATGGCCAACGTCCTATGGCTCGAAGGCTCCTTCGTGGAGATCATAAAGGGGTGGCAATCGGGGTGGTTCTACATCATCGAGCAGCGACTCCAAATGGGCAGCGGCCCCAATTCGATCGGCTTCCCTACGGCTCACCTCATGGAAAGAGCGAGCGAGGCGGCGTGGGGTAATTCGGAAGAGCTGACGGACTCAAACACGGGTCCGAAACACAGTGGACAAGAAGCTCAATCTTGTCAGCGTAGTCGAGTTATGCTCATCCGCGGATCCTCCCATGCCACAACGGGCCTTCAACTTGTGGGAGTTTGATCCGCACAACACGAACTTGGCGGCTCTTGACACTACGTGCGAAGATGCGGAAGGTCTTTGTTGAGGTGCGAGGCTCCGCATCCGCTATCGAAGATCGTGGATTCAGCTCGCGACATCAAGCCAGCGAGGTAAGCTATTTACCCTTTACGAGACTCTTTTTCATAGTTTGACTCTATCGGGATCTAAAACTCCCTTACCTTTGACAGAACTGGCTGAAGGCGTCCGGACAGGTTGACTGTCGGCTCCCTTGCCGAAGACCAGCGGACGCCCGATTAGCGGGGCTGCTGGTTCCGGCACCTACGTGGTGCGGAAAAAAACTAAGAAGAAGGCCACGGGGACTCGAAGGAGTTCCCGATGCCAGGTGTTGTCAGACTCATCGTCCGATGACTCCGAGGCGGACTACTCTCGCGAAGACGAGGAGGAGGAAAAAGAGGCCTCTCCCCCAGCGGGGGAGAGAAGAAAAGGAAGGCCACCCTAACTGGGGAGGCCGGAGGGTCCAAGAAGGGAAGGACCCTCCCTCTGGACTACACCACCAACACCGACGACGGCGGAGAGGAGTAGCCACCAAGGACCAAGCCCCTGGCAAAATTGTAAGTGTCCGGACACCAGAATAACTCATGGCGTTCCATTTGTCGCACAACATCTTCTAACGCCGAGTATAACCATGTAGCCCGCCCAAGGACGGTCTCGACGTTTCGTCGAGCAGCTCCCTGGATTCGTCGGATGTGAATAGCACCTCACTTCCAACCGCCTCGTCTCCTCCCGCCGCGGATGACGCTGGGGTGGAGTCCCAAAAGGGGCCCAGCCAGGAGGAGGTGGCCCTGGAGGCGCCGCAAGGCAACCTCCCGGACTCCGGGCGCAAAGGGGATAAAACCCCAAAGGGCTTTAAGTCCGGCCCTGCGCCGGACTCCGTACTGGAACCTTGAGTGGTTCCGGAGTCCGATAGGCGACCCCTTCGTAAGAAGGGCAAGACTGCAACGCCGGTGACCTCCGTCCAACCGGAGGCACCGGATGATTTGATGGGCGCTTAACAGCGCTTCCATCAACGAGCACCGCCTTTATTATGAGTGCGGTGATCCGAAAAGTTCATCCGCCAAAGCGGGCTGGTGAAGCTTAATGCCAGCCTTCTATCGAGGCTTTGAGGTATGTATTTAAGATATGTAAAAAATTACCGCATAGGCGGTAGCCCTCGATGCTCAGTTTGGTGTTAGGAAAGAAATAGCGGCGAGGATCTAAAAGATATCTGTGAGGAGTCTAACATAAGTTGTCAATATGGGAATGCAGGTTGCGCTGCTGACCTCTGCCGCACTGACTGCGGAGGTTGATGCATTAAAGCAGATCCTCGAGCGGTCCGAGAACGAGCTCGGCCTTGCCAAAAAGCAGCTCGAGGACAAGGAAGGTAAGTAATACCTTATGGCAGTATTTAAAAGATGTGGTTGCAAAAGATGACAGGAATAACGTGAATCTGCGGGGCCCACAAGCGAGGTGGCGACCACGAAGGAAGCGGTGTCAAGGCCGAAGCAACAGCGCTGGCTTGAGCGCACCGGCGAGAGAAAGCAGGAGGCGCGGGTGGCGGAGGTGCGGCAAGAGCTCTAGGCGCTCGTGGAAAACACGAGAGTTTGGGCGTGACTCAAAGACTCGAGTCGAGCTCGCCTCGGCCCTTGAGCGCCAAAGCCGCTAAGGCGAAGCCTAAAAAGCCCTCCAGAAATTGAGGCGATGAAGAAGATAGCGGCGGGTATGGCATTCTATATGCAAAGCAAGCATGTGAAAGTGAATTATCTATTACTTACCGAATCCGGAGCTCTCCGGGAGCATTCGCAGATCTGCCCGCGATGTGTGCGATCTGCCGCATTCTATCGAGCGAGGAGGAAGCTCGGCGGAGAAGGTGTTCGGTCTCGATATCTTGAGGCGGACACCGTGCCCTTATAGCGACCAGTTGAAGCAGCTGGTCGAGCTCCATAAGGTGGCGAACAGGCCATGAAGGAACCTCATAGTTCGGCTGTGGCTAAGGAAGCCATGCACAGGAGCTACCGGGCTAGTGAGGCGGCTGGTGGGCCTTTGTCCATGGGTTGGCGTCGTCAAGCGCTCCGTCTGCATCGAAGGTGCCGTAGGCCCTTGCCCTTGCTAAGGTTCTTTGGGCAAGATGGACGCTGAGAAGCTTGTGACGGACGGACCACCACCACGCAAGGAGCATCGCAAGCCTGAAATGTATTATGAGGCGTCTCAAAGGTGCCTGCCTTATAGCGGATGAATGTTCCAAAGATGTAATATTTGAGTAGACTCGCATTTGTTATCATGTACGCTGAAAACTTGTTCATATGCGCTAAGCAACACTTTTGAATTTAAAATATTACCTTCTGTGCGGCCGTTTATTAAATTTGAGAAATGGCGAGTCGTCGGCTTCAGCCCCCATGCCACAGTCTGGGGTGTTGGGATAAACTTGGCGCTCTTGTTCCCATTCTTGGGTCCTTCGAGGAGGCGCTCAGCATAGCGAACAAGGCAACGGACTATAATGCATGAACACTCTCCTTAGCCATAGAATTCTATAATTTTAAATTTCGGCGAAGCCCCTAGTATTAGGAAGACCGAGTTCGGGCGCTATCACGCCTAGGCGGATAATACCGACTCCTCGCTCTAAGCGGCATAAGTCTTTAGGGACTCGAAAACCTCTCGAACAGCGACCGGCTCTCGCCCTATCATGACGGTCAGTTTAGCTTTCTCATCGAGGTGCTTAACCCAGCTCAACCGGGCACAATCGTAGTGGTTCTCCGGCGCTACCTTAGCCGATATAATGGAGCGTATGATACCAAAACATGGGAGCCGGGCAAACCCATCTATTGACCCAAGACATGATTCGGAGCCGATGCATATAATGCTATAAGTTCGGGGTGTCGCACTTGTGAAAGTGTTCGGACTTATCACACCATGTTGTGGGGTAGTTAAGCCCCTGGTGTATTGCCCGTACCAAAGTGTACGGTTGCACAATGTTATAAATGAACATATATATATATATATATATAAGGGAATTCAATAATAGGCAGAAGCTATGTATTGTTTATTCAAAAGGGCTGCGAAGAAGCGAGCGATACAAATAGTGCGATAAGCAAGGGACGGACTTTTAACATGTCCCCCTCGAGGGTAAGCTGCGGGATGGTGTGTAAAACAGGTATCTGCTCGTAATAGAGACCACCTGGACACTCGGCGTAGCTTTACGCTTCCCCGGCTGTTGCATCGTGTTCGGCGATTCTCTTGCCGGACGGGCTTCGTGAGCGGAGTCGAAAGTAAAAAAGAGAAGAAAAGAAATGGATGACACAATCGGGAGCCCCAGTGCGGTTGAGCGCATTACGGGCATGCCGTGGTCGTGCCCTTCCCTGTGCTCATGGTATTTCAGGCGTAATTATGTCTGCGTAGTACTGGTTTCGCAATTTCGCGAGGGCTGGGGCTTGGGCGCATTGCTATGCGTGCTCGGAGCGTGCAGCGGTCTTGTTGTAGGTTACTCTGGCGCGCTGAGCGGTGTCCGGACGTTTAATAGCGGACTCGAGAATTGCCTTAAGAGGCTGCTTTGTACTTCCGCCGCGAGGGCCGCCGTATGCTCCTCCGTCCGAAGGGAGCGTTCGGTGTTTCCATTGACCGTAATGACTCCTCGAGGACCTGGCATCTTGAGCTTTAGATATGCGTAGTGCGGCACCGCATTGAACTTTGCAAATGCGGTTTGTCCGGCGGTCTGAGCGATAGCCGTGGAGCGGGACTATGTCGAAGA
This sequence comes from Aegilops longissima, assembly GCA_021605205.1. Lineage (NCBI taxonomy): Eukaryota > Viridiplantae > Streptophyta > Magnoliopsida > Poales > Poaceae > Aegilops > Aegilops longissima. The sequence continues at coordinate 552,724,008 of CM038682.1, forward strand.
TTAACTCCTCGCTTCGGAAGTTATCCGGGGATCCGAAGACCACTTCAAGTGTAACTGAGCCTGTATAGTTGGCCTCTACACCTGGTATGACGCCTTTAAAGGTCGTCTTCGTGGGTTTAATCCTTGATGGGTCTATGCCCATTTTGCGCACTGTGTCCTGATAAAGCAGGTTCAGGCTGCTGCCGCCGTCCATTAGGACTCTAGTGAGATGAATTCCGTCAATGATTGGGTCTAGAACCAATGCGGCGAATCCGCCATGGCGGATGCTAGTGGGGTGGTCCCTTCGATCAAAAGTGATCGGGCAGGAAGACCACGGGTTGAACTTTGGGGTGACTGGCTCCATCGCATATACGTCCCTTAGTGCACGCCTCCGCTCCCTTTTGGGTATGTGGGTTGCGTATATCATGTTCACCGTCCGCACTTGCAGGGGGAAGCCCTTCTGTCCTCTATTGTTCGGCGGCCGGGGCTCCTCCTCGTCATCGCTATGCAGCCCCTTGTCATTGTTTTCGGCATTTAACTTGCCTGCCTGCTTGAACACCCAACAATCCCTGTTGGAGTGATTGGCTTGTTACTCGGGGGTGCCGTGTATCTGGCACGAGCGATCGAGTATTCGGTCCAAATTGGATGGGCCTGGAGTATTTCTTTTAAATGGCTTTTTCTGCTGACCGGGTTTAGAGCCTCTGAATCTAGCATTGACGGCCGTATCCTCAGCATTATCGCCATTAATGCGGCGCTTGTGCTTGTTGTGACGCGACTTGCCATTGGTGTTCTTGGTATCCGAATTACCAGGGCTCTTGGTCATGTTGTTACTACGAGCTAGCCAGCTGTCCTCTCCCGCGCAAAAGCGGGTCATGAGTGTTGCGAGGGATGCCATGGATTTCGGCTTTTCATGTCCTAGGTGCCGGGCAAGCCACTCGTTGCGGATGTTGTGTTTGAAGGCTGCAAGGGCCTCTGCATCCGAACAATCGACGATTTGATTTTTCTTGGTTAGGAATCGTGTCCAGAATTGTCTGGCCGATTCCTCTGGTTCTGAATTATGTGGCTTAGGTCATCAGAGTCTGGTGGTCGCACATATGTGCCCTGGAAATTGTCGAGGAATGCGGCTTCCAGGTCTTCCCAACAACCAATTGACTCTGCTGGCAACCTGTTAAGCCAATGCCGGGCTGGTCCTTTAAGCTTGAGTGGGAGGTATTTGATGGCGTGTAGATCATCACCGCGGGCCATGTGGATGTGAAGGAGATAGTCCTCAATCCAAACCACAGGATCTGTTGTGCCATCGTATGATTCAATGTTTATGGGTTTGAAACCCTCAGGGATTTGATGATCCATCACTTCATCTGTGAAGCATAATGGGTGTGCGGTGCCTCTGTATTGGGGTATATCACGACGCAGCTCAAATGAGCTTTGTCTACTGTGTTCGGCCCGGCCGGAGTTGCCATATCCGGCGTCACGGTTATCGTCACGTGTCGTGGGGCGCCCACGCGATCCGTAGATCAATCTTGTTTGCCTTGCCTTGTCCTCCAATATATCTCACAGGTCTGGCGCATTTCCCTGCGCCTTGGTATTTTTTGAACGGCGCGGGGTGCGGCTTGAGTTGAGGGCCGAGAGGCCTCTCTGTCGCGGCCACGAGGTGGTCGGTCAGCCGTGTCATGCGCTGGTGATGTAGGTTTGGGTGCTTCCTCCTCTAATCGGGGTAGCAGCCTGCGTGTTGGGTAGCTCTTGGAGGGGTGCTCGATTTCATACTCTTCGGCTGCAAGGACTTCAGTCCATCTGTTAGCTAGCAAGTCTTGGTCAGCTCTAAGCTGTTGCTGCTTTTTCTTGAGGCTGCTTGCCGTGGCCATGAGCCTGCATTTGAAACGCTCTTGTTCGACGGGATCCTCGGGCACGACGAATTCGTTGTCGTCGAGGCTTGCCTCATCTTTGAAGGGAGGCATGTAATTATCGTCCTCTACCTCTTTTTCTGCCGCTCTCTCATGAGGGCTGGCTTCTCCATACTCATGCGCTGAATCCTGCTGGAGGGGGTTGTCTTCGGCACTGTCCGGGGTGTTATTGTCTCCCGTGCCGGAATCACCGCTTTCTTTGTGGCGGGATTTAGAGCGGCGCCACGACGCCGGCGCTTAGGCTGTTTCTTGGAGGGGTCATCCTCCGATGTTCCATCGCCATTCCCATCTTTTGGGATGTCCACCATGTATATGTCATATGACGAGGTGTCCTTCCAGTGCCCTGTGGGCGCTGGTTCTTGGTCGTCTCCTGCATCGTCGTCCATACCGTTGATGTCTTCGGAGTCGAAGTCGAGCATGTCGGTTGAATCATCGACAGTGGCTACGAAGTGGGTGGTGGGTGGGCTTTGATTTTCTTCGTCGTCCGCATCCCAACCTTCCTGACCATAATCCGACCAGGGCTCTCCTGATAAAGAGAGAGACTTTAGTGAATTCAGGATGTCGCCAAAGGGCGAGTGCTGAAAGATGTCCGCGGCAGTGAATTCCATGATTGGCGCCCAATCGGATTCAATTGGCGGGGGCGCGGAAGGCTCGGAGTCTGGAGAGGACTCCGGCGCCTTGGAATTACGAGCTTCGCAAAGGACGTGGTAGGTGTACGGCTCAATCGTCGTAGAGATCGTAGCCCCCGAGGCGGTGTCCAGCCACCCGTCCTCGATCGGCGCAGTCGGCTCCGAGCTAAAGGTCAAAGCGGACACGGGTGTGGCCTCCAGGACACTGTTCGACGACAGAGCTAGATCATGCCCCTCGTGACGGTCTTGGCGCGCTTGGTCAGGGCTCGAACCCGTCGAAGATCAAGTCTCCGCGGACGTCGGCCGTAGTTCAAACTTCCAAATCTGACCTGGTGGCCAGGGGCGTAGCTTTCAATCTGCTCCAGATGGCCAAGCGAATTGGCCCACAGTGCAAAGCCGCCGAATATGAAGATCTGTCCGGGAAGAAAAGTCTCACCATGGAGCGCATCGTTGTTGATGATCGGAGGAGCCATTGGGCCTAAAGATGACGACACAGAGGAACTCTCAATGAAAGCACCAATGTCGGTGTCAAAACCGGTGGATCTCGGGTAGGGGGTCCCGAACTATGCGTCTAGGCGGATGGTAATAGGAGACAAGGGACACGATGTTTTTACCCAGGTTCGGGCCCTCTCGATGAAGGTAAAACCCTAGTCCTGCTTGATTAATATTGATAATATGGGTAGTACAAGAGTAGATCTACCACGAGATCAAAGAGGCTAAACCCTAGAAGCTAGCCTATGGTATGATTGTTGTTCGTCCTACGGACTAAAACCCTCCGGTTTATATAGGCACCGAAGAGGGTTAGGGTTACACAGAGTCGGTTACAATGGTAGGAGATCTACATATCCGTATCGCCAAGCTTGCCTTCCACGCCAATTAAAGTCCCATCCGGACACGGGACGAAGTCTTCAATCTTGTATCTTCATAGTCCAGGAGTCCGGCCAAAGGCTATAGTCCGGCTATCCGGACACCCCCTAATCCAGGACTCCCTCACTGGTCATAGTGGGGAGTAACTTAGACTAGTGTCATATGCATGGCACTAGTCTAAGTTACTACCTTCATAATGCAAAGTAACATAATAGTAGTATCATGGATGGCTTCATTTATTAACTTGTAGACTCATCTTGTCTTGGGAAGTGCTATGTTACAGTAACATATTATGTTACCACCTCTCATTAACTAATTGCCACGTAAGCAAAATTTTCTTGAAATGCGCTATGTTACTACCTAAGTTACTCCCACTATGACTAGCCTTAAACCCCTCCGTTAAACCCTCATGCAAACCGAGAATCCTACTCCGGCCACACGTCCGTTCATGAGTGGGCCGGAATTAAACGCAACACCGGCCGAGCTCCTCCCGTCCGCCCTTAGTTTAAACGAGGCCAGACGCCGGCCAAGCTCCTACCGTCCGCCCTCTATTTACGAGGCCGCATGCACGGCGGGCAAGAATTGCACCCCTCGCCGCTCCCCATCTTCTCCATCACCATTTCTCCACCCTTCCGATGGCTTCCGATGAGCTGTTCTCGGCATATTACCGGCTGGGTGGCCCCGAGCCCTCCGGATCTGGCGAGGCCGCTCGGTGCTTCACCAACCTCGCTTGGCCCGGCGGAGCCAATTGCCACTAAGCGGTAGCGTGGTTCAGCAATTCGCCGCTCGGTTCAGCTCGATGAGGAGTGGCGAGTTGCTCCACGCCTGCACGGCGGTGAAACGCCGATCGGGCGCCCGTCGCTGCCGCGTCGTACTGCGCCACCAGTTTCTGCGGTTTCCGCGCCTCCCGTGTCTGTGGGCGCGCCTCCCGTGCCGGCGGCAGCGCCATGCAGGCAGAGACAGAAGCCGGGTGCATGGAGAGCGACGAGTCGGTGGCCAGCTTCTCCGTTTCCGCTGCCATCATCAAGGAGAAGTAGAACACGGGAGGCCGCCACCACTTGGGACCCATGAAGGCCGCCGCCGAGGCGACGAACATGGATTCAGGTGGTTTCTTTGCTGCTTCGTCTCTTCCGAGGGCGTTCATCGACCCGCAAGTGTCGGCGGACATGAGGAAGACAAAGGGATCATGCTGACTATTTAGAACTAAAATAAGTCTAGATATATCCATTTCTAGGACAAGTATTTCGGACGGAGGGTATTAATTATACAAGAGAGGCGGATTGGCACCTCTTAGTTCATGTAAATGTAATGAAATCCATCATGTTTATATAAAGATCCGGCTTTTTATACGAAATCCTTCATGGTTATATGAAATCAGTCCGTGTTTGCGAATTTCATCTTGTTGGTTAGAGTTGTAAAATATACGCATTTGGCGTTGATGTCGATCCTCCGCTGGAAGGAAGCGGAGGAAATTTGCCGGCTGCCGTTGGAGATGCTCTTTATGTTGGAAATAATAGAGTGACATCCAATCCATTTGAGTTAATTGCCTATATGATTGTCCCTCTATAAAAGTTAATTGCATGTACAAATGTACACGTGACTTGCGTGGTGGCTACAACCTTCGCATGTAAAGTTAAATAGAAACAAGTCCATCCTTAATATTCTAAGTACTCTATGGGTTCCACTTGTCGATCTGAGAGTTTAAAGAAGTATATATTAAATAAGTAGAGTAATATATAATATACAAATCTAAAGTTAAAAGACAGAATTGAACTCATGTCATCGCGTTGCGAGCATCCGCGCTAACCAGCCCAAAGACATTTTTGTTGTAGACCATGCTGGAGATATATCTCCATGTCTACTCTTATATATACTCCATTCGTTCCTAAATATTTGTCTTTTTCAGATTTCAAATGGACTACCACATACGGATGTGTATGTAGAAATATTTTAGAGTGTAGATTCACTCATTTTGCTACGTATGTCTTTTCAGGAAGGGGTCAGATTTGTCCTTGATTTATTTATGAGGAATCCATATGGCACTGCACCGCCAAGAAAAGAGGGTAACATCAAAATTATGGACTACTTTTTTGAGTATGTTGGTAAGGTCCGGTCATAGTCACTTGTTGAAATCTCTAAAAAGACTAATACTCACTCCGTCCGGAAATACTTGTCATCAAAATGGATAAAAGGAAATGTATCTAGACGTATTTTAGTTTTAGATACATCTATTTTTATCCATTTTGATGACAAGTCTTTTCGGACGGAGGGAGTAGAAAACAGAGTTAGTGATGATGGTGTGCGTGCCATCCTGCAATATAGGCCATCGGTTTATATCTAACGGATAGGAAAGAAACTCCGCAATTTTGCAAAATATACCCACACATCTCTCACGTTCGCAAATAAGGCCTTCCCTCGTTAGTCTTTTCTCTCACAAGATAAACTACTCATACAAATGCATCTTGATGTTCCGTACAGCACGGGCAGCTAGCTAATTTCTTTTAAAATAGTTGCTGCGATAATTGGGTTGAAGTGGTATATTTTATGTCCTTGAATGATTTCAGATTCACTAGTAGTAAAAAAGAAAAGGTTGCCTTGTTAATTAACGAGAAAACAGGGTGAAAACTATCACATGAGGCCGGTAATAACAAGGCACACTGGGTTCAGCGTCATCGTCACTACAGCTGTCTTGCCATGAGAAGTCTACATATCGAGGGGCTACCGAGCAAGGCACCGAGACACAATGTTTGAGAGAGAAACCAATTGATGATTATGATCGATCGAGTTGTCACCCTTCTGCTGGCATTGTTGGGGGGGGGGGGGGGGGAGGGAGAGAAAGACATATCGAGAGTGAGTGGATGACATCTGTCCCAATGATGAGCCGACACGTGTTTCCTCCAACCAATGATGATTTCACACGTGGAAAATCCCCATTGGTCGGGGCTGTTAACGGGTTATCGGATCCAAAACCCGACCCGATAGCTTAACGGCGTTCCGTTACGGTGGATGCCACGTGTCGGTCACCCTTGACGAAAACACTACAGGACGCGATTTATCGTCATGGAAGCGGACACTTCCGTGATGATAATTTTGGTAATGTCATGGAACACTTCTACGACAACACAGGTATGACTATCTTGATTCTGTCATAAATTTGTCATGGATGTACATGCATGACAAAAAATGCGACCTACTGTGAGAAACACGTATCATCACAAAAGTGTATTTTTTTGTAGTGCTCGCTCTCCTTGCTCCAAGCCGGGGGACTGGGAAGAGTGTTCAGTTCCCCATAGCCATTTGATCGAGTTACAAACCCAAGGGTTTCTTCCACCAGCATTCATGGTCCCCGTCCGAGCCGGAATAGCCACCTATAATGGCGGGTAGCAAGCGGAGAGATCTCCCAATCCATCTCCAGAGGAGCGAATATGCCTCATCCCGCATCTGCTGAGGGCGTTGGGTTTCCTATCCACCCGTTCCTTCACGGGCTCCTGGAGTTCTACGGCCTCCAGTTACACAATCTTACCCCTGCCTCTATACTACATATAGCAGGGTACGTTGCCCTTTGCGAGCTATTTTTAGGCTGCGAGCCTCACTTCGGGTTATGGAAGAAGCTGTCCTGCCTTGTCCCCCGCAACCAGGGAGAATCCCTATGTCAGGTGGGCGGGGCCGAAGTATGGCGCATTGCAGAGACCGGATACCTATCTGGCACTCAAAAGAAGGCACCAGAGAACGGGTCTTCAGAGTGGTTCTACATTGACGACGTTCCCCTTCCGGATCCAGTCCGGACAGGTCTCCCCCAGTTCAGTAATGCCCCACCGAGGGCACGTCTAAGATGGCGCCCCCGAGGCCCCCCAAGAGGAGGATACCAGGGAAATATATTACCTGATGAGCAGGATAAAGTTACTGGCCAACTCCGGACTGACGATAGTCGAGGTTATGGCAATATGCATAATACGGGGATTGCAACCACTTCAATATCGGGGGGAAGCCCATATGGCACTTCAACGGGGAAGATGATGCCACCCGCTATGGCCATAAGGATCTGGACTCCGCCACTGCTCTGGCAAGGATATTGTCCGATTTATACAAAGGGGAAGAGGAGGAATTCCTTCACATCAAACCGCGAGATGGATTCTCCATGTACAACCCCGCAAACTGGGTAAGTTGTCATTCCTTTCCCTACGTCACTTATTGTGGCGTTCTTTGCTAAGATCATCTGGCTCGATATTCCCGAGAAGGAACTGAGGAGGGCCGTAGAAGGAATCTCCAGCCCCTCCCCGCAGCCAGAGGACCCCGGAAGTGCCCTAGATCCAGGTCTCGAAGAAGATCCGGATATTACCGTGGAGCTTGTCAACGGGATATTTTATCAAGTGAGCTGCGATGGCGCCTCAGTGGCCATTACTGCCGACTATCCCGGACCGCTTCCTACGTCGCGCGTAAGCCATGTCGAAGAACCCTATCCTCCGAAGAGGACTCCCTTCAGATGTCATGCTTTACCCTTGATGTGTCATGTTTTTGTAGAGACGACGGTCGGAGCGTGGGGCCGAGCCTCTAGGGACTCGTCAGCCAAGGGCATCCGGATCGGGCAGGCTCAAGAGGAAGGCGGTAAGGGTCGACTCGCCGCTACAGAGGTAAGGCAAAAACTTGTGTTGTGATTATGGTATTTTTGAAGTATGACAACACCCTTTTGTGTCCTGGCAGGAAGAGGAGCAGCCGGACTATATCCGGGGATCCTGCCAACCATGCCTCCACCAGCCGGATTCCAAAACCGGCTTCGAGAACGAAGGCGGGAGCGGGGCCGATGCCGCATAGTTCTCCAACAGAGAATGTGGATATGCTCTCGGCCACGAATTCCGAAGTAGAGAGTGCCATGAATCACCGGCGCCGACGGGTCGTACTTCGGGACAACATCTTTTCCGAAGAGGCATTTAACGCCTTCAATTTGGGAGACACATACATCCGAGCTGCTCAAGGCGGGCTTGCCCGAGCGACGGACCAGTATACCAAAGATGTACGGGTAAGAAAATTTGATAAGCATGTGTAGCAGTAGCCCCTAAGACTTGAAACGGTTGGAACAACTGTTTTAAGGATCAATTTATACACAGGTCATTGTAGATAAGAATGAGCAATTGTCTCGGGAGCTGGAGGAATGCAAGGCCGAACTGAGGGCCGCAGTTGCCAAGTTAGAGGAATCCCAAAAGCCCTCATCTGGTAACAGTTGTCACAATTGTACGAAGATGCACCAGCTAGCAAATGGCTGATATAACAATTGTAACAGAAAATTCTGCAGATAATCCCGGGGTGAGTCCAGAGGGCGTAAGAGAGGATGCATCGCATCTCAAAAGGCAGCTGGAGGCTGGCGAGCACATTCTTACGCGAGTTAGGCAGGAGAAGAACAATCTTCAAGATGCCAAAGTCCAGCTGGACGAGGAGTTAAAAGATCTCCCCGCTCAGCTGGCGGACTCCGTTAAGGAGAATAAAAGGCTTCGACGCGGCATTTACGGTAAGTGCCTAGACGAACTGTAGTATAGTTCGGCGAGGAAGTATATTGAAAGAATTGTGCTTGCAAGAATCTTAACGGGTCGCCCTGAGGAGGAGATGCCCTCATCTGCAAGTGATTTACTGCAAGACGTTTCACAACTGCACGAGCGAGCTCGGCAAGTGATGCAGGGTGTTGCTTAGGCTTTGTGGCCATCAAGCTTGCTGCCGAATGGCATGGGGGAGCTTGTGGATATGCTTAAAGGAGCACGGCGGCGCTTCCGATTGTGGAAGATGTCATCCTGCCGGCAAGGTGCAAGAGAATCCTGGGCTATGGTGAAGACGCGCTACACCAAGCTGGACCCGAACCATATGGCCGAAGTCGGACCGACTGGGCCAGATGGGCAAGAAATTCCTGTGAGTCTGGTATATGACCAGGTAGCGCTAGCCGCAAAGTATTCTCAACAGGATTGTAAGCTAGATAGCCTGTTGGATGGTATAGAGGAGGAATATAGTCAGTCCAACTGACTGTGTAATTCAATGGACGTAAGTAGTCCCTAGCCGAATTAAAATCATTTGTCATGGCGGACCTTTTCGCTTCAGCCCTCGGATCCTATAGTCCGGGGTGTGTCCGAATACCCACTCAGTTATACAAAACCGGGGTGTGCATGGACACCAGGCGTAGGGGTCATAAGTGCTTGAACAGACAAGTACCCAACTAGTTATGTTATATTACATGGATAATAAGAAACATCTTCCAGGGAGAATAGTTCCGTTAGGGGTTCCTTTCCCTGGGTAAGCATGCGACAATGCACATGTCCGGACTGCAAACAATTGCGCAAGATACAAAACTTCTGGGGATTTACGTTATAATAAACGAATACATCTTTTGTTCACCGACCGAATATTCTCTTAAGGAAGCTAGCTTTCGGCTTCACCCAGTGTGAGGTACACATCCGGCTGAACCGGTAGTAACAATCGCAGAGGTGCTCCCCTTATGCCCTAGCCGAATTAACGGGAACGTAGGGCATAAATACAAGAGCCAGGCAACCCAGCTTGGCAACATCTTAAGTCATATCGATGCATATAATGGTGAAGAAAAGGCACGTATGGAAAAAGAATGCATATGTGATGGGCAGAAAGCCATGTGAGTAATTATTTTTAGCTTCCGTATAGGAAGCCCCCAGGTATTGCTTACACACCTAGTGCGGCCGGAGTGATCTGGGAATCCGCACTGTATTGAATACTTTGTGTGAAGAGATGAAAAGGTCGAGAAAGGAAAAAGGGATGGAGCATAATTAAAAAGGAGGGGTTAGGAGACGAACATTGAGTTTGGCGTTAGGCGTAGAATCTCCGGAGTCTGGCCGCGTTCCATGGGTTCGGCTCGAGTCATTATCGATGCATTACGTGGCGATGCGCTCCTCCGATGAGAACTTTGTCAATGACGAAGGGACCCTCCCACTTGGGTTTGAGCTTGTCCTTCTTCTTCTCCGGTAGGCGTAGAACGAGCTCGCCAATGTTGTAAGTTTTGGCCCACACTTCTCTGCTTTGATATCGTCGAGCCTGCTGCTGATAGAATGCGGAGCGGGCTTTTGCGACGTCGCGCTCCTCCTCCATGGCGTCCAAGTTACCCTGCCGATCTAACTCGGCTTCCTTTTCTTCGTACATGCGTACGCGTGGCGAATCATGTATTATTTCGCAGGGTAATACTGCTTCCGTGCCGTACACCATAAAAAATGGTGTATATCCGGTGGTGCGATTTGGAGTGGTCCGCAGCCCCCAGAGTACGGAGTCGAGCTCCTCGACCCAGTGCGTATCCGACTCTGTCAAGGATCGTACTAGTCTGGGTTTGATGCCGCTCATGATGAGACCATTTCACTCTACCTTGCCGTTTGTTTGGGGATGGTAGATGGAAGCGTAATCAAGCTTAATGCCCATTTTTGCGCATCAAGTTTTCACTTCGTCGGTTGTGAAATTTGAGCCATTATCAGTGATGATGTTGTAGGGGACACCGTATCGGTGTACGACCCCGGATATGAAGTCTATTACTGGTCCGAATTCGGCCGTTTTGACTGGTTTGGCTTCTATCCATTTGGTGAATTTGTCCACCATGACCAATAAGTATTTTTTCTTATGGCTTCCCCCTTTAAGAGGTCCGACCATATCCAGCCCCCAGACTGCAAAGGGCCAAGTTATGGGGATTGTTTGGAGAGCGGTAGGGGGCATATGACTCTGATTGGCGAAGAGCTGGCAACCAACGCAATGTTGGACAAGGTCCTGTGCGTCTGCTCGGGCCGTCGGCCAGTAGAAACCTGTACGGAAGGCCTTGCTGACTAGTGCTCTAGCCGCGGCGTGGTGTCCGCCCAGTCCGGCATGGATTTCCGCCAAGAGCTACTGCCCTTCCTCTTCGGAGATGCATCTTTGGAGTACTCCGGTAGCGCTTTTCTTGTAGAGTTCCCCTTCATAGACTTTGTAAGCTTTAGAGCGTCGGACGATGCAGCGTGATTCATTTTGGTCTTCGGGGAGCTCCTGCCTATGTAGGTAGGACAAGAAAGGCTCGGTCCACGGGGCGATTACAGCCATGATTTCGTGGGCCGAGGACGTTATTTCGGTGGTAGAACCTCCGACTATGTCTGACAGTTCAGAATTTGGGGGTGTATTCGGATCCGTGCTAGTATTGCCGGACTCCCCTTCCCATACTACGGATGGCTTGAACAGCCGTTCCAAGAATATGTTAGGTGGGACAGGGTCGCGTTTAGCGCCGATGCGAGCGAGGACGTCCGCCGCGTGATTGTTTTCTCGGGCCACGTGGTGGAACTCGAGCCCCTTGAACCGAGCTGACATCTTGAGGATGGCATTACGGTAGGCCGCCATTTTCGGGTCCTTGGCATCGAAATCTCCATTTATTGGTGATATTGCGAGGTTTGAATCCCCGCGCACTTCTAGGCGTTGAATGCCCATAGAGACTGCCATCCAAAGACCATGCAACAAAGCCTCATATTCGGCTGCATTGTTGGAGTCTGTGTATAATATTTGGAGGACTTACTGGACCGTGTCTCCGGTGGGAGACGTCAGGACTACACATGTTCCCAATTCGGCCAGCATTTTAGAGCCGTCGAAGTGCATGATCCAGTTTGAGTATGCGCCGTACTCTTTAGGGAGTTCGGCTTTTGTCCATTCGGCGACGAAGTCAGCCAATACTTGCGACTTGATGGCCCACTGTGGTTTGTATGTTATGTCGAATGGAATGGCCCATTTGGCAATCCGGCCCGTAGCATCGCTGTTATTTATTATGTCATTGAGTGGTACCTGGGAGGCCACCGTAATCGAACACTCTTGAAAGTAATGTCGTAGCTTCCGGGATGCCATGAAAACCGCATATGCTATTTTTTGATAGTGTGGGTATCGGGATTTGCATGGGGTTAGGACCGTGGATACGTAGTAAACCGGCTTCTGGAGCGGGAATTTGTATCCTTCAGCCTCTCGTTCAATGACGAGCTTTGCGCCATAACTTGATGCGTTGCAGCTATGTACAGCAGCATAGGTTAAATCAATATTCGGCGCCGTTAGTACTGGATTACTGGCCAATAAGGTCTTTATTTTCATCCAGTCCGTCCGCGGCTGCATCTGTCCACACGAAGTGTTCGGTGCGCCGAAGAAGGCGGTAAAGAGGTAATGCCTTTTCTCCTAAGCTGGAGATAAAGCGGCTGAGAGCAGACACGCATCCGCTAGTTTTGGATGTGCTTGAGGTCCATAGGTATAGCCAAGCGTGATGAGCTCGGATCTTTGCGGATTTGCTTCAATTCCTCTGTTGGAAACGATGAAGCCGAGTAGCTTCCCCGAGGGGACGCCAAAAACGCATTTTTCCGGATTCAGCTTGATGTCGTATGTCCGGAGATTGTCGAATGTTAGCCTCAAGTCGTCTATTAGGGTTTCGACGTGTCTTGTTTTTATGACCACGTCATCCACCTATGCCTCAACTGTTTTGCCGATTTGCTTTTCCAGGCATTTTTGAATCATGCGTTGGTAGGTTGCGCCGGTGTTCTTAAGCCCGAAAGGCATAGTTTTGAAGCAGAAAGGGCCATATGGCGTTATGAAGGCTGTTGCAGCTTGGTCAGACTCTGCCATCTTTATTCGATGGTATCCAGAGTATGCGTCGAGGAAACACAGCGAGTCGTGTCCTGTTGTGGCATCAATGATTTGATCGATGCGAGGGAGGGGAAAGGGATCCTTGGGGCAAGCCTTGTTGAGGTCTTTAAAGTCGACACATAGGCGCCAAGATTTGTCCTTCTTTGGTAACATTACCAGGTTTGCCAACCAATCCGGATGCTTGATATCTCTAATGCATCCGGCCTCGAGTAGTTTGGCTAGCTCTTCCCCCATGGTCTGCCGTTTGGGCTCTGAAAACCGTCTTAGAGTTTCCTTGACCGGTTTGTATCCTTTTAGTATATTGAGGCTGTGTTCGGCCAATCTGCGTGGGATGCCTGGCATGTCCGATGGGTGCCAGGCGAAGATGTCCCAATTCTCGCGTAAGATGTCTCGCAGTGCGGCGTCCATCGCGGGGCTTAGCTGTGTCCCGATGGAAGCTGTCTTCGTGGGGTCCGTTGGATGGACTTGGAATTTGACTATCTCGTCTGCGGGTTTAAATGAGGTGGACTTGGGTCGCTTGTCGAGTATCACGTCGTCCCTGTCCACGGTGGTCCGCAGTGTTGTTAATTCTTCGGCTGCTAGGGCCTCGGATAATGCCTCCAGGGCTAGTGCTGCGGTTTTGTTTTCGGCGCGAAGTGCGACGTCCGGATCACTGGCTAGAGTGATGATTCCATTGGGCCCGGGCATTTTAAGCTTCATGTACCCGTAATGGGGTATATCTTGAAAGCTTGCAAACGCGTCCCGCCCTAAAAGGGCGTGGTATCTGCTGCTAAAAGGGGCCACTTGGAATGTGATTTCTTCGGACCTATAATTCTCTGGGGTGCCGAATACCACGTCAAGTGTGATTTTTCCCGCACACCGTGCTTCCCGACTAGGGATACACTACTAGGGAACACCTTATACACAGAATGTTACTAGTAGCGCTGTACAAAATCAAATGCTACTGCTACTTAGTAGCAGCGCGCGTAAATAAACCGCGCTACTGCTATGACTTTAGCGAGCGGATTAGCGTAAAAGCGCTGCTATGCTTGAACTGGGCGACATGGTTAGCCCAACCTAGCGAGCGCAGATATCGACTCAACGCTATCGCTACTCTCCTTAGCTGAAGCGTGCTTACGTGTAACGCGCTATCGCTAACGGAAATAAAATAAAGTGAAAACAAGTAGAAAAGTAAATGAAAATGAAAGAAATAGAAAAAGGAGAAAGGGAAAAAAATAAAATGTAAAGAAAATAAAAGAAAAAAGGGAAAAAGGAGAAAGGAATAGCAGAGCGGGTTTCAGAAACACACTGTAGCTAACTTAGCTATAGCGCTGGAAACGCTACCGTTCGCTTCACTTAAACAGCGGTTTCCCGCCCGCCACCACACTTCTTCCCCAAATCCTCGCCCTCGCCTTGCCGTCTCCCCAAATTCTTTGTCGCCCACTTCGCCGTCGTCTCCTGCCGGCGTGGACGCCCGCAACCTCACCATCTCCCCCCGAGGCCGCCGTCATCCTCATCGCTGCCGCCCGAGGCCGCCCTCAGCCTCACCGCCGCCGCCCAAGGCATCCCTCGACGTCACCGTCGGCGCCCTCCACCTCACCGCCGGCCGAGCCCGCCCAGGACCGCCGTTGCCCGTGCCCGAGCCCGCCCTCTCCGCCCCTGCCTCCGTCACCGAGCACCTCCCCGCCACCATCTCTCCCCTCTCTATAAGTCCCCCACCCCTCCCCCACTCCTCTCTCTCTGCATTGTAGAGAAAAAATTAGTAGAGCAAAAGTTTGTTTATAGCAAAAAATTTAGTTTACACCAAAGGATGTTAAGTAGTAGATGTTAGAGCAAACATTAGTTTAGAGCAAAAAATTTGGTTTACAACAAAAGTTAGTTAGGGTAGTAGGGTTTAATTAGGGTAGATGCTGCTTGTATAGTATATATATAGTGATACTAGTAGATGTTAATTAGGTTAGGGCAATAGTGGTACTAGTAGATGTTAATTAGATGTTTTTCAGTTAGGGCACTAGAGTTTTGCTAGGTTAATTAGGTTAGTAGTGCTGCTAGTAGTAGTGGTACAGTAGGTTAATTAGGTGATGTGAAATGAATAACCTAAATGAATGAAATTAGTAGTTAACTGAAATTTTTCCCCTTCCATCATTATAGAGCACTAAAGTTAACTGAATTTTGTTCTATTAGTAGTTAAATGAATTTTCTTCTACACTTTGTTTTTGAATTAGCTTGTGAAATTTGGACATGTGGTTGCTCGTGTATATTTGGACATGTGTTGCGGTGTCGAAGAGGGATATTTGAACACTGTTTCCAGGGAATGATGCTGAGTGGCCTATGTTTTGCCGGAATGTTGATTCATTTCTGTTCCGGCAAATTTCAGGTTCTCGATTTGTCCACTTTTTAGCAAAGGTCATGCCGAAATTTTCCGTGAATTTCGGCATGACTTCTGCTACAAACTAGGACATATCGAGTGCCCGGGATTTGCCGCACTAGGAAGGATGCAGGTGCATAGATCATCGATGGTGAATAAGTGCTACGCCAGGAGTATATATACGACAAGTGGCCGGAGTGTCAGGCCCAGGTGTACCGGTTTCCGGTTTCTGAGCGACTGGTAGTAGTTAGTTTAGGTTCATGCTAATGCGAGAGAGGGATACAAACTCATGTACTCAAAGTGATAGCTCTTCTCGCATATATCATTGTTTAGATGGATGACGATGTATTTGCAATTAATTGAGACTTGTATCGCTATTTTCAAGATGATGACGAGAGACCACTTTGTGTTGAATGATGATTATGATGAGACTATTTGTATGTATATGCTATGATTACATTTGTGGTCTCTCAGGCATTTGTATGTGTATCATGATGACATTTGTATGTGCTAAAGATTCTTCTATAAAGCCTGTTCAAATACAAAACAAATATGCCGAAAAGAAAACAAAAAACTACTAAAATTAGCAGTAGCGAGTGTACAAAAGTTAGCAGCAGCGCGCGATAGCGATGGCGTCGAGAAAAAGCGCTAGAGCTACTAGCGATGGCGATGCTTCCACCAAGCGCCATTGTTGCTACACTTGTGTAGCAAGAGCGTCAGTGAGCACGCGCTACTGCTATGTGTTAGCAGTAGCGCCTTATTAGTAGCGCCACTCCCCGCGCTACTGATGCACCTAAAACCCGCGCTGCTGCTAGCCTTTTCCCTAGTAGTGATAATTCCCCTGAAGGTTGTGCCGCTTTGTTCAATGCAGCCTTTGTCAATTTCCATCTTGCAGAGTGTCTCTTCATTGATCAGATTTAATCCGCTTCCGCCATCCATGGTCACTTTAGTGACCCGAAAGCCGTCCACGATTGGGCTAAGAACCAGAGCGGCTGGTGCCCGGACAGTCCGGAATCTATGTTCGTCACTGGCATCGAAAGTTATAGCAGTGTCATTCCAGGGGTTCATTTTGGCCATATGGCAAATTTCTGCAGAGCTTCGATGAGCTCGCTTGCGCCTACTGTTTGAGGCAAAAGTCTCGAAGACTGTTAGTACCGTATTGTGCTCGTTGGTGGGATGTTGTTCTGTAAGAAGATCCTCGCCACTTTTTGCAACCTTCCGGAGTATCCAACATGCCCCAAGGCTATGAGTTGGTGCTGTGTCCGGAGTGATGTGGAGTTTACATGGCCCATTGAGCCATTTTTCCAATATGGTTCCCCGCCCTGGGGTGGGCTTTCGTTTCTTGGGGATTGGATCGGACGACGTACGAGAGTTCGCCCGTTTAGTTCGGACAAAGGTTTTGGTGAAAGACGGATTGTCCCAAAATTCAGTTTGAGTTTTCCAGACGCTTTCCATCGCATAGTACTTCTGTACTATGATTGCTAAGTCCGCAAAGTGTACTATGTCACGGCGACTTATAGCATTAAGGATTCCTTTGTCCGTGCAGTTTTTGCAGAAGAGCAAGACTACGTCCTCCTCGTGGCAGTCCTCGACCTTGTTTAGCTCAAGGAGGAATCTGGCCCAGCAAGGAGGAATCTTGGCAGTCCTCGACCTTGTTTAGCTCGATCATCATCACCATCCTCATCTATTTTATGCGGTCCACTCTCCCGCACCCCGCTGTAATCCCTACTTGAACATGGTGCTTTATGCCACATATTATGATCCAATGATGTGTTGCCATCCAATGATGTTTTGAGTAGATGTCCTTTGTCTTTGGGTTGATTGATGATCTAGATCGGTATGACTTGTATGTTTTTTTGGTGCTGTCATATTGTGCCCTCTGTGTCGTGCAAGTGTGAGGGATTCCCGCTGTAGGGTGTTGCAATACGTTCATGATTCGGTTATAGTGGGTTGCTTGAGTGACAGAAGCATAAACCCGAGTAAGGGGGTTGTTGCGTATGGGATAAAGGGGACTTGATATGTTAATGCTATGGTTGGGTTTTACCTTAATGATCTTTAGTAGTTGAGGATGCTTGCTAGAGTTCCAATCATAAGTGCATATGATCCAAGAAGAGAAAGTATGTTAGCTTATGCCTCTCCCTCATATGAAATTGCAATGACAACTACTGGTCTTGTTAACGATTGCCTAGGATAATTCCGCACACCGACCCATCATTATTCCACACTCGCTATTTATAATATTTAGTAATATATTCTAACTTTATGATAACAACACCTACTTTTATATTTTAGCTCTCCGATACCATGCAAAGTTATCCTCTTCATACCCACAACATAGTTTTATTTCTCGTTTCTAGTTGGAAGCAAACGTTCGGTGTATGTAGAGTCATATCAGTGGCAGATAGGACTTGCGAGAATATTGATCTTACATTTAGCTCCTTGTGGGTTCGACACTCCATACTTACCACTTCCACCTTTGGGAATTACTATGATGATTCCCTGCACTTGGGGATTATCATAAACGGTGGATGAACAATAGCCCGTGGAGTCCTGTTTTGCGGTACGCCACACCCCTCCCGATGAACAGGACCCCCTTTCGACCGTAGGCGCTCCAACACAAGTCTGTTTCCTTTGTTTTGCTGTACGCCACACCCCTCCTGATCAACAGCACCCCGTTTCGACCGTTCACTCGAACACAAGTCCATTTCCTCCGTTTTGCGGTATGCCAGATCCCGTTTCGGCTGTTCCATCCAAGCCGGTTGGCTCCCGATGAACACAATGCATTCCGACCTAGTCTGTTGCCTCCAGATGAACACGACACTGTTTCTCCATTCCGACCCAGTCGGTTGGCTGCCGATGAATAGGACTCCGCCGCTGTACGTGTTCGAAACCCCGCCCGTATGTACGTACGTAGCCATATTTACTTTCTTGCAGCGTGGCTATATGTACGTGTACACGATATAGGCAGGACTGCCCAAACAGTTATCGCTCCTTACTGGTCCATGGTTCATCGTGGCAGAAAGACTGATGGACCAGTATGGACATACACGTTTGCGACTAGAATGACAATGCTATGCATGCTTCAACCGGGTGGCGTATTTTTAAGCTAAGCCTTATGCGAAAAGACTAGGACCCGAGTCAAATTCACGGATCAGGACAGGACCAGGACGGACATAGTACCAATATAAATGTGATGTAAAAGTGGGGAGGAAAGATAAGGAGGCACTTCCTTGCGTGCGGAGATATTGATGGAGGGTCCAAGCTGATAAGGGGAGGATTCTCTTTTGTGCGTAATAAGGAGGCACTTCCTTGCATGCGAAGATGTAGCTGGTGGGTCCATCTGTCAGCCTCGACGCATACAATCCTCTTTTGAAGGCTGTCATTCGTTGACCACATTGACCACGCCGTGCAGACAACACCAGGCGATGGACGACGGTGAGGTAGAGAACGACGCGGAGTCTGGGAACATGCCAAGGTTAGTACGAGAGTTCTCTGGTTCAGCTATGGTGTGAGGCTGTTGTGGCCGCAGAATAATAGGGGGTGTTGTCGGTGTCAAAACCGGCAGATCTCGGGTAGGGGGTCCCAAACTGTGCGTCTGAGGATTGAAGGTAACATGGGACAGGGACACGATGTTTACCCAGGTTCGGGCTCTTAATGGAGGTAATACCCTACTTCCTGCTTTATTGACTTTGATGAGTATAGGGGTTACAAGAGTTGATCTACCTCGAGATCGTAATGGCTAAACCCTAGATGTCTAGCCTGTATGATTATGATTGCCTCTACAGGCTAAACCCTCCGGTTTATATAGACATCGGAGGGGCCTAGGGTTGTACATAGTCGGTTCACATAGAAAGGAATCTTCCTATCCGAACGCCAAGCTTGCCTTCCACGCAAAGGAGAGTCCCATCCGGACACAAGGAAAGCCTTTGATCTTGTATCTTCACGGCCCACTGATACGTCTCCAACGTATCTATAATTTTTGATTGCTCCATGCTATATTAATTACTGTTTTGGGCAATATTGGGCTTTATTATCCACTTTTATATTATTCTTGGGACTAACCTATTAACCGGAGGCCCAGCCTAGATTTGATGTTTTATGCCTATTTCAGTTTTTCGAAGAAAAGGAATATCAGACGGAGTCAAAACGGAACGAAATCAACTGGAGAAGTTATTTTTGGAAGGAAACCCACCTGATGGACTTGAACTCCACGTCAGAAGTTACGGGAGGTGCTCACGAGGGTGGGGGGCGCGCCCACCCCCCTAGGGCGCGCCCCCCTGCCTCGTGGGGCCCCCGTAGCTCCACCGATGTACTCCCTGCACCCATATATACCCACGTATCCTAAAACTTCGAGAACAGAGATTAGATCGGGAGTTCCGCCGCCGCAAAACCTCCAGAGCCACCAAAAACCAATCAGGACCATGTTCCGGCACCCTGCCGGAGGGGGGAACCATCACCGGTGGCCATCTTCATCATCCCGGCGCTATCCATGATGAGGAGGGAGTAATTCACCCTCGGGGCTGAGGATATGTACCAGTAGCTATGTGTTTGATCTCTCTCTCTCTCTCTCTCTCTCTCTCTCTCTCTCTCTCTCTCTCTCTCTCGTGTTCCCTCTATGGCACGATCTTGATGTATCTCGAGCTTTGCTATTGTAGTTGGATCTTATGATGTTTCTCCCCCTCTACTCTCTTGTGATGAATTGAGTTTCCCCTTTGAAGTTATCTTATCGGATTGAGTCTTTTGTGAGAACACTTGATGTATGTATTGCCGTGTTTATCTATGGTGACAATGGGATATCATGTGCCGCTTGATGTATGTTTTGGTGACCAACTTGCGGGTTCCGCCCATGAACCTATGCATAGGGGTTGGCACGCGTTCTTGACTCTCCGATAGAAACTTTGGGGCACTCTTTGAAGTACTTTGTGTTGGTTGGATGTATCTGAGATTGTGTGATGCATATCGTATAGTCATGCCCACAGATACTTGAGGTGACAATGGAGTATCTAGGTGACATTAGGGTTTTGGTTGATTTGTGTCTTAAGGTGTTATTCTAGTACGAACTATTTTATAGAATGATCCAAAAGAATAACTTTGAGGTGGTTTCGTACCCTACCATAATCTCTACGTTTGTTTTCCGCTATTAGTGGCTTCGGAGTGACTCTTTGTTGCATGTTGAGGGATCGTTATATGATACAATTATGTTATTATTGTTGAGAGAACTTGCACTAGTGAAAGTATGAACCCTAGGCCTTGTTTCCTATCATTGCAATACCGTTTACGCTCACTTTTATCATTAGTTACCTTGCTGTTTTTATATTTTCAGATTACAAATCCTATATCTACCATCCATATTGCACTTGTATCACCATCTCTTCACCGAACTAGTGCACCTATACGATTTACCATTGTATTGGGTGTGTTGGGGACACAAGAGACTCTTTGTTATTTGGTTGCAGGGTTGCTTGAGAGATACCATCTTCATCCTACGCCTCTCACGGATTGAGAAACCTTAGGTCATCCACTTGAGGGAAATTTGCTACTGTCCTACAAACCTGTGCACTTGCAGGCCCAACAAAGTCTACGAGAAGAAGTTGTGTAGTGGACATCAAGCTCTTTTCTGGCGCCGTTTCCGGGGAGGTTAGTGCTTGAAGGTATATCTTTAGTTCTTGCAATCGAATCTTTTTTTCTTTTTTTAGCACTAGTTATTTTATAAAAGAAAACTACAAAAAAAATGGAATTGAGTTATCTCATACGCTTCATCTCTTTAATATCTTTCGTGAGTATGATGGAAAAGAAAATTGTGCCAAAGTGTTAGAAGAAGAATGCTATAAAATATTTGGCACTAAATATTTGAATGATGAGTATCATTGCAATGTTGTTAGTATGAACTCCTTGAATATCCATGATGCTAATGATATGCAAAGCCACAAGCTTGGGGAAGCTATGTTTGATGAATATGATATTTTTTGTCCCCCAAGCTTTGATGAGCAAATTTACTATGATGAAAGCATGCCTTCTATCTATGATGATTATTGTGATGACACGTATGCTTTAAAGAATAATGATAACCATGAAACTTGTCATCTTGGTCCTAATTCTCAATCATATGATAGTTATTTTGTTGAGTTTGCTCCCACTATTGTTCATGAGAAGAATTTTGCTTATGTGGAGAGTAATAAAATTTCTATGCTTGTAGATCATGAAAAGAATGTTTTAGGTGCTGGTTATATTGTTGAATTCATTCATGATGCTACTGAAAATTATTATGAGGGAGGAACATATGCTTGTAGGAATTGCAATAATATCAAGTTTCCTCTCTATGTGCTTAAAGTTTTGTAGTTATGCTTGTTTTACCTTCCTATGCAAGTTGATTCTTGTTCCCATAAGTTGTTTGCTCACAAAATCCCTATGCATAGGAAGTGGGTTAGACTTAAATGTGCTAGTCATATTCTTCATGATGCTCTCTTTATGTTTCAGTTCTTATCTTTTATGTGAGCATCATTGAAATCATCATGCCTAGCTAGGGGCGTTAAACGATGGCGCTTGTTGGGAGGCAACCCAATTTTATTTTAGTTTCTTGCTTTTTGGTTCTGTTTAGTAATAAATAAACCATCTAGATTCTGTTTAGATGTGGTTTTTTGTTTTAATTAGTGTTTGTGCCAAGTAGAACCTTTGGGAAGACTTGGGTGAAGTCTTTATGATCATGCTGTAAAAAACAGAAACTTTAGCGCTCACGAGATTAGCTAGAACTTTCTACTGGAGAGTGCTATTTAGTTTATTCTTTTTTCAGATGATTACTACACAAATTCGTCAGGTCCACCAATTTATTTTAGAATTTTTGGAGTTCTAGAAGTTTGCGTTTGATGCAGATTACTACAGACTGTTCTGTTTTGACAGATTCTGTTTTCATAGTGTTGTTTGCTTATTTTGATGAATCTATGGCTAGTAAAATAGTTTATAAACCATAGAGAAGTTGGACTAAAGTAGGTTTAACACCTATATAAATAAAGAATGATTTCATTATAGTACCATGAAGTGGTATTTTGTTTTCTTTCGCTAACGGAGCTTACGAGTTTTCTGTTAAGTTTTGTGTGGTGAAGTTTTCATGTTTTGGGTAAAGATTCCATGGACTATGGAATAAGGAGTGGCAAGAAGCTAATATTGGGGATGCCCAAGGCACCCCAAGGTAATATTCAAGGATAACCAAGAGCCTAAGCTTGGGGATGCCTCGGATGGCATCCCCTCTTTCGTCTTCGTTCATCGGTAACTTTACTTGGAGCTATATTTTTATTCACCACATGATATGTGTTTTGCTTGGATCGTCATTTTATTTTATTTAGCTTTGCTTGCTGTTTGAATAAAGTACCAAGATCTGAAATTCTTAAATGGGAGAGTCTTCACATAGTTGCATAATTATTCAACTACTCATTGATCTTCACTTATATCTTTTGGAGTAGTTTGTTGTTTGCTCTAGTATATCTTTTAGAGCCTGGTGGTAGTTTTATTTTTAAGAAATAGATGAACTCTCATGCTTCACTTATATTATTTTGAGAGTTTTAAATAGCATGGTAATTTTCTTAAATAATCATAATATGCTAAGCATACAAGATTTGTAAGAATTCTTATGAGTGTGTTGAGTACTAGGAAAAGTTTGATACTTGATAATTGTTTTGAGATATGGAGGTAGTGATATTAAAGTCATGCTAGTTGGGTGATTATGAATTCAAAGAATGCTTGTGTTGAAGTTAGCAAGTCCCGTAGCATGCACGTATGGTTAAAGTTGTGTAACAAATTTGAAACATGAAGTGTACCTGGCTTGTGCATCCTTATGAGTGGCGGTCGGGGACGAGCGATGGTCTTTTCCTACCAATCTATCCCCCTAGGAGCATGCGGGTAGTACTTGATTTTTTATGACTTCTAAATTTTTGCAATAAGTATATGAGTTCTTTTGACTAATGTTGAGTCCATGGATTATACGCACTTTTACCTTTCCGCCTTTGCTAGCCTCTTGGCACTGCATTGCCCTTTCTCACCTTGAGAGTTGGTGCAAACTTCGCCGGTGCATCCAAACCCCGTGATATGATACGCTCTATCACACATAAACCTCCTTATATCTTCCTCAAAACAGCCACCATACCTACCTATTATGGCATTTCCATAGCCATTCCGAGATATATTGCCATGCAACTTTCCACCGTTCCGTTCATCATCATTATGACATACATTACTTTTGTCATATTGCCATTGCATGATCATGTAGTTGACATCGTATTTGTGGCAAAGCCACCATGCATTATTTTTCATACATGTCACTCTTGATTCATTGCACCATCCCGGTACACCACCGGAGGCATTTATATAGAGTCATATCTTGTTCTAGTTTCGAGTTGTAATCCTTATGTTGTAATCAATAGGAGTGTGATGATCATCATTATTAGAGCATTGCCCAATCAAAAAAAAGAGAAAGGCCAAAAAAAGAAAGGCCCAAAAAAAAGAAAATAAATAAAAAGGGCAACGTTACTATCCTCTTACCACACTTGTGCTTCAAAGTAGCACCTTGTTCTTCATGTAGTGAGTCTCATATATCGTGCTTCAAAGTAGCACCATGTTTTTCATATAGTGAGTCTCATAAGTTGCCTTTTTATACTAGTGGGAATTTTTCATTATAGAACTTGGCTTGTATATTCCTACGATGGGCTTCCTCAAATGCCCTAGGTCTTCATGAGCAAGCAAGTTGGATGCACACCCACTAGTTTTCTTTTGTTGAGCATTCATAGCTCTAGTGCATCCATTGCATGGCAATCCCAACTCCTCATGTTGACATCAATTGATGGTCATCTCCATAGCCCGTTGATTATCCTCGTCAATGTGAGACTTTTTTTTGTCTTCTCCACACAATCCCCATCATCATATTCTATTCCACCCATAGTGCTATATCCATGGCTCACGCTCATGTATTGCGTGAAGGTTGAAAAAGTTTGAGATTATTTAAGTATGAAACAATTGCTTGGCTTGTCATCGGGGGTATAGAAGTTGGGAACATCTTTGTGTGACGAAAATGAAGCATAGCCTAACTATATGATTTTGTAGGGATAACTTTCTTTGGCCATGTTATTTTGAGAAGACATAATTGCTCTGTTAGTATGCTTGAAGTATTATTATTTTTATGTCAATATGAACTTTTGTCTTGAATCTTTCGGATCTGAATATTCATATAAAAAATAAGAAGAATTACATTGAAATTATGCCAAGTAGCATTCCACATAAAAAATTATTTTTTTTATCATTTACCTACTCGAGGACGAGCAGGAATTAAGCTTGGGGATGCTTGATACGTCTCCAACGTATCAGTAATTTTTTATTGCTCCATGCTATATTATCTACTGTTTTGGGCAATATTGGGCTTTATTATCCACTTTTATATTATTTTTGGGACTAACCTATTAACCGGAGGCCCAGCCCAGATTTGCTGTTTTATGCCTATTTCAATGTTTCGAGGAAAAGGAATATCAGACGGAGTCAAAACGGAACGAAATCAACTGGAGAAGTTATTTTTGGAAGGAAACCCACCTGATGGACTTGGACTCCACGTTAGAAGATACGGGAGGTGCTCACGAGGGTGGGGGGGCGCCCCCTACCTCATGGGGCCCCCGTAGCTCCACCGACGTACTCCCTGCACCCATATATACCCACGTATCTTAAAACTTCCCGAACAGAGATTAGATCGGGAGTTCCGCCGCCGCAAAGCATCCAGAACCACCAAAAATTAATCGGGACCCTGTTCCGGCACCCTGTCGGAGGGGGGAACCATCACCGGTGGCCATCGTCATCATCCCGGCACTATCCATGACGAGGAGGCAGTAGTTCACCCTCGGGGCTGAGGGTATGTACTAGTAGCTATGTGTTTGATCTCTCTCTCTCTCGTGTTCCCTCTATGGCACGATCTTGATGTATCCCGAGCTTTGCTATTGTAGTTGGATCTTATGATGTTTCTCCCCTTCTACTCTCTTGTGATGAATTGAGTTTCCCCTTTGAAGTTATCTTATCGGATTGAGTCTTTTATGAGAACACTTGATGTATGTCTTGCCGTGTTTATCTGTAGTGACAATGGGATATCATGTGCCACTTGATGTATGTTTTGGTGACCAACTTGAGGGTTCCGCCCATGAACCTATGCATAGGGGTTGGCACGCGTTCTTGACTCTCCGGTAGAAACTTTGGGGCACTCTTTGAAGTACTTTGTGTTGGTTGGATGAATCTGAGATTGTGTGATGCATATCGTATAATCATGCCCACAGATACTTGAGGTGACAATGGAGTATCTAGGTGACATTAGGGTTTTGGTTGATTTGTGTCTTAAGGTGTTATTCTAGTACGAACTCTTTTATAGATTGATCCGAAAGAATAACTTTGAGGTGGTTTCGTACCCTACCATAATCTCTACGTTTGTTCTCCGCTATTAGTGGCTTCGGAGTGACTCTTTGTTGCATGTTGAGGGATAGTTATATGATCCAATTATGTTATTATTGTTGAGAGAACTTGCACTAGTGAAAGTATGAACCCTAGGACTTGTTTCCTATCATTGCAATACCGTTTACGCTCACTTTTATCATTAGTTACCTTGCTGTTTTTATATTTTCAGATTACAAAAACCTATATCTACCATCCATATTGCACTTGTATCACCATCTCTTCGCCGAACTAGTGCACCTATACAATTTACCATTGTATTGGGTGTGTTGGTGACACAAGAGACTCTTTGTTATTTGGTTGCAGGTTTGCTTGAGAGAGACCATCTTCATCCTACGCCTCCCACGGATTGATAAACCTTAGGTCATCCACTTGAGGGAAATTTGCTACTGTCCTACAAACCTGTGCACTTGCAGGCCCAACAACGTCTACAAGAAGAAGGTTGTGTAGTGGACATCACCCACCAGTCCGCCCATGTCACATAGCCCAGATGCCCGAGGACTCCCTTAGTAGCCCCTGAACCTAGCTTTAATGACGATGTGTCCGGCGCATAAATTGTCTTCGGCATTGCAAGGCGGGTTCCTCCTCCGAACACTTCAAAGTAGTTGATCAAAAGAACTATATCCGGCTCTCTTCAACATTTACAATCTAGAACCGCAAGGGCATAATACTTAATAAAAACATGGTATGTCTTTACTGACAGCTTTGCTAGTGAGACATTATATTTGGCCACTTCATTATTTCGAATCGTTTTTCAACCTCCTGTTTCGCGTTTCGAGACGCAACCTCCGGTGACACGTCTTGTCAAAGCAGAGATCGTGCCCCCTCATTATGGGATTCTCATCAATGAGGGCTTGGGTAATCCAACCATGCCATCCGCACGACGCCTTGGGAGTAGGCAAATTATAAGGCCGAGGAGGGGGCGCTTGACATTCACTGCCTTTATAAGAGGACAAAGATTCACCTTTTTACCCCACGTCTTCTTCCTCCTCAGCCCATCCGCCCTTGAGCTCTAGCGCCCAAGCTTCAATCCCTTCTGTCCCCCGCAAAACATCCAGCCATGTCCGAAACTGGAGCGCAAGACAAGTGGATGGCTTCCTCCGTTACAGAGGGAAACATCAAGGAACTCCGGGAACCAGGGTATCTAGCGAAGGAAATAGCTCACCAGCTTCCGGCCAAAAAGCAGATCGTCCCCACTCCGGCGCCTAATGAGAGGGTAGTATTCATCCCCCATTTTCTTCGTGGATTATGGTTTCCCCTCCATCCTTTCGCCCGCGGTCTCATGTTTTACTACGGGCTAGATTTCCATGATCTAGCCCCAAATTCCTTCCTCAATATTTCGGCGTTCATCGTCGTGTGTGAGGCATTCCTCCGCATCCCCCCACTTCGGCATATGGCTCAAGGTATTCAATGTGAAGCCGAAAGTTGTCGACGGCCAACATGCGGAGTGCTGCAGCGCTATGGTGAGCAAGCTTCCCAACGTTACCTGGCCCAAGGGCACTTTTGTGGAGACCGTGAAGGGGTGGCAACAGGAGTTGTTCTATATCACGGAACCTCGTGACACCACATGGGCCGCCCCTCCCGAGTTTAAGTCCGGGCCTCCAATGCAACTCACATCCTGGCTCAACAAGGGCCTGGATTGGGCATCGTCCAACGAGGTGATAACGCTGCAGAAGTGCATCAAGAGTGTGATAGACAAGAACACCAGTCTTGCCAGCTTGATCCAGGTGATGCTTTTTGACCGGGTTCTCCCCTGCCAACGCTGGACTCATAATCTGTGGGAGTTCGATCCGGCCGGTCCCCGGACCGTACAGCAGTTCTTCGGCACAAAGCACGAAGACATATGGAAGCTGCTTTTCAAGGCCCAGAACTCATGGCCGAAAACGACCGAAGACCTCGGCCTCGGCCGCACTCATCCGGCCACTCCCATAAGTTTTCTAATAGCCTTAATTTGTAGACCCGAGGAGTATACTAAACTTTTCGTTCTCCTCAAAGGGCTGGACGAAGAAGGCAGAGCGGATCCACTGCCCGGCTCCGCTACCCGAAGACCCGACCATTCCTCTGCTAACGAGGATGCTGGTTGCGGCGCCATATCAGGCGCCAGAAAAGAAGACCAAGAAGAATGGCAAGGAGGCCAAAGGTGGCCTCGGCCATAAAGGCACTTTGGACGTAGTGTCCAAAGATACCGAAACTCTCTCCTTTCATGACGACGATGAAGAGAAGGAGGAAGAGAGAAATTCTCCCCTTAAGAGGGGAAAGAAGAAAAGGGGGGCTTCCGAGGATCTAGAGGTGGAGGCGTCCAAGGAAGGGAGAATCTCACTTACAGATGGTTCCGTATCGGACGCCGACGACATTCCCGAGTGGCGCCCCAGGCCAAAGCCCCTGGCCGGATCATAAGTATATATTCAATGGTACTGTATATATATATCTGGCTTTTTCCTTGTGGTTTTAACATGTTGAATTGCGTACTGCAGTCCGGCTCGTGACCTCCCCCAGCGATCCACATCTTCTGGGAATTCACTAGGTCCGAACATGATGGAGAGCGAGACACCTCCACCAGCCTCCCACCATTGCTACGGACAACACCGAAGTGTTGTCCCGAAGGACCCTTCCGGGTCAGGGAGAGGTCCGGGAAGCCGTCAAGACAGCACCAGAGGGTGATACCTCTGCTGCCGAGAACATGGGGGAACCGACCCCCATGGAGACTGGCCATGTCCAATTTGCCCCCCAACCAAATGTCATCCGGGAGACCCACACGGCTCCGGAATCAGATGAGCAGCCTCCTTCGAAAGAAGGGGGCGCGCCAACTCCACCGGCGACCTCTGTCAATCCGGAGGCGCCGGACACTCTGGTGGGAGCGCTTCAGAGCGCCACCATTGTGGAGGAACATCGTACCCTTATGGGTACGATGGTTGAAAAGGTTCGGTCCGCTAAAAGCGGATTGAACGAGGCCAATACTACCTTCTGAGAGGCTTTGAGGTATGTGATGTAGTACTTTTTAGCTATATAAGAGGAATGCGTGTGTATAGATAGTAGCCCCTGAGACTGTGTTCAGTGTTCGCAAAGAAAGGCCGAACAGAGGATCGAATAGCTCTCGTAGGAGATTAACATACATATCTATTTGAACAAACAGGCTGCAATGCAGGCGTCAGCTTCCCATGCCGCCAAAGTGTCCGAACTGAAGCGGAAATTAGAGGAAAAGCAAGGTATGTGATACCGAAACTCATCTGAAATGATATCAGCTCTGATTTGTTATCTAAATGAGTTTTATGATTATGCTCATAGATGACACGTCTGAGGTCGAGACCCTCAAGAGTGCGCTGGCCGAAGCCAAGAAGGAGGCGGAGGAGGAACGAGCCGCCTGCCTAAAACATGAATCAAGGGTGGAGGAAGTCCAACAAGAGCTCAAGGATGCCATGAGCAAATGTGAATCCTTGGAGCGCAAGATTTCGTATCAAGATTCTGAACTTGCTAAGGCCCTTCAAAGCACGGAGGAAGCCCAAGTTGAAGCCCAAGGCGCCCGCCGGGAGATCCACGAGGCCAAGCAGATCACGATGGGTAAGGCCTTTACTATGCAGAGCAAATTTGTAAGGAGAAGGTACATCTTACTGACCCGCATTTGGAGTTCTCCAGGAGCGTTTGTGGATCTACCCTGGAGTATTGTTGTTGCTGCGGAATTCTTCCGAGCCAAAGAGGGGAGCTCGACGGAGAAGCTGTTCTGGTCGCAGTACCTTGCGCCAGAGCATCCAAGTGCCTTCGGTGATCGGTGAAGCGGTGACCGAATCGCATAGGGTGGCCGAATTGGCCATGAAGGATGTTATAGTCCGTCTTTGGCCAGCCGAACCCATACCTAGCAGCTATTTCGGGCTCGCGAAGTGGCTAGTCAATGCCTGCCCCCGGCTTGATGCCATAAAGCGGTCGGTCTGCCTCGAAGTTGCACGGATGGCCTTCACCCGTGTCAAGGTACAGTGGGCGAAGATGAATGCCGTCAAGCATGCAACTTAGGGACCGCCCGCAGGCAAGGAGCACCGCACGCTGGAGCGGTATTTTGATGACGTCCTGGAAGGATCCCGTATTTTAGAGGGAGAGTGTTCGAAGGACATTATTTTTGAATGAATGTATATGTGCTGCCCGAACTTTGTTTTACTAAACCAGGCTTATGTATAATATGTTGCTTGTTTTACCTCAAATTCTTTTCCTCCTGTGCGGCCGTTTACCGTATCTGAGAGTTGGCCAGTCGTCGGCTTCAGCCCCCACATAGGTATTACGGGGGTGTTCGGAATAGCACCTGAGCACACTTGACCCAACGACTTGGTTCTTGAAGGAGGTGTGAGTGCAGCGAACCAGGCAATCGGACTATGTGGCTTTATCACTCTCACTTAGCCATAGGAGTTTGACAATGGGGTTGTAGGCGCAGCCCCTGGTATTATTCGATTATCCGAACTTGGGTGCTGTAGACACCTGACCGGGTGAAAACTGGTCCTTCGCGTAATGTGGAAAAAATAGCAAAAGATTTATAATTAGTCACCGGATAGCCGACCAGCTCTCGCCGCACCATGACAGTCAGTTTTTGGCTTTCTCTACCGAGGTGTTTATCCGGATGAACCAGAAACACAATCGCAGTAGTTCTTCCTTTACTACCTTAGCTGAACGAGCGGAACATAAGGCAGTAACCACAAGAGCCGGGCAACCCAACTATTGACCAAAGACATGATTCGGAGCCGATGCATATAATGCTATATTCGTGACGCCAAATATACTGTAAAAGTGGTCAGACTTATTTTATGTATGTGGCTGAATGGAGCCCCTGGCGATTTAGGTCGTACCGAGATGTACATGAAAATTGGACAAAAAGAGGGAAGACAGATTAGGAAATAAGCTAGTACCGAATAGGTTGGGCGAAAAACTGTTTCCATTATAGTCTGATTGATACGTCTAAATGTATTTGTACAAATAATGCGATAAGCGTCAAGGATATTTTACATGCCAAGCACAAGGGAAAGCTGTGTACGGGTCCTAAAAAAAGGAAGAGGTGATCTTTAAAAATCCTTTGGATACTCACTTCATGTCTACGCTGCTTTTCTCCTTGGTGTATTATCCTTCGAAAGGATCAATTATCAATTTTTCATGAGGGGCCTGGAAAGTGGGCTCTTGGTACCGTCGAAAGGTGATGTGGGTTTTAAGGAACCTGAAAAAATAAAAATAAGAAGGAAAAAAAAGGATATGCGTGTCCAGATAGGGTCGAGCCGTATTGTGGGCTTTATCTTTAATATGCCTCCGTCTTTTCCCATGGTATCTTTAGTGCATAGTTATGTACGCGTGGTACATATGCTGCAATGCGGTTGGGGCTGAGACGGAGGCCGAATTGTTAATCGAGCTCCTGACGAGCTAGATTGTCGCTCTGCGGGGTAGTCCGGATTCGTTTGACAGTGTCCGGGGGTTTGACTGCCGATGTGGTATTTGGCTTGATAAGGCCGCCCTGTACCTCCGTTGCAAGGGCCGCGGTATGCTCTTCAGTGCGGAGGGAGCGCTCCATGTTTCCATTAACTGTTATGACACCGCGTGGTCCGGGCATCTTGAGTTTGAGATAGGCATAGTGCGGGATCGCATTAAAGCGAGCGAACGCGGTTCGTCCAAGCAGTGCATGACAGCCACTGCAAAAAGGGACGATGTCGAAGATCAAGTCTTCGCTTCGAAAGTTGTCTGGCGAGCCGAAGACGACTTCCAGTGATTGAGCTCGTGCAGCAGGCCTCTACACCAGGTATTATTCCTTTAAAGGTATTTTTGGTGGGCTTGATTCTTGGCGGATCATTACCCATTTTGCGGACTGTGTCCTGATTGAGCAGGTTGAGGCTGCTGCCGCTGTCCATGAGGACTCGTGTGAGGTGGAATCCATCAATAATTGGGTCGAGGCCTAGTGCGGCCGAACCTCCGTGATGGATACTGGTCGGATGGTCTCTGCAATCGAAAGTGATCGGACAGGCTGACCGTGGGTTGAATTTTGGGGTGACTGGCTCTATCGCATAGACGTCCCTTAACGCGCGCTTGCGCTCCTGCTTGGGGATGTGAGTAACGTATATCATATTCACCATTTTGACCTTAGGGGGAAATTTCTTCTGTCCCCCTGTGTTCTGTGGGCGAGGCTCCTCATCGTCAGGGTGACCCTTTCTCCTTATGTTCGATATTTAACTTACCGGCCTATTTAAAGACCCAACAACTTCTCTTGGTATGGTTGGCAGGCTTGTCGGGGGTGCGGTGAATCTGGCAAGGTCGATCAAGTATTCGGTCCAAGCTTGATGAACCGTCTTTGTTTCTTTTGAATGGATTCTTCCGCTGACCGGATTTGGAGCCACTGAATCTGGCATTGACCGCCGTGTCTTCGGTATTGTCATTATTGCTGTGACGCTTGTGTTTGTTGCGTCGGGGCCTGCCGTTCCCGTTTCTGGCTTCAGAAGTGCCGGGGTTGCTGGTACTATTGTCGCTACGGGCTTGCCAGCTATCTTCGCCCGCGCAAAAGCGGGTCATGAGTGCTGTAAGGGCTGCCATAGACTTTGGCTTCTCTTGGACGAGGTGTCGGGCGAGCCATTCATCGCGGATGCTGTGTTTGAAGGCCGCTAGGGCTTCGGCGTCCGGGCCGTCGACAATCTTGTTCTTTTTAATTAGGAACCTGGACCAGAATTTCATGGCCGATTCCCCCGGGCTGCTGGACTATGTGACTGAGGTCATCGGCGTCCGTAGGCCGGATATAAGTGCCTTGGAATTTATCTCTAAAGGAATCTTCCAAGTCTTCCCAATTTCCAATAGAGTTCTCTGGGATGCTATTTGACCAGTGCCGAGCTAGTCCCTTAAGTTTTAGGGGAAGGTATTTGATGGCATATAGATCGTCACCGTGTGCCATGTGAATGTGGAGAAGAAAATCTTCAATCCATACCACGAGATCTGTTGTCCCATCGTATGATTCGATGTTCACGGGTTTAAATCCTTATGGGAACTGGTGCTCCATTACCTCATCGGTGAAGCATAGGGGGTGTGTGGCGCCTCTATATCGGGCCATGTCATGGCGCAGTTCGGATGAAGTCCGTATGCAGTTTTCGGCCCGGGGTGTAGCTATGCTTGTCGCGCCAGGCCTGATAGCCGTCTTCTCATGTTGGGGCATGCCCTCGTGATCCGTAGATTGATCTGGTCCGTCCGGCTCTATTTTCCAGGTCCTGTTGAAGGTCCTAGGTGTATCCTGGAGCTACTGTTTCTCGGCCTCTACGGCGAGGTGGTGCGGGCTGGTGTTCGTCTTGAGTTGCCGCTCTGTCCCGGCTATGTGGTGGTCGGTCAGGTCTGTCAGCATCACACGTTGGTGTTATGGGCTCCAGGGACTCATCGTCGAATTGGGGTAACAGCTTGCGCTTCGGGTAACTCATAGTTGGGCGTTCGAGGCCGTATTCCTCGGCTGCCAGGACGTTAGTCACTACTGGAATCAGGCACTTTGCCATCTGCCATGGCAGATGGCAAAGGCAAGGACGGCTGTTTTCAAAGGGCTTTGCCATCTGTGAGCAGATGGCAAAGGGCCGGCTGAATAAACTCTGGAAAAGGCTTCTTTGCCGTCGTCTAGCAGATGGCAAACAGCATGTAGCCTTTGCCATCAGCTAGCCGATGGAGTCACGTTAGGAGGCTAATGGCGTGCTTTGCCATCCGCCAGCAGATGGCAAAGGCTGCTGGCTCTTTGCCATCTGCCAGCTGATGGCAATGGGTGCAGGCTCTTTGCCATCTGCCAGCAGATGGCAAAGGCTACAGGCTCTTTGCCATCCGCCAGTTGATGGCAAAGGTTGCAGGCTCTTTGCCATCCGCCAGCTGATTGCAAAGAATGCAGGATCTTTGCCATCTGTTGGCGGATGGCAAAGAGAACAAATAGGACAGACGAGCGCTTCACAGGTTGCTACCACGTGGCCTCTTTGCCATCTGCCAGCGGATGGCAAAGCTCTTTGCCATCGGCCAGCAGATGGCAAAGTGCCTATATTGCCTCATTTAATTTTGTTTTTTCTTATATCAATTCATTTTCACAAAAATCATATATATATATATATATATATATATATATATATATATATATATATATATATATATATATATATATATATATATATATATATGACCAATATAGCATATTCAACACATATTACCAATAGTCATGAATGCAAATATATCCAACAAATGTTACCAATAGTAGCAAGTTTCATCCATACATATACATAGTTTCATCAATATTACACAGTTTCATCATAGGTAGCAAGTTTCACAAAGTCAAAACAAAAACTAAAGACAAGCACTCCACCAACCCAAGCTTCCGTGATCTGAAGCAAATCTACAAAATGGGAAAGAAGAAAGTTAGAAGAAGAAGACTAGAAGAAGAAGATTATTCTGATGCAACTAAAATGTGAAGATTATTATGATGCAACTTGTATCTGTAAAATAGGTCATTTTGGAGCTAAGTAAGGTTATTATGTCATTTTTGAGCTAGCTAAGCATACTAAGTCATTTTGGTGTAAAAAATGCTAAGTAAGGTCATTTTGGAACTAATAAGTTTATTATGTCATTTTTGAGCTAGCTAAGCATATGAAGTCATTTCGGAACTAAAATATGTCATTTCGTAAGCATATTATGTCATTCTAGAGCTAGCTAAGCATATTAAGTCATTTGGAGGAAAAAATGCTAAGTATAGGTCATTTTAGAGCTATCCTAGGTTAAATAGGTCAATTTTAAGCTAGCTAAGCATATTAAGTCATTTTGGAGGAAAAGTGCTAAGTATAGGTCATTTTAAAGCTATTCTAGGTTAAATAGGTCTGTCCACTGTACAATGTGATTTTTTCCAGTAGGGGTATAAGCGAGAACTCATAGACATCTTACCTTGGGCAAGAAGTTCTCAAGCGAGGAAACGACAGTGACCAAGGCTGGATCAAGCCCAATCTCCTCCTTTGCCTCCCTTAATGATGTTGCTGCATCATCAGCATCACCCTCCTCTGCCTTTCCTCCGGGCAATGCAACCTCCCCTGCAAATCTCAAGTGGAGAAAACAAAGTCAGATAGGGTTTATCCAGCTCGTGTCTAGGTTGGTATCTATTTGTGAACCTGATTATTCAAATATAAAAGCTAAGGCAAGCCAAACCAGCACTAAACAGAAAAAGCTAGGTTAAAAATCCTCTTAAAATTAGGGAGTGTCTATTTAGTACTTGATTGTTTTCCAATTCGGTAACATTCACATTTCCTGAAAAATAAACGGAGGACACTTGTATGTCCAAAAAACCCCACCCCGGCGACCGTATGCTTTTTATTTCTAAAAAATGGGTCAGGCTAGACTGTCACCCGGTTTCAACTAAACCTGAACCACAAATACCCTGGACCATGGCGAACAACTGCCCATCAGCTTGCGACCCACCAAACAGCCAAACATTGAGGGAAATCCCAGGAAGATCACCAGGTCAGAAACACTTCTACTTACTATATAGTAATAAAATATGGGGAAATATTAGTATATTAAATTAGAAACAAACATGATACTCTGGAAATTACAGAAACTTTGAAGTCTAGAATGAAGAAATACAGTGGCAAAAAATCATAGAATCTACACTATAATCCTTAGGTAGCTGAAAATTACACTGCAGACTCAATATTAGTGAAAGCATGCAGAAAAATTCAAAAGAATGTGTGCACCTAATAGCATAAAAACATTTAGAGCCTACACACTGTGTTGACAAAGTAAATGACACTGAAAATTATCAAGAATTATAGTGCAAAAGAGTCCAAGAACACCTACAAATTACAGTCCAAGAGTTACACTAGCAGAACTTGCCAACTTACACTGCAACTGCCTAGCAATGACTTTGTAATGTAGCCCTTTCTTCATTAAAATTAAAATACCTCGCTATAAACATAAGAAGGCAATAGATGATATACGCCTGTCCTGCTTTGTATGCAATCGGTGTTGAGCACAATCCAACTTGCAAACCTCAGAAAAGATTCACCTTTTTCTGAATGTATATCACGGTTATGTCGTACATATGTAGTTTTATATCAAGAAACAGCAGGAAGAGAATTTTTTCAATTTTGGTTGAATTCCAATTGCAACTTCGACTGCAAGTCTGAACATTATTTTTTGAAACAGCAAGCAGATTTTTAACACTATAAATCTTGCTTTCAGTTCATCAACTTCTGTCGATCACATACAAAAGATGTTTCTCTGAAAGATTTTCAGAGGCCTATATCCCATCCTACCAGTTTCTGATGGGAATTCAACCTAACTGCACAATTTGACATGGGGACCTGCAAGTCCATGTGTAGATGTGAACCCTAGCATCACGAAGCCATGTGCATGTTCTCGCTCGTAAAGCAGAGAAAGGATTACATCATCATTGTAGAATGTCCTTAGTGGATTGCTCACCAATACATATATATACAGGTTCAGTATAATGCTCAAAACTTGTAACAAATGGAGGCCAAGTTTG
Organism: Aegilops longissima; assembly: GCA_021605205.1. Taxonomy (NCBI): domain Eukaryota; kingdom Viridiplantae; phylum Streptophyta; class Magnoliopsida; order Poales; family Poaceae; genus Aegilops; species Aegilops longissima. The sequence continues at coordinate 552,760,317 of CM038682.1, forward strand.
AAACCTCGTATGGATGAAAACATGTAAAGAGGTGTTCAGCGAAGACATGTAAAGATTTTCATGACAACATACTACCAACATCAGGCCGATCTGTGTCTCCCGAGTTGATTTAGAGAGAAAATCAAATAATGATAATTCAATTAAATGATGAACAAAGCACAAGAACAAAAGATGGGTGAGTCTAGTCTATCATTAGCATGAGCATTCTCTACATCTCAGTGAGAATAGATGAAGAAACAGAGTTCATCTTGTACTAAAAACTTGTAAATCATGACATAGTGTTGTACATCTGCACCTTTTACGTGTGGAGGGGCGGGCGCGGGGGCCTGGCTTAGGGGATGGCGCGGTGGCGGGGAGGGTCCGGCACCGCGGCCTGGCTCGGTGGAGGGACGGGCGCAGGGGCGAGATGTGGTGGCGGGGACGGCCGCGGTGGCCGGAAGGGCCACGGGGAGGGACGGCGCCGCTGCCTGCAACGTAAGGAGGGGCGGTCACAGGGCGGGTTGCAGTGGCGGGGAGGGTCGGGAGGGCTGCAGGGATGGGAGGGGCGGGGGCGGGCGGGTGCTGGGTGGTGGCGGGAGGCGGCGTGGCGGTGTCTTGGTAGTGGCCAGGAGGGCCGTGGGAGGGGCGGGCGAGGGGCGGGCTGCGGTGGCGGGAAGGGTCGGGGTAGGGCTGCGGTGGCCGTGAGGGGCGGGCCGGCGGCGCGGTGCTGGGCGGTGGCGGGGAGGGGCGGCTGAGGGAGTCCTGGATTAGGGGGTATCCGGACAGCCGGATTGTGTACAACGTCCGGACTATGGAAGCGTGAAGATACAAGACTCAAGACTTCGGCCTGTGTCCGGATGGGACTTTGCTTGGCGTGGAAGGCAAGCTTGGCGATCCGGATATTATATTTCCTTCCTTGTAACCGACTCCATGTAAACCCTAGCCCTCTCCGGTGTCTATATAAACCGGAGAGGTTGGTCCTTAGAAGGCCGATCACAATTACAATCATACCATCATAGGCTAGCTCTTAGGGTTTAGCCTCTACGATCTCGTGGTAGATCTACTCTTGTACTACCCATATCATCAATATTAATCAAGCAGGAAGTAGGGTTTTACCTCCATCGAGAGGGCCCGAACCTGGGTAAACATCTGTGTCCCTTGCTTCCTGTTACCATCAGCCTTGACGCACAGATCGGGACCCCCTATCCGAGATCCGCCGGTTTTGTCACCGACATTGGTGCTTTCACTGAGAGTTCCTCTGTGTTGTCGCTGTCAGGCTCGATGGCTCCTTCGATCATCATCAACGACGCTGTCCAGGGCGAGACTTTCATCCTCGGACAGATCTTCGTGTTCGGCGGCTTCGCACTGCGGGCCAACTCGCATGGCCATCTGGAGCAGATCGACAGCCACGCCCCTGGCCACCAGGTCAGGTTTGGAAACCTGAACTACACGGCGGACGTCCGCGGAGACTTGATCTTCGATGGACTTGGACCTATGCCAGGAGCACCGAACAGTCGCGACGAGCACGGCTTAGACCTGCCATCGGACGAAGCTCGGGGTATAGCACCCGTAGTATCTCCGGACTTAAATCCGGAGCAGGCTGCGCTGCCCAAGGACGGGGGGATGAACCCCGCCCCGTCGGTCGCGCACTCATCGGCGGTAGAGCTGAACACGGGCCTTACCCCTGTGGTGGCCTGTGAATCTGGACCCCCGAATTCATATCCGGACATTGGTTCCGGTCCGCACACTCCCGATCTAGTCGAGCCAGGTTGGGCTCCGGTAATGGAGTTCACCGCTGGGGATATCTTCCAGCACTCGCCCTTCGGCGACATGCTGAACTCATTAATGTCTCTCTCTTTGTCAGGAGGCTCTTGGCCGAGCTATGTCAGACTCGAGTGGGAAGTAGGCGATGAAGGGATTCTTTACCCACCCACCACCCACTTCATTGCCACGGTCGATGATTTAACCGACGTGGTTGACTTTGACTCCGAAGACATCGATGGTATGGATGATGATGCAGGAGAATCACAGGAGCCACCGCTCATTGGGCGGTGGATAGCCGCCTATCCCCATGACATACACACGGTGGACACTTCGAAGGGAAACAATGGCGATGAGGCAGCGGAGGATAATCCCCTAGGGGGAAAAGAAAAGTATGGGCGTCATTGGCGCTGCTCCGAGCCCCGCCACAGGAATAACGGCCCAGAAGTCTAAAACAATCCAGATGGCGCCGAAGATGAATATAACCCTAGTCAGCGTGCCTTTCATAAGGTCGGACTGGCCACTGTGAGATACCTGGAGAGGGACAACTATACGCCCCCCTCCGAGGACGAGGCAAGCCTCGGCAATGACGAATTCGGCGTGCCTGAAGATCTAGTGGAACAAGTTCGCTTCGAGCGACGGCTCATGGCCACGGCAAAAAGCCTGCAAAGGAAGCAATAGCAGCTTATGGCTGACCAAGATTCGCTTGTGGACTGATGGGACCAAGGTCCTGGCCACTGAAAGATACGGACCCGACCGCCCCGATAAAGGGCACACAGGGCACAACCGGCCACCCCAACCTAAGAAGGAAAACTCAAGGCACATGCCCCGACGTCAACACACCACTACGGTCCAAAGCAAGACGAAGGACAAAATAAGAAGCATCTTCAAGCCTCGGTGCAATTGTCATAAGCACCGAAACAGAAAAGCTGGTGCTAATTCCAGCAACTCCCAATCCGGTCAACGGACAAAGAACAGCTCAGACCTATCCGGCCCGAGCAACACACTTGATCAACCATGTGAAATCCATGGTACTCCTAGAAGGACGGAAAAGCATACCAATAGAGAATGCCGGATCCTCAAAACAAAGCGGCTGGTCGCGCGCCGGAAACAATGAAGGCAGGCATCTGGTCAAGAGCCCCCCCATAGTATAAAAGTATGACCGATCGCCCCCAACCGCATTAACCACAACAACTCAATTGCAGTACCTCCGGACATAGCAAACCGGGGGGCCCATAACACATAAAACCCCCGCAGGTGTGAAACCACAAACAACATCTCCTAAAAGATGCTAGGGGCAAAGGCCAAGTTTCTCTGGCCCATCATTCTAAATGGTCGTCTTCGGATCACCAAAAAATACTTCGCCAAAGAATAAATATTCGGCACCTTCCTACCATGCGGTAATTCACCGTATGCTAATGGAACGAACCACGTTGACTAGGTTCCACATGGTCAATCACTCAGGCCAACAACATGTGAAACAATCACACGGCCGAACCCCACCCTCAGGGCGGAAATCATACAGCTGCCTGGGTAGCGAGTCGCGCATGCCTATCAAAATTTTGATATGACATCCAACCATCCGGACACCAATTGAGGAGTCCGCACTACCCAACGGTACAATGGCTAGGTTTACCAGGGTCCGATCAGGAGCCCTCGGACCAACCACAAGAGGGCGCTCGGCTACCCCCGAGTATTTGCCTTACAAACTAACTTTGACGCAAAACAGGATTGGTGACGTGGAATCGGCCGGGACACGCAAGGAGCCCCCCCCCCTAAAAGAAGGAAGTCCGGATTCACTCTTGATCCACTGACAACTCCCTCCAGTTCGGCCATCACAAGTTCCGCCCAAAAACACCTCTTTTTAATCATACATCGTACTCATATGCATAGACATATCATTTTGCTACAATGCGTAGACTTAAATAACACTTACTGGCTGTCGCTTTTCATCGACACCTCGTGTTACGCCCGATTATGCCAGGGTCTTCATAATACGGCAATAAAGTCCGACCACCTTATCGGTCGTCTGGCACCCCGAACTTATAGCACTATATGCATCAGCTCCGAATCATGTCTTGGGTCATTGGTTGGGTTTGCCCGGCTCCCTTGTTTTGGTACCTTACGTTCCGCTATATCGGCTAAGGTAGCGCAGGGAGAACTACTACGATTGTGTCCCGGATCTTCCGGACGAGCACCTCAGTAGGGAAAGCCGAAAACCGACTGTCATGATACAGCGAGAGCTGGTCAGCTGTTCGAGAGGTTGTAAAATCCGTAAAGATTTATTCCGCACAACGCCATTATAAATGCAGAGTGCGAAGGATCGATCTTCGATCAGGCGTAATAGAGCCCCTAGTTCGACTTTCGAACACTAGGCTGCGCCGACCATACTCGAATTCCTATGGCTAAGTGAGAGTAATAAAGCCTTATAGTCCGATTGCCTGGTTCGTGGTGAGAAACGCCTCTGCAAAGGGACCCAACTATGGGATAAAGAGTGTTTAGATATATTCTGAACACCCCCGTATTCTTTTTACGTGGGGGCAGAAGCCAACGACCGGCCAACTCTCAGGATTTACATACATTAAACTGCCGCACAGGAAGAACATATGTTCAAACAATACAGGCAATATATAAACGCCATAATCCCATATTACAAAAAAAGTGGCACGAATGCCCTCAGGGAAATATAATGTCTTTGGTACACTTATCCGCCGCAAGGCGGGCTCCCTTCAGTACACCTTCATAGTACAGTTCGGGCTTGCGATGCTCCTTACCCTCTGGCGGCCCCTCACTCATCAGCTTCTCCGCGTCAAGCTTCCCCCAATGCACTTTTGCACGGGCGAATGCCATACATGCACCCTCTATGCAGACTGATCGCTTAATAGCAACAAGCCGACGACAAGCGCCCACAATCCTCTTCACGAGCCCGAAGTAACTGCTCGGAATTGGCTCCACCAGCCACAACCGAATAATCAAGTCCTTCATGGCTAGTTCGGCCGCCTGGTGCAGTTCGACCAGCTGCCTCAGCTGATCGATAAAGGGCACCGGATAGTTCGGTGCCAAATACTGCAACCAGAAATCCCTCTCCGCAGACTTCTTTTCCTCGGTTCGGTAGAATTGGGCGGCATCTGATATGCTGCGAGGAAGATCCGCAAACGCCCCTGGGAAAATAAGAATTCAGCTTGCCGCTTAGAATTCTTCTCATTATCATGAATAAATGGCTAAGAATACAGAAGTCCTTACCAGCCGCAACTTTCCGGACATCCTGAATGTCCCGTACAACACCTCGGGCTTCTTCCCGAGCATCTTCCGCGGCTTGGAGCGCTTGGGCGAGTTCGGATTCTTTCCCTATTAGACTCTGTTCTAGGCCCTCGCTTTTCTTCACAGCCTCATGGAGCTCCCGCTCAGCCGCGACAACCCTGGCCTCATGTTTTTCACGAAGTGCCTGTTCGGCGACAACCTTCTCGTTGGCATCATCCACAGCCTTTTTCAGTGCCTCATATTGGGCACTCGCTCCTAGGGCACAAATACTTTTCAATAAGCACAATTACTTATTTGTGCCTAATGCAAGGCAATGTTTTATCATACCTTTCTTATCTTCTAATTGCTTCCTCACGCGGCCAAGTTCTTCCTCAGCCCGTTCCAGGCTCCGCTTCAGTTCGGACACTTCCGCATTATGAGTGGCCGTCTTCTCCGCAGACGCTTGTGTTCAAACAAAGAGGTACACGTCATTAACGTAAGTTCCCACGACAAAAGAGGATTTGATCCCCTGCCCGGCTCCCTCTCCTTCGCTAGACAGTGTATCAGGGGCTACTACTCATACTATGACGATTCCTCAAAGGTTTCTCAGGAAACATACCTCAAAGGCCTTTATAAGCCAAGGCAGGACTCGTTCAGCCTGCTCTCGGCGGACTGAATCTTTTCAACCACCACACCCATAAGGGTCCGATGTTCATCGATGACAGACGCATTCTTTAATGCTGTCGATAGATCGCCTGGCAGCTCTGCCTGAACAGAGGTTGCCGGCAGAGTAGGCATGCCTCCCACCGTTGAAGGTGGCTGCTCGCCCGATCCGGGAGCCTTAGAGGTCTCCCAGACCTTGTCCGACTGTGGGCCGAACCCAAGATCGCCCCCGCTGACGGCACACTCCGGGGCCATCGCCCCCGTGTGTCCGCCTCCAGTGATATGCCCCCCTGGTCCGAGCCCCGTTGAGACGACACCTCGGTGTCGTGCCGGGACTTTGGGGAAGGGGCCTCTGGAGGCGTCTCGCTCGCCAAGGTGTCCGAGCTCAGCAAATCCTCGGATGAGGACTGGCCGGCGCGGGACCTCGCCGGACTGTGCAAAATATAGCAACAGTTAAAACTACTATACCCAAAAACAACCCCGGACGCGTATGCGTGTTCGGATTTTGTACACTTACGACTTCTCCAGGGGCTGGGCCATGGGATCCCACTCCGGGCTGCTATCAGCAGCCGTGGTGGATGCCTCTGGGAGGGAACCTTTTCTCCTCTTGGGCGATTCGGCCTCTAGGGATGAGGAAGCCACACGCTTCTTCCCACCTTCAGAGTGAGGCTGGTCCTTCTCTGCTTCTCCCTCTTCGTCTTCCGAAGAAGGAGCGTCGCTTGAGTTTTCGGAATTTGCGTCCGAAGCCTCGCGGTGACGGAGGCCACTCCGGGTCTTCTTGACCTTCTTGGAGCCCTCCTTCTTTGGCGCCTCGTAAGGCGCGGGGACCAGCATCTCTGTTAGAAGAGGTCCGGCCGGTTCCTCCGGCAACGGGGCCGGACAATTAGTCGCTCCACTTTCTTTATCCATCCCTGAGGTCACGATGAAACGCGATTAGGATGTCTCCCTCATGACATGCCAGATGAAGCATGAATAGACAGAGCTTGGTTGTGACTTACCGAGCTTGGAGAATGGGATGACTGATACCCACGGTCCTCGGTGCGGCCTGGCCACGATTTGCCGGACTTAAAGAGCACCTTCCAGATATCCTTGTGGGAGGAATCATAAAGCTCCCGAAGGGTTTGGTGCTCGGCTGGGTTGAACTCCCACAGAGTACATGTTCAGCGCTGACAGGGGAGAACCAGGCGAACCAGCATCACCTGGACCACATCCACAAGTTTGACATCCCTATCGACCACACCCTGAAGGCGCGTCTGGAGCAGTGACAGCTCATCGGACGAGCACCAGTTCGGGCCCTTCTTGGGCCAGGACGTGAGCCATAGCGGAGCTTCGGATCTGAACTCTGGAGCCGCCGCCCACTTTTTGCCGCGTGGTTCGGTGATATAGAACCACTGCTGCTGCCACTCCTTGACGGAGACATTGAAAGCGCCCTTCGGCCAAACGACCTTGGGCATCTTGCTCACCATGGCGCCACCGCACTCAGTGTGTTCGCCGCTCACCACCTTAGGCTTTACATTAAAAATCTTCAGCCACAAGCCGAAGTGGGGTGAGATCCGAAGAAAAGCCTCGCACACGACAATGAACGTCGAGATATTGAGGAAGGAGTTGGGGGAAAGATCATGAAAATCGATCCCGTAGTAATACATGATTCTGTGAACAAATGGGTGCAGGGGAAACCCGAGCCCGCGGACAAAATGGGGAAGGAACACGACTCTCTCGTGAGGTTCCGGAGTGGGGACGACCTGTCCCGCCGGGGGGAGACGGTGGCCGATCTTCTGAGCCAGATACCCAGCGTCCCGGAGCTTCTTAATATCCTTGTCCCGGACAGTAGAGGCCATCCATCTGCCTCCTGCTACGGATCCGGACATCTTTGGAAAGCCTCTCTTTGATGGAAAGGAAGAGTGCTTGGGCGTTAGGGCACGAAAATAGGGGAATGAGCGAACGGAAGGAGAAAGGCGTGGGTAAAAAGAAGGAGGTCTTATCTCTTTATAGGGGCGGTAAGTGCTTTTTGCTCCTCCCCACTTGCCTGGTTGAGCCCGTTTGCCTCCCGCTCGCCGCGATTAGCGGTGCGGTTGGATTACTCATGCCCGTATTGATGAGAATCCCGTGATAAGGGGGCACGATCTCTGCTTTGACAAGACGTGTCAAGGAAACCGCCTTGCAATATGCGCTGTGACTGGTTGTGGGAAGACGGTTCGAATAATGACTCGACCGTAATGACACGTCGCATTGCTTGAAAAGTTGTCAGCAGATTGCATTTGAGAAACATCATTCTCTCTACGGTGGCATACGAAGATCATCTTGTGGATCCGAACACGGTTTGAGTGTTCGATAATTACCTTGGAGTATTCGGGGGAGGAACCCGCCCTGCAATGCCGAAGACAAGACTGCACGCCGGACTCATCGTCATTGAAGCCTGGTTCAGGGGCTACTGAGGGAGTCCGGGATTAGGGGGTATCTGGACAGCCGGACTGTGTACAACCTCCGGACTATGGAAGCGTGAAGATACAAGACTCAAGACTTCAGCCCGTGTCCGGATGGGACTTTCCTCGGCGTGGAAGGCAAGCTTGGCGATCCGGATATTATATTTCCTTCCTTGTAACCGACTCCATGTAAACCCTAGCCCTCTCCGATGTCTACATAAACCGGAGAGGTTGGTCCTTAGAAGGCCGATCATAATTACAATCATACCATCATAGGCTAGCTCTTAGGGTTTAGCCTCTACAATCTCGTGGTAGATCTACTCTTGTACTACCCATATCATCAATATTAATCAAGCAGGAAGTAGGGTTTTACCTCCATCGAGAGGGCCCAAACCTGGGTAAACATCTGCGTCCCTTGCTTCGTGTTACCATCAGCCTTGACGCACAGATCGGGACCCCCTACCCGAGATCCGCCGGTTTTGACACCGACAGCGGCGTCGGGAACGCGGGGCTGGGGCGCGGTGCGGTGGTGGCTGGGAGAGGTGGGGAGAGAGAGAGAGAGAGGGGTGGGGCCAGGCTTGGGGAGAGAGAGAGGGGGGTGGGGTCGGGCTGGGAGAGAGAGGGGGGTGGGGCCGGGCTAGGACAGAGGGGAGGAGATTTTTTTGTGAAGAAGAGAGGGGAGGAGATAGTCCCACTTCTTTGCCATCAGCCAACGGATGGCAAAGGCCCACATCTTTGCCATCAGCCAGCGGATGGCAAAGCCCCACCTCTTTGCCATCAGCCAGCTGATGCCAAAGAATCTTTGCCGTCAGCTGGAAGATGGCAAAGAGGTGGGGCTAGTAGGCCGTCACAGCTCCGTCATCCACTGGGCCCCACCCACTTCTTTGCCATCTGCCAGCAGACGGAAAAGATTCTTTGCCATCTACTGGCAGACGGCAAAGAGGTGGGTTGATTGGCCGTCACAGCACTGGACCCCACCCACCTCTTTGTCGTCTGCCAGCGGACGACAAAGATTCTTTGACATCGGCTAGCAGATGGCAAAGAACTGGCTGATGGCAACCAGGTTCTTTGCCATCTGTCATTTCTTTGCCATCTGTTTTTTGTAAGCAGATGGCAAAGACGTTCGTTTCCATCCGCTAGCAGACGGCAAAGAACTGACTGATGGCAAATTCTCTGTTTCCAGTAGTGAGTCCATCTGTCATTGAGTAAATCTGATCAGCTTGAAGGTGTTGCTGCTTCTTTTCAGGCTTCTTGCAGTGGTGATTAGCCGGCGCTTAAAGCGTTCTTGTTCAAGGGGTTCCTCTAGCATGATAAAATCTTCGTCGCCGAGGCTCACATCGTCTTCGGAGAGTGGTAGATAGTTGCTATCCTTCGGGTCTTCGTTCCCTACGGGCTCGTCAGGGTCAACTTGCCCGTCCTCGCAATCATCCTGTTCGGATGTTGGTTCGATGGGGGCTTCTTGGTCTTCGGCGTTCTCCGGAGTATTATTGTCCCCGGTGCCAGTGTCGCTATCTTTTTCACGACACGATTTAGAGCGGCGCCGCCGACGTCGACGCTTTGGTGGTATCTCAGGAGGTTCGTCCTCGACTGGATCCTTCTTATCATCGCCGTCATCTTCTTTGGGTGTGTCCACCATGTACACGTCGTATGAGTAAGTGGCCGTACAGCGTCCGGTAAACGGCGGGTTTTGGCCTTGCTTATCTCCGGCATCGTCGTCCATACCATCGATGTCATCGGAGGCGTAATCGAGCATGTCGGTTAGATCCTCGACAGTGGCTATGAAGTGGGTGGTGGGTGGGACATAAAATTCCCCACTCTTAGCCCCTAGCATGGGCTGGGCGTAGTTCGGCAGCGATTCGTATGCAATGGCGAGGGATCGTATTAGGTCCAGGGCCTAGCTTAAAGGCGAGGGTTGGCCAGGAAAACAAGAGCTTTTGGTGTTATGCGAGGAAAAGGTTTCCGGGCCGCGCCCGCTTGCTGCAGTCCTCGAGAGTTCGAAATTAGGGTCTAGGGACGAGTCCGGTCCTTCAGTGATGAGGGGAGTCCGGCTAGGATCCAGGCCTGCCGATGAAACAATCCTAACTGGATCTGTGGTAGTGAGCTCCGTAATTGTGGAGAGTCCTGTGGGATCCACACTCCCATCTTTGGACCCAACAGTTTGCTCTGGATCTAATGCCAGAGCGGCGGTCAGTGTCGTGAACCCCTCGAAGATCAAGTCTCCTCGGATATCGGTGACGTAGTTCATATTTCCAAAACGGATCTGATGACGAGGGGCGTAGCTGTCGATCTGCTCCAGGTGGCCAATCGAGTTGGCGTGCAGTACGAAGCCGCCGAATACAAAAATTTGGCCGGGGAGAAAAGTCTCCTTCAAGGCAGCCTTGTTGTAGACGATCGATGGAGCCATTGAGCCTTCTGACGACGGTAGTGGAACTCTCATTGAAAGCACCAATGTCGGTGTCAAAACCGGTAGATCTCGGGTAGGGGGTCCCGAACTATGCGTCTGAGGATCGAAGGTAACAGGGGACAGGGACATGATGTTTACCCAGGTTCGGGCCGTCTTAATGGAGGTAATACCCTACTTCCTGCTTGATTGACTTTGATGAGTATAGGGGTTACAAGAGTTGATCTACCTCGAGATCGTAATGGATAAACCCTAGATGTCTAGCCTGTATGATTATGATTCCCTCTACGGACTAAACCCTCCGGTTTATATAGACACCAAAGGGGCCTAGGGTTGTACAGAGTCGGTTCACAGAGAAAGGAATCTTAATATATGAACGCCAAGCTTGCCTTCCATGCAAAGGAGAGTCCCATCCGGACATGGGGGAAAGCCTTCGATATTGTATCTTCACGGCCCACCAGTCCGGCCCATGTCACATAGCCCGGACGCCCGAGGACCCCCTAATCCAGGACTCCCTTGGGTGTGGGTGAGTAGAGGGATGGCCTGGCCAGCGATGGGAGTAGTGGCGGTGGTGAGGCCTACGCAGCAGCACAGCCGGCCACGGGAGACAGGAGCACGCGGTGGTTTGTATGGCTGGAGCAAGAAAATTAGAGGATGAAGAAGTAGGACGACCGTTGGATGTTATCAATCCAACGATCACTGGTGATAGAATCATTTGTTGACTAAGTTGACAAAGCCGTGCGTACGTGTCAACTTAGTAGGGCCACAAGTCAGCCTCCAAATCTGGTGGGCCCCAGCTATCATGGGGAGCACTCATTATTTTTTTCTTAATAAGGAGGCACTTTCTTCCGTGCCAAGATATAGCTGGTGGGTCCCAGCTGGCATAGGGAGGATTCATTCTTTTTGGCGTAATAAGGAGGTACTTGCTTGCATGGGGCCATGGACAATGTGGGTCCCAGCTGTTAGCCTATCCATGTACATCCCTCTTCCGATGTTGTCGTTTGTTGACAATGTTGACCACGCCCTGTCGAGAACACCAGCACGATGGACGACGCCGAGACCCAGGAAGGGAGTGACCTGGAGGAGACGAAGCCACAACAGTGGAGGGATCTAGGTGAGTAGAGGGATGGACTGGCCAGTGATGGGAGTAGTAGGGGCGGTGAGGCTTACGTGGCAGCACAGCCGGCCATGGGAGGCGGGAGCAGGCGGTCCCGCCGCCGCTAGATTTGGTGGCTGGAGAAAGAAGATCAGACATTGAAGAAGCACGACGACCATTGGATTGACATCCAACGGTCACGTCTGCTAAAATCGTTTGTTGATGTATATAATAAGTAAACAAATCTTGCATATGCGTCAACTTAAATAGGCCCACAATTCAGACCATTCCCTTTTTTTTAATAATTTATAGCTCATTGCAACTTCTCATGCAATTTATTGCAGTCCGTTTTTTTAGTTGGCCAGAGCCAGGGTTAGAAATTTAAACGAAATTTTGCATACTTCGGTGGGGTCCAAACTATTTTTAATACTGAAATCTCGAGCCAGATTTAAAGTACGTTGAAGATATATTTAAATTAGGTTAAAGCCCAATGAAATTGGAATCTGAAAATGTGAAAAAAAAATCAGAAATTTGAAAGTAATTGCAAATTTGTCGTCTATTTTTTATATTTACAACCCATTTCATATTACTTTCAAGATTTGCAGCCGTCTTGAAAGACTTGCAACCCATCAGGGCGTATAAAAATAAGTAGGCCTGGATAGGCTATTCTTCAGAAAAAATAAACTGGGCTCATTTTCACAAAGAAAAATAGCTGGGCTGGTTGCTACCTCTTGAGCATGCGTTGGTTTTCCCGTGAAGAGGAAAGGGTGATGCAACAAAGTAGCTTAAGTATTTCCCTCAGTTTTTGAGAACCAAGGTATCAATCCAGTAGGAGACTACATGCAAATCGCCTAGTACCTGCACAAACAATCAAGAACCTTGCAACCAACGCGATAAAGGGGTTGTCAATCCCTTCACGGCCACTTGCAAAAGTGAGATCTGATAAAGATAATAAGATAAATATTTTTGGTAATTTTGTTGTATAGATTGGAAAGTAAAGATTGCAAAATAAAGGGCGACAAAAATTGGCAAGTTGACGATAAACTAATATGATCTAAAATACACCCGGGGGCCATAGGTTTCACTAGTGGCTTCTCTCAAGATAGCATATATTACGGTGGGTGAATAAATTACTGCCGAGCAATGGATAGAAAAGCACATAGTTATGAGAAGATCTAGGCATGATCATGAACATAGGCATCACGTCTATGTCAAGTAGACCGAAACGATTCTGCATCTACTACTATTACTCCACACATCGACCTCTATCCAGCATGCATCTAGAGTATTAAGTTCATAAGAACAGAGTAATGCATTAAGCAAGATGACATGATTTAGAGGGATAAACTCAAGCAATATGATATAAACCCCATCTTTTAATCCTCAATGGCAACAATACAATACGTGCCTTGCTGCCCCTGCTGTCACTGGGAAAGGACACTGCAAGATTGAACCCAAAGCTAAGCACTTCTCCCATTGCAAGAAAGATCAATCTAGTAGGCCAAACTAAAATTATAATTCGAAGAGACTTGCAAAGATACCAAATCATGCATATAAGAATTCAGAGAAGAATCAAATATTGTTCATAGATAATCTTGATCACAAACCCACAATTCATCGGATCTCGACAAACACACCGCAAAAAGTATTACATCGAATAGATCTCCAAGAAAATCGAGGAGAACTTTGTATTGAGAACCAAAGAGAGAGAAGAAGCTAATAACTATGGACCCGAAGGTCTGTGCTAAAGTACTCACACATCATCGGAGAGGCTATGGTGCTGATGTAGAAGCCCTCCGTGATCGAATCCCCCTTTGGCAGATCGCTGGAAAAGGCCCCAAGATGGGATCTCACGGGTATAGAAGGTTGCGGCGGTGGAAAAGTGGTTCCGTGGCTCCCCTGGATGTTTTCAGGGTATAAGAGTATATATAGGCGAAAGAAGTAGGTCGGTGGAGCTATGAGGGGCCCACGAGGGTGGGGGGCGCACCCTCATGCCTCGTGGCCACCTCGTGGTGTCTCTGACTTCCACTCCAAGTCTCCTGGATTGCGTTTGTTCCAAGAAAGATCCGCGCAAAGGTCTCGTTCCATTTGGATTCTGTTTGACATTCCTTTTCTACGAAACACTGAAATAGGCAAAAAAACATCAACTGACACTGGGCCTCCGGTTAATAGGTTAGTCCCAAAAATAATATAAAAGAGCATATTAAATCCCGCTAAACTTCCAAAACAGATAATATAATAGCATGGAACGATAAAAAATTATAGATACCTTGGAGACGTATCAGCATCCCCAAGCTTAATTCTTGCTCATCCTCGAGTAGGTAAATGATAAAATCAGAATTTTGATGTGGAATGCTACCTAACATAATTTTCAATGTAAATTTCTTTATTGTGGCATGAATGTTCAGATCCAAAGGATTCAAGACAAAAGTTTAATATTGACATAAAATGATAATACTTCAAGCATACTAATAAAGCAATCATGTCTTCTCAAAATAACATGGCCAAAGAAAGTTATCAGTACAAAGCATATAGTCTAGCTATGCTCTATCTTCATCACACAAAGAATTTAATCATGCACAACCCTGATGACAAGCCAAGCAATTGTTTCATACTTTTGATGTTCTCAAACCTTTTCAACTTTCACGCAATACATGAGCGTGAGCCATGGACATAGCACTATAGGTGGAATAGAATGGTGGTTGTGGAGAAGACAAAAGGAGAAGATAGTCTCACATCAACTAGGCGTATCAACGGGCTGTGGAGATGCCCATCAATAGATATCAATGTGAGTGAGTAGGGATAGCCATGCAATGGATGCACTAGAGCTATAAGTGTATGAAAGCTCAACAAAAGAAACTAAGTGGGTTTGCATCCAACTCGCTTGCTCACGAAGACCTAGGGCATTTTGAGGAAGCCCATCATTGGAAAGCCAAGTTCTATAATTAAAAATTTCCACTAGTATATGAAAGTGACAAAATAAGAGACTCTCTATCATGAAGATCACAGTGCTACTTTGAAGCACAAGTGCGGAAAAAGGATAGTAAGAATGTCCCTTTTCTCTTTTTCTCTCATCATTTTTTTATGGTGGGCTTCTTTGGCCTCTTTTTTTATTTGGGCTTCTTTGGCCTCTTTTATTTTTTCGTCCGGAGTCTCATCCCGACTTATGGGGGAATCATAGTCTCCTACATCCTTTCCTCACATGAGACAATGCTCTAATAATGAAGATCATCACACTTTTATTTACTTACAACTCAATAATTACAACTCGATACTTAGAACAAATATGACTCTATGTGAATGCCTCCGGCAGTGTACCGGGAAATGCAATGAATCAAGAGTGACATGTATGAATGATGAATGGTGGCCTTGCCACAAATACGATGTCAACTACATGATCATGCAAAGCAATATGACAATGATGGAGCGTGTCATAATAAATGGAATGGTGGAAAGTTGCATTGGCAATATATCTCGGAATGGCTATGGAAATACCATGATAGGTAGGTATGGTGGCTGTTTTGAGGAAGGTATATGGTGGGTGTATGATACCAGCGAAAGGTGCGCGGTATTAGAGAGGCTAGCAATGGTGGAAGGGTGAGAGTGCGTATAATCCATGGACTCAACATTAGTCATAAATAACTCACATACGTATTGCAAAAATCTATTAGTTATCGAAACGAAGTACTACGCGCATGCTCCTAGGGGGATAGATTCGTAGGAAAAGACCATCGCTCGTCCCCGACCGCCACTCATAAGGAAGACAATCAATAAATAAATCATGCTCCGACTTCATCACATAACGGTTCACCATACGTGTATGCTACGGGAATCACAAACTTTAACACAAGTATCTCTCAAATTCACAACTAATCAAGTATGATGACTCTAATGTCACCATCTTCATATCTCAAAACAATCATAAGGAATCAAACTTCTCATAGTATTCAATACACTTTATATGATAGTTTTTATTATACCCATCTTGGATGCTCATCATATTAGGACAAATTTTATAGCCAAAGCAAATTACCATGCTGTTCTAAAAGACTCTCAAAATAATATAAGTGAAGCATGATAGATCAATAATTTCTATAAAATTAAACCACCATCGTGCTCTAAAAAGATATAAGTGAAGAACTAGAGCAAAATTATCTAGCTCAAAAGATATAAGTGAAGCATATAGAGTATTCTAGTAAATTCCAATTCATGTGTGTCTCTCCCAAAAGGTGTGTACAGCAAGGATGATTGTGGTAAACTAAAAAGCAAAGACTCAAATCATACAAGACACTCCAAGCAAAACGCATATCATGTGGTGAATAAAAATATAGCCTCAAGTAAAGTTACCGATAGACGAAGACGAAAGAGGGGATGCCTTCTGGGGCATCCCCAAGCTTAGGATTTTGGTTGTCCTTGAATTTTACCTTAGGGTGCCTTTGGCATACCCAAGCTTAGGCTCTTGCCACTCCTTATTCCAAAATCCATCAAATCTTTACCCAAAAAGTTGAAAACTTCACAACACAAAACTTAAATAGAAAATCTCATGAGCTCCGTTAGTGTAAGAAAACAAACCACCACTTTAAGGTACTGTAATGAACTCATTATTTATTTATATTGGTGTTAAACCTACTGTAATCCAACTTCTCTATGGTTCATACCCCCCGATACTAGCCATAGATTCATCAAAATAAGCAAACAACAC
Organism: Aegilops longissima; assembly: GCA_021605205.1. NCBI lineage: Eukaryota > Viridiplantae > Streptophyta > Magnoliopsida > Poales > Poaceae > Aegilops > Aegilops longissima. The sequence goes on from CM038682.1 coordinate 552,776,582, forward strand.
ACGGAAAACAGAATCTATCAAAAACAGAACAATCTTTAGTAATCTTTATCAAACGTATACTTCTGGAACTCCAAAAATTCTGAAATAAATTGGTGGATGTGAGAAATTTATAATCATCTGCAAAAAGAATCATCCTAAAAGCACTATCCAGTAAAGAATATGGCAGCTAATCTCATGAGCGCTAAAGTATCTGTTTTCTACATCAAGATCGCAAAGACTTCACCCAAGTCTTCCCAAAGGTTCTACTTGGCACAAACACTAATTAAAACATAAAACCACATATAATCAGAGGATAGATGAATTATTTATTACTAAACATGAACAAAAAGCAAAGAACAAAAATAAAATTGGGTTGCCTCCCAACAAGCACTATCATTTAACACCCCTATCTAGGCATAAAGCAAGAATAGATCTAGGTATTGCTGTCTTTGGTATTGGTAAATAAAAGAGAATATTTCTTATCTATAGCATTTATCTTTCTATTTTGAGAAAGCACATGGCCATTAATGGTGGAAGAAAGATTAAGCATGCTACAGAAATTTGCATCTAAGCTAGCCTTCATCTCTTTGATAATTTCATTTTGATAAAAGCACAAAAGAGAGGTGGATTCAACCTTCTCACTCATGGGGTGCCCAAATATAGTTTTCATCTTTTCATAGGTATCTATGGCATCCCCCTCAAGAAAACCTTCTTCAAAAATAGAATCTAAAACTTGCTTGAACGAAGATGGTAAGCCAACATAAAAGCTTTTTAGGTATATCTCAATTTGATATTGGGGCACATAGCTAGCTCGGATCCTTAATAGCCTATCCCAAGCATCTTTCAAAGACTCATCAAGTTAATAACGAAAAATTCTGGGATCATCTTGATCGAAATTATTCAAACTCTCATTGATATCCCCGGTAGGTCTTTCCATAGCATCATTATTTATGAGCTTAGAGAGGACAGAGGGACTATCCAAACTACTAAAACTTGGGAGAGAACCCTTAGCCCTTTTTGATTCGGCCATGGCAAAAGAAAAGCAAACGGGAAAGATGCGAAGGAAAGGCAAAGGTGAAGTGGGGGAGAGGAAAACGAGAGGCAAATGGCAAATAATGTAATGTAATGCGAGGGAGAAGAGTTTGTGATGGGTACTTGGTATGTGTTGACTTGAGCGTAGATCTCCCCAACAACGGCGCCAGAAATCCTTCTTGCTACCTCTTGAGCATGGGTTGGTTTTCCCTTGAAGAGGAATGGGTGATGCAGCAAAGTAGTGTAAGTATTTCCCTCGGTTTTTGAGAACCAAGGTATCAATCCAGTAGGAGACTACACGCAAATCGCCTAGTACCTGCACAAACAATCAAGAACCTTGCAACCAACGCGATAAAGGGGCTCAATCCCTTCACGACCACTTGCAAAAGTGAGATCTAATAAAGATAATAAGATATATATTTTTGGTATTTTGTTGTATAGACTGGAAAGTAAAGATTGCAAAATAAAGGGCAACAGAAATTGGCAAGTTGACGATAAACTAATATGATGTAAAATAGACCCTGGGGCCATAGGTTTCACTAGTGGCTTATCTCAAGATAGCATATATTACGGTGGGTGAACAAATTACTGCCGAGCAATTGATAGAAAAGTGCATAGTTATGATAATATCTAGGCATGACCATGAACATAGGCATCACGTCCGTGTCAAGTAGACCGAAACGATTCTGCATCTACTACTATTACTCCACACATCGACCTCTATCCAGCATGCATCTAGATTATTAAGTTCATAAGAACAGAGTAACGCATTAAGCAAGATGACATGATGTAGAGGGATAAACACAAGCAATATGATATAAACCCCATCTTTTTATCCTCAATGGAAACAATACAATACGTGCCTTGCTGCCCCTGCTGTCACTGGGAAAGGACACCACAAGATTGAACACAAAGCTAAGCACTTCTCCCATTGCAAGAAAGATCAATCTAGTAGGCCAAACTAAACCGATAATTCGAAGAGACTTGCAAAGATATCAAATCATGCATATAAGAATTCAGGGAAGAATCAAATATTGTTCATAGATAATCTTGATCATAAACCCACAATTCATCGGATCTTGGCAAACACACCGCAAAAAGTATTACATCGAATAGATCTCCAAGAACACTGAGGAGAACTTTGTATTGAGAACCAAAGAGAGAGAAGAAGCCATCTAGCTAATAACTATGGACCCAAAGGTCTATGGTAAACAACTCACACATCATCGGAGAGTCTATGGTGTTGATGTAGAAGCCCTCCGGCAGATCGCTGGAAAAGGCCCCAAGATGGGATCTCACGGGCACAGAAGGTTGCGGCGGTGGAAAAGTGGTTTCGTAGCTCCCCTGGATGTTTTCAGGGTATAAGAGTATATATAGGCGAAGAAGTAGGTCGGTGGAGCGACGAGGGGCCCACGAGGGTTGGGGGTGAGGGATTCCTAGACTAAGGGGTCCTCGGGCGTCCGGCCTATTGGACATGGGCCGAACTAATGGGTTGTGAAGTTACAAGACCGAAGACTCTCTCCCGTGTCCGGATGGGACTCTCCTTGGCGTGGAAGGCAAGCTTGGCGTCCAAATATGAAGATTCCTTTCTCTGTAACCGACGTTGTACAACCCTAGTCCCCTCCGGTGTCTATATAAACCGGAGGGCTTAGTCCGGACAAGAACAATCATAGTCATACAGGCTAGACTTCTAGAGTTTTAGCCATTACGATCTCCTGGTAGATCAACTCTTGTAATACTCATATTCATCAAGATCAATTAAGCAGGAAGTAGGGTATTACCTCCATAGAGAGGGCCCGAACCTAGGTAAACATTGAGTTCCCCGTCTCCTGTTACCATCGGCCTTAGACGCATAGTTCGGGACCCCCTACCCGAGATCCGCCGGTTTTGACACCGACATTGGTGCTTTCATTGAGAGTTCCACTGTGCCGTCCTAAAAAGGCTTGATGGCCCCTTCAATCATCTACAACAATGTTTTCCAAGGAGAGGACTTCCTCCCCGGACAGATCTTTGTGTTCAGTGGCTTCGCACTGCGGGCCTACTTGCTTGTCCATCTGGAGGAGATCGATAGCTACGCCCCTGGCCGTCAGGTCAGGTACGGGAGCTTGAACTACGTCACGGATATCCGCGGAGACTTGATCTTCGACGGATTCGAGACCACGACAGTCGCTCCCCATCACCATGATGAACATGACTTAAATCTGTCATCGGACCATACCCAGGAGATAGCACCTGTAACTGCTGTGGCCTTAAATCTGGATCTAATCGCGCCATCCGAAGACGGGAAGCTCAACCCCGCCATGGATACCGCAGTCCCAGCGGCGTCAGAGCCGCACATAGACCCAACCTCGAGTGGGATCTATGTCACCGGAGCCTCGAACTCGTTTCCGGCTACAGGTTCCAAACCATGTGCGTCCACATGCGTCGAGCTCGATCAGTCATCGATCAATGAATTCAGCTCCGAGGGCATTTTTCGGCACTCGCCTTTGGGCGATGTGTTAAACTCGTTAAAAGTGCTATCCTTAGCGGAGGGCTCACAGCCGAAGTATATCCGGTTCAAACTGGAGGCTGATGATGGGGAATTTCGCTTCCCACCCACCACCCACTTTATAGCCACTGTCGAAGACTTAACTGACATGCTCGATTACGGCTCCGAAGACATCCACGGTGTGGACAACGATGCCGAGGAGGAGCAGGGCCAAAACCCGCCGTTTACAGGACGCTGGACGGACACCTCTTCTTACGACATGTACATGGTGGATCACCTAAAAGAACTAACGACAATGACAAAGAAGATCCAGTTGAGGATGAACCTCGTGTGATACAGCGAAAACACCGGCGTCAGCGGCGCCGCTCTAAGTCACGTCGTGGAAAAGACATCAATATTGCAAAGGGAGAGAATAATACTCCGGATGATGCTGAACACAATGAAGACCCCATTGAGATGACTTCCGGACAGGACGAACGGGAACACGGGCAATTCAGCCCTGATGAACAGGCCATACACGAAGACTTGGAGGATAGTAACTATCTTCCGCTCTTCGAGGATGAGGTGAGCCTTGGCAACGAGGATTTTATCGTGCCTGAGGAACCTCTCGAGCAGGAGCACTTTAAGCGCCAACTAATAGCCACTGCAAGGAGCCTGAAAAAGAAGCAGCAGCAACTTCAAGCTGATCAAGACATGCTCAATGATAGATGGACTGATGTCCTAGCAGCCGAAGAATACGGCCTCAAGCGCCTAGCCAAAAGCTACCCAAAGCGCAAATTGCTACCTCAGTTCGATGACGAGGCGCCGGAGCCCGTACCATCATCGTGCAATGCGGCTGACCGACCACCACGTGGTCGGGACAAAGCGGCAACTCAAGGCGAACACCAGCCCGCCCCACCTTGCCGTAAAGGCAGAGATAAAACAGCTTGGGGTCATACATATGACCTTCTGCAGGACCTGGATAGTAGAGCAGGACATACTAGATCGATCTACCAATCGCGAGGACGCGCCCCGACACGTGACGACGGCTATCTATTCGGACGTGACAAACCCAGTCATGCTCGGGCCGAAAACCGCAGACGGACTCCATCAGAGCTACGTCGCGATGTGGCCCGATATAGAGGCGCCGCACACCCTCTTTGCTTCACTGAGGAAGTAATGGAGCAAGAATTCCCAGAAGGGTTTAAACCTGTGAATATCGAATCATATGATGGAACAACTGACCCCGCGGTATGGATCGAGGACTTCCGTCTCCATATCCATATGGCCCGCGGAGATGATCTTCATGCCATCAAATACCTCCCACTAAAACTCAAAGGGCCAGCTCGGCACTGGTTAAACAGTCTGCCAGAAAATTATATTGGTAGTATGGAGGATTTGGAAGACGCCTTCCGCGACAACTTCCAAGGTACATATGTCCGGCCACCAGATGCCGATGACTTAAGTCACATCGTCCAGCAGCCCGGAGAGTCAGCCAGGAAGCTCTGGACTAGGTTCTTATTTAAAAAGAACCAAATTGTCGATTGTCCAGACGCGGAAGCCCTAGCGGCCTTCAAACACAGTGTCTGGGACGACTGGCTCGCCCGCCACCTCGGTCAAGAAAAACCAAAATCCATGTCAGCCCTTATCGCTCTGATGACCCACTTTTGCACGGGAGAAGACAACTTGCTCGCTCGTAGAAGTAACAGCGCCAGCGATCCAGGCACTTCCGAAGTTCGAGACGGCAACGGCAAGCCACGACACAGTAAACACAAACGTCGCACTAATAATGAAGGAACAGACGACACATCGGTCAATGCCGGATTCAGCGGCCCCAAATCCGGTCAACGGAAAATGCCATTCAAGGCAAATAGAGAAGGACCATCGAATTTAGACAAGATATTGGATCGGCCCTGCCAGATTCATGGAAACCCCGATAAACCTACTAATCACACCAACAGAAGCTGTTGGGTCTTCAAACAGGCCGACAAGCTCAACACCGAACATAAGGGGAAGAGGTCGCCCGGTGATAGCGATGACGAAGAGACTCACCAAACTAATACCGGGGGTCAGAAGCAATTTCCCCCCGAAGTAAAACAGTGAACATGGTATACGTAATACACACCTCTACAGGGGAGCGTAAGAAGTGCTCCCTCCGAACAGAGGGTCATACTTCAGCTACTTCAGCCGAAGTACAAAGCGGCCTTGTTAAACCGCATACCTCATCGGCCATTAAGCTGCCGGTCTCCATCCAATAGGACTGACCAAATTCGGAGCTGGACTAGCAGTTCGGCTTCCGATGTCCGCCTCATATAACTATGCACTTCAAATACCCTGGGCATCGGCGGAAGCACAATACGGACGGGCCTACAAGTACTCCCATAAACTCCTTCTTCTTTCTTTTCTAAGCTACTCTTTCTTTTTCATTATCCTTTACCACAGGTGGCTCAAAAGGTCGGTCATCTCACGGACTCTATCGGAGTTCGGGTTAGTACATTCGCCCAAAGGCCACTCCTGTTAAGGAGCCCCTTAACCGAGGAAAGGCGACGCAGACGTGCGACAGGATGTCAAAAACAACTTTTGTAGACCGCACTCTCTATTTTTGAGCCTGTAAAGTGCCTTTTTCCTCAGTCGTCAACCCATGGCATGTCAAATAGCCGGGGTTGCGGCGTTATTATTTGTAAAATGACAATTGGCATATCACTCAGGTTCCAATAAACATAATCCATACTCAGTACTCGCTTTTCTCTAAAGAACTGGATTTTGCTCCTTTGGTTGTTTCACACGCGCACCCCGACATAACTTGCGAGAGGCTCAGTATGGGAACAAAATGAGTTGCCAACAAGTCCGAACAGCTTTATAGCATACTTCGGAGTCGCGAGTTTGGCCTTATATGCATCAGCTCTGAATCATGTCTTGGGTCAATAGTTGGGTTGCCCGGCTCCTGTGCTTACTACCTTACGTTCCGCTCTATCGGCTAGGGTTGTAAAGGGAGAACTACTGCGATTGTGTTTCCGGTTCATCTGGTCAAACACCTCAGTAGAGAAAGCCGAAAATTGACTGTCATGGTGCGGTGAGAGCTGGTCAACCACTCGATGACTTATCGGAATCTTTTGCGATTCCCTCCGTATTACACGAAGGAACTTTCTTTAGGTCATACATGTAACGCACCATATTGGGATAACCGCGTACATACCAGGGTCTATATCATAGACCCACCGTAAAACTCCTATGGCTAAGTGAAAGTGTTAACGCCCTATAGTCCGATTGCCTAGTTCGCCGCATTGATACCTCCTTCATGGACCAAGACGTTGGGTTAAGAGTGATCAAGTGCTTTTCCGAACACCCCCGTATTTTCTATGAGGGGGCTAAAGCCGACGACTGAAAACTTTCAGATTATACAAAAACGGCCGCACAAGAGGAGCCAATGAAAAATAACTTTATTATATCATAATATTATATTTTAAAATTCCATTATATTTCACTCAAATATTATGTCTTTCGAGCACTGACCCTCTATCAAGCGGGAACCCTCTAAGACATCCTCGAAATAATGCTTCGGTGTGTGGTGGTCCTTGCCCTTGGGTGGAATCTTCGCTGCAACGTCGGTGGCCTTCATCTTCGCCCAGTATGTCTTGACACGGGCAAAGGCCATCCGTGCACCTTCAGTGCACGTTGACCGCTTAACGGCGTGGATACGCGGCACCGCATCGACAAGTCGCTGCACCAAACCGAAATAACTGTCCGGAATTGGATTCGTCGGCCATAGCCGGATCACGACGTCTTTCATGGCAGATCCGGATATCTTGTGGAGCTCTGCCCACTTAGCCATCTGTTCGTTCAGCAACAGCGGACGCATCGGCATGCTAAACTGCGACTAGAACAACTTTTCTATTGCACATCCTTCTTGCACTTGGAAAAACTGCGTCGCATCAGATACACTCTTTGACAAGTCCAACAATGCGTCTGGAGAACTCCACACTTGATTTAGCGGGGCATAATTCGGATCGCCAAACTTAGTTTGTAATAAAAAGGGCTTACCAGTCGCGATCTCCCCCGATTGTTGGATATCCTCCCGGGTCGCTCTAGACTCAGACCGCGCTTCTTTCGCCTCTTGTAAGGCCAAGTCAAGATTAGCCTTTTTGGCTTTATTATCCTTCTCGAGAAATTCGCAGCGGCTAGCAGCATCCTTTAGCTCAAGCACCATCATGGATATTCTCTCCTTATACTGGCGCGGAGCAGCCTGTTCGGCCTTTAATTCGGCCGATGCCTTTTCGGCAGCCGCATTACTAATCTGGGCCTACTCATTGACCTGGGCCAACTCAGCCCGAAGGATCTCAATTGCGGCAGCACCATCTGCAGTCATGCATATTTCAGTATACAATTCTTAGTATCATGCTTATATTATAAAGCACGTGCATGTAATGACTACCCCCAAGACATACCTTGCACCTCGTCAAGCCGCCTGTTGATAAGCGTGATGTCATCATCCGCTACATCATGCTTCCGCTGCAGATCTGCAACCTCTGTAGTTCGGGCAGTCGCCAGGGAGGAAACAACCTGTGTTCCAATTAATCAGATTATTTCCTGGGCATAGCTTTTTGATCCTCTGATTGCCTCCCTTGGGAAGCCAATCAGAGTCTCAGGAGCTACTATCTATACACGGGTGCATTTTGTGAATAAAACACAATCGAAAATATTACAATACAAACCTCGAAGCCTCTTAGCAGGCTCGTGAAGGCTTCATTCAATCCGCTTTTCGCGGACAAAACCCTTTCAACCACCATACCATCAAGGTTGATGTTCCTCTGAGACGGACGCCTGAATCAGCATGTTCGTCAATATATCCAGCGCTTCCGGATCTCTGGAAGCTTCTGTAGAAGTACGGCCTCCCTTCGAAGGGATCCGTTTATTCATCCCTAGAGTCATCTCCGGCTGTAAACCGGACAGTCCCGGGCCTTTATTGTTGGCCCCCGGACCCTGGGCTACCGAAGTATCATGTAACACCCCGGAAGTAACTTTCCATATTTGTAACTCCAACTCTTGCCATTTTCGGCATTGATATATGATATTCCCTCCGTGGTTGGGTTTTTCTCCATTTTGCTTTTTGCCCGTGTCATGCATTTTATATTATGTCATCATGTGCATCGCATTTGCATACGTGTTCGTCTCATGATTCCGAGCATTTTTCCGTTGTCCGTTTTGCAATCCGGCACTCCTATCTCCCCGGCGGTCCTTTTGCGTTTTTCCGTAGCGGGTATTAAACCTTCTCGAAATGGACCGAGGTTTGTCTAGTGGCCTTGGTATAACACCGGAGACCACCGGTCAAGTTTGGTCATTTGGAGCTCGTTTGGTACTCCAACGGTTAACCGCACTCTCGCAAAGGCCTCTTTTAAGTTGCAGCCCAACACCCTTCAAAACAGCCCAATAACCCATCTAAGTCACCTCCATGCTCTCCGTCGTTCGATCACGATCGTGGGCGAAAACTACACCTCATTTGGACTCTCCTAGCTCCTCTATGCCTATTTAAGCAAATCTCCCCAATCCGGATCATTCCACCCTAACCCTAGCAGTTTAGCCCTCGCGCCGCCGGACACGTCCGGCGAGCGGCGTTCGCGTCCGCCCGCCGCCCGGCCAATCGTGGGCGCCACGCCGCCACCCGGGCCCCACATCGCCGCCCTTCGCCACGCCCTTTCGGCCCAGATCCGGCCCTGGGTCAGTCGCCCGCCGCCGCCGAGGCCGAAGCGCCGCGCCGCCGCTGCCCTCCGGCGCCTCCCCTCGCCGCCCCGCCCGCCTCCTCGAAGGCGCCAGGCGCAGGCCCTGCCATTGGCCGCCATGCATGGCCCGCCGCCATGCCGCTGGCCATTCGCCGCCCCGCCCTCGGCGCCTCCTCCGCCGCCCGCGGCGAAGCTCCTTCAGCGAGCAGCCCCGCGCCCGATCGGATCGGCCCGATCCAACCTCGGGAGCCGCGCCGCGAGCGTTGACCTCTTCTCCCTCTTTTTCCACTAAGTCATAAATCTTTTGTATTTTGTGCAATATTCAACTTGCTATATCTTCGCATCCGTAGATCCATTTTTCGCGTATAATATGTCAAAATGTTCCTCTCGAAGAGTAGATCATTTCATTCCATTGCATCATTTTCATTTGAGCTCATCTTGATGCCCGAAATGCTGTTGGAAGAGTGCAATGTGCTGATAGTTTCTGATTTTTATCAGGAGTTGCACTTTTGTTATTTTTGCTATGATTAATATGTGCACCCTATGGATTTGAGTCCTACATGTGTTTTGTAAAGTGCCATGTCATCTTTCCAAGGGTATATGCCATGTATTTTTGTGATCTATGTGGTGACTAGCACAAGCATGCAAAGTAGGTGTCCTAATGTTGCTGATTTCAGCCCTGTTTTAGCTGATTTTGATGCCATGTTTACTTGTTGATACCGAGAGATCTATGCATATTTTGAGATACTTCAGTAAGGGTGTTTTGTAAAGCATGACTTGCTCTATCCATCCATGCCTTTGTTTGCAATTATGGGATGTCATAGCTTGAGTCAATCGAGCTCTACTTTTGCTACCAAATGATTCCTGGCAGATTGTATACGTGTTATTCAATTTTGCCTAGCTTGTTGTGGTTGATCCATATATGCTATGTTAGTGTTCTTGCCATGTATGTCTTCTATGTCAGGTCTTCTTGATGTATGTATGCTTAGTTTATCATTTGAGGCTCTGTAGTGAGTGCATTGAGCTTGTTAACATGCCATCTCGTTATCAGTTTTTGACATGTCATGTTGCTGAATCTGTTAACAAGACTTTCGATATTGACATGGGTGTTACTATATTTTCTAGTCCTTTTTGGCTTATAGTCAGTAAGGGACTTTTGAAATAGGCTTTGAGTAGATTCATGCCATGCCTTGTTTTGCTATTTTAAGTTCCTGTAGCATGTAGTTTTGATGCTCTGAACATTGCAACATGTTACTGTTTTTGCCATGTCCAGCCTGTTACTTTGAGCATTTTTGCCATGCTTGTTTGAACCTGTTATGATGTGAACTAGCCGTAGCTCAGTGATCATCTTTTGTCGAGCATCATGTGTAGATCACTGCCATGTGCTTTGTTGTTACGTTTGGGTGCAGTAGCTTAATTATTTGTTGCTTGCAAAGTGGCATCATGCTGTTAATGGCAGATTTGCGCCATTCTTGTTTTGCTTGCCATTTGCAAACCGTGCATCCGATTCGGTGATCTTTATATCGATTTCAACCGAAATCATCTCATCTTTCAGTGGCATGCTTGGTTTGCCAAGTTGATGCCTGGTTCATCATTACCTTCCGAGCGCACATACGCATTGCATATCGCATCTCGCATATCATGTCATGTTTTGCATCATGTCGATTGTGCATTGCACCGTGATTTATTGTGGTTCCTTTGTTTGTGTTGTTGCTTTGGGTAGAGTCGGAGACGAGTACGTGAACGAGGAGCCTGTTGAGAACGTTTCGAGGATCAAGCTTTCGACAACTCTGAGAACATTGCAGGCAAGATGACCATACCCTCGAAATCACTTCTATCTTTGCTTGCTAGATGCTCGCTCTTTTGCTATGCCTATGCTACGATGCCTACCACTTGCTATATCATGCCTCCCACATTGCCATGTCAAACCTCTAACCATCCTTTCCTAGCAAACCGTTGATTGGCTATGTTACCGCTTGCTCAGCCCTCTTATAGCGTTGTTAGTTGCGGTGAAGATGAAATTTGTTCCTTGTTGGAACATGGAGATGTTGTTCCTTGTTGGAACATGTTTACTTGTTGGGGATATCACAATATCTATCTGCTATAATTAATGCATCTATATACTTGGTAAAGGGTGGAAGGCTCGGCCTTATGCCAGTGTTTTGTTCCACTCTTGCCACCCTAGTTTCCGTCATACCGTGTTATGTTCCTTGATTTTGCGTTCCTTACGGTTGGGTGATTTATGGGACCCCTTGACAGTTCGCTTTGAATAAGACTTTTCAGCAAGGCCCAACATTGGTTTTACCATTTGTCACCTAAGCCTTTTTCCCTTGGGTTCTGCAGACTCAAGGGTCATCTTTATTTTAACCCCGGGCAGTGCTCCTTCGAGTGTTGGTCCAAACTGTCACCGCCGGTGTACCAGGGCAACTCTGGGTTGGCCTACGGAAGCTTGGACAATCCGGTGTGCCCCGAGACCGAGATATGTGCAGCTCCTATCAGGATTTGTCGGCACATCCGGCGGCTTTGCTGGACTTGTTTTATTGTTTGTCGAGATGTCTTGTAGTCCGGGATTCGAGATTGATCGGGTCTTCCGGTAGAAGGAATATCCTTCGTTGACCGTGAGAGCTTATAATGGGCTAAGTTGGGACACCCTGCAGGTAATATCTTTCAAAGCCGTGTCATGGTTATGAGGCGATGGGAATTTGTTAATGTCGGTTGTAGAAAACCTAAAGTGGACCTCAATAAAATACACATCAACGCGTGTGTAACCGTGATGGTCTCTTCTCGTGAGTCCGGGAAGTGAACACGGTGTTGGAGTTATGTCGACGTAAGTAGTTCAGGATCACTTCTTGATCACTACTAGTTTCACGACCGTGCTTTGCTTCTCTTCTCGCTCTCTTTTGCGAAGTAGCCACCATATATGCTAGTCGCTGCTGCAGCTCCACTTTACTTCCTAGTCCTTCCTATAAGCTTAAATAGTCTTGATCTCATGGTGTGAGATTGCTGAGTCCCGTGACTCACAGATACTTCAAACACAGTTGCAGGTTCCGATGAGGCGGTGCAGGTGATTCCACCGAGCTCAAGTGGGAGTTCGACGAGGAACGTGGTCGTTACTATGTGTCGTTTCCAGATGATCGATAGTGGTGCCCAGTTGGGACGATTCGGGGTCTGTGTTAGCATTTGGGGTATCTTCTTTTATTTTGGTTCCGTAGTCGGACCTTGAGTGTACTGAATGATGTATGTTATTTATGTCTTGTGTGAAGTGGCATTGTAAGCCAACTATGTATCTTTCCTTAATTATTACATGGGTTGTGTGAAGATTACCTCACTTGCGACATTGCTTTCAATGCGGTTATGCCTCTAAGTCGTGCCTCGACACGTGGGAGATATAGCCGCATCGGGGCGCTAAGTTGGTATCGAGCCTTCCCGACTTAGGAGCCCCTACTTGATTGTTTGCTGCCGTTGTTGAGTCTAGAATGGATAAATGTTTTGAGTCTTAGGATTATATATATCGGAGAGTAGGATTCTTTTACTTCCGGTCCTTTCGTCGCTCTCGGTGAGGTATCCCGACGAGAGTTTTGACTCTTCTCTCCTCAAATTTCACTAAAAAATTTTTAGGATCACGTGGGTATCTTGGAATCGTTCGATGGTTTTGTGACGAGAACATTGTTCTTGGTGCCTCGACATTTAGGGGTTGTGGCGGTGTCCCGGGAGTTGAGCTCCGAGGTGTTGTCGTCACAATTTTATCGTTGCAGATTCTGGAATACCCGAGTTTTGCCGACATCGAAATCTCTTTTGTGCAGTTGTTGGTGAGATAACCCCGATAGCCCGATCTTTGTGGCGAAAAGGGAGTATTGCCATGACTTGTATAACGGATGTTTTTCAAGGTCGAGGTACACGATTTCGAGGATTTCTTGGTTATGTGTTGACGGATGGATACAAATGGATCTAGGTATTGTTAGTTTGGGTGATATATTTTGTGTCCCTGTATCCCCAACACCAGATTGCATAACCGAAAGTTTGGGAGTTTATAGGTGGGAATTCTAGTAGCTTACGGGATATTCTTTCCGGCGGATGTATGATTTGAGATTGGGGTTCAACGTCTAGTGGTCCGCCCATTCACGGTCGATTCTGATGGTCGCGAGACGTCTTAAAGAATCCTTGGCTATGCTGATTCGGGGACGTCTTGTTAGTCATTCGTGACGTCCGCTATACGTCGTGTCCGTGTGGGCCCCACCACGAACACTTTGAGCGAAATCTCTATCATGTGTTTGTTCCGGCTCATTCTAGAAGCCAATCTTTGTTTTCAATTGTGATATTCGATTTGTTTCTAAGACAGATGTTGTTCCCATATCTTTATCTAAGTGGCTTCTCACCTTAATGGATGTGTGATGATTAACTTTGGAATTCATTCGTTCATTCTTGTTCGAATGTTTATTGTGAAGACTATATGTTGCAATTTCTATCCGTTGATTCTACTTATCTATTTGTCTATCAAAGGACTAACGGATGTCACCCTCTCCAGGATGGCTCCGCCAACGCGCTACGAATCCGGATCGCAATGATGGGGATCGATCAATCCTCCACCTCCACCTCCACCTCCACCTCCGCCTCCGAAGCACGGCAAGCTATCATGGCAGCCACCAATGCCAATGCTCGATGATTTTGCAGCTCTTGCAAGAACGCACTCGAGGGCAAGGCAATCAAGGCAATCAAGGCAATCAAGGTCAAGGCAACAATCAGCCACACTTTGCTACTCTCGATCGGTTCCTCGCTAATCAGCCAAGTCTTTCGGTTTACGTGTTGAGGCAACAGACACGACGATTGGTTAGTGGACATCTGCAAGCACTTTGATGTAGCAATGTCGGACACGAGGACTTTGTCAAGTTTGCATCGTTTCAACTCAAGGATCAAGCTGCTGAGTGGTTCCGACAATACAAAGATTCCAGAGGAGGTCGTGTCATTACAGGATGAGTTCGCCGTGATTTCGAGCTCATCACATTCAAAAGTGTTGTTGAGAGCAAGCGTGAGGAGTTCCGCAATCTCAAGCAGGGCAACATGTCTGTCTATCAATACAATATCCAGTTCGAAGCTCGCTCGTTTTGCTAAGCAAGACGTGCACGATGAAAGGAGTATGATCTATCGTTCGAGGGTGGTGCGAGAGAAGATCGCATTACCTCTTGTGCTGTTTGAGCAGATAAGTATGATGATTTCTACAACATGGCACTCAAGCAAGAAGCGGCACAGCTCAAATGCGAGGCTTCTAAGAAGAGAATCAGGGATGCAGTTCAGTCCTCCTCGTCCTCTCAAGTGGCAGCCAAGCAGCAGAAGTTTTACCTGCCCCCTCCGCCGTTCCGTCAGCCTTACCCGCAGAAGAACTCAGGTGGCCGTGGATCTTCCCACCCACCCAACCCAAGCTATCAGAACAAGTCTAATTCTCAAGCTCCAAGGTCAAGTGCTCCTTACCACCGTCCGCTCTCGAGGTCACTTGCAACAAGTGTCGTGAGAAGGGTCACTATCTGAACAAGTGCTTCAACCAGAGGCGCCTTATGCCTCCTCCTCCCTGTGAAATCTTCCAGCAATGCGGTGGTCAAGCATAATCCAAAGTATGCCAAGGTCAATATGATGAATGCAGCTCAGCAGAGGATTCTTGAGATGTGCTAATGGGTAATCTTCTTGTTAATGATATTCCTGCAAAAGTTCTCTTTGACTTTGGTGCATCGCTTAGTTTCATCTCTAAACCATTTGCATCTAAGCATGATTTGTCTTTCCAAGTTTTGCCAAGACCATTAGCAGTTGTCTCTCGGGTAAATGCATGAATGCAAGCTACATGGTTCGGATGTCTCTATTAAGATGGGCGATTATAGATTTCTGTCTAAACCAGTTGTCCTTGGCGACTCGGATATTGATCTTATTCTCGGAATGGATGGCTTTATCAAAGACAAAGCTCACTTGATTGTGCTGCTGTGGAAATTCAATTGACTCACTCTTCTAATGATGTGATCATCTATGCCTCTCGTGATGAAACCATTGGTTGTTTTCTCTCAATGAGAAGGGCGAATTGAATGCCATCTCTCGATTCGATCGTTTGTGAGTACCAAGATGTCTTTCCGAAGAGCTTCGGGTATGCCTCCTCATCGGCCGCTGGAGTTCGTTATCGATCTTGAGCCCGCATTGAACCCGCTTGCAAGCGTCCTTACAAGCTTGGACCTGATGAGCTGAAGGAATTGAAGAAGCAGCTCGATGAACAAGAGCGTCTGGGTTTGATCGGACCGAGTTCATCTCCTTGGGGTTGTGGTGTTCTTTTGTCCGGAAGAAGGATGGCACGGACCGACTTTGCGTCGATTACCTTCCATTGAATAAGAAGACAATCAAGAACAAGTATCCACTTCCCAACATCAATGAGCTTTTCGAGCAACTCAAAGGTGCTACGGTGTTCTCTAAGCTTGACCTTCGTATGGGGTATCATCAGATTCAGCATTCGTGAACAAGATATTCCCAAGACAGCATTCGAACAAGCTTTGGTTCTTATGAATATCTTGTCATGTCTTTCGCCTCGTCAATGCTCCTCCAACTTTCTCGGATGATGAACTTCATATTCAATCCCTACACCAATGAATTTGTCTTGGTCTATCTTGATGATATTTTGGTCTTCTCCAAGAATAAGAAGGATCATGCCAAACATTTGCGATTGGTGCTAGACAAGCTCAGAGAGTATCAATTCTATGCTAAGTTCTCCAAATGTGAATTTTGGCTTGATGAAGTGCTTTATCTTGGTCATATCATCTCCGCCAAGGGCATCGCTGTTGATCCCGAGAAGGTGTCCGCAATTGTGAATTGGGAACCTCCTCAGAATGTCAAGCAGCTCCGCAGCTTTCTTGGTCTTGCAAGCTATTGCCGAAGATTCGTTGAGAACTTCTCCAAGATTGCAAAGCCTCTTTCCAACCTCCTCCAGAAGCAGGTGAAGTATGTCGGTCTCCCGAGTGTGACGTTGCTTTCAATACCCTCAAAGAGAAACTCGTCACAGCCCCTGCTCGACTCCTCTGATGAATCCAAGCCATATGAAGTTTTCGTGATGCTTCTCTTCAAGGTCTCGGTGCTGTGTTAATGCAAGAGAAGAGAGTTGTGGCTTATACCTCTCGCTTGATTGAAGCCCAACGAGAAGAACTACCCCACTCACGATCTTGAGTTGGCGGCGATTGTCCATGCATTGATTACATGGAGACATCTCTTGTTGGGAAGGAAAGTGGACATTTTCACCGATCACAAGAGTCTCAAGTACATCTTCACTCAACCCAACCTCAACCTCGAGGCAGACTCGATGGGTGAAATGATTCAAGAGTACAACCCAAGTATTGAGTATACTCCGGGAAAAGCCAATGTCATTGCAGATGCTTTGAGCAGAAAGCTTACTGCAACAGTCTAATCCTCAAGCCCTTTCAGCCGGATCTCTGTGAATCTTTCCGCAAGCTGAATCTTCAAGTTGTTCCTCAAGGCTTTCTTGCCAACCTCATAGTATCTCCTACTTTGGAAGATCAGATTCGTGAGGCTCAACTTCTGGATACCATGGTGAAGAAAGTGAAACGTGGTATCGACAAGGGCATTTCCAAGTACAAGTGCTTCCGCGTTGATGACAAAGACACTCTATTCTTTGAGGACCGGATTGTGGTTCCTAAGGGTGATCTGCGAAAAGTCATTATGAACGAGGCTCACAATTCGCTTCTATCCATTCATCCTGGAAGTACGAAGATGTACCATGACCTCAAGCAGTCATATTGGTGGACTCGAATGAAGCGAGAAATTGCTCAATTCGTGAATGAGTGTGATGTCTGCAGAAGAGTGAAAGCAGAACACCAAAGACCAGCTGGTCTCCTTCAACCTCTTGCTATTCCTGAATGGAAGTTTGATCATATTGAAATGGACTTCGTCACTGGCTTTCCAAAGTCCAAGCGTGGAAATGATGCTATCTTCGTTGTCATTGACAAGCTGACTAAAGTGGCTCATTTTCTTCCTATCAAAGAATCCATCACAGCAGCTCAGTTGGCAGAGCTATACACCTCTAGGATTGTCTCTTTGCACGGCATTCCTCAAGTGATCTCTTGAGACCGTGGCAGCATCTTTACCTCCAAGTTTTGGGATTCTTTCGAAGGCCATGGGCACCAACATTCGTTTCAAAGACAGCTTTCCATCCTCAAACAAGTGGCCAAGTCGAGCGAGTTAATCAAATTCTTGAAGATATGCTCGGGGCTTGTGTCATTTCCTTCGGTATGAAGTGGGAAGATTGTCTTCCATATGCCGAGTTCTCTTACAACAACAGCTTCAAGCGAGTTCGGCAAGGCCCCATTCGAAATTCTCTATGGCGAAAGTGCCGTACTCCTCTCAATTGGTGCGAGACGGTGAACGCCAACTTCTTGGCAATGACTTGATCACGAAGCGTAAGAAATGTGCCAAGTCATTCGTGAGAATCTCAAAGCCGCATAATCGCGCGGAAGAGCTATTATGATGATAAGCACCGAGATGTGACTTTTGAAATCGAAGACCATGTCTACCTCCGCGTCTCTCAATAAAAGGTACTCGCCGCCCGGTATCAAAGGAAGCTTGCCCCTAGATCGTGGGTCCTTTCAAGATCATTGGGAAAAGATGCTATCTCGCCTATCAACTTGAGCTTCCATCCAACTTTGCAAAGCGCACGATGTGTTTCACGTGTCACAGCCTTCGCAAGTGCTTCAAGACTCTGAACGCACTATCAACTTCAAGAGATTGACCTTCAAGAAGATCTCTCTTATCATGAGCACCCGTTGCTATTCTTGAAGAAACCGAGCGCAAGACTCGCAACAAGTCAATCAAATTCCTGAAAGTGAAGTGGTCACACCATTCGACCGAGAAGCTACCGGGGCGCGAGGATCACCTCCGTTCGAGTATCCGGAGTTCTTTCGGTCCTAGATCTGGGACGAGATCCTCTTGTAGTGGTGGAGTATTGTAACACCCCGGAAGTAACTTTCCATATTTGTAACTCCGACTCTTGCCATTTTCGGCATTGGTATATGATATTCCCTCCGTGGTTGGGTTTTCTCCTTTTTGCTTTTTGTCCGTGTCATGCATTTTATATTATGTCATCATGTGCATCGCATTTGCATACGTGTTCGTCTCATGATTCCGAGCATTTTTCCCGTTGTCCGTTTTGCAATCCGGCACTCCTATCTCCCCCGGCGGTCCCTTTTACGCTTTTCCGTGTGCGGGTATTAAACCTTCTCGAAATGGACCGAGGTTTGTCTAGTGGCCTTGGTATAACACCGGAGACCACGGTCAAGTTTCGGTCATTTGGAGCTCGTTTGGTACTCCAACGGTTAACCGCACTCTCGCAAAGGCCTCTTTTAAGTTGCAGCCCAACACCCCTTCAAAACAGCCCAATAACCCATCTAAGTCACCTCCATGCTCTCCGTCGTTCGATCACGATCGTGTGGGCGAAAACTACACCTCATTTGGACTCTCCTAGCTCCCTCTATGCCTATTTAAGCAAATCTCCCCCGAAATCCGGATCATTCCACCCCTAACCCTAGCAGTTTCGCCCCTCCGCGCCGCCGGACACGTCCGGCGAGCAGACGCGTCCGTCCGCCACCGCCCGGCCAATCGTGGGCGCCACGTCGCCACCCGGCGCCCCACATCGCCCGCCCCCGGCCCGCTCGGCGAATCCGCCCTTGGGTCCAGTCGCCCGCCGCCGCCGAGGCCGGCCGCCCGCGCCGCCGCTGCCCTCGGCGCCCTCCGCCCGCGCCGCCCAGGCCGCTCCTCCCAGGCGCCGCGCTGTCGCCGCCCGCCGCCGCCCGCCGCCATGCGCCCGCCTGCTGCCGCTGGCCGCCGCCCCGCCCCCGGCGCCTCCGCCGCCCGCCTGGCGAAGCTCCTTCCCCGGCGAGCAGCCCCGCGCCCGATCGGATCGGCCCGATCCAACCTCGGGAGCCGCGCCGCGAGCGTTGACCTCTTCTCCCTCTTTTTCCACTAAGTCATAAATCTTTTGTAATTTTGTGCAATATTCAACTTGCTATATCTTCGCATCCGTAGATCCATTTTTCGCGTATAATATGTCAAAATGTTCGTCTCGAAGAGTAGATCATTTCATTCCATTGCATCATTTTCATTTGAGCTCATCGTGATGCCCGAAATGCTGTTGGAAGAGTGCAATGTGCTGATAGTTTCTGATTTTTATCAGGAGTTGCACTTTTGTTATTTTTGCTATGATTAATATGTGCAACCTATGGATTTGAGTCCTACATGTGTTTTGTAAAGTGCCATATCATCTTTCCAGGGGTATATGCCATGTATTTTTGTGATCTATGTGGTGACTAGCACAAGCATGCAAAGTAGGTGTCCTAATGTTGCTGATTTCAGCCCTGTTTTAGCTGATTTTGATGCCATGTTTACTTGTTGATACCGAGAGATCTATGCATATTTTGAGATACTTCAGTAAGGGTGTTTTGTAAAGCATGACTTGCTCTATCCATCCATGCCTTTGTTTGCAATTATGGGATGCCATAGCTTGAGTCAATCGAGCTCTACTTTTGCTACCAAATGATTCCTGGCAGATTGTATACGTGTTATTCAATTTTGCCTAGCTTGTTGTGGTTGATCCATATATGCTATGTTAGTGTTCTTGCCATGTATGTCTTCTATGTCAGGTCTTCTTGATGTATGTATGCTTAGTTTATCATTTGAGGCTCTGTAGTGAGTGCATTGAGCTTGTTAACATGCCATCTCGTTATCAGTTTTGACATGTCATGTTGCTGAATCTGTTAACAAGACTTTCGATATTGACATGGGTGTTACTATATTTTCTAGTCCTTTTGGCTTATGGTCAGTAAGGGACTTTTGAAATAGGCTTTGAGTAGATTCATGCCATGCCTTGTTTTGCTATTTTAAGTTCCTGTAGCATGTAGTTTTGATGCTCTGAACATTGCAACCTGTTACTGTTTTTGTCATGTCCAGCCTGTTACTTTGAGCATTTTGCCATGCTTGTTTGAACCTGTTATGATGTGAACTAGCCGTAGCTCAGTGCTCATCTTTTGTCGAGCATCATGTGTAGATCACTGCCATGTGCTTTGTTGTTACGTTTGGGTGCAGTAGCTTAATTATTTGTTGCTTGCAAAGTGGCATCATGCTGTTAATGGCAGATTTGCGCCATTCTTGTTTTGCTTGCCATTTGCAAACCGTGCATCCGATTCCGGTGATCTTTATATCGATTTCACCGAAATCATCTCATCTTTCAGTGGCATGCTTGGTTTGCCAAGTTGATGCCTGGTTCATCATTACCTTCCGGGCGCACATACGCATTGCATATCGCATCTCGCATATCATGTCATGTTTTGCATCATGTTGATTGTGCATTGCACCGTGATTTATTGTGGTTCCTTTGTTTGTGTTGTTGCTTTGGGTAGAGTCGGGAGACGAGTACGTGAACGAGGAGCCTGTTGAGAACGTTTTCGAGGATCAAGCTTTCGACAACTCTGAGAACATTGCAGGCAAGATGACCATACCCTCGAAATCACTTCTATCTTTGCTTGCTAGATGCTCGCTCTTTTGCTATGCCTATGCTACGATGCCTACCACTTGCTATATCATGCCTCCCACATTGCCATGTCAAACCTCTAACCATCCTTTCCTAGCAAACCGTTGATTGGCTATGTTACCGCTTGCTCAGCCCCTCTTATAGCGTTGTTAGTTGCAGGTGAAGATGAAATTTGTTCCCTGTTGGAACATGGAGATGTTGTTCCTTGTTGGAACATGTTTACTTGTTGGGGATATCACAATATCTATCTGCTATAATTAATGCATCTATATACTTGGTAAAGGGTGGAAGGCTCGGCCTTATGCCTGGTGTTTTGTTCCACTCTTGCCACCCTAGTTTCCGTCATACCGGTGTTATGTTCCTTGATTTTGCGTTCCTTACACGGTTGGGTGATTTATGGGACCCCCTTGACAGTTCGCTTTGAATAAGACTTTTCCAGCAAGGCCCAACATTGGTTTTACCATTTGTCACCTAAGCCTTTTTCCCTTGGGTTCTGCAGACTCAAGGGTCATCTTTATTTTAACCCCGGGCGGTGCTCCTTCGAGTGTTGGTCCAAACTGTCGACCGCCGGTGTACCGGGGGCAACTCTGGGTTGGCCTACGGAAGCTTGGACAATCCGGTGTGCCACGAGACCGAGATATGTGCAGCTCCTATCAGGATTTGTCGGCACATCCGGCGGCTTTGCTGGACTTGTTTTATTCTCTGTCGAGATGTCTTGTAGTCCGGGATTCGAGATTGATCGGGTCTTCGGTAGAAGGAATATCCTTCGTTGACCGTGAGAGCTTATAATGGGCTAAGTTGGGACACCCTGCAGGTAATATCTTTCAAAGCCGTGCCCAGCGGTTATGAGGCAGATGGGAATTTGTTAATGTCGGTTGTAGAAAACCTAAAGTGGACCTCAATAAAATACACATCAACCGGCGTGTGTAACGTGATGGTCTCTTCTCGTGAGTCCGGGAAGTGAACACTGGTGTTGGAGTTATGTCGGCGTAAGTAGTTCAGGATCACTTCTTGATCACTACTAGTTTTACGACCGTGCTTTGCTTCTCTTCTCGCTCTCTTTTGCGAAGTAGCCACCATATATGCTAGTCGCTTGCTGCAGCTCCACTTTACTTCCTAGTCCTTCCTATAAGCTTAAATAGTCTTGATCTCATGGTGTGAGATTGCTGAGTCCCGTGACTCACAGATACTTCAAACACAGTTGCAGGTTCCGATGAGGCCCGTGCAGGTGATTCCACCGAGCTCAAGTGGGAGTTCGACGAGGCGTGGTCGTTACTATGTGTCGTTTCAGATGATCGTAGTGGTGCCCAGTTGGGACGATCTGGGTCTGTGTTAGCATTTGGGGTATCTTCTTTTATTTTGGTTCCGTAGTCGGACCTTGAGTGTACTCTGAATGATGTATGTTATTTATGTACTGTGTGAAGTGGCGACTGTAAGCCAACTATGTATCTTTCCCTTAATTATTACATGGGTTGTGTGAAGATTACCTCACTTGCGACATTGCTTTCAATGCGGTTATGCCTCTAAGTCGTGCCTCAACACGTGGGAGATATAGCCGCATCGGGGGCGTTACATATCACCTTCAGATAGTGTCTTCATCACCCCTTGCACCACTTGTTGATCAAGAGAGACCCTACGGGACGACACCTCAAAGTCGTCCGCCTTATTGGGCGAGGAGACCGGTGGAGGTGTCTCGCTTTCCATCATCTCCGGAAGAAGATCCCCCGAGGAAGAGGATTGGTGAAGAAGACTGTGTGCCGAGCTGCAAAAACCTATATTCTAGATGTTGCCTTGGTAACAGGAAAGGAATGGGATATGTTTAAAACACCCTTGCTCACTTACGATTTGGCTAGAGGCTTGTCCTCATCGTGGGACTGTGCGACAACATCGTCCTCCAAGCCTGAGCCGCCCGACAGGGGCATCTTGCCTCGCTTAGGAGCCCTTTCCTCCCAATCTTCGGAGGCAGCCCTTTTCTTACCACGGGGAGAAGGGATGTTGGCTTCCCCTTCACTTTTGTCTTCAGGCAGGGGAACCTTGATCTCCCCGCACACAGCATATGATATCCCCTCGGAATGGAGGCTACCTTTGGCCTTCCCGCTCTCCGCCTGGTCCTCCTTCACGGGCACCTGGTTTGGTGTCGGGGCTAGCATCCTTGTTAGCACGGGATCCGCTGAGTCTTCGGGAAGGGGGGCCGAACACCTAATTCGCTCCGCTTTGAACTAGGAGGCCACGAGGTATGGAGGCGCGCCTGCCCCCTGGGCGCGCCCCCACCCTCGTGGATCCCTCGCAGCTCCACCAACCTACTATTTCCGCCTAGATATAACCATATACCCCGAAACCAACCAGGAGCACCACGAAACCCTATTTCCACCACCGCAACCTTCTGTACCCGTGAGATCCCATCTTGGGGCCTTTTCCGGCGCTCCGCCGGAGGGGGAATCAATCACGGAGGGCTTCTACATCAACACCATAGCCTCTCCACTGATGTGTGAGTAGTTTACCACAGACCTTCGGGTCCATAGTTATTAGCTAGATGGCTTCTTCTCTCTCTTTGGATCTCAATACAAAGTTCTCCTTGATCTTCTTGGAGATCTATTCGATGTAACTCTTTTTGCGGTGTGTTTATCGAGATCCGATGAATTGTGGGTTTATGATAAAGATTATCTATGAACAATATTTGAATCTTCTCTGAATTCTTTTATGTATGATTGGTTAACTATGCAAGTCTCTTCGAATTATCAGTTTGGTTTGGCCTACTATATTGATCTTTCTTGCAATGGGAGAAGTGCTTAGCTTTGGGTTCAATCTTGCATTGCTCGATCCCAGTGACAGAAGGGGAAATGACACGTATTGTATTGTTGCCATCTAGGATAAAAAGATGGGGTTTATATCATATTGCTTGAGTTTATCCCTCTACATCATGTCATCTTGCCTAATGCGTTACTCTGTTCTTATGAACTTAATACTCTAGATGCATGCTGGATAGCGGTTGATGTCTGGAGTAAGAGTAGTAGATGCAGGCAGGAGTCGGTCTACTTGTTGCGGACGTGATGCCTATATACATGATCATGCCTAGATATTCTCATAATTATGCACTTTTCTATCAATTGCTCGACAGTAATTTGTTCACCCACAGTAATACTTATGCTATCTTGAGAGAATCCACTAGTGAAACCTATGCCCCCCGGGTCTATTTTTCATCATATTAATCTTCCGTCAACTAGTTATTTCTGCCGCCGTTTATTTTGCAATCTTTACTTTTAATCTTTATCATAAAAATATCAAAAATATTATCTTATCATTTCTATCAGATCTCACTTTTGCAAATGGCCGTGAAGGGATTGACAACCCCTTTATCGCGTTGGTTGCAAGATTCTTATTTGTTTGTGTAGGTACGAGGGACTTGCATGTGGCCTCCTACTGGATTGATACCTTGGTTCTCAAGAACTGAGGGAAATACTTACGCTACTTTGCTGCATCACCCTTTCCTCTTCAAGGGAAAACCAACGCATGCTCAAGAGGTAGCAAGAAGGATTTCTGGCGCCGTTTCCGGGGAGTCTACGCACAAGTCAAGACATACCAAGTACCCATCACAAACTCTTATCCGTCGCATTACATTATTCGCCATTTGCCTCTCGTTTTCCTCTCCCCCACTTCACCTTTGCCGTTTTATTCGCCTTCTTTTTCGTTTGCCTTTTTCTCGCCAGATCTATTGTTTGCTTGTGTTACCATTTGCCTTCTTTTTGCTTGCTAAAAATCTATAGATATGGATCCATTTAAAGTGTTCTACTTGGATCATCTTTGATCCTTATGTGCTCGTGCTGAAACCCCAACTAGCCTAGTTGATGGGAAATCCTTAGACGAGCATGCTCATTTTGTGCGTCACCGTTTGTCTGAAAAAGGGAGACTCTTGTGGGATCAAATAAACAGATTGATGTGTTATGCTTGGAGTCTTTTTGAAATTTATGATCTTACTTGTTGCTCTAAGAACCCTAAAAAACACCTTCCCTACCTATGTGAGTTTAATGAAAATGAAATCTTATCTTCTTATGCAAAGGGTGTTTATAGTTACTATGATATCGAACAAATTGAAGAATTTGTTGCTTTTAAGGGTTCTTATGAAGTTGCTTCTTTGATTGAAAAGAATGATATTACTCTCTACGAATCTGAAAATTTTGACATACTTAAGTATTGCTATGAAAAGTATGCTCATAATGTTTGTGTCAAAGAATTTATTGAGAGAATGGCCGTTGCTTTGGAGGAAAATAATGATATGCATGAATCTATAGATAATGATGATTCCTATGATTTTATTGAAATATCCCTTGATGGACATGATGCTTGCTATTCTTGTGGCCATGATGCCAATATTTATGAAGATGAATTTGCTATAGTTCCTTACGTTAAACATGAGATCGTTGCTATTGCACCCATACTTGATAGTTCCTTTGATGAAAAGCATGATTGCAATGATGTTATTATAAATTCTCTTGATGTCAATTGTGCTAATAATATGCAAAACCCTAAGCTTGGGGATGCTAGTTTTGCTATGTCTACTACTTGTTGCAATGATCATGATTGGGGTGATTCTTCTTATGATCTTGAAAATTTATTTAAGCCCCATGATGAATATGAGATTGATAATAGTGTTTGCCATAATATTGAAAGTGGTTTTGGAAGAGCATCAACTTTAGATCCCACATATTTGGAGGATTTTCAATCTTATGAAATTTTTGATAAAAGTGGGATTGGAGAGGTCATGACTTTAGTTAATGTTAATCACACTATTTTGGAAGAGTGTCAACTTTGCATACATGTGGATCGTGTTAATAATATGTTTTGTGATAGCTATATTGTTTAATCTGCTTATGATACTACATGTAATTATTATGATAGAGGAGAATATGGTAGTAGAAATTTTCATGTTACTAATTTACCTCTCGTTATGTTGAGATTGCTATTGTTTCTTTCCGCTTCCTTGCATATGCTAGTTTTTGCTTGCCTTGATAATTTGTTTGCCAATAAGATGCCTATGCATAGGAAGTATGTTAGACTTAGATGTGTTTGTCACATGTTTTAAGATGCTCTCTTTGTGTTTCAATTATTATCATCCTTCTGAGCATCGATAAAAATTATGCCTAGCTAGGGGCGTTAAACGATAGCGCTTATTGGGAGGCAACCCAATTTTATTTTTGTTTCTTGCTTTTTGGTTCTGTTTAGTAATAAATAATTCATCTATCCTTTGTTTATATGTGGTTTTATGTTTTAATTAGTGTTCGTACCAAGTAGAACCTTTGGGAAGACTTGGGTGAAGTCTTTTTGATCTTGCTGTAAAAATCAGAAACTTTAGCGCTCACGAGATTAGCTACAACATTTTACTGGAGAGTGCTATTTAGTTTATTCTTTTTGCAGATGATTAATAGATAAACTCCTCAAGTCCAGCAATTTATTTTAGAATTTTTGGAGTTCTATAAGTATGTGTTTCATACAAATTACTACAGACTGTTCTGTTTTTGATAGATTCTATTTTTCGTGTGTTGTTTGCTTATTTTGATGAATCTATGACAAGTATCGGAGGTTATGAACCATAGAGAAGTTGTAATACAGTAGGTTTATCACCAATATAAATGAATAATGAGTTCATTACAGTACCTTGAAGTGGTGTTTTGTTTTCTTTCGCTAACAAAGCTCACGAGATTTTTTGTTAAGTTTTGTGTTGTGAAGTTTTCAAGTTTTGGGTAAAGATTTGATGGATTATGGAACAAGAAGTGGCAAGAGCCTAAGCTTGGGGATGCCCAAGGCACCCAAAGGTAAAATCCAAGGACAACCAAAAAGCCTAATCTTGGGGATGCCCCGGAAGGCATCCCCTCTTTTATCTTCGTCCATCGGTAACTTTACTTGGAGCTATATTTTTATTCACCACATGATATGTGTTTTGCTTGGAGCGTCTTGTATGATTTGAGTCTTTGGTTTTTAGTTCACCACAATAATCCTGGTTGTACACACCTTTTGGGAGAGACACACATTAATTGGAATTTATTAGAATACTCAATGTGCTTCACTTATATCTTTTGAGCTAAACAATTTTGCTCTAGTACTTCACTTGTATCTTTTAGAGCACGGTGGTGGTTTTATTTAATAGAAATTATTGATATCTCATGCTTCACTTATATTATTTTGAGAGTCCTTTAGAACATCATGGTAATTTGCTTTGGCTATAAAATTAGTCCTAATATGATAGGCATCCAAGTTGGATATAATAAAAACTTTCGTATAAGTGCATTGAATACTAGGAGAAGTTTGATACTTGATGATTGTTTTGAGATATGGAGATAGTGATATTAAAGTTGTGCTAGTTGAGTAGTTTTGAAATTGAGAAATACTTGTGTTGAAGTTTGCAAGTCCCGTAGCATGCATGTATGGTAAACGTTGTGTAACAAATTTGAAACATGAGGTGTTCTTTGATTGTCATCCTTATGAGTGACGGTCGGGGACGAGCGATGGTCTTTTCCTACCCATCTATCCCCCTAGGAGCATGCGCGTAGTGCTTGATTTTTGATAACTTGTAGATTTTTGTAATAAGTATGTGAGTTCTCTATGACTAATGTTGAGTCCATGGATTATACACACTCTCAACCTTCCATCATTGCTAGCCTCTTCGGTACCATTCATTGCCCTTTCTCACCTTGAGAGTTGGTGCAAACTTCGTCGGTGCATCCAAACCCCGTGATACGATATGCTCTATCACACATAAACGTCCTTATATCTTCCTCAAAATAGCCACCATACTGTTTGCACACGAACACGTCACCGTGTACCTCCAACACCGAGGGTGATGCACCACAGCTCGCGTCGAAGGAGACCCGTCCGTAAGCGTGGTACGCAAGCAATCCGGCGGGTGCTTTTCAGGACCGGAAACCCCACGTGCTCGAGAGGGACCCCGTCTGGACGCGCGGCGGCTATGGGCTGCCCTAGGTCGGTTGGCCCGCCCCTAGAGCCTCGAGGATCGCTGCCCTTCAATACGAAGAACGAACGAAGAACGAGAGAGAAAGAACAAGGGAGGGATGTAAAACTAGGGTAAAAAGTAGATGGGTTTTGCGATTGTGTGTTGTTGTTCGGCCGTGACCCATTAGGTATATAAGAGGCGGCTGGACTTCCCGTGCAAGGAAAAGGCTTGGATTCACGTCCAAAACCCTAGTCAAATTCGGATTGGTTTTATCCGAACTTTCCAAAACTGTTCGGAATAAACTGACTGGACCTTGCGGGTAATTTTTGAGGTGGTAAACGACCTCAGATGGAAACGAGCCCAAAAGCAATCTCGATTGTTTTGACGATACGAACAACTTTCATGTTGAATGTTTTTTGATCAGAAGTCACATGGAAGGTCAAATCGCTCGCGCAAAACAGGCTATTATTCGCGCTACCCATCAAACAGGCTATTATTCAGATGGCAGTAACTTTTGCATACAAACTTGGATTGGGACGATTTTTATATCGAAACCGACCGTTTCGACGAGACGAAGAACTTTGCAGTTGTAATATTTCCCATCTAATGTCATATTGATAGGGTTTTGTGCCATGCAAAAATCTGGTGTCAACACATGCCCCCCTATTTGTTGGCAAAGCTTGCGCGCCAAAAAATAACTTGCAGTATGTTGGTCTAAGGACGATGTCAACACTCCATCGGCCATTTATATGCACTTAGGACGATAATTTCTATATAGGCCATGTTTATGCTTAGGGCGATAATTTTATATCGGCCATTGATTTTAACTTCTTGTTCACATCATACCTGGTAACCGATTACCACCAATCGTCTTTAAAGAGATGGGAATGAACCCGTTCCTTGTAGCACTAAGGAAATCAAACTCTGAGAGGTCACGCACTATTAAGCAAGTAACATCGGGTTGATTCCAATCCACCGATGCATCGGCCAAAGCAACACAAGCCGAATTATCCGCGTGAATGACTTCTACCTCATCATCGACCCAATGTATTAAGAATTGACGCATGGTAGATGGCACACATTAGTTAGCATGAACCCAGTCGCGGCCTAATATAACATTATAGTTACCTTGCACCTCGGCGATGAAGAATGTGGTGGCCAAAGTTTTACTTCCCACGGTGAGTTACATGCACATCACACCTTTGGCCTCTGTCTTTTCTTTACCCTCAAATCCATTAAGTACCATATTGGTCTTCATCATTGCATCATCATCTAGCACCAACTTCTTGAAGACCGAGTAGGGCATAAGATTTACCATGGCACCACCATCAACGAGCATCCAAGCAACCGGTGATCCGTTAATTTGACCTTTGAGGTACAACGGCTTCGAGTGTTTCACCGGATCTTTTGGCTTCTCGAAGATAGCATTCTTAGAACAAAAATCCAGCTGGACTACCTCCCCTTCTTCACCTATAGCACAAAACTCGGCAGGTAAGTAATATACCATATTAATATCCATACCTTCCCGAACCGGCGTAGATTCATAATCCACCATCTCATCTTCATCTCCCAATGTGTATATTGGGCTTAAATATTCCTCAATTGAAGAGGATGTTTCAGGTGGTGTGGACGATGTAATAGGGGTCGCATCATCCTCTTTTGATGGTGAAGGTGTTGCCGGAGCTAATGTAGAAGCATCTGTGTTTTGTTTTTGTTTAGGCCTCCACACTTGTTTTGTGAGTGCCATGGGCCGAATTTCACTTAACAATTCATCCCTTTGCCTCTCCTCTTTGTGCTCTACCTTCTCGTGGTTCCTCATGCGTTGTAATCTCCTTTTCATGGTCTTGGTTAAACCGGGAGGACACCACTTAGGTTTAGTATATTTGGGATCCCTTGGTTTGGCCTTGCTTGTGCTCGCCTCATGATCACTAACCATGGAACCCTGCTGAAAAATCACAATATCACCATTAGAAGTAGCTAGATTACCAACAACCGGCTTTTCGATCTCCTTTTGCTTGTCGCATTCTGAAATTTCCGCATTAGATGACTTAACACGCCACACTTTTTTATTGGCCTTGCTTGGAGAAATTTTTGTTGGCTGATTAGCACCATAGCTCAAACGTCCTTGTGTGGGATAATAAAGCCCACCCCATATGGAAAGCATAAGGAGCCATTGGGGGCTGCCCCCATGAGGGAGTCATGGATTAGGGGGTATCCGGACAGCCGGACTGTATACATCGTCCGGACTATTGAAGCGTGAAGATACAAGACTCAAGACTTCGACCCGTGTCCGGATGGGACTTTCCTTGGCGTGGAAGGAAAGCTTAGCGATCCGGATATTATATTTCCTTCCTTGTAACCGACTCCATGTAAACCCTAGCCCTCTCCGGTGCCTATATAAACCGGAGAGGTGGGTCCTTAGAAGGCCGATCACAATCACAATCATACCATCATAGGCTAGCTTCTAGGGTTTAGCCTCTACGATCTCGTGGTAGATCTACTCTTGTACTACCCATATCTTCAATATTAATCAAGCAGGAAGTAGGGTTTTACCTCCATCGAGAGGGCCCGAACCTAGGTAAACATCTGTGTCCCTTGCTTCCTGTTACCATCAGCCTAGACGCACAGATCGGGACCCCACCCGAGATCCGCTGGTTTTGACACCGACACCCCATCCTCCACTGAAGCTTCTCATGTAATATGGCACATAGGAGGGTTGTGACATCCATGTTGTCGGTGCCCATTACCCATATGGTCTTGCATATCGTCGAAACTCTTGCTCCGGAGGCAATCTTGAACACTTCGAATGTGATGGCCGATTAGAGCTAGAACCGGCCGCTTGACTTGCATATTTTGATAGCAACATGTCAAAAGTTGGCCTGATTCGCTTGCGCTTAGCTTCACTCTTTTCCCACTTGCCAACTTCTGAATTCTTGGGCTTGATAAATTTAACATGAGTATCTTCTTATACTTGTGGTTGCCCCCGAGTGAAAGATTTTTTATGGTGATCTTCAATACTTCTTTGCCATCAGGTTGCTTATCAAGCACAACCTCTCGTCCCAAGACTTTGTCACCCCCTTGCCTTTCCTGGGTTCACCAATAACAACATTATCTTTATTAGCAGATTCGGCTATGCTGGACCGAATCAATATTTTCTTTCCCTTTATGTCCATGGTGTTTATCGGGAAGGGCTGTTTATCAACTTGCATCTCAGCAAAATTCAATCGTCCATCATTAATGGCCGATTGTATCTGTCGTCAGAAAACATTGCAAACGGTGGTATGGTGTGTGATATTCTAATCATCTTATCTTGCAAGAGAGCATCAAATATTTTATCACACTTTGATATATCAAAAGTAAACCTCATCTCCTCATCATGATTCTTGCGAATCGGCTTAAGAGCATTGCACATATAAGGTTTGTCCTTTGAGGACCAAATAAATTCAGTAGTATAGACATCAACCTCATCGTCCGAATTATCATCATTGTTTTCAACCATATGCATTCTAGGACGATCGGTTGTATACCTATGGACCTCTTTACTTCGACTCTCTTGGGCCAAAGCTTTTTGTAAGACTTGATTAATGCTCAAAAATTCATAACTTTCTAGCCTCTCTTTAATGTGAGTTTTCAAACACTTAAGAACAAGATCCGCCATGTCTCTCTCAGTTATCACTAAGCTATAACATCGGCTTTTTATATCTCTAAATCTCTTGACATAATCGGTGACCGATTCATCATATTTCTGCCTAACCAATGTAAGATGTGATAACTTTAGCTCATTATCGCCTCTATAAAAGTGATAATGAAAATTTTGCTCTAATTGTGACCATAAGATAATTGAGCCATGTGGTAAAGCAACAAACCATGAAAATGCGGTACCAGTTAAAGATAAAGGAAATAAACGCACTTTCAATTCTTCTATGGAATCTGCTTCACCCAACTGCGCTAGATACTGACTCACATGCTCCCAAGTTGTTTTTGTACCCTCACCACTAAATTAAACAAAATCAGGAACCTTATAACCTTGAGGGTAAGAAATTGCATCGAAATGTTCAGGATAAGGCTTTTGGTACACACGGCTCTTTACTTTCGGCTCGTTTCCGAAAGTTTCTAGAAACATCTTATGCAAATCCTCCCTTAATTTAGCTAAAATTGGATCCGAGGTAGATGAAGATGTTTGTGGCAACGACATAGGAGAAACCTGAGTACTAGCTATTGGTGCAACTTGTGGGATGGGCGCCGAACCATAATTCGTCGGAAGACCAAACATGCTTGCACCGATGGGTGGTGTGACAAAGTGATTCGGCTTAGACGCCGAATTGGGCGCACTCATAATAGGATTAGGGTATGTAGGTGCAGCCACAAGCTGGTTGGTTTGAGTAGGATAAAAATTCAACGGCATATTATATTGTGGTTGCATAGGTGGTGCCGATGAAATAGGTAAAATTGGAGTAGGGTTTTCAGATATACCAACAGTACCACTAGATGATGGAGGCATATTTTTCTAAGCATTAGCACTAGCTACAAAAGAATTGTATGCCATCACATTACCCTTACTAACAAGACTTTCAATCACAACAACTTGCTCTGGAGAAAAAAACTTTACTCACAGTGAGTACATCTTGTTCGTCCATGAGGGGAGGAAGATTGACGTTTCCAACCGGAGTGATGTTGCCTTGATGGTCCTTCTTGAAACTTGAAAGAAACGCTTCCAAATCCTCCTCCTCGTGCTTCTTCTTGAGCGCCTCAAAAGCCTCTTCATGCTGCTTCTTGCGCGCTTCGTAGGCTTAGCGATGTTCATCCGATAGTTCATCAAGACCGGGCTTAATGATGTTATCGGCATCAACTTCTGAGGGCTTGGGGAGATTAGACATGGTTGATGATGATTCTTGATCTTTCGTCCCCAGCGGAGTCGCCAAAAAGTGTGTTCGCACACAAACACGTCACCGTGTACCTCCAACGTCGAGGGTGATGCACCACAGCTCGCGTCGAAGGAGACCCGTCTGGAAGCGCGGTACGCAAGCAATCCGGCGGGTGCTTTTCAGGACCCGAAACCCCACGTGCCCGGGAGGGACCCCGTCTGGACCCGTAGCGGCTATGGGCTGCCCTAGGTCGGTTCGCCCATCCCTAGATCCTCGAGGATCGCTGCCCTTCAATATGAAGAACTAACGAAGAACGAGAGAGAAAGAACAAGGGAGGGATGTAAAACTAGGGTAAAAAGTAGATGGGTTTTGCGATTGTGTGTTGTTTTTCAATCGGCCGTCACCCCTTAGGTATATAAGAGGCGTCTGAGACTTCCGTGCAAGGAAAAGGCTTGGATTCACGTCCAAAACCCTAGTCAAATTCGGATTAATTTTATCCAAACTTTGCAAAATTGTTCGATTTAAACTGACTGGACCTTGCGGGTAATCTTTGAGGTGGTGAAGGACCTCAGATGGAAACGAGCCCAAAAGAAATCTTGACCGTTTTGACGAGACGAACAACTTTCATGTTGAATGTTTTTTTATCATAGGTCATCTTGAGGGTCAAATCGCTCGCGCAAAATAGGCTATTATTCGCGCTACCCATCAGACAGGGTGTCTGGTGGGGCGCGCCACTTTTGGCTCGTCATAGGGCTGTATTTGGATGGCTGTAACTTTTGCATACGAACTTGAATTTGGATGACTTTATATCGAAATCGACCGTTTAGACGATACGAAGAACTTTGCAGTTGTAACATTTCCCATCCGATGTCATCTTGATAGGGTTTTGTGCCATGCAAAAATCTGATGTCAACACATACCTACCTATTACGGCATTTCTATAGCCATTCCGAGATATATTGCCATGCAACTTTCCACCGTTCCGTTTATTATGACACACTTCATCATTGTCATATTGCCTTGCATGAACATGTAGTTGACATCGTATTCGCGGCAAAGCCACCATGCATATTATTTCATACATGTCACTCTTGATTCATTGCCCTTCCCGGTACACCGCTGGAGGCATTCATATAGAGTCATATTTTGTTCTAGTATCGAGTTGTAAATAAATAGAAGCGTTATGATCGTCATTAATAGAGCATGTCCCAAAAAAAGGACAAATAAAAAAAGGAAGGCCCAAAAAAATAAAAAAAGAAGAGAAATAAAAAGGGATAATGCTACTATCCTTTTTCCACACTTGTGCTTCAATTAGCACCATGATCTTTATAATAGAGAGTCTCTTGTTTTGTCATTTTCATATACTAGTGGGAATTTTTTATTATAGAACTTGGCTTGTATATTCCAACAATGGGCTTCCTCAAATGCCCTAGGTCTTCGTGAGCAAGCAAGTTGGATGCACACCCACTTAGTTTATTTTGTTAAGCTTTCATACACTTATAGCTCTAGTGCATCCGTTGCATGGCAATCCCTACTCCTTGCATTGACATCAATTGATGGGCATCTCCCTCGCCCGTTGATTTGCCGCGTCAATGTGAGACTTTCTCCTTTCTTTGTCTTCTCCACACAACCCCCATCATTATATTCTATTCCACCCATAGTGCTATATCCATGGCTCACGCTCATGTATTGCGTGAAAGTTGAAAAAAGTTTGAGATTACTAAAGTACGAAACAATTGCTTGGCTTGTCATCGGGGTTGTGCAAGATGAGAGCATCTTGTGTGACGAAAATGAAGCATGGCTAAACTATACGATTTTGTAGGGATGAGCTTTCTTTGGCTATATTATTTTCAGAAGACATAATTGCTTGGTTAGTATGCTTGAATTATTATTATTTTTATGTCCATATTAAACTTTTATCTTGAATCTTTCGGATCTGAACATTCATGCGACAATAAAGAAAATTACATTGAAGAATATGCTAGGTAGCATTCCACATAAAAAATTCTGTTTTTATCATTTACCTACTCGAGGACGAGCAGGAATTAAGCTTGGGGATGCTTGATACGTCTCCAACGTATCTATAATTTTTTATTGTTCCATGCTATTATATATTCTGTTTTGGATGTTTAATTGGCTTTACTATACACTTTTATATTATTTTTGGGACTAACCTACTAACCCAAGGCCCAGTGGAAATTGCTGTTTTTTTGCCTATTTCAGTGTTTTGCAGCAAAGGAATACCAACGAAGTGCAAACGGTATGAAACCTTCGGGAGCGTGATTTTTGGAACAAACGTGATCCAGAGGACTTGGAGTGGACGTCAAGAAATCAACGAGGAGGCCACGAGGCAGGGAGGCGCGCCTGCCCCCTGGGCGCGCCCCCACCCTCGTGGGCCCCTCGCAACTCCACCGACCTACATCTTCCTCCTATATATACTGATATACCCCGAAGCCAACCAGGAGCACCACGAACCCCTATTTCCACCACCGCAACCTTCTGTACCCGTGAGATCCCATCTTGGGGCCTTTTCCGGCGCTCCGCCGGAGGGGGAATCGATCATGGAGGGCTTCTACATCAACACCATAGCCTCCCCAATGATGTGTGAGTAGTTTACCACAGACTTTCGGGTCCATAGTTATTAGCTAGATGGCTTCTTCTCTCTCTTTGGATCTCAATACAAAGTTTGCCTCGATCTTCTTGGAGATCTATTCGATGTAACTCTTTTTGCGGTGTGTTTGTCGAGATCCGATGAATTGTGGGTTTATGATTAAGATTATCTATGAACAATATTTGAATCTTCTCTGAATTCTTTTATGTATGATTGGTTATCTTTGGAAGTCTCTTAGAATTATCAGTTTGATTTGGCCTACTAGATTGATCTTTCTTGCAATGGGAGAAGTGCTTAGCTTTGGGTTCAATCTTGCGTTGCTCGATACCAGTGACAGAAGGGGAAACGACACATATTGTATTGTTGCCATCGAGGATAAAAAGATGGGGTTTATATCATATTGCTTGAGTTTATCCCTCTACATCATGTCATTTTGCCTAATGCGTTACTGTAGCGACCCGACCTCAGACGGTCAAGCCTCTGTGTGTCTGTGCCATCCCTGGATCAGTATGCTGGCACACACAGTACATAAAATGTATAATACAAAGTGCAATCACATGTATAAATAACGTAAAATGATATATACCTCATAATACTCAGGGAAAACAATCAAACGGGTGTGGAGTCCCATCAACGCCATCGGCAGGTTGAGTGTAGACCGTAACCCTGTATCATAACTCTTACTCGTCGAGGAAATATCGCAACATGATACGTTGCAGCCGTGTAATCGATTACATTGAATGTACCGGCAAGATCACAATAAGAGAAAACAGATGATAAACTATACTATATGCGGTATGGCTTTGTGGCTCTGTATCGAGTTTTGTTTGCGTAAAAGCTGGTTTTATTTTCCCTACATCAAAGGAATAAATGAAGTCTGTACTATAGAGTTTTCTATCATGACATGGTTCCGCCAACCGATGTCTCATAGCCCAAATTCATCATAAGTTGGCCACAATTAAGTTATCAGTCCGGTGTTGAGAGTTTGAGATAGATCCAAGTCGGATGCTCAAATTTTCCGTAACAGGGACACGGCTAATCGATTAGGTTTTAACCCTCTGCAGAGGTTTGTACACTTTACCCGCAAGATTCGATCCCTCTCTTTACGTTCTCGCACTTGAGGTGTTTGAGAACAAGAGGACCAAACATGGTCTTCAAAGAGTTCCCCGACCACCATGCGGTGCTCATACAATCCTACCGTAGTTCTACATCTGCTAGCACCGTCCCAGCCAGATTCACCACTAAGGTCAACCAAGCCAGAGCCCATAGTGACTTGCGGTTGCACAGGTAAGCTTCCGGGCATGAAGTATTCTTCCGTCTCTTTGAGTCTGGGTGAAGCTTTCCGCAAGATGTCATGGCGCTTCTCCATGCATCCCGACCATCCTCTGGATTCTCCAGGGTGCCCGTCAACCATCCTTCACCCAGTAGTGTGTATTGAATTCTTGTCTCGAGTCTTGAAGTCTTGAGGCCTTGAAGATGTAGTCCTTGCAGGTTCCATCATGGAGTTGTCGTCATTGACGTAGATCCTCCATTCTCACACCACTCCCGAGCACTCATACCAACCCCGTCTACTATAGCGTAGCATTAAAATAAATAACGTCCCGGGCTTGGTAAAAGGGTCATGCATACTACTCAACTACAAGGATTCAATTTCACTACTGGAGGGATTGTTGCGAAGATGACACTAGATGCAATAAAACACATAGGTATGAAAAACATGGTCAAAGTGAACTTGCCTGGTATGTTGATGAAGATATAAACGCTCTCGGAAACTTGATAAAACTATTCGTCACTCCGATGTAAATCTATATAGTCAAACATAACATTCATACAATCAAACATACTAGCAAATAATTCTAATACTCATAATAAAACCAACAAATAAAAATGCAAATCAAGGGACACCAAATAAAAACAAAGGAAAACTACACAACAAAACTACTAAAGAAAACTCTAAGACATAACACAAAATAGTTTTATCCTAAGTAAAATTTAACAACAAAGAAAATACCAACATAATAAATAATCTGAAAAGAAAATATAAAACAACTAATTTTTAACCGAAAGTATTTTTCATAAACTTTTAATAGCAAAAAGAAACAAATAAAAAGCTTTTATGAAACACTAGCTATGACCTAAACAAGTTTTCATACAAAACTAAATAAAATAAATTTTAAAATAAAAACAAAATTTTCTTTGGTTTACTAACAGAAACAAAACTAAATTTGTCAAAAGTGACAAAAATAAATAATTTAAAACTAATAAAAACAATAAAGAAAAGACTAAAACAAAGGTATAACTAAAACAATACTGTTTTGCTAAAACCTAATTTAAAAATAAAGTAAAAATAAATAAGTATATGCTACTGGATAGACAAAACCATAATAAAACAGTAGCAAAAAGAATCAATCAAAAATACTTTGTAAAACTCAAAATATGACCAAATTAGTGATTTGAACAGATTTCATCAAATTCAAATCTAAACTATTCAAATTTGAAACCTAAGTACACAAACAGAAACTTAAGCAAATTTGTGACACAATGCAAAAAGAATCACTCAATTTGGATTAAAACCTAAAAGTTATAAGCAATATAAAATCAGAACTATTATGATTTTAAAACGAAACGAAAAAAAAAAAAAGCGGGCAGGTGCTACGTGGCCTCGCTCTTGGGCTAAACGGTGAGCGATCGGAACTAAACGACGCTCGGGCATTACTTAACAGAACCGTGCATGCACGTGTAATAAAAAAAATCGAGCAACTGGTTCGAACTAAACCGGACTTAACCGTATAAAAACCAGAACTAAAGCGATCTAATAAACAAACCTAACTATTCGACCTAATCTAATCACGACCGTATAATCTAGATCGAGCAGACGAGGAGGAGAGGAGCTCACCATGGTGGTGGTCGACGCAAAGCGTCGGGCGACGATGGTGGCGGCGCTCGGTGACCTTGGCGTCGGTGGAGTGGCGAGGAGATGAAGCGGGCGGCGCGAGTCCGGTGGTCGTGGCGCCGGTGGAGGTGGTCGGATCTGATCGGCGGCGAGTCAAGGCGGCGGTGGCGTTGAGGCGTCGGCGGTGGCGGTGCTCCGGTGGGTTTCGCCTTGGCGAGGGCACGGGAGATCTTGACGAGCGAGCGAGTCGGAGGTGGTCTCGGGCGGCGAGGGTCGGAGTAGCTTCGGTGGGGCGGCAATGGCGCTCAGGCACTCGGCTCCGTGAGCGGAGAGGGTTTGAGGTCGGGAAGGGGCGGAATGGGGTGAGGAGAGGTATTTATAGGGCGGGTCGACTTGGAGGAGGCGAATCGGGAGAGGATCGAGATCTCGGGATCTGGCGGCGGCGGTGGTTCAGCGTGGGGAGGAAGAAGAAGACGCAGGCGGGGTGAATCGGGTGGGGTGGCGGTCAGAGAGAGAGAGAGAGAGAGAGAGAGAGAGAGAGAGAGAGAGAGCGAGGCGATCGAGGTGAAGGGTTTGAGCGCGTCTTGTGGCACTGAGCCAACTGGCGCGTAGATGGGCGAGGAGGAGAGAGAGGAGTGGGCCTCGGGGCCAGGTGGCTTCGGCCATTTTCTTTTCTTTTTTTATATAAAACATAGACAATAATGTAAACACAACTAATTAAATAAATGATATTATATAGACATATAATATATCAAAATTTTCAGAAAAAGATTTCCTACAACATGAACTATTTTTCAAGTTCAAATAAAATCCTCAAAAATTTACAAAACTCAAATAGTGTTGCTGTTGCAATAAAACCCAACAAAATCATTTTTAAAATACCAAAATTATTTCAAATTTATTTTCTCCTAATTTTCCATTGAAGGAATCATTTTACCCTAATTTCCATTTATTTATTTTTTGAGAAAAATAATTTGAAAAAAAATCAAATAATTCCAAATTTGAAAGGGAGTTTCAAAATACTTTCAAATGACTTTCAATTTGATTCTTTTTATCTTCCAACTCATATTTCATATAATTTAAGAAGTCATTTTATCTTCTCTCATGAAAATCATTGGGTTGCATAAAGCTTTGGATTTGAAATATTTCCAAATTCAAATCTTTTCAAAACCCTTTTCATTTCAAATGGAAGAAGTCATGTCATCTTCACTCTAGGGTTTTGTTTTGGAATTAAATTGAATTCATTGAGATCCAAAAGGGCAAAGGGAAAGTTTGGGAAAGTCATTTCACTCCCTCTCATTCAATTTTCAAAAAGTTTCAAATTCCACTCAATTTCACTCAATCAATCAAACAAACAATCAAACAACAAGCATAGTTATTTATTTAATATAACATTCCAAAATTTAGAATTTTGGGATGTTACAAACCTACACTTAAAATGAATCTAGTCCTCGAGATTGAATACATAACAAGAAAAGGTTAGGATTTGGAGGTCTTCCAGCAAATCCATTGATCGGTATGGTCTAGTGTGCTACCACACTTAGAAGCATGGTTATGTTCCGACAAAACTCATGTACTTCATCCTTAGGGTTGGCGTTTCGATCTTCTCATATCTTGGTATGAATCCTTCTTGATACTCTTCGGTGAGGGCATAATCCTTTCCACAATATCATGTGTCATTTCATCATGGTAAGGTTCTTCCGAGGCTGGGTCTTCATCTCGACGGAGTGCATCGCCAATACCAAACAACTATCGAAAATCTCATGGTGGTCGACAATTCATGGTTTCTCCTGCAGGAAAATGGTCGGGGTTAGATCTCAGTGTATAACCTATGATTGGCAACGGTTTCCTGTAAAGGGTTCCAGCGTCCTACCATTCTATGGTTTTATGGCTTATCGCGTCGACACTATTCTAAGGTTTTCAAGGCTCTCTGATTTTCCATCAACATATGATAGTTCATGATAGAAGTCTCCGGTGTGGGGGCCAATCCATCCCGTACTTGAACCATTACTAACTATGCAGACATTGAATCACGTATTCTAACACTTGGTCATACTCACAAGCATTGCAGAATTTCCCTTGTCGACGAACTGAGTTCGAATAAAATCCATGGTTTCTACAAGCTGAACAAGACATCTAACGTTTCTTCACAACCCTCGGGTTTTCGTATCCTCCTAAAAATGTCGGATGATTAAACTCAGAGATTTCTTCCGAAATATGTTCCTCTGACAAGAGTGTGCTTGCTTCTTATTAACTCTGGGCACTGTGGGTTATGGCCCACTTCAACTCTTGTACAAGTTTAACTCATCCTTCCGAGGATTATCATTCCATATTCAACATTACATCTCCTGTAAATCCAATAGTACTTCTTCCTTCATACCCTTGTGGTGATGATCATACAAAACTCCAACTTATTTTGTCCAGCTTCCT
This sequence comes from Aegilops longissima, assembly GCA_021605205.1. Classification (NCBI taxonomy): domain Eukaryota; kingdom Viridiplantae; phylum Streptophyta; class Magnoliopsida; order Poales; family Poaceae; genus Aegilops; species Aegilops longissima. The sequence goes on from CM038682.1 coordinate 552,817,079, forward strand.
TCTATGGACCGTCACGAATAACACATTTCTTTCGTCATTGATCCTGTGGCTTTACGGAGTACTACGACACCAAAAAAAATGCACTAGTTTATCCATAAATCATATTATTTTTCATATCAAATCTTTTATTACATCCTTAACCATTTTTCGTAAATCAACTTCCAAAAGTACTTTGTTACAAATGCTGCCACCCACATGATTTGGTATGGTGGGCATTACTTCCAACTTTATTTATTTATCCTCCTCGAGGATTTCTTTAGTCCCGCTGGAATTGTGCGACATGCGCCTTGAAATCTTCAATCTTCTGTTTCATTGTGGTGGCCTTGAGCTTCACCTCCATCATCTCTGCATGCACTTCCCTGAGGTATTCCTGAGTATAACGGAGTCTTGCTTCAAGTATTTCTCCGATCTGGCGTATGGCTTCCATGGTTGCTTCACGAACAGCGTCGAAGAAAGTTGCTTGTGGTACACGTGAGATGAAAAAGTACTGCCCCATCATCTTTGGGCAAACTCCTTTCAAACGGTGGAGGTGTACCTCCACATACCAAAGTTCCACTCCCTTTTGCATGAAGGGGTAGCCTTTGTAGACTGCATCTCCTTCAAGGTGAATATGCTTCATCATGTCCTTCAGGATCTTCGGGTAATCATGATCACTTGTCAGGGTCATGATCGTTTCCAGACCCTTAAGGAAAGACTCGTAAAGGGTCGTCATCTGCAGTTGTAAAACAAAAATGGTGCTCAGAATAAGGTACATATCTCCTGGGGTACACATTCATATCATCCAAACAAAACTTCAAACTCAATTTCCAACATCCAGTTTATGCATCACAACTCACTTTCTTCCATGTTCATCCAGAATATTAATTTCCAAGATAAAATATAACAACTCCTTAAAGCCATTCAGCATATGACATATCAACTTTATTGAGTCATGAATTATTGCAATCTCTGAGTAATCTATTACATAACTCAACTCTTTGTGCTCATGAAAATAAGTCCACTTCCTAGTATATTTATTACCAAAATTCCAACTACTCAGCTCCAGCTTTCATCTTGTCGGGACATTTGGTAGCATAATGTGCTGCTTCCCTGCAACGAAAACAAATAACTTCCGATAAATCTCGGGGCTTCTTTGTGATTATGTAGGCTCCTTGGATTCTTGGCTTCTTTTCTGGACATTTACTAGCGTAATGACCTAAATCCTTGCACCTGTAACAAGTGATATGACTCAGGTCCTTCTCTGCGAAAATTGTGTTGTTCTGGGGTTGCCTTCTTTTCCTCTTCCTGGATTTCTCTGTAATGATCAGAGCTTCTATTTCCCGAGGGTCAAACTTCACTTCTGCTGTCGGGAAATCTCTGAAATATTCTTCTCTTTCCTTGGTACAATACTGGGAAAAATGTCCTTCTTCTCCACATGAATAGCAAGCGTTGGAGTAAAATCTGTTGAGGCCTTCTCCATCATGGTCTTCAACACATTCCTTCATCACAGGTTCTTTCATAACTTCTTGGAGGGCTTCTTTCATTCCTTCTTCCTGCTCTGAATAGTTTGTTGCACCATGGGGTAAATGTGACCTTGAGTCGGGTAGTGGGTGGTTCCTTCACACAAGAAACAAGTCACACGACTAGTTGGGCACTCCTCGGTGGGTGTTTCTCCTCACAATGAGGACATCCATCCTTGTGTTCCTCCTGAGTGTGTCCTATTTCTCCATAAATCTTGCAGGCACAAGGTTTATTTCTTGGTGTATCATGGTGCTTCCGGATAAGGCGAGATCTTGTCGAGTCTTCTTGAATTCGTCCCAAGTTCTTGCTCCATTAAATCCTTGTATGGCTTGATGCATTTTCCACCAGGTTGCAGCACTTCCTTCAAAATCTTGAAGAGCGTAAGATACTTCATTCTTCCTTGAAACCAAATTGCTCGAAGTGATTCTCCATGTTCGAATCCATAGCTCGCCTCCGGTGAGTCTTGATCGAGAGAATATCAGGCCAACCGTTCATCATCTATGGGGTCCAAAAGTTTTGGGATGAGATATGAGAGAGGTGGGGAGGGATATACACAATACAAACAATAGTTTTTGAAGAAACAAGTTTTACTTTGTGGCTGTCGAAAAACATCAAACAAATGACAGCTCACAAATGGCCGCATCTAACGTAAGTGTGTAACAGGGGTTTGGTCTTCTAAAGGTCAAATAATTCTTCAGATTCTTCAAATTCTTCTAGTCTTCGGAGTCTTCCATTGTTGCAGCTTCAACTCTTCTAATGCATGGTGAAGCCCTTGTTACTTTGAAGAGGTCATCAGCTGTCCGATATCTTTCTTGGAGCGGCTTCAGTTGATCCTTCATGTGGTCAAAAGGGAAAAGGGTATATTCTAACAATTTGAGGTGAGAGTGTCTATTTGATAAAAACAGAAAGGATGAGAAGTAATAGTCTTTTTGAAAATAAAGTTCTAGAAATTTCCTATCCTAGGGCTCTCCGGTTTCTAGGGTCACGTCCTACAGTCAACATGTGCTCTGATACCATATCATGGCGACCCGACCTCGAGACGGTCAAGCCTCGTGTGTCTGTGCCATCCACGGATCAAGTATCTTTGGCACACAGTACATCAATGTATATATCAAAGTGCAATCACATGTATAAATAACGTAAAATGATATATACCTCATAATACTCAGCGGAAACAATCAAACGGGTGTGGAGTCCCATCAACGCCATCGGCAGGTTGAGTGTAGACCGTAACCCTGTATCATAACTCTTACTCGTCGAGGAAATATCTGCAACATGATACGTTGCAGCCGTGTAGGTCAGTACATTGAATGTACCGGCAAGATCACAATAAGGAAAAATAGATGATAAACTATACTATATGCAGTATGGCTTTGTGGCTCTGTATCTGAGTTTTGTTTGCGTAAAAGCTGGTTTTATTTTCCCTACATCAAAGGAATAAATGAAGTCTGTACTATAGAGTTTTCTATCATGACATGGTTCCGCCAACCGATGTCTCATAGCCCAAATTCATCATAAGTTGCCCACAATTGAGTTATCAGTCCGGTGTTGAGAGTTCGAGATAGATCCAAGTCGGATGCTCAAATTGTCCATAACCGGGACACGGCTAATCGATTAGGTTTTAACCCTCTGCAGAGGTTTGTACACTTTACCCGCAAGATTCGATCCCTCTCTTTACGTTCTCGCACTTGAGGTGTTTGAGAACAAGAGGACGAAACATGGTCTTCGAAGAGTTCCCCGACCCTTTGCCGGTGCTCATCCAATCCTACCGTAGTTCTACATCTGCTAGCACCGTCCCAACCAGATTCACCACTAAGGTCAACCAAGCGAGCCCATAGTGACTTGCGGTTGCAGGTAAGCTTCCGGGCATGAAGTATTCTTCCGTCTCTTTGAGTGCAGGTGAAGCTTTCCGCAAGATGTCATGGCGCTTCTCCATGCATCCGGCCATCCACTGGTTTCTCCAGGTGCCGTCAACCATCCTTCACCCGATGAGTGTGTATTGAATTCTTGTCTCGAGTCTTGAAGTCTTGAGGCCTTGAAGATGCAGTCCTTGCAGGTTCCATCATGGAGTTATCGTCATTGGCGTAGATCCTCCATTCTCACACCACTCCGAGCACTCATACCAACCCGTCTACTATAGCGTAGCATTAAAATAAATAACGTCCGGGCTTGGTAACAGGGTGATGGGTTCCTACCTCATGCATACTACTCAACTACAAGGATTCAATTTCACTCTTTGGAGGGATTGTTGCGAAGATGACACTAGATGCAATAAAACACATAGGTATGAAAAACATGGTCAAAGTGAACTTGCCTGGTATGTTGATGAAGATATAAACGCTCTCGGAAACTTGATAAAACTATTCGTCACTCCGATGTAAATCTATATAGTCAAACATAGCATTCATATAAGCAAACATCCTAGCAAATAATTTTAATACTCATAATAAAACCAACAAATAAAAATGCAAATCAAGGGACACCAAATAAAAACAAAGGAAAACTACACAACAAAACTACCAAAGAAAACTCTAAGACATAACACAAAAATAGTTTTATCCTAAGTAAAATTTAACAACAAAGAAAATACCAACATAATAAATAATCTGAAAATAAAATATAAAACAACTAATTTTTAACAGAAAGTATTTTCATAAACTTTTAATAGCAAAAGAAACAAATAAAAAGCTTTTATGAAACACTAGCTATGACCTAAACAAGTTTTCATACAAAACTAAATAAAATAAATTTTAAAATAAAAACAAAATTTTCTTTGGTTTACTAACAGAAACAAAACTAAATTTGTCAAAAGTGACAAAAATAAATAATTTAAAACTAATAAAAACAATAAAGAAAAGACTAAAACAAAGCGATAACTAAAACAATACTGTTTTGCTAAAACCTAATTTAAAAATAAAGTAAAAATAAAGAAGTATATGCTACTGGATAGAAAAAACCATAATAAAACAGTAGCAAAAAGAATCAATCAAAAATACTTTGTAAAACTCAAAATATGACCAAATTAGTGATTTGAAAAATTTCATCAAATTCAAATCTAAACTATTCTAATTTGAAACCTAAGTACACAAACAGAAACTTAAGCAAATTTGTGACACAATGCAAAAAGAATAACTCAATTTGGATTAAAACCTAAAAGTTATAAGCAATATAAAATCAGAACTATTCTGATTTTAAAACAGAAACAAAAAAAAAAAAAAGCGGGCAGGTGCTCGTGGCCACTGCTCTTGGGCTAAACCGGTGAGCGATCGGAACTAAGCGGCGCTCGGCGTTATTTAACAGAACCGTGCATGCACGTGTAATAAAAAATCGAGGAACTGGTTCGAACTAAACGGACTTAACAGTATAAAAACCGGAACCAAACCGATCTAATAAAAAACCTAACTATTCGACCTAATCTAATCACGACCGTATAATCTAGATCGAGCAGACGAGGAGGAGAGGAGCTCACCGCGGTGGTGGTCGACGGCGAGCAGCGTCGAGGCGGCGATGGTGGCGGCGCCGGTGACCTTCGGACGTCGGTGGAGTGGCGAGGAGATGAAGCGGGCGGCGAGTCAGCGGTGGTCGTGGCGCCGGTGGAGGTGGTCGGATCTGATCGGGCGAGTCAAAGCGGCGGTGGCGTTGAGCGTCGGCAGTGGCGGTGCTCCGGTGGGTTTGGGCTTAGGCGAGGCACGGGAGATGCGAGACGGCGAGGAGGAGGTGGTCTCGAGGCGGCGAGGGGGTCGGAGTAGCTCGGTGGGGCGGCAATGGCGTGGGCGGGCACTCGGCTCGTGACGGAGAGGGTTCGAGGTCGGGAAGGGCGGAGCAGGGTGAGGAGAGGTATTAATAGGGCGGGTCGACTTGGAGGAGGCGAATCGGGTAGAGGATCCGAGATCTCGGGATCTGGCGGCGGCGGCGTTCTGGCGTGGGGAGGAAGAAGAAGGCAGGCGGGGTTAATCGAGGCGGTGGGGTCCGTGGTCAGCGAGAGAGAGAGAGAGAAGAAGCGGCGGCGAGGCGAGGGGTTTGAGCGTCTGTGCGACTAGGCTAACTGGGCGTAGATGGGCGAGGGAGAGCGAGAGAGGGAGTGGGCCTCGGGGCCAGGTGGCTTCGGCCATTTTTTTTAATATAAAACATAGACAATAAAGTAAACACAACTAAATAAATAAATAATATTATATAGACATATAATATATCAAAATTTTCAGAACAAGATTTCCTACAACATGAACTATTTTTCAAGTTCAAATAAAACCCTCAAAATTTACAAAACTCAAATAGTGTTGCTGTTGCAATAAAACCCAACAAAATCATTTTAAAATACCAAAATTATTTCAAATTTATTTTCTCCTAATTTTCCATTGGAGGAATCGTTTTACCCTAATTTCCATTTATTTATTTTTGGAGAAAAATAATTTGAAAAAATATCCAAATAATTCCAAATTTGAAAGGGAGTTTCAAAATACTTTCAAATAACTTTCAATTCGATTCTTTTTATCTTCCAACTCATATTTCATATAATTGAAGAAGTCATTTTATCTTCTCTCATGAAAATCATTGGGTTGCATAAAGCTTTGAATTTGAAATATTTACAAATTCAAATCTTTTCAAAACCCTTTTCATTTCAAATGGAAGAAGTCATGTCATCTTCACTCTAGGGTTTTGTTTTGGAATGAAATTGAATTCATTGAGATCCAAAAGGGCAAAGGGAAAGTTTGGGAAATTCATTTCACTCCCTCTCATTCAATTTTCAAAAAGTTTCAAATTCCACTCAATTTCACTCAATCAAACAAACAAACAATCAAACAACAAGCGTAGTTATTTATTTAATATAACATTCCAAAATTTAGAATTTTGGGATGTTACAGTTACTCTGTTCTTATGAACTTAATACTCTAGATGCATGCTGGATAGCGGTCGATGTGTGGAGTAATAGTAGTAGATGCAGGCAGGAGTCGGTCTACTTGTTGCGAATGTGATGCCTATATACATGATCATGCCTAGATATTCTCATAATTATGCACTTTTCTATCTATTGCTTGACAGTAATTTGTTCACCCACCGTAATACTTATGCTATCTTGAGAGAAGCCACTAGTGAAACCTACGACCCCCGGGTCTATTTTCCATCATATTAATCTTCCGTCAACTAGTTATTTTTGCTGCCTTTTATTTTGCAATCTTTAGTTTTAATCTTTATCATAAAAATACCAAAAAAATTATTTTATCATCTCTATCAGATCTCACTTTTGAAAGTGGCCATGAAGGGATTGACAACCCCTTTGTCGCGTTGGTGGAAAGGTTCTTATTTGTTTGTGTAGGTACGAGGGACTTGCGTGTGGCCTCCTACTGGATTGATACCTTGGTTCTCAAAAACTGAGGGAAATACTTACGCTACTTTGCTGCATCACCCTTTCCTCTTCAAGGGAAAACCAACGCATGTTCAAGAGGTAGTGTAACATCCCAAATTTTCAATTTGGAATGTTATACATTAGGTCGTCATGCATATCATATTTTTCTCGCATTTTCCGATCCTAGAAAATTTCACGCAACTCAAGGACCCTCGGAGAGAGTTGGAAGTTTCATTATTTTCATATTTGGGATTTTCCAAATTTTGAAAATAGGATCATTTGGATTTATTTAAATTATCTTCATAAAGTTTTCCTATAAAAATTTTAAGAGAGGAATAATATGACTTTCCCAACATTTAGGAAAAAGCGAAGGTATTATAAATAAATCAAAATTTGGTTTTGAAAGATTTATTTTGCTTAGGCAAAAATGAGTTTTTTTTAAAAAAAAAATTTATGCATGTTTGCCGTTTTTAAAGTTCATTTTGTTAGACTCATTTTTAGGAGTCGGGAAAATTGTTTTATTTAAATCGGAGTTCATTTGGTTTTTTTTAATTCGTTTGGTTTAAATTTTAATTTAAAAAACTGCCCCCCTGGCCGAGGCCCAGCCCGCCCAGACCCACCTCCCTCTCTCCTCGCGCCCGCCCTTGGCGGGAGTCCCCCCCGCCGCCCTCCGCCGCCGAGTCCGCCTCCGCCCGGGACCCGCCCCCCTCCCCAAGCCACCGCCGCCCCCCCTCCAACATCGCCCCCCCCTCTCCCTCACCCGAGCCGCCGCCGCCCCCTCCCCGAGCCGCCGCCCCGCCAGCCGCCGCCCGCCCGCCGGCGTCGCCTCTCGCCGCCTTGATCGCCGACCCGCCGCCCCTCGCCGCCCTCCCGAACCCCGCGGACCCCCGCCGGAGCCCGCCGGACCTCGCCCGGCGAGCCACCGGAGGTAGCCGCCCGCCCACCGATCCGGCTTCCTCGAGAAAAAAACCCGATCCGGTTTTTTAGATATTGATTTTTTAAAACCCTAGATGGTTTTATGTTTTTTTCTTTCGGTTTTCTTATTTATGACGTTCACGAACCGTCCGTTTCAATGAACGTGTTCGTTGAATTAGTTCTGATAACGAGCGTCCGTTATTTAATCCGTTAAATCGTTTTCTTTTAATCGGATTTAATCCGTTATTTTTCTGATTCGATTTCAGATCCGATTTTCAAATCTGTTTTATTTCTCGCTAGTTTATCGGAATCAGGTGATTCAAGCGCCTAGAGCTTCGTAACGAAACCGCCGTTCCGACTAACCTACTTTCACAGAGTTTTGCTACTGTGAAATTTTGACCTAGTTTCAGATTGCTAACCGAGTCGTTTCTCTCGAGTTTCGACTTTCGATGTTTATTTTGATTGAATCTTTTGCAACCAGGATTCTTAAGTTGAACTCTCTGGTTAGATCTTTTATTCGAGATTTCCCGTGCATTAGATGAGTACTTATTGTATGCTTGTTGTTTGTCTGCGTTAGATCACCCGGTCGCCGCTTGTTACTTGAATCTCTAGGTCTCGCGGATCATCGGCAAGGCAAGTAACACTGATCATACTCTTCTCATACCCAGTTTTATGCATTAGATCTATCCCTCAAACACTTGCATGTTTAGGATCAAATTAAATTGTGGGTTTGGGAAGTAGATTGAGTAGTACCTATTACATTTTACTTATGAAACCTTGGGAGTTACTTCTCGTTTGCTTATTGTGCCATGCTATGCTAGTAGGCGTGGATTGGGTGAGTGAATATCCATGACAGATGTGAGATTGTTAATTAATGGTTTATCTAAGGTGGCAACCTAAACACACATCTGGGTGGATTGAGGCACTGGTTTCCATCGAGGACTTACTGTATTTCTTGAGCCGCCACCCAGGCTCTAAGGGATCATAAGATTATTCAAGCTGGAAACTTCCGTGTGCAGCCACAAGCCAATTATGGGCTCTGGCGTAGTTGACTAAGTCGTCACGAACTCTTACGGGAGGCTAGCTGATGTAGGGGATGTAGGTTGATGCAGTCTGCCCACATGTAAGGTGCTAAGCGCTTACGAAGACTATGTCTCGGTCATCCGTTTCTCAAACACCATGTAGTCACGAGAACCCGGCGGAGGCGATCGAGTCTTGTGGGGAAAAGTCATGCAAACCTCTGCAGAGTGTATAAACTAATCATGATTAGCCGTGTCCCGGTTATGGGCGTTTGAGTATCCGGTAATTGAATATCATGTGAATCTCAACATGTTACTTCTAAATAAAAGTTATTGGGTTTTGATGAGTACTTTTAATTGGGATTGAGAATGCTGTCAACCATTCTCAATGTTTAACAACCACCATGATAGTTAAATAAAAATTTATTCCTTTGTTGTAGGGAAAAATCAGCTTTATGCAAATGTAACCGTAGAGCCTTACCACCAACCATATATGCATGTAGTGTAGGCTTTTCATTCATTGCTCTTATGTGTTACATTGCGGCATATTCCATGTCTTGACCCGTTTTGGGCTGCAACTTTCACGTTGCAGACTTTTCAGAACGACGAGTAAGGTGTTAGGTCGTGGTTCTATACTCGGTGATGCCGTTGGAGTTGATGGACTCGCTTATCTTCCAAGCCTTCGCTGTTATTATTAGATGGCCTTAAGCCATATTATTGTAATAAGTTCCCTTGTGGACAACGATGTAATAAGTGTGTGATTGCTACTCGCAATAAATCCTTGAAATCTTGTGTGGTGTCGGCATTCTTGATCCGGGGATGACATCGAGCACGAGGATGGATCCATTCGAATGCGAGTCGCTACTGGTAGCGCCCCTCCCCGAAGACTCAGCGGATCCCATACTAACAAGGATGCTGGCCCCGGCACCATACCAGATGCCTGTGAAGGAGGACAAGGCGAAGAGCGGGAGGACCAAAGGTGGCCTCAATCCCGAAGGTATACCAGACATTGTGTCCGGGGGAATCAAAATTCCATCGTCCGAAGACAAAAGTGAAGGAGAAGTCAACGTCTCTTCTCTCCATGGAAAGAAAAGGGCCACCTCTGATCGTTGGCAGGAAAAGGCTCCTAAGCGAGGCAAGCTGCCTCTGTTGGGTGGCTCGGGCTTGGAGGACGACGTCATCGCACAATCCCACAGAGAGGGCAAACCTTTGGGCAAATCATAAGTGAACAAGGGTGTTTTAAAAATATCCTGTTCCTTTCCTGCGACCGAGGTAACATCTAGAATATATGTTTTTTGCAGCTCGGCACACAGTCTTCTTTAACAATCCTCTTCCTCGGGGGATCTTCTCCCAGAGATGATGGAAAGCAAGACACCACCACCGGTCTCCTCGCCCAATAGGGCGGACGACTTTGAGGTGTCGTCACAAAGGGTCTCTCCTAATCAACAAGTGGTGCGAGGGACGACGAAGACACTACCCGAAGGTGATACTTCGGTAGCCCAGGGTCCGGGGGCCAACTATGAAGGCCCTGAACTATCCGGCCTACAGCCGGAGACAACTCTAGGGACAAATAAGAGAATCCCTTCAAAGGGAGGCCATACTCCTACAGCAGTTTCCGGAGATCCAGAAGCACCGGATATATTGACGAACATGTTGCGACAGGCGTCCGTCTCAGAGGAACATCGTACCTTGATGGGCACGATGGTTGAAAAGGTCCTATCCACGAAAGCGCATTGAATGAGGCATTCGTGATCCTGCTAAGAGGCTTCGAGGTTTGTACTATAATATTTTCGATTGTGTTTTATTCACAAAATGCGCCCGTGTATAGATAGTAGCCCTTGAGACTCTGATTGGCTTTCCGAGGGAGGCGATCAGAGGATAAAAAATATATGCCCAGGAAATAATCTGATTGATTGGAACACAGGCTGTGTCCTCCCCGGCTACTGCCCGGACTACAGAGGTTGCAGATCTGCAATAGAAGATTGATGATTCGGATAATGACATCACGCATATCAAGAGGCGGCTTGACGAGGCGCAAGTTGTGTTTCTGGGGCAGTCATAATATGCACGTGATTATAATGTAAGCATGACGCTAAGAATTATATACTGAAATATGCATGACTGCAGATGGTGCTGCCGCAGTTGAGATCCTGCGGGCTGAGATGGCACAGGCCAAGGAGCAGGCCCGGATTAGTAATGCGGCTGCCGAAAAGGCATCAGCCGAATTAAAGGCCGAACAGGCTGCTCAGCGCCAGTATGAGGAGAGGATGTCCATGATGGCGCTTGAACTAAAGGGTGATACTAGCCGCTGCGAATTTCTCGAGAAGGATAATAAAGCCAAAACGGCTGACCTTGATAAGGCCTTACGAGAGGCGAAAGAAGCGCGGTCCGAGTCTAGAGTGGCCCGCGAGGAGATCCGGCAAGTGGGGGAGATCGCGGCCGGTAAGCCCTTTTTATTACAAATTAAGTTCGGCGATCCGAACTATGCCCCGCTTAATCAAGTGTGGGTTTCTCCAGACGCATTGTTTGACTTGTCGAAGAGTGTCTCCGATGCGACCCAGTTTTTCCAAGCGCGAGAAGGACGTACAACAGAAAAGTTGTTCTGGTCGCAGTTTAGCATGCCGAAGCGTCTGTTGTTGCTGAACGAACAGATGGCCCAATGGGTAGAGCTCCACAAGATATCCGGATCTGCCATGAAGGACGTCGTGGTCCGGCTATGGCCGACCAAGCCAATTCCGGATAGTTATTTCGATTTGGTGCAGCGACTTGTTGATGCGGTGCCGCGTATCGACCCTGTTAAGCGGTCAACGTGCATTGAAGGTGCACGGATGGCCTTTGCCCGTGTCAAGACATACTGGGCGAAGATGAAGGCCACCAATGTTGCAGCGAAGAGTTCACCCAAGGGCAAGGATCATCACGCACCAGAGCATTATTTTGAGGATGTCTTAGAGGTGCCCGCTTGATAGAGGGTCAGTGCTCGAAATACATGATATTTGAGTAAAATGTATTGAAATTGTAAAAGACAATATTATGACATAATAAAGCTATTTTTCGTTGGTTCCTCCTGTGCGGCCGTTTTTGTATAATCTGAAAGTTTTCTAGTAATTGGCTTCAGCCCCTTCCTAGAAAATACGGGGGTGTTCGGAAAAGCACTTGATCACTCTTAACCCAATGTCTTGGTCCATGAAGGAGGTGTCAAAGCGGCGAACTAGGCAATCGGACTATAGGGCGTTAACACTTTCCTTAGCCATAGGAGTTTTACGGTGGGTCTATGATATAGACCCTGGTATGTACGCGGTTATCCCAATATGGTGCGCTACATGTATGACCTGAATAAAGGTCCTTCGTGTAATACAGAGGGAATCGCGAAAGATTCTGGTAAGTCATCGAGTGGTTGACCAGCTCTCGCCGCATCATGACAGTCAGTTTTTGGCTTTCTCTACTGACGTGTTTGACTAGATGAACCGGAAACACAATCGCAGTAGTTCTCCCTTTACTTCCCTAGCCGATTGAGCGGAACTTAAGGTAGTAAGCATAGGAGCCAGGCAACCCAACTATTGACCCAAGACATGATTCGGAGCTGATGCATGTAAGGCCAAACTCGCGACGCCGAAATATGCTATAAAGTTGTTCGGACCTGTTGGGAACTCATTTTGTTCCTGTACCGAGCCCCTGGCGTGTGAAACAGCCAAAGGAGCAAAGTTTAGTTCTTTAGAAAAAAGTGAATATTGAGTACGGATTATGTTTACTGGAACCTGAGTGATATGCCCATTGTCATTTTATAGATAATAACACCACAACCCTGGCTATTTAACATGCTAGGGGTCGACGGCTGAGGAAAAAGGCACTTTACAGGCTCGAAAATAGAGAGTGTGGTCTAAAAACGTTGTTTTGGACCTCCTGTCGCACGTCTGCGTCGCCGTTCCTCGGTGAAGGGGTTCCTTAACAGGAGTGGCCTTTGGGTGAATGTACGAAGCCGAACTCCGATAGAGTACGTGAGATGGCCAACCTTGTGAGCCACCTGTCGTGACCCATAATGAAAAAAGAAAGAGTAGTTAGAAAAGTAAAAAGAAGGAGTTTACGGGAGTACTTGTAGGCCCATCCGTACTGTGCTTCCGCCGAAGCCCAAGGTATTTGAAGTGCATAGTTATGTATGCGTGGTACATATTTTGTAGGTATATGAGGCGGACGGCGGAAGCCGAACTGCTAATCCCGCTCCGGAATTGGTCGGTCCTGTTGAATGGAGACTGGCGGCTTAATGGACGACAAGGTATGCGTCTTAATAAGACCGCTTTGTTCTTCGGCTGAAGTAGTCGTGGTGTGATCCTCTATCCGGATGGAGCGCTTCTTATGCTCCCCTGTAGAGGTGTGTGTTATGTATACCATGTTCACTGTTTTTACCTCAGGGGGAAACTGCTTCTGACCCCCGGTGTTCGGTTGGTGAGTCTCTTCATCGTCGCAATCACTGAGCGGCCTCTTCCCCTTGTGTTCGGCATTAAGCTTGCTGGCCTGTTTGAAGACCCAACAACTTCTGTTAGTGTGAGTAGCTGGCTTATCGGGGTTGCCATGAATCTGGCTGGGCCGATCCAATATCTTGTCTAAATTGGATGGTCCATCTCTATTTGCCTTGAATGGCTTTTTTTGTTGACTGGATTTGCGGTCGCTGAATTCGGTGTTGACCGCTGTGTCATGCATTCTTTCATTATTGTTGCAACGTTTGTGTTTACTGCGTCGTGGCTTGTCGTTGCCGTCTCGTACTTCGGAAGTGCCCGGGTCGCTGGCGCTGTTGCTTCTACGAGCGAGCCAGCTGTCTTCTCTCGCGCAAAAGCGGGTCATCAGAGCGGTAAGGGCTGACATGGATTTTGGTTCTTCTTGACCGAGGTGGCAGGCGAGCCACTCGTCCCGGACGCTATGTTTGAAGGCCGCTAGGGCTTCCGCATCCGGACAGTTGACGATTTGGTTCTTTTTAACTAAGAACCTAGTCCAGAGCTTCCTGGTTGACTCTCTGGGCTGCTGGACAATGTGACTTAAGTCATCGGCATCTGGTGGCCGGACATATGTACCTTGGAAGTTGTCGCGGAAGGCGTCTTCCAAATCCTCCCAGCTGCCAATAGAGTTTTCAGGCAGACTGTTTAACTAGTGCCGAGCTGGCCCTTTGAGTTTTAGTGGGAAGAATTTGATGGCATGAAGGTCGTCTCCGTGAGCCATATGGATATGGAGAAGAAAATCCTCGATCCATACCACGGGATCAGTTGTACCATCATATGATTCGATATTCATGGGTTTAAACCCTTCTGGGAATTCATGCTCCATTACTTCGTCAGTGAAGCAAAGAGGATGTGCGGCGCCTCTATATTGGGCCACATTGCGACGTAACTCCGATGGAGTCCGTCTGTGGTTTTTGGCCCGGTCATGACTAGGGTTGTCGCGTCCGAGTAGGTAGTCGTCGTTGCGTGTCGGGGCATGTCCTCGTGATCCATAGATCGATCTGGTGTGTCCTGCTCTACTGTCCAGGTCTTGCCGAAGGTCATATGTATAACCCCGAGCTGTTTTATCTCTGCCTTTATGGTGAGGTGGGGTGGGCTGGTGTTCGGCTTGAGTTGCCGCTTTGTCCCGACCGCGTTGTGGTCGGTTAGCCGCATTGTGTGATGATGGTTTGGGCTCCGACGCCTCATCATCGAACTGAGGTAGCAATTTGCGTTTTGGGTAACTTTTGGCTCGGTGATTGAGGCCGTATTCCTCAGCAACCAGGACCTCAGTCCATCTATCATTGAGCAGGTCATGATCAGCTTGAAGCTGCTGCTGCTTCTTTTTCAGGCTCCTTGCAGTGGCTATTAGCTGGCGTTTGAAGCGCTCCTACTCGAGAGGTTCCTCAGGCACGATAAAATCCTCGTTCCCAAGGGTCACCTCGTCCTCAGAGAGTGGAAAATAATCACTGTCCTCCGAGTCATCGTTTATGGCCTGTTCATCGGGGCTAGCTTACCCGTTTTCCCGTTCCTCCTGTTCCGAAGTTATTTCAACGGGGTCTTCATTATCTTCAGCATCGTCCGAGTATTGTTTTCCCCGGTGCCGATATTGCTATCTTTTGCACGACGTGACTAAGAGCGGCGCCTCTGACGCCGGCATCTGGGCTGTGTCTCAGGAGGTTTATCCTCGACTGGATCTTTTTTGTCATTGGCGTTGGTTACTTTAGGTGTATCCACCATGTATACGTCGTACGAAGAAGTGGCCATCCAGCATCAGGTAAACGACGGGTTTTGGCCCTGCTCCTCCTCGGCATCGTCGACCATACCATCGATGACTTTGGAGCCATAGTCAAGCATGTCGGTTAAGTCCTTGACAGTGGCTATGAAGTGGGCGGTGGGTGGGAAGCGAAATTCCCCGTCATCAGCCTCCAGTTCGAACCGGATATAATTCGGCTGTGAGTCCCCGCAAGGACAGATTTTTTAATGAGTTTAGCCCGTCACCTAAAGGCGAGTGCCGAAGGATGTCCGCGGAGCTGAATTCAACGATCGATGACTGATTGAGCTCGACACATGTGGACGCACATAGTTCAGAACCTATAGCCGGACACGAGTCCGAGGCTCCGGTGACACAGATTCCACTCGAGGTTGGGTCTGTGTGCGGCTCTGACGCCGCTGGGACTGCGGCATCCGTGGCGGGGTTGAGCTTCCCGTGTTTGGGTGGCGCGATCTGCTCTGGATCTAAGGCTAGAGCAGCTACAAGTGCTATCTCCTGGGTATGGTCCGATGACAGATTTAAGTCATGTTCATAGTGGTGACGGGGAGTGATTGCCGTTGTCTCAAATCCATCAAAGATCAAGTCTCCGCGGATATCCGCGACGTAGTTCAGGCTCCCGAATCTGACCTTACGGCCAGGGGCGTAGCTATCGATCTGCTCCAGATGGCCAAGCGAGTTGGCCCACAGTGCGACGTCGCCGAACATGAAGATCTGTCCGGGGAGGAAGACTTCCCCTTGGACAGCCTTGTTGTAGGTGATTGAAGGAGCCATCAAACCTTTTGAGGATGGCACAGTGGAACTCTCAATGAAAGCACCAATGTCGGTGTCAAAACCGGTGGATCTCGGGTTGGGGGTCCTGAACTGTGTGTCTAAGATTGATGGTAATAGGAGACTGGGGACACGATGTTTACCCAGGTTCGGGCCCTCTCTATGGAGGTAATACCCTACTTCCTGCTTGATTGATCTTGATGAATATGAGCATTACAAGAGTTGATCTACCACGAGATCGTAATGGCTAAAACCCTAGAAGTCTAGCCTGTATGACTATGATTATGATTGTATATCTCCTCTACGGACTAAGCCCTCCGGTTTATATAGACACCGGACGGGAGTAGGGTTACACATAGTCGGTTATAGAGAAGGGAATCTTCATATTTGGTCGCCCAGCTTGCCTTCCACGCCAAGGAGAGTCCCATCCGGACACGGCTAAAGTCTTCGGTCTTTGTATCTTCACAACCCATTAGTCCGGCCCATGTCCAACAGGCCTGACGCCTGAGGACCCCTTAGTCAAGGACTCCCTCATCAGCCCCTTATTAATCCATGATGCAAGGTGTAACGGAGGGCCAGAACGGAACGGAGGTATAGCTTCCGACTTGGTATCGCGGGGTTCAGTGACGTAAAACTACTCCCGCTGCCATAGGTTGGAAGTTTCGGTGAAGGAGCCTTTTGGCCAGAGAACATTGGTAAGCTTTCTCACTGTAGCACCACCGCACTCCGCCTGTTTCCCGTCGACCACCTTCGGCTTCACACTAAAGGTCTTGAGCCATAAGCTGAAGTGTGGGGGAATACGAAGGAAGGCCTCGCACGTGATGATAAACGACGTGATGTAGAGGAAAGAATCTGGGGCTAGATCGTGAAAATCTAGTCCGTAATAAAACATGAGCCCCCAGACGAAGGGATGAAGAGCAAATCCTAGCCCTAGGAGGAAGTAAGAGATAAATTCGACCCTCTCGCCGGATCTGGGAGTCGGGATAACCTGTCCTTGAGCAGGAAGTCTGTGGGGGATCTCCGTGGTCAGATATCTGACCGCTCGGAGCTTCGCAATGTCTTCCTCTGTAACTGAGGAAGCCACCCATCGGCCTTGTGGGCTTGGTCTGGACATGATTGGGAAGCTGGAAGCAATGAAGTCGAAACTTGGGTGCTGGAACTTGAGGTTGGAAGGGCTCAGCGTAAAAGAAAGAGACGACCCTTGGCTCCTTTATAAAGGCAATAGATATCGAACGCCTCCTCCTAAACCTGGAAACCTGCCTATTCCTAAGGAATCATGTCGACGGACGGTTGGGTTACCCACGCCCGTATTGATGAGGATCCCGCAATAAGGGGACATGATCTCTGCTTCAACAAGACGTGCCAATAAAAACCGCGCCTCAAAACATGGAACGGCAGGACAAGAAACGGTTCGAAATAATGACCGGGCAGACGTGATGTTACATTGCAAAAAAGTTGTCGGCGGATTGGACTCGTGAAATATTATACTCTCTGCGGTTGTGTGTGCGTGGTACTTGTGTTGCAGATCCGGACACGTTCGTTGCGTCCGAAGACTATCTTGGAGTATCGGAAAGGGGAACCCGCCTTGCAATGCCGAAGACAATCTGCGCGCCGAACACCTCGTCATTGAAGCCTGGTTCAGGGGCTACTGAGGGAGTCCTGGACTAAGGGGTATTGGGGCGTCTGGCCTATTGGACATGGGCCAGACTAATGGGTTGTGAAGATACAAGACCGAAGACTCTCTCCCGTGTCCAGATGGGACTCTCCTTGGTGTGGAAGGCAAGCTTGGCGTCCAAATATGAAGATTCCTTTCTCTGTAACCGACTTTGTACAACCCTAGTCCCCTACGATGTCTATATAAACTGGAGGGCTTAGTCCGAACAAGAACAATCATAGTCATACAGGCTAGACTTCTAGGGTTTTAGCCATTACGATCTCGTGGTAGATCAACTCTTGTAATACTCATATTCATCAAGATCAATCAAGCAGGAAGTAGGGTATTATCTCAATAGAGAGGGCATGAACCTGGGTAAACAATATGTTCCCCGTCTCCTGTTACCATCGACCTTAGACGCACAGTTCGGGACCCCCTACCCGAGATCCGCCGGTTTTGACACAATGCGCGCCCTCCTGCCTCGTGGCCGCCTTGTTGCATCTCTGACTTCCACTCCGAGTCTCCTGGATTGCATTTGTTCCAAGAAAGATCCTTGCGAAGGTTTCGTTCCGTTTGGATTCCATTTGATATTTCTTTTCTGCGAGACACTGAAATAGGAAAAAAAACAGCAACTGGCACTGGGCTTCCGGTTAATAGGTTAGTCCCAAAAATAATATAAAAGTGCATATTAAAGCCTATTAAACATCCAAAATAGATAATATAATAGCATGGAACGATAAAAAATTATAGATACATTAGAGACGTATCACTGGTCATGTGGTGAACGTAAAATATAAGTTTGGGCTAGACGGACCACAGCCCAGTTGAGACCCTGCTCCGTCTCAACAATAACAAAAAAAATACTACTCGAGCAGCTACGTCCCAGGTGTCAGCCGATCTTGTGCTATTCTCTTGTCTATTGACTATACGCTGACAATGTTGTGGGTCCCAGATGTCAGGAAACCACTAGGAGGAAGCATTTTCTTTTTCTATACGCTGACAGTGGAGTATATAACAAAAAATGACGAACTTGCTTGCGTACGGCCATGGACATGGTGGGCCCCAGTCGGTGTTAAAACCGGCAGATATCGGGTAGGGGTCCCGAACTATGCGTTTGAGGATCAACGGTAACAGGAGACGGGGGACACGATGTTTACCCAGGTTCGGGCCCTCTTAACAGAGGTAATACCCTACTTCCTGCTTGATTGACTATGATGAGTATATGGGTTATAAGAGTCGATCTACGTCGAGATCGTAATGGCTAAACCCTAGATGTCTAGCCTATATGATTGTGATGATCTCTACAGACTAACCCTCCGGTTTATATAGACACCGGAAGGGGCCAGGGTTGTACAAAGTTGGTCTAAAGAGAAAGGAAACTACACGACTAGCCGCAAAGCTTGCTATCCACACTAAGGAGAGTCCCATCCGGACATGGGGAAAGGCCTTCTATCTTGTATCTTCACGACCCATTAGTCCAGCCCATGTCACATAGCCCAACCATCCGAGGACCCCTTAATCCAGGACTCCCTCAGTAGCCCTCGAACTTGCCTTCAATGACGATGTAGTATCCGGCTTTATGTCTTCGACTTTGCAAGGCGGGTTCTCCGTTGTACTTCAGATTGACGATAGTCCAGCTGCACATTAAATGCCATTTTCAATTGATTCTTCGTTGCCGTCGCCTCGGCTTCCACGTGTCAAACAAATGTGAACAGTCTAGGTGCTTTTTAAAAATAACCCCTTGACCATACGGGAGCGGCACCTATTAAAGAGGTTAGATCTTAGATACTATTCCACACGACGTGGAAATCCTTAGAACTCGCCATAGGAAATCGCCCAAACATGGCCAGCGCTCCTAGCCCTTCCTCGTTCCCCAACAGCCCTCAAAACGGTGACTACGAAAGCTGTTCGGTATCCCACGCCCCTCTGCATAAGCTTCAGACGCAGGGATACCTTCCTCCCGCGGATCTAATCTCCATTCGGGCTGGATTAACTTCCATCGACGGCGAAGCCCTGGCGGAGAATTTCCCCAATCCTTCTAAAGAGGAGCAGGTGTGCTTCGTTTCCTTCCTTTTGAGAGGCGTAGGATTTCCTATTCACCCTTTACTCAGAGGTCTACTGGAGTATTACGGCCTCCAACTGCACAATCTGACACCAGGCTCCATCCTGCATATCGCGGGCTTCGTTGCTCTTTGCGAGCTGTTTCTAGGCTGTGAGGCTCATTTCAAACTATGGCGGAAATTTTTCTACCTCGTCCCCTGCTCCCAGACGGGATCTATGTTCGAGGTGGGCGACACCGAAGTATGGCACATAGTTGGGACTGGATACCTTTCTAGTACTCCGAAGAAGGCATCCGAAGAGTGGCCCTCAGAGTAGTTTTATATAGAAGACATCGTTCTTCAGGATCCAATCCGGCGTGGTCTTCCCGAATTCTCCAATGCTCCTTTAAAGAAGCGCGCTAGCTGGCGTCCCCTAATCCTCGCAGAAGAATACTGTGCGGAGGTTCGAGGCTAGCAAACAAGATCAGCATACTTGCCAACTCTGGGCTGTCTATAATTGAGGTAATGACAATTTCAATAAAGCGATGCGTTCAGCCGCTCCAATCTAGAGGTCTTCCCATGTGGAATTATAATGGGAAGAACGATGCATCCCGTTGTTTGCGCAAGGGTCCAGACAATTTTGCCGCCCTGGCCACCATCTTAGCTGACCTTTACAACGGGGAGAAGGAAGACTTCGCTCGTCTGATATGTCGGGAAGGCTTTTCCATGTACGACCCCATCCCCTGGTTGAGTCTTTTCTTCGATTATTGACCTCAGTCAATCTCTTTCCAGAGTTATGCTAACCGAATTTAATCTGGCTATTTTTAACAGGAGTGGAGTACGGTCGTCGAGGGGTTCTATAGCCCCCCTCCGCAGCCAGAGGACCATATTTGAGATCTGGATCCCAGATATGAAGAAGATCCGGATATATTTATAGAACTCAAGCAGGGGATCTTTTATCAGGCGAGCTATGACGGCACGGAAGTGGCCATTATAACCGATTACCCTGGCCCCCACGTAAGTACCCAGGAGACGTCTCCTCCAAAAGAGTTTTCTCATCTCGCCTCACCCACCGCACTATCTCATGCTCCGAAGGGGCGGCGCTTGTCTCGCCGAGCTGTATCAGAGACATCCTCCAAGAAGGCGACGCCCGCGCAGGGCGAGTCTTTGAAAAGAAAAGCAAACAGTGATACCACCGGGCCCCCACCTTCACCAAAGAGGTATAGTTTTTAACATGCATCTTGCGGATAGGCCAGATTATGACGTTTCCTGCTATGTCATATTTTATGAAGAGTATACGCTGGACTATATCCAGGGACCTCACCAGTCATGCGTCGACTAATGCGGTTTCGGACCCTGCCCTAAGGACTAGGGTTGATATTGGCATAATGCCGGATTGTCAGATGATGTATCTGTCACCAATTCTGAAGTGGAGAGTGCAATGAATATCGGCTGTGGAAAGAATCCATGCGCGACCCAATTTTCACCGAAGAAGTGTTCAACGCCCTCAGCTCTGCGGACGCATATATCCGAGCTGCCCGGAATGGACTTGTCGGAGCCTGTCACCATGTTTCAAAGGATATGCGGGTAAAAAACTTTGGGTAGATTCAATAAGCATGTGCTACTAGCCCCGAGACTTGAAGTAGTTAACCCAACTGATTCAAGTGTCGTTATATCACCAGGTACTTGCGTCGAAAAATAACACACTGTCCAAGGAGCTGAAAGAATGCCAGACCAAGCTAACAGCTGCTACCGCCGAGCTGGAAAATGTGAAGAAATCCAGGAAGGCGCCTGATGGTAGGTACAACAGTGTCCGGAAAAGATGATTATGTGCCAACAATGATTTTTAAATATACATTGCTTTATTTACGGATGCAGGATCAGCATAGCAGTTGCAGGAGATGCTGAAGGCTGCTCAGGCGGACAAACAACATGCCGAAGGGCAAGAAGCTGCTCGTCAACGTGTATTAACACGGATCATTAATGAGAAGAACGAGCCACAGGATGCCAACATCAAGCAAGCCTAAGAGCTAAAGGACGTAAGAGCCCAGCTGTCGGATGGCTTGAAGGAGAACCAAAAGGTGAAAGGCGGCATATTTAGTATGTCCTTGAACCTAACTTTCATATGTTCCCGTACATGGAAAGTTTTATGAGACTGTTCCTGTAGGTGTGTTAACTAGGCTGCCCGAGGGAGAAGTGTTCGGATTTCAAGGTGAGTTACTGTAGGAGCTGTCCAAAGTACACGAGCGAGCTCGGAAATCGATGAGGAACATGGCGAAGGCTTTATGGCCGTCAGATTCCCCTCCGGGAATGATGGGAGAGCTCGCGGATTTATTCAAGGGAACTCGTCTTCGTTTTGAGATATGGAAGGCATCCGCATGTCAAGAAGGACTACGAGAAGCTTGGGCCATGGTGAAAACACGGTATACTGGACTTGATCCGAATCATATGGCCCGGGTCCTCGAGGTCCTACCCGGGCAGCCACAAGGCTATCTAACTTACAGACCAAGTGTAGGCAGCCGCCAAATTTTCGCAACAGGACTGTAAGTTAGATAGCCTAATAGATGGCATAGATAAAGAGTAGATGTCGGATGTTGGGTTCCTGCAGACCCTTAAGGTTTGAACTCTGGGGTGCGCACGAAGATCTCCCCCCTATCGATCTACGTCTGATTGCCTCGTGAGACCTAAGCTGGAAATGATGAACAACACAAGGAGACGAGATTTATACTGGTTCGGGCCACTGTTGTGGTGTAATACCCTACTCCAGTGTGTGGTGTGGTGGATTGCCTCAGGGGCTGATGATGAACAGTACAGGGGAAGAACATCCTCGCAAGAGGTGTTCTTGAGCTGGTGCGATGAACTGCTTAGGTGAGTTCGATCGCCTCTCTCTCTCTCTTCGCTAGGGCTCTATCCGATCTGCCTCTACTCTGTGGTGGCTAGTTCTATTTATGAAGGCCCTGGGCCTCTCCCAAATATTAGGCGGAAGGCGCCAACAGCGGCCATTTAGAAGGGAACATCCGGTACAAGTTATCTGACTAAAGTCGGTCTTGGCTGCCAAAAGCCTTGGTGATGGCGCCATCTTGGGCTCCACGGTGACCTCCATCCTGCCGCTCCGCTAGTCTTGGTCTCCTTGCACCGAAATGGCAACCTTTGCCTGATGCCTCGGTACTCAGTGCATGCTTGCCCCCTTTGCACCAAAGAGGAAACAAGGACCTTTGCGGAGCCGGCACCCGCTGGCGCCCGCTGGCCTCGATCGTCATGGCTTGCGCCACGAGCACCTCGCGAGTACCCTGCCTTGATCTCTGCCTCCTCGCGAGCCTACAGCGAGGCCGTCCTGTGGAAGCCTTGCGCCGTCCGCCCAGCAATCCAGCACCTCGCGAGGCTGGAGTCTTATGTTGGTGAAGATGGGCGTCTTGCGCCACCACTTGAGCCACGCCCGCGGGCAGCGAGCGAGCAAGTCAGGGACCCCGTTCCCGAAGCGCCGGCAGTAGCCCAGGCCCAAAGCGCGCTGGACTTGGCTTAGCGGAGAAGCGAAGGGGCAAGTCTGCGAACACCGTGGGGCCCATCGGCCTGCGACCTTAGGCGCCGCATGGCGAGTTGATTGGGCGTGGGCGTCTCCGCTTCCCCACGCTGCCTCGGAAACTGCTTGACTTGACAAGTCCTGCATGCAAAAATGGGTCATGATTACACGAGATCATGGTGGCCGGCGGTTGGCCTCCTACGGACTATAAATGCAGACGGGCGAGCCCGTAGTCCATCTCTTCCTACTCGTCTCCTTCTTCTTCTTCTCTCCCTTGCTCCACTTCGCCCATGGCGCCCGATCCGCCAGTTTTCCACGAAGAAGGAAAAGGCCCCGAGGAGGTCTGACCCACTTCCGCGCGAAAGCGGCCTATCCCAGCTTGCGCAGCGGCGTGGTCGCTTAGCGAGAAGTCGTCATGACCCCCAATGCGGCGGACCGCCGCTGGGTTTCCGCTGCCCTTATGCGCCCGACTTGAGGCCACGGAGAGAAGATACCGAGCAACACCGGCAGCGCCCGGCCAGCGGCGCGGCGAATCCGCGGTGCGCCGTCACCCCTGGCGTCCACGCCGAGGTTCTTCCAGCAGTTCGTGCTTCACGCCGCCATGCCTCCATAATCTTGGATTCGTCTTCCTCCCTCCTTCGCCTTGAGATGCATGAGTGGGTCTCTGGAGCTCTGGCTGCAACACCCTTGCAACGGGCGGAGAGTCGCGATCGTCGCTCGGGCAAGGTCTTCATGACCAGAGGCTGGGCGAGATCTCCAGTCTGCGGACAAGTTGTGCCCTCGTAATTCATCTTGAATCTGCGGCGCCTCATTGATGTTCTTCAAGGTCTTGACGGAGGCCGCCCGGCTGGAAGTGCTGCCACGAGAAAGCGGCGGGGCACCCGGCATGGCGTGGGCAGGCCGACCAATTGCCTCCCAGCTCCTCGAGAAGCGGCGGAGGAGGAGGTCAGCGACTCCGCCGAGCTTCATGCGACTCCGGAGACGAGCGACGACAGCTACGAGCCCTCGAGCTCGCGTCGCGGTCGGAGCAGGGCAGCCGCGTCAAGCCGTCGGCGGATCTGATCTGGATGGGGTTGGTGCCGGCGCTTAGTGGCCCACTGTTGATCATGGCGTCTCCTGCGGAGGCGCGTGTAGTTAACGCTCCTTAGGATTAGCACCTCTTGTTCCCTGCGAGGAATCAAAATGACACCCCATTGGGGCATGTAAGGCGCCTGCCATGTCTTTTTGGTGTACATCCTTTGTCATGAATCGATCACGAGATGCATGTTACGCCTAGCTCAGCTCCCCCTTTCTTTCCTCACGAGGGCTTGGCGCTCTATCTTTGACAAGTCCGGTCCCGAGCGAGGCTTCAGCCGTCGCTGTATCTGGTCGCGATGCCATGGTCAAGGCGGGAGGTGGCGGCCCAAGGTCCGTAGAGCCCTGAGTCGTGATGCTCGGGAGGTCCCTTAAGCGCTCAAGCAGCCTCCGCCCGGGCAGCGAGCGCGTTGCTGCGACAGAGCGCAATAAGCGAGGTTTGGCGCTGAGTTGATTTAGCTTTTGTGTGACTTATCTCATAGGTTCGGAGTAGTCCTTCGGCGAGGTGCCAGGCCTGCGTGCCAACAGCTGGGGTGTTGCTGGGTCAGGCCTTCGTGAGCTTCTCCCCTCTTCCCCGCAATTTCATTCATGCTCTACGTCCTCAGGTCTCGGCCCTCGAGCAAGCTCAGCCGCCGCTGGTATGACAGGTCGCGATGCCGTGGGTCAAGGCCAGGGGGTGAGGGGTGGAGAGCCAGTAAGAGCCCATGAGTCGCGATGCTCAAGCGCCCCATTTTAACGCGCGAGCAGATCGTGCGGGAGAGAGGGAGAGAGAGCTCGCGACGCCCCTCGTGCTACTCCTGGAACAGTTCCTGCACACCAATCATGAGAGAAAGCAAGGTATGCCGTTATAATTGCCAGCCAGCCATTGGTTGCTCCGAGGGAGTGATTGGGGCACCAAGGGCTGTGCGGTGGCGCTATCTGCGGGGCTGCAGCGTGAGAGCTCTGCCGCTCAGTTGTTGGTGTTGCGAGGGCGGACCCATGCACAAGCGCCGTGCAGGCGAGTGGCTCCAAAGGTAGGTGTCAATCGGCGGCGATTATCTCAAGCAGGTTAATCATGAAGGAGCAAATTAACTTAGGTAGATCACGGAGAAAGCAAGCGCCCTTTGGGTCGGGCCGAAGCGGCAGGGATGATCTGAGACGAGGCGCCCCAACAAGATAAGCTGAGAACATAAGCAAAAGCGGATACATGCCGTGAGGATGGACCCAGCGACACGAGAATGATGCTGCCGGTGGGCGCTCCCAAGCCAAGCGAGAACTTGGAAAGAAGTCACGATCTGTCATAGAGCGATTGTCAGATAGCAGTGATCTTTGGGTGAAAAGCTGACCCTCACGAGCCCTCGGGACTCCGTGCCTCGGGAGGCTCGGGAGCTCAGGCGTCCGTTGAGGTCCATCTCCTCCAAACAGCGATGCTTGGCCACTGAGGCTTCAGAATGCTCCTCATCCAGTGGCTGGTGGGCTCAGCCGCGATTGGCAAGCGAAGGCATCTGACGAAGCTGTGTGGCAGGCCAGCATAGCCCCATGCGTGAAGGCGGAAGCACTCTGAAGTGACTCGATTGAGCCTGGGTGTCGTCGATGGATCGCAGCCGCCATCCTCACCTAGATGGGGAGCCTCGCCTGGGCGGGCCAGGCGGTTGCCGCTCATGACTCTCGATTCCTCCACATCCTGAATGGCCTTGGTGATGAACTCCTGAGGGTTGGGTCCTTCTTTCCATACGCCTTCCTGAGGCAAGCATGCCGTGAAGCACGCCTCCAAGTGGTGCCCAAGCGCCTCCCTCGTGACCTTAGCAAAGTCGGTGGCTCCCGGGAGAGCCCCGAGCCCTGAGGAGGGCACCAGGCGCACCTTCCTATCACGATGGAGGTGGCGCCCCTTGGGCTGGCGCATGTCGAACTGGCGCCTCCAGGCGTCCGCCTCCTGAGGCCAGGCGGTGATGTCTTCTTCTTCTTGGGAGCTGCTCCAGGGAGGTTTCCACTCTTGCTATCTGGGTCCTTGATCGATGCAGCCTGAAGGCACGCTCGATAGAGCACACCGCATCCTTCTCCTCACAGGGGACCGTGATGACCCCGCCGCTTCCTGGCATCTTGAGGATGTTGTACCCATCATGAGTCATTGCCATGAACTTGGGCGGGGCGGATACCGAGGATGGCATTGTAGCGCGTGAATGTGGCGGCGTCGAGGTCAATGAGCTCGGTCACGGTAGTTGCTGTGCTGTCAAAGGTGACGGGAAGGCGGACCTGCCCTCTCGGGACAATGGAACCGTCGGTGACTCTTGAAAGAAAACTTGGTTGGCTGAAGCTGATCATAGCACTTGGAATTGTTGAGCGTCTCGGCCGGACAGAATGTTGAGTCTGCGCCGCCCGTCGATGAGGTCTGGTGACTTGCGTTCTTGATGGTGAGAGCGAGCATTGGGAGGACACGGTCGTCGCGCCCACTGAGCTGATCCGTGAGCTGAGCGTTGATGGGCGCCACGCGGACCACGAGGCGTGTGGCCTCAAGCTTAGGGAGGACTGCATTAACCCAGCGAAACAAAGCTGCTTGAAGATCTTATTTGTGAGGTGGGGCTGAGCACCGCCCAGGATGCAGCGATTGCACATGGCTCTTAGAAGCCCCAGCCCCTCGTCGATGATGGTCTTCATTCCTCCTTGGTGGTGGTGGCGGAGGAGGAAGGCCCGCGTTGCCTTGCAGGCGGTCCTCCACAGGCTGATCTCTCGGGCTCCCTCGCGAGGCTAGTCCTGCCAGCCCGGTCCTCGCCTGGTCGATCCGCCACCCTTGGCGAGGCCACGGTCGTCCCATCGTCCTCCACCTCTTGCTCCACCTCGGCCGTAGCCCGATCGTTGCGCTCGGGGCATCGACCTGCAACCTGCTCCTTGCGGCCTGAGCTCTTGGCATTCATTGGTGTTGTGGGTGTGGAGATGCGTGGTACACGATGCCGGCTGCCCTTGGGCGACTCGGCTAGTCCACAGTCGTGCTTGGTGTACGCTCCATGGTGATGCGGCTGATCCCTGCGCTTCACATCCTTGGCCTTGGCTTTCTTCTCTTGGGTCGCTGCTGGGAGCTCGAGAAGGGAGGCGCCCTTCCTCGGCCCTTGTGCACTTGGTGGCGGGTTGAACAACTCGAGCGTGCAGATCTTCACGGATTGCAGCTCCTCCTTCATCTTGGCGTCGCAGGCGCCATCGGAAACGCCGAAATGATGGCCTCCTCGATCCTACAGGGATCTTGGCGGCGTTGTTGAAGCGCTGGATGTACTTTGCGAGGTCTCTCCGAACTCTTTGCTTGATGCGGCGCAGAGTCACCACGCCCGGCGAGCGATCGCGAGTGCCTGGAAGTTGGCGATAAGCGGGTGCGCATCTCCTCGGGGAGGAGATCGTGCGGAGCGAGTTCGAGGCAGTGCGGGCACCGTCCTTGGCGCCATAGGAAACCAGTTCGCCATGACCTTTCCGTCCCGTTGGCAGCTTGATGCCCAGCTTCGTGAAACTGTAGGAACTCATGAGTGCTGTAGTGCGTCGTAGCGAGGAGGCGGTCGGGCTTGAACTTGCATGGCGGCGACACTGCGTAGCTCGGGGGTGAAGGCGCGACAGCCTGCGGTGGCCACCGGAGCTCTCTGCTGAGGCTGGGCTTGCTCCTGGGGATTCCCGCGCGTCGCCGCTTGGAGCAGCGCATGGTCTTGACATGGTGGCGCAGGGATGCGGTCATGGCGCACCGGTGCTGGGAGCATGCGGGCACCGTCTTGGGGACGAGGGATCTCTTGGCAGCTCCTTTCTTGTTGCTTGGCGCCGGACCAGTGGATCTCGATCACGGGGCCGCGCCTTCAAGCAGGGCCCTTTCTTGGGGAGGAGGTGGCGGGGGCACCTCCTGATCCAAGCCTCCTGTGCAGGATGGAGGGCGAGGCAGCGAGATGGATGTCATAGGAGAGCCCCCTGCAGCGTTGACGAGCTCGATGATGCGGGCGAGCCAGTCCTCGTGAAGGTAAATCGATGGGGCGGTGGGACAGGAGCTCACAGCGCCCGAGGAGCAGACGCGGCGTCTTGGCGTCCGTGGGGAAGCGCGATAGGCGTGGGGCGGCGAACTAGCTAGAGTCGGCTGACGGGGTGGCGGTCGCGGCCTTCTCGCCCGCACCGATGGATCTGAGAGGCGAGGCCTGCTGCTCGTTCCCAGCCGTGCAGTGCGGCGTTGGCGGCGGCGGCGGGAGCAGCAAGAAGCGCGCGCCGGCGAAGCGCTATACGAAGGCGGCAGCAGGCGGCGAAGCAGCCCGGCGCTTGGCGCGAGCCCGGCGGCGTCGACCATGAACCTGACGGAAGATCGAGCGGACGGCGGAAGAAAGATTCCGGCGCACCCCTACCTGGCGCGCCAAATGTCAGATGTTTGGTTCCGGCAGACCCTTAAGGTTTGAACTCTGGGGTGCGCACAAAGATCTCTCCCCTACCGATCTAAGTCCGATCGCCTCATGAGATCTAAGCTGGAAACGATGAACAACACAAGGGACACGAGATTTATACTGGTTCGGGCCAGCGTTGTGGTGTAATACCCTACTCCAGTGTGTGGTGTGGTGGATTCCGCAGGGGCTGATGATGAACAGTGTAGGGGAAGAACAGCCTCGCGAGAGGTGTTCTTGAGCTGGTGCGATGAACTTCTTGGGTGAGTTCGATCGCCTCTCTCTCTCTCTCTCTCTCTCTCTCTCTCTCTCTCGCTCTCTCTCTCTCTCTTTGCTAGGGCTCTATCCGATCTGCCTTTACTCTGTGGTGGCTAGTTCTATTTATGGACGCCCTGGGCCTCTCCCCAAATATTGAGCGGGAAGAGCGCCAACAACGGCCATTCGAAGGGAATATCTAGTAGAAGTTATCTGACTAAAGTCGGTCTTGGCTGCCAAAAGCACTTGGTGATAGCGCCGTCTTGGGCTCCACGGTGACCTCCATCCTGCCGCTCCGTTGGTCTTGGTCTCATTGCGAAATGGCAACCTTTGCACGATGCCTCGGTACTCCGCGCATGCTTGCCCCTTTGCACCAAAGAGGAAACAAGGACACTCACGAGCAGCGCCCGCTTGGCCTCGATCGTCATAACTTGCGTCACAAGCACCTCGCGAGTACCTGCCTTGATCTCTCCGCCTCGTGAGCCTGCTTGGCGAGGCCGTCCTTGAGAAGCCTTGCGTCGTCCGCCCGATGAGGCTTGGCCCCTCGCGAGGTCTTTAGTCTTGTGTTGATGAAGATGGGTCGTCTTGGGCCACCACTTGAGCCACGCCGCGGGCATAGCGAGCAAGTCTGGGACCCCGTTCCCTGCATACCGACATTAAACGATGTGATTTTATGTAGCAATACACTTTATCATCAATTTATCTCGGCCAAATTGTAAAGATTGTCATGGCAGACCTTCCGCCCGATCTCCGACACCCAAGGGTTGGAGTGTTTGAATACTATACTGTGGTAAACACCGGTATGTGCGGAAACAGAGCAATCCGGTCATAGTGCTTGAACAGACAAACTGTGTTCGGGGAGTTATGTTATATTACTTTTTAACGTAAGAAACATCTTTCGGAGAAAATAGTTCCGTTAAGGGTTCCTCTCCCCGGGTAAGCATGCACTGTTTATGCATGCCAATACTGTGATGCTAAAAATCACCAGAGGTTTTATATTGTGAGACTTTATATATATATATCCATGAAGGCAGTTCGTCATATGTCCGCCGACCAATTATTCTCTTAAGAACGCTAGCTTTTAGCTTCACCCGTCTGAGGTACACGTCCAGATAACCCGGTTGTAACAATCACAGAGGTGCTCCTTTTATGCCCTAGCCGAACAAGTGGCAACGTAGGGCATAAGCACAAGAGCCAGGCAACCCAGGTTGGCAAAAACTTAAGTCATAGAGGAGCATAAGATGGCGAAGACAGGACGTATATGAGCAAACAACATATATCACTACAAAAAAGACACATCCGTGACATTTTGGGCCGAACGAAATTTTTTCTGTCATGCTTATGACACTTCTATGACGATAATTGTGACAAAACTCGGTATCGTCATAGATGTGGTGGGCTCCGACTTCTATGACAAAAAATGGGCTTTTCGTCCTGGGCGGGCCGGAGATGCAGCCTCATGACATTCTTTGGGCCGTCCGTGACGGAAAAAACCGTGGTAGAAGCGAGGGCAAGGAAAATATCGCGGAGTTCCTGGTTACGGTGGGTGGTCAGGGGCCGAGCGATGCGCGTTTCTCTCGTACACGTACGCGCGTGGGTGTGAGGCATTGGGCTCTAATTGAACCTATCGTTTTTTTTTCACGCCAGATGTCCTAGTGAAAGGACTCAGTCGTGGAGCCATTACGACGGGTTAGCTTAAAGGGGTTAAAGCAGGACGAAGGACACGAGGAGTTTATACTGGTTCGGCCCCTTGCGGTGAAGGTAAATGCATAATCCGGTTGTTGTGGAATTGCTAGGGTTTTGATGACCAGGGAGCGAATCCGCTATGCCTGGCTCTCGAGTTGTTGTTTGTTGTCCCTAAACGCCTTGGGTCCTCCTTTATATACGAGTTGGCCTTGCGTGGTTCTGAGAATCGAGGCCGACTCATCAACGTGTCCGGCTCGGTTTCTAACCTTGCTTATCTTACAATACAAGTTACATATCATATGGCGGTTTATGTCTACAGCCGCTAATCCACCTTTGGGCATTGGGCCTCCGTGCTAGGTCTCCTCCGTAAAGCGCCATACTCCTTGTCTTCATGGGCTTCAAACATAAATAAATCATTATGGGTATAACCCGGCCCCTCATGGCCGGTTTATACTCACTAGTAATATCCCCAACATTAGGCCCCAGATTGATTTGAACCTGTTCATGTCAATCTTCTGTTGGGGAACGTAGTAATTTCAAAAAATTTCCTACGAACACGCAAGACCATGGTGATGGCATAGCGACGAGGAGAGTGTCCGTCCACGTACCCTCGTGAACCGAAAGCGGAGCGTTATAACAACGCGGTTGATGTAGTAAATGCGTCTTCACGATCCGACCGATCCAAGCACCGAGCGTCGGCACCTCCGAGTTCGCACACGTTCAGCTCGATGGCGATCCCGGACTCCGATCCAGCAAAGTTTGGGGATGAGTTCCGTCAACCTGACGGCGTGGTGGCGATGTTGATGCTCCACCGCGCGGGGCTTCGCCTAAGCTCATGACGATATGACTTCTCCGGCGCGAGGCTTCGCCTAAGCTCTCTGACGATATGACCAAAGTGGAATATGGTGGAAGGGGCACCGCACACGGCTAAGAGCGATCCGTAGATCAACTTGTGTGTTCTAGGGTGCCCCCTGCCCCGTATATAAAGGAGCCAAGGGGAGGGGCTGGCTGGCCAGAGGCGGCGCCGGGAGTCCTACTCCCTCGGGAGTAGGATTCCCCTCAATCCTAGTTGGATTAGGATTCCCGGAGGAAAGAGAGAGAGGGGCGGCCCACCTTTCCTAGTCCTAATAGGACTAGGGGAAGAAGGGCGGCCACCTAGGGCTGGCCCTTTCTCCTTTCCACCAAGGCCCACTATGGCCCATGTAGTTCCCGGGGTTCGGTAACCTCCGGTACTCCGATAAATTCGATTTCACTCGGAACACTTCCGATGTCAAATGTAGGCTTCAATATATCAATCTTTATGTCTCGACCATTTGAGACTCCTCGTCATGTCCGTGATCACATCCGGGACTCGAACAACCTTGGTGCATCAATACTTATAAACTCATAATGAGCTGTCATCGAAGCGTTAAGCGTGCGGACCCTACGGGTTCGAGAACTATGTAGACATGACCTAGAACCATTCTCGGTCAATAACCAATAGCGGAACCTGGATGCCCATATTGGTTCCTACATATTCTCTGAAGATCTTTATCGGTCAAACCGCATAACGACATCGTTGTTCCCTTTGTCATCGGTATGTTACTTACCCGAGATTCGATCGTCGGTATCAATACCTAGTTCAATCTCGTTACAGTAAATCTCTTTACTCGTTCCGTAATACATCATCTCACAACTAACTCATTAGTTGTAATGCTTGCAAGGCTTAAGTGATGTGTATCACCGAGAAGGCCTAGAGAGACAATCGGAGTGACAAAACCTAATCTCGAAATCGCCAACCCAACAAGTACCTTTGGAGACACTGTAGTACTCCTTTATAATCACCCGATTCGTTGTGGCGTTTGGTAGTACCAAAGTGTTCCTCCGGTAAGCAGGAGTTGCATAATCTCATAGTTACGAGGAACATGTATGGGTCATGAAGAAAGCATTAGCAACATACTAAGCGATCAAGTGCTAAGCTAACGGAATGGGTCATGTCAATCACATCATTCTCCTAATGATGTGATCCCATTAATCAAATGACAACACATGTCTATGGTTAGGAAACATAACCATCTTGATTAATGAGCTAGTCTTGTAGAGGCATACTAGTGACTATCTGTTTGTCTATGTATTCACACATGTATTATGTTTCCGGTTAATACAATTCTAGCATGAATAATAAACATTTATCATGGTATAAGGAAATAAATAATAACTTTATTATTGCCTCTAGGGCATATTTCCTTGATCTCCCACTTGCACTAGAGTCAATAATCTAGATTACATAGTAATGATTCTAACACCCATGGAGTCTTGGTGCTGATCATGTTTTGCTCGTGGAAGAGGCTTAGTCAGCGGGTCGCAACATTCAGATCCGTATGTATTTTGCAAATCTCTATGTCTCCTACTTGGACTTGGTCCCGAATGGAATTGAAGCGTCTCTTGATATGCTTGGTCCTCTTGTGAAATCTGGATTCCTTTGCCAAGGCAATTGCACCGATATTGTCACGAGAAGATCTTCATCGGTCCCGATGCACTAGGTATGACACCTAGATCGGAAATGAACTCTTTCATCCAGACTCCTTCATTTGCTGCTACGAAGCAGCTATGTACTCCGCTTCACATGTAGATCCCA
The DNA here is from genome assembly GCA_021605205.1 of Aegilops longissima. Classification (NCBI taxonomy): domain Eukaryota; kingdom Viridiplantae; phylum Streptophyta; class Magnoliopsida; order Poales; family Poaceae; genus Aegilops; species Aegilops longissima. The sequence continues at coordinate 552,850,080 of CM038682.1, forward strand.
TACGGCGCTTTGTTTAGAACTGCACCAACCAGCAGCTCCACCGTTTAATAAAAACACGTATCCGGTTTGCGATTTAGAATCGTCCGGATCGGTGTCAAAACTTACATCGGCGTAACCATTTACGACTAGCTCTTTGTCACCTCCATATCGAGAAACATATCCTTAGTCCTTTTCGGGTATTTCAGGATGTTCTTGACCGCTGTCCGATGATCCACTCTGGATTACTTTGGTACCTTCTGCCAAGCTTACAGCTAAGCATCGTCGTCAGTGCGGTACACAGCATTGCATACATGATAGAGCCTATGGCTGAAGCATAGGAACATCTTTCATTTTCTCTCTATCTTCTGCTGTGGTGGGACATTGAGTCGACTCAATCTTACACCTTATGTCTGGTAAAAACCTTTCTTTGCACGATCCATTTTGAACTTTTCAAAACTTTATCAAGGTATGTGCTTTGTGAAAGTCAATTAAGCGTCTTGATCTATCTCTATAGATCTTGATGCCCAATATGTAAGCAGCTTCACGAGGTCTTTCATTGAAAAACTTTTATTCAAGTATCCTTTTATGCTATCCAGAAATTCTATATCATTTCCAATCAACAATATATCGTCCACATATAATATTAGAAATGCTCTGAGCTCCACTCACTTTCTTGTAAATCTGAGGCTTCTCCAAAAGTCTGTATAAACCCATATCTTTGATCACACTATCAAAGCGTTTATTCAACTCGAGAGGCTTGCACGGACCATAAATTGATCATTGGAGCTTGCACACTTTGTTAGTACCCTTTGGATCGACAAAACCTTCTGGTTGCATCATATACAACTCTTCTTCTAGAAATCCATTCAAGAATGCAGTTTTACATCCATTTGCCAAATTTCATAATCATAAAATCGGCAATTGCTAACATGATTCAGACAGACTTAAGCATCGCTACTGGTGAGAAAGTCTCATCGTAGTCAACCCTTGAACTTGTCGAAAACCTTTCGCAACAAGTCGAGCTTTGTGAACAGTTATATTACCATCGGCGTCAATCTTCTTCTTAAAGATCCATTTATTTTCAATGGCTTGCCGATCATCGAACAAGTCAACCAAAGTCCATACTTTGTTCTCATACATGGATCCCATCTCAGATTTCATGGCTTCCAGCCATTTTGCGAATCTGGGCTCACCATCGCTTCTTCATAGTTTGTAGGTTCGCCATGGTCAAGTAACATGACTTCGAGAATAAGATTACCGTACCACTCTGGTGCGTATTTTACTCTGGTTGACCTCGAGTTCAGTAGTAACTTGATCTGAAGCTTCATGATCATCATCATTAGTTTCCTCACTAATTGGTGTAGTTGTCACGGGAACCATTTCTTGTGATGAACTACTTTCAATAAGGGAGCAGATCTGATTATCTCATCAAGTTCTACTTTCCTCCCACTCACTTCTTTCGAGAGAAACTCCTTCTCTAGAAAGGATCCGAATTAACAACGAAAATCTTGCCTTGGATCTGTGATAGAAGGTGTACCCTTGATCTCCTTTGGGTATCCTATGAAGACACATTTTTCGATTTGGGTTCGAGCTTATCTGGTTGAAGTTTCTTTACATAAGCATCGCAGCCCCAAACTTTAAGAAAGCGACAACTTTGGTTTCTTGCCAAACCACAGTTCATAAGGCGTCGTCTCAGCGGATTTTGGCGGTGTCCTATTTAGCGTGAATCGGCCGTCTCTAAAGCATAACCCCAAAGCGATAGCGGTAAATCGAAATAGACATCATAGATCGCACCATATCTAGTAAAATACGATTCGACGTTCGGACACACCATTTCTCTGTGGTGTTCGGGTGGCGTGAGTTCTTGAAACTATTCCACATTGTTTCAAATGTAAACCAAACTCGTAACTCAAATATTCTCCTCCACGATCAGATCGTAGAAACTTTATTTTCTTGTTACGATGATTTTCCACTTCACTCTGAAATTCTTTGAACTTTTCAAATGTTTCAGATTTGTGTTTCATTAAGTAGATATACCCATATCTACTCAAATCATCTGTGAAGGTGAGAAAATAACGATATCCGCCACGAGCTTCAACATTCATTGGACCACATACATCGTATGTATGATTTCCAACAAATCTGTTGCTCTCTCCATATAACCGGAGAAGCGGTGTTTAGTCATCTTGCCCATGAGGCACGGTTACATAAGTACCAAGTGATTCATAATCAAGTGATTCCAAAGTCCATCGTATGGAGTTTCTTCATGCGTTTTACACCGATATGACCTAAGCGGCGGTGCCACAAATAAGTTGCACTATCATTATCAACTCTGCATCTTTTGGCTTCGACATTATGAATATGTGTATCACTCTTGTCGAGATTCAACAAGAATAGACCATTCTTCAAGGGTGCATGACCATAAAAGATATTACTCATATAAATAGAACAACCATTATTCTCGATTTAAATGAATAACCGTCTCGCATCAAACAAGATCCAGATATAATGTTCATGCTCAGCGCTGGCACCAAATAACAATTATTTAGGTCTAAAACTAATCCCGAAGGTAGATGTAGAGGTAGCGTGCCGACCGCGATCACATTGACTTTGGAACCATTTCCCAGCGCGCATCGTCACCTCGTCCTTTGCGGTGCTCGTCTATTCCGTAGTCCTGTTTGAGTTGCAAATATTAGCAGAACCGATATCAAATACCAGTGCTACTACGAGCTCTAGTAAGGTACACATCAATAACATGTATATCACATATACCTTTGTTCACCTTGCCATCCTTCTTATCCGCCAAATACTTGGGGCAGTTCCGCTTCAATGTCGATCGCTTGCGGTAAAACACTCGATTTCAGGTTTAGGTCCAGACTTGGGTTTCTTCTCTTGATCAGCAACTTTCTTGCTGTTCTTTTGAAGTTTCCTTCTTCTTTCCTTTGCCCTTTTCTTGAAACTAGTGGTCTTGTTGACCATCAACACTTGATGCTCTTTCTTGATTTCTACCTCCATGACTTTTAGCATTGCGAAGAGCTCAGGAATTGTTTTGGTCATCCCTTGCATATTATAGTTCATCACGAAGCTCTTGTAGCTTGGTGGCGATGATTGGAGAATTTCATCAATGACACTATCATCCGGAAGATTAACTCCCAGCTGAATTAAGTGATTATTATACCCGGACATTTTGAGTATGTGCTCCTTGTGAACTATTCTCCTCCATCTTGCAGCTATAGAACTTATTGGAGACTTCATATCTCTCAATCCGGGCATTTGCTTGAAATATTAACTTCAACTCTGGAACATCTCATATGCTCCATGGCGTTCAAAAGCGTCGTTGAAGACCGGTTCTAAGCCGTAAAGCATGGCACTGCTGAACTATTGAGTAGTCATCAGCTTTGCTTTGCGAGCGTTCACAACTTCGGCTCAGCTCTGCAGCGAGCTGTCACCCAGCGGTGCTTCGGGGCGTAATTTTACGTGCAGCAATGAGGATAATCCTCAAATTACGGACCCGATCCGTGTAATTGCTACCATCATCTTTCAACTTTGCTTTCTCAAGGCGCATTAAAATTCAACGGAACAACAGCACGAGCCATCTATCTACGATAAACATAGACAAGCAAAATACTATCGGTACTAAGCTCATGATAAATTTAAGTTTAATTAATCATATTAAAACTCCCACTTAGGCAGACATCTCTCTAGTTATCTAAGTGATTCGTGATCCAAATCAACTAAACCATGTCCGATCATCACGTGAGATGGAGTAGTTTCAATGGTGAACATCACTATGTTGATCATATCTACTATATGATTCACGTTCGACCTTCGGTCTCCGTGTTCGAGGCCATATCTGTTATATGCAAGGCTCGTCAAGTTTAACTTTGAGTATTCAGCGCGTGCAACTGTTTTGCACCGTTGTAGATGGACGTAGAACTTATCACACCGATCATCACGTGGTGTGCGGGTACTCGAACTTTGGCAGCGGTGCATACTCGGGAGAACACTTCTTGATAATTTTAGTGAGAGATCATCTTATAATGCTACCGTCAATCAAAGCAAGATAAGATGCATAAAGGATAAACATCACATGCAATCAATATAAGTGATATGATATGGTCATCATCATCTTGTGCTTGTGATCTCCATCGCCGAAGCACCGTCATGATCACCATCGTCACCGGTAGCGACACCTTGATCTCCATCGTAGCATCGTTGTCGTCTCGCCAACTATTGCTTCTCGACTATCGCTACTGCTTAGTGATAAAGTAAAGCAATTACATGGCGTTGCATTTCATACAATAAGCGACAACCATATGGCTCCTGCCGATTGCCGATAACTTCGGTTACAAAACATGATCATCTCATACAATAAAATATAGCATCACGTCTTGACCACATCACATCACATCATGCCTGCAAAAACAAGTTAGGCGTCCTCTACTTTGTTGTTGCAAGTTTTACGTGGCTGCTACGGGCTGAGCAAGAACCGTTCTTACCTCGCATCAAAACCACAACGATAGTTTGTCAAGTTGGTGCTGTTTTAACCTTCGCAAGGACCGGGCGTAGCCACACTCAGTTCAACTAAAGTGAGAGAGCAGACACCCGCGGTCACCTTTAAGCAACGAGTGCTCGGGCGGTGAAACCAGTCTCGCGTAAGCGTCTGGCGTAATGTCGGTCCGGGCGCTTCATCTCACAATACCGCTGAACAAAGTATGACATGCTGGTAAGCGGTATGACTTATATCGCCCACAACTCACTTGTGTTCTACTCGTGCATATGACATCAGCGCATAAAACCAGGCTCGATACCCTTTGTTGGGGAGCGTAGTAATTTCAAAAATTTCCTACGAACACGCAAGACCATGGTGATGGCATAGCGAGAGGGAGAATGTCGTCCACGTACCCTCGTGAGACCGAAAGCGGAGCGTTATAACAACGCGGTTGATGTAGTCGTAAATGCGTCTTCACGATCCGACCGATCCAAGCACCGAGCGTCGGCACCTCCGAGTTACGCACACGTTCAGCTCGATGGCGATCCCGGACTCCGATCCAGCAAAGTGTCGGGGATGAGTTCCGTCAACCTGACGGCGTGGTGGCGATATTGATGCTCCACCGGCGCGGGGCTTCGCCTAAGCTCATGACGATATGACTTCTCCGGTGCAGGGCTTCGCCTAAGCTCTCTGACGATATGACGAAGTGGAATATGGTGGAAGGGGCACCGCTGCGGCTAAGGAACAATCCGTAGATCAACTTGTGTGTTCTAGGGTGCCCCTGCCCCGTATATAAAGGAGCCAAGGGAGGGGCTGGCCGGCCAAGAGAGGCGGCGCCAGGAGTCCTAATCCCTCGGGAGTAGGATTCCCCTCAATCCTAGTTGGATTAGGATTCCGGGAGGAAGAGAGAGGGGGCGGCCCACCTTTCCTAGTCCTAATAGGACTAGGGGAAGAAGCGCGACCACCTAGGGCTGGCCCTTTCTCCTTTCCACCAAGGCCCACTATGGCCCATGTAGTTCCCGGGGGTTCGGTAACCTCCGGTACTCTCGATAAATTCGATTTCACTCGGAACACTTCCGATGTCCAAATGTAGGCTTCAATATATCAATCTTTATGTCTCGACCATTTGAGACTCCTCGTCATGTCCGTGATCACATCCGGGACTCGAACAACCTTGGTGCATCAATACTTATAAACTCATAATGAGCTGTCATCGAAGCGTTAAGCGTGCGGACCCTACGGGTTCGAGAACTATGTAGACATGACCTAGAACCATTCTCGGTCAATAACCAATAGCGGAACCTGGATGCCCATATTGGTTCCTACATATTCTCTGAAGATCTTTATCGGTCAAACCGCATAACGACATCGTTGTTCCCTTTGTCATCGGTATGTTACTTACCGAGATTCGATCGTCGGTATCAATACCTAGTTCAATCTCGTTACGGTAAATCTCTTTACTCGTTCCGTAATACATCATCTCACAACTAACTCATTAGTTGTAATGCTTGCAAGGCTTAAGTGATGTGTATCACCGAGAAGGCCTAGAGATACCTCTTCGACAATCGGAGTGACAAAACCTAATCTCGAAATCGCCAACCCAACAAGTACCTTTGGAGACACTGTAGTACTCCTTTATAATCACCCGATTACGTTGTGACGTTTGGTAGTACCAAAGTGTTCCTCCGTAAGCAGGAGTTGCATAATCTCATAGTTACGAGGAACATGTATGGGTCATGAAGAAAGCATTAGCAACATACTAAGCGATCAAGTGCTAAGCTAACGGAATGGGTCATGTCAATCACATCATTCTCCTAATGATGTGATCCCATTAATCAAATGACAACACATGTCTATGGTTAGGAAACATAACCATCTTCGATTAATGAGCTAGTCTTGTAGAGGCATACTAGTGACTATCTGTTTGTCTATGTATTCACACATGTATTATGTTTCCGGTTAATACAATTCTAGCATGAATAATAAACATTTATCATGGTATAAGGAAATAAATAATAACTTTATTATTGCCTCTAGGGCATATTTCCTTCATCTTCAACACTTAGGAAAATTCCCCTCTGAGCGCCTTCGCATATCCTTGTAATCCGCCATGACGTCATCCTCCAAGACTGTAATAAACCGCCATGATGTCACCTATTAAAAAAATTGTACATCTCACCTTCATTAATGAGCCTCCGACAATCGAGGCGACAACCCTGTCACATATCCCACTTTTTGGGCTCCTCGATTTTCGGGCCTGTCACTTATCCCTTCGCCTTATAAATAAGACCGGGGGTCCTTTTCATTCCCCCCGTGCCTCCTCGCTTCCTCTTCTTCCTTGCACCGTCCTGACTCTCATGCACGGCCGCCGTCGTCAAGCTCCGCCTTCAACCTCATCTCCGGCCGCTGCATCAACCTGAACTTACCAGAGAAACGCGGCGCGCCTTCGTTGTTCCGTCAGCAATAATAAGTTTCCCCTTTCCTTGCTCTAGATCCGCCATTAGGGTTTCGGCATTCATCGAAGCTCGAAGCAGTTCTTCTCTGTTCATCTCCGTAGTGTAAATGACGACCCCAGATCTGACATTTTCTTACACAGTCGCAATCATAATCCCCTTTTTCATCCTTAGAACATCTTCTTCATATAGTAAAAACTCATCTAGACCTGATGAACTACTTAAACACCTGTATTTTGAGTCTGAATATAATTTGATTTACTAAGACGCTGCAGATCTGAAATTACCATGTCAATCTGAGAAACTTGTTTTTCCCTTACTTAGACATTTTAGATCTGTACCTTCCGTGCTAAGGTAGGCGGTTTAAATTGTTTAGAAAATGATAATCCGGCAGGTACCATTAGTCCCCTCTTAAACCTCCTATTCCTTTATTCTTCTAACCCCTCCAATGTCAGACTCCGGTTTAACATGATTATATGCCTCCACGTATTTTCCTTTGATCTTACGACGCCTTATACTTGTCAGTTATAAATCATAAACCGGCATTGATCTTTTTCCAGCTGTCCATTGAAATGGCCAAACAATTTTATGCTTGTAACCGGGTCCCCTTCCGGGTAACTGAAGAAAAACTGAATGGGTGTGTTGCAAATGGCGCTTTAGCAAAAAAGGACATCATACACTGGAGGGCCCCCGGTCCAGAAAATCCTCCTGAACCCAAGGATGGAGAAGTGATTGTACTTGTTGACCACCTGTGTCGAGGGTTTAGTCCTCCCGGATCAAAAAAATTTCGTGACGTACTTGCTAGCTTCCAACTCCACCCTCAAGATATTGGTCCCAACTCTGTGTCGAATATTTGTAACTTTCAAGTGTTCTGTGAAGCTTATCTGCAGGAAGAGCCCACTGTTGAATTGTTCAGAGACTTTTTCTATTTGAACCGCCGTACTGAGCTTGCTTCCCCTATCAAATAGAATGGGAATGACTGCGTGCTTGGCCATCGTTAGTAAGACCACGTAGGGTAGGACCATCATCGAGCAAATGTTCTTTCAAAGGCGCGGAGCGTGCTATGGCCGATGTTTGCGCTTACTGCGTCGTGGCTTGCCGTTGTCGTCTCGGACTTTGGAAGTGCCTGGATCGTTGGCGCTGTTGCTTCTACAAGCGACCCAGTTGTCTTCTCCCGCGCAAAAGAGGGTCATCAGAGCGGTAAGGGCTAACATGGATTTTGGTTTTGCTTGACCGAGGTGGCGGGCGAGCCACTCGTCCATGACGCTTTGTTGAAGGCTGCTAGGGCTTCCACGTCCGGATGGTCGACGATTTGGTTCATTTTAACTAGGAACCTAGTCCAGAGCTTCCTGGCTGACTCTCTGGGTTGTTGGACGATGTGAGTTAAGTCATCGGCATCTGGTGGCCGGACATATGTACCTTGGAAGTTGTCGCGGAAGGCGTCTTCCAAATCCTCCCAGCTGCCAATAGAATTTTCGGGCAGACTGTTTAACCAGTTCCGAGCTGGCCCTTTGAGTTTTAGTGGGAGGTATTTGATGGCATGAAGGTCATCTCCGTGGTCCATATGGATATGGAGAAGGAAATCCTCGATCCATACTGCGGGGTCTGTTGTTCCATCATATGATTCGATATTCATGTGTTTAAACCCTTCTGGGAATCCGTGCTCCATTACTTCGTCAGTGAAGCAAAGAGGGTGTGCAGCGCCTCTATATTGGGCCACATCGCGACGTAGCTTCGATGGAGTCCGTCTAGGGTTTTCGGCCCGAGCGTGACTGGGCTTGTCACGTCCGAATAGATCGCCGTCGTCGCGTGTCGGGGCGCGTCCTCGCGATCCCTATATCGATCTAGTATGTCCTGCTCTACTGTCCAGGTCCTGCCGAAGGTCATATATATAACCCCGAGCTGTTTTATCTCTGCCTTTACGTGAGGTGGGGCGGGCTGGTGTTCGGCTTGAGTTGCCGCTTTGTCCTGACCACGTGGTGGTCGGTCAGCCGCCTTGCGCGATGATGGTACGGGCTCCGGCGCCTCGTCATCGAACTGAGGCAGCAATTTGCGCTTTGGGTAGCTTTTGGCTGGGCGCTTGAGGCCGTATCCTTCGGCTGCTAGGACATCAGTCCATCTATCATTGAGCATGTCTTGATCAGCTTGGAGCTGCTACTGCTTCTTTTTCAGGCTCCTTGCAGTGGCTATTAGCTGGCGCTTAAAGCGCTCCTGCTCGAGAGGTTCCTCAGGCATGATAACATCCTCGTTACCGAGGCTCACCTCATCCTTGGAGAGCGGAAGATAATTACTGTCCTTTGAGTCGTCCTTTATGGCCTGTTCATCAGTGCTAACTTGCCCGTTTTCCCGTTCCTCCTGTTCAAAAGTTATCTCAACGGGGTCTTCATTATCTTCGGCATCGTCCGGAGTATTGTTTTCTCCCGTGCCGGTATTGCTATCTTTTCCACGACGTGACTTAGAGCGGCGCCGCTGACACCGGCGTTTTGGCTGTATCACAGGAGATTCACCCTCATCTAGATCTTCTTTGTCATCGTCGTTGGTTCTTTTAGGTGTATCCACCATGTACACGTCGTAAGACGAGGTGGCCGTCCAAAGTCCGGTAAGCGGTAGGTTTTGGCCCTACTCTTCATCGGCATCGTCATCCATACTGTCGATGTCTTCGAAGCCGTAATCGAGTATGTTGGTTAAGTCTTTGACAGTGGCTATAAAGTGGGCGGAAGGTGGTAAGCGAAATTCTCCGTCGTCAGCCTCCAGTTCGAACCTGATATAATTCGGCTGTGAGCCCTTCGCCAAGGATAGCGCTTTTAACGAGTTTAACACGTCGCCCAGAGGCGAGTGTCGGAAATGTCCGCAGAGCTGAATTCAACTATCGATGACTGATCGAGCTCGACGCATGTGGACGCACATGGTTCGGAACCTGTAGCCGAAAGCGAGTCTGAGGCTCCGGTGACACAGATCCCACTCGAGGTTGGGTCTGTGGGCGGCTTTGATGCCGCTGGGCCTGCGGTATCCGTGGTGGGGTTGAGCTTTCCGTCTTCGGGTGGCGCGATCTGCTCTCGATCTAGGGCCAGAGCAGTTACAGGTGCTATCTCCTGGGTATGGTCCGATGACAGACTTAAGTCATGTTCATCGTGGTGACGGGGAGCAACTGCCGTGGTCTTGAATCCGTCGAAGATCATGTCACCGCGTATATTTGCGACGTAGTTCAAGCTCCCGAATCTGACCTGACGGCCAGGGCGTAGCTATCGATCTGCTCCAGATGGCCAAGCGAGTTGGCCCGCAGTGCAAAGCCGCCGAACACGAAGATATGTCCGGGGAGTAAGACCTCTCCTTGGACATCATTGTTGTAGATGATTGAAGGGGCCATCAAACCTTTTGGGGATGGCACAGTGGAACTCTCAATGAAAGCACCAATGTCGGTGTCAAAACCGGCGGATCTCGGGTACGGGGTCCCGAACTGTGCGTCTAAGGTCGATGGTAATAGGAGACAGGGGACACAATGTTTACCCAGGTTCGGGCCCTCTCTATGGAGGTAATACCCTACTTCCTGCTTGATTGTTCTTGATGAATATGAGTATTACAAGAGTTGATCTACCACGAGATCGTAATGGCTAAACCCTAAAAGTCTAGCCTGTATGACTATGATAATGAATCTCCCCTCTCCGGACTAAGTCCTCCGGTTTATATAGACACCGGGGGGATCTAGGGTTACCCAAGGTCGGTTACAACGAAAGGGATCTACATATTTGATCGCTAAGCTTGCCTTCCACGCCAAGGAGAGTCCCATCCGGACACGGGTGTGGTCTTCGGTCTTCGTATCTTCATAGCCCATCAGTCCGGCCCATGGCTAACTGGCCGGACGCCCGAGGACCCCTTAGTCCAGGACTCCCTCAGGTCTATGTAAGAGCTTTGATTCAGCAAACTCCACATACTCAAGTATCATTTAATCTTTCACAATTGCTAACACTCATGTGATATTTATGGGTTCAAAGTTTTAATCGGACATAGTGAAAGATAGGGGCTTATAGTTTCGCCTCCCAACCTTTTACCTCAAGGGTAATGTCAACAATAATAATTTATGAAAACCTACATCCAAGTGGATATATATATCCTGATCGCTCCAACACAAAATGCTTGCCAAAGGAAAAAGTGTAAAAAGGAAAGGTGATGATCACCTTGACTCTTGTATAAGGGTAGAAGATAAAAGTAAAAGATAGGCGATTCGCAGAGGGAAGCAGAGGTTGTCATGCGCTTTTATGGCTGGATGCACAAAATCTTAATGCAAAAGAACGTCACTTTATATTGCCGCTTGTGATAAAGACCTTTATTATGTAGTCTGTCGCAACATGTACTTACTTCATTCTATCATTTATCTTTGGTATTGTAGATATAAGTAATTTCTTTATAAACTTGGTCAAAGTTTCAAAAGTTTGACTTTAAAAAAATGTTGGCACTACATTATCGAACGGAGGGAGTAGCTCTTTCTCTCTCTCTCTCTCTCTCTCTCTCTCTCTCTCTGTGTGCTATCCCTCATGGGCCTCCCCTCTCACTTGAACTCTCTATACCGACGGATTATATGCTCACTGTGTCAGTGTATAGCTCCGTATATTGTTTAGTTGACCGGTCAACCAGTCCACATGCTGCCTTGTCAGCTCATGTTCTCTATCTTCGTGTGCTGGCCCATGTGGCAGTGGGTGAAAATAAGTAAACTAGAGGCCCATCTGACACGTGATGAAGTAAACAAAGTTGAAACCACTCGGGGTAGCACCCCGCACGCTAGTAAATTGAGGGCGCATTGAGGACACACTTCTTCCACATGAAGGACGCACTCGCGCATAATTCACCACTACGCGGCGGCATGCACAGAAGGACACACTCGCTCACACCGAGCAGGCCAGCACACAACACATACCAGCACACGTGTACACCGGTGTCGCCGCCTATTGAGATGGATGGTGAGGCAGCCAACAAGCGGAGGCGGCTCAAGCCAAAACCGCATCCAGCGAGCTTGGACTTCATCAGCAGCCTCCCTGACGACATGCTGCTCGTCATCATCGGCCTCCTCCCCACCAAGTCTGTCGTGCGGACCACCCTGCTCTCCCGACGGTGGCGCCCCCTCTAGCGCCGCGTTCCCCTAAACCTCACCATCGACAGCTGCCTCTGCGACAGGGATTGCAAAGGAATGGCCGCAGTCTCCAACACTACAAAAAAAAGACACATCCGTGACATTTTGGGCCGAACGAAATTTTTTCTGTCATACATATGACACTTCTATGATGATAATTGTGACAGAACCCGGTATCATCATAGATGTGGTGGGCTCCTACTTCTATGACAAAAAATCATGACAAAAAATGGGCTTTTCGCCCTGGGCGGGCCAGAGACGCAGCCGCATGACATTCTTTGGGCCGTCCATGACGGAAAAAACATGGTAGAAGCGAGGTGTAGGAAAATTTCGGGGAGTTGCCGGCTATGGTGGGAGGTCGGGGGCCGAGCGATGCGCGTTTCTCACGTACACGTACACGCGTGTGTGCGAGCATTGGCTCTAATCGAACCCGAAGCGAGGCGTTGGGCTCTAATCGAACCCGGCGATTGCCGCTGCGAGCTACGCGTTATCGAACCCGAGCGATCGATCGATGGCTGTTAATGAACCCGATGGAGCGATTCTTTGCTACTGCTACTAATCGAAGCCGATCGATTGGATGAACAAAGTGGCGTTGCGGGGGGGGGTTGGATGAGCGATGAGCGGCTGGCGTTGCCTCGGATGAACAGGACCCGTGGTGCGGAGGGCTGGATGAACGATGAGCGGTGGAGGGTGGCCGTGGAGGGGTGGTTGAACAGGACTATGTGGTGTGGAGGGCTGGATGAACAGTAGACGATGGAGGGCTGGATGAACAGTAGACGGTGGAGGGGTGGTTGAACAGTAGCCGGTGGAGTAGCGCGCGGTGGAGGCTGGATGAACAGGAGCCCGTGGAGGCTGGAGGAGGTCGACGGTAGCCCGTGGAGGCTGGAGGAGGTCGACGGTGGAGATGAACAGTATCCCGTGGAGTCCCGTTTTGCGGTACGCCACACCCTCCCGATGAACAGGACCCCTGTTTCGACCGTAGGAGGTCCGTTTCCTCCATTTTGCGGTACGCCACACCCCTCCCGATCAACAGGACCCCGTTTCGACCGTAGGAGGTCCGTTTCCTCCGTTTTGCGGTACGCCACACCCCTCCCGATCAACAGGACCCCCGTTTCGACCGTAGGAGGTCCGTTTCCTCCGTTTTGCGATACGCCACACCCCTCCCGATCAACAGGACCCCGTTCCGAACGTGGCCGGTCGAACACAAGGCCGTTTCCTCCGTTCTGCGGTACGCCAGGCCTTGTTTCCATCGCCTGTTCCGTCCAAGCCGGTTGGCTCCCACGCGTTCCGTTGCCTCCCGATGAACACGACACATTCCGTTGGCTCCCCATGAACACGAAGCATTCCGTTGCCTCCCCATGAACACGACGCATTCCGTTGCCTCCCCATGAACACGACGCATTCCGTTGCCTCCCCATGAACACGAGCCCTCGCCGTACGTATGCGCGACTAGGCGTTCGAGACCCCGCCCGTATGTACACATACGTGGCCGTATTTTCTTTCTTGCACCCTGGCCGCTGTACGTACGTGTACATGCTACGTGCGCGCCTCTACATCGACCAGTATGTACGTACACGTTCATGACCAGGATGACAGCGCTACATACGCTTCGACCAGGTGGGTCCCGACTGTTAGGCACTTCCTTGCCTGCGAAGATGTAGCTGGTGGGTCCCAGCAGTCAGGGGGGCGAATCGTTTTGTTTTGTTTTTTGCCCGGACGCACTTCCTTGCGTGCGAAGGTGTAGCTGCTGGGTCCCAGCAGTCAGGGGGTGAATCGTTTTTTTTTCCGGACGCACTTCCTTGCCTGCGAAGGTGTAGCTACCGGGTCCCAGCAGTTAGGGGGGCGAATCCTTTTTTTCCGGACGCACGTCCTTGCGTGCGAAGGTGTAGCTGGTGGGTCCCAGCAGTCGGGGGGCGAACCTTTTTTTTGGACGCACTTCCTTGCGTGCGAAGATGTAGCTGGTGGGTCCCAGCAGTCAGGGGGTGAATCATTTTTTTTCGGACGCACTTCCTTGCCTGCGAAGATGTAGCTCGTGGGCCCTAGCAGTCAGGGGGCGAATCATTTTTTTCATGAAATACGGTGGCCTGTCCGGTGGGTCCCTGCTGTCAGGTGGAGGAATAATTATTTTGCGTGTAATAAGGAGGCACTTCCATGCAGCTGCCGTGGACCCATCTGTCAGCCTCTCCACATACAGTCCACGTCTGATGGAAGTCGTTCCTTGACCACGTTGACCACGCCGTGCTGAGAGCACCACGGAGGTGGACGACGGTGAGGCCTAGGAAGGGGACGATGCGGAGCCGGGGAAGACGCGACAGTGGATGCACACGCGAAGAGGAGTACGAGGGTTCACTGGTTCGTTCTTGTTGCCGTCGCCGCCGAGAATAACAGGGGTGTGGGTCGGTGGAGGATGGCCTGGCCAGCGGTGGGAGTAGTAGGGGCGGTGAGGCCTCCGCGGCAGCACAGCCGGCCACGGGAGGCAGGAGCAGGCGGCACGACCGGCGCTGCTTTGGGCGGCTGGAGCAAGAAGACCAGAGGTTGAAGAAGCACGACGGCCGTTGGATGGACATCGTACGGTCACTGCAGCTAGAATCGTTTATATTGACTAAGTTGACAAAGCCCTTGGTACGTCAACTTAGTAGGCCCACAGGTCAGCTTCCGAAACGGTGCGCCCCAGATGTCAGGGGGAGGAATCATTTTTTGGGCGGGTGAAGCTAGAATATCCGAGATTGAAGAAGAAGCACGGCATCCGTTGGATGGACATCCAACGGCCACTGCTGCTAGAACCGTGTGTTGACTATAAGTTGACAAAGCCTTGCATACGCGTCAACTCTGTTTTTTTAGGGGACGCGTCAACTTAGTAAGGCCGGAAGTGTGTGGCAGAGAACTTATAGCCCATTTGAGATTTGTAAGAATGTGTAGCCCATTTTTGAATTCTAATGGAATTTACTACAACCCATTTACAGTTTGTTAAAAGTACAACCCATTTCAACCAACCGTTCAAAACAGAATTCAATAAAATTTCCCACATTTTGATGGGATCCGAAAATTTTTATCCCGAAATTTCTAGTCAGATTAAATACAATTTCAATATAAATTTATATTACGTAAAAATCCAACGAAACATTGCGCTCGCAACAATTGATGAAATTAAAATTTTCAATATTCCAAAAATAATATTTTATAAAGTAATCACTGTTTGGTTCATTTTTTTATAGTTACTACCCAATTTTTATAATTACATCCCATTTATTATTTCTTAAAGCCCATTTTCTTGTTAAGCCTAATGCATCCCTCCTAGGAAAGATTTGCAGCCCAGCGGGGCGGAGAATAACAACTTGACCTTGCTCGGTATTCCTAAAAAAGTATAGCTGGGCTAGCCATTTTCAACTTGAAAAAAATTAATATCTGGGCTGGATATCGGCTCGGGCTAGACGGGCCACAGCCCTTGATTAATACCTACAGCGATGTTTTTGTTGTTGTTAGGAGGAGAAAAATTAATATCTGGGGTAAACATCGAAAAACTCTGCAGTGCTCACACCTCAAAAACACAAATACTGCTCGAGCTGCTTGGTCCCAGCCGTCGGCCGCTTCTTGTGCAATTCTCTCGTTTCTTGACTACTCCCTCCTTTCCAGTTTATAATGCTCAATTCAAAAATCTCACCAATCAAGGTAGATGGCGAGTGGTGGAATACTTTTTGTAGTTTTGCAAAAACACCTAATTGATGCTCTTATTATCCTCAAAAAATTATGTTTATCAATGCATTAATTGCAATGCATGCATGCATAAAGTACATGCATTGGTCAATTTTCTCTTAATACTTGCATGCAATGATTTAATGCACCTTGAAATCTGAACATGTGATGGAAAACAACGAAATTGAGCCTTATAAAATGGAAAAATTAAATTTTGAGATAAGCCCTATAAACCGGAAAGGAGGGAGTACATAGGTTGACAATTGTGTGGGACCGTGATGTCAAGAAACCAGGAGGAAGCAAAATAAATTATATATATATATATATATATATATATATATATATATAATAAGGAGGCACTTGCGTACGTGAGGCTATGGACCTGGTGGGTCCCCATTGTCATCCTATCCAAGTAAAGTCATCTGCTCGCCGCTGCCGCTTCCGCCCAAAGCAGTCGGCGCCGGTCGCCCGCTTCCAGTGCAAAGCGATTGTTCGCCTTCAAACGACACAAGTGCCGTCCGTCCGTCCATATGCCGCACACATTAATGATACATGGTTGCCGAGGCGGCTACTCCGGCGCCACACGTCCGTCCCTCCGCCCGCCCACCATTGTTATATAAACTGCTGCGCCGGCCATAGCCGTAGTCATCCGCATCCGTTCCCTTTCTCCTGTCCACACCACTACAGCCCACCATGGCTTCCTCACGCTCCAACGCTCTTCGGGACGGGCGGACGACGGACCATAAGGAGATGGCAGGCAGCCGGAGGACGATGACGTCCTAATGGAGAACATGGTAGTCGACGATCCGACGCCAACACCCTCCTCCGCGCCATCCTCGCTGGTGCATTGCACCATGACCATCGGTGAGGCCCGTGCCCAATATATGGACAGGGTGAGGCCGATGCGTGAGGAGCAGTTCCGGGAGGCGCAGGCCGACGCCGCCTACAACCACCATCTCCTCCAGGAGCACATGCAGGCGGAGGAGCAGATCGCCGAGGAGCGGGCGGAGCAGGAGGCGCTGCTCGACTCGTACCGCTTCGCCCGCAAGGGCCGCCTCGAGCGCTGGCGGTACCGCATGCGACTGGCGGAGGCTGCGGCCGCCTACAAAGAGGCTAGCAAAGAGGGCGATGAAGCGGGCGAGGCGCTGTTTGGCGAGACCGAGGACGAGGCAGAGGACAATGCCGGCTCCGACGACTCCCCGCTCCGCAGGCATCAACGACGCCCTACTCCGCCGAGGCCCCGCGGCGCCAACAACGAGGCAGAGGACACCGCCGGCTCCGCCAAGGCTCCGGGGCACCAACAACGAGGCAGAGGACACCGCCGGCTCCGCCGAGGCCCCGCCCCGCCAACAACAAGGCAGAGGACATCGCCGGCTCAGCCGAGGCCCCACCCTATAGGCAACATGGGGGAGGATTTTCACCGCTCCGCTGAGGCGCCGCCCGCCAGCAATGAGATAGAGGACATCGCCGGCTCCGCCGAGGCCCCGCCCCGCTGCCAACGAGGCCGCACCACACAGAAAACGAGGAAGAGTAGAACACGGTAGGTCGCCGCCGCTCGGGTCCAAGTAAGGCCACCGCTGCTACCCTCCAGTTGAAGCCAAGCTAGGCGGGTTGACCATTGACGGCCGGTTAGCTTCTTGGCGGCGACGTGGAGTCGGAGAGCTGCATTTGGAGAAGAACATTGCTTCTACTTAACTGCTGGTGCAGTTGTCGATCGACACGTGGGCCCAACAGGCCACATGTCGATTTCACGAATCGCACTGCGATTAAATCATCAAGCTTCTGCTCGCTCGGCGGGACACAGTGGGTAGCTTTGGTTAATTAATTATACCTCCATAGCACCTTTTTAGTTTTTTTAGAAAAGGAGGATGACCCCCGGCCTCTACATCTGGGAGATGCATGCGGCCACAAACACCCCTTTTTAGTTGAAGAATGTATGAAATGTAATGAAATCCGGCATGTTTATATGAAATCCGACCATGTATGAATGAATTTATTTCGATTGGTTCGAATTCCTGTATCACTGGCATTGGATGAACATGCAAAACAATACGTACTAGCATTATTCCGAGGGTTATCACCACATTTGCAGCAGTTTCACATGTACTCCCTCCGGTACTTTCTTGTCTGCATAAAAGTTTTGTCTGCAGTCACAGTATCTCTACTTTGACCAATCTTATACAAAAAAGTATGCACTTTCACAATGTGCGAAGTAAAAACTAGCAGAAGGAGTACAAAGAGTTTGAGCAGCTTTTTAGCGTTTCTGTACATTGTAATCAAACACACAGGCCTGGCAATTCATAGAGAACATTCAAAACAATCGATGATTATGCATCTCAGCGACTCAAATGTCAGAGGCAATATTTACTTCACAACTAAAGAATAAAGAAAAATTGATCGCCGATCTTTGACAGCAAAGGCGTCCCATTCAAAATATCAAACTCATATCTTGCTAAAATCAATGAGCAAAATTTGACAAGGTTGTCCCATTCCAAAATATCAAATGCCTACGATTGTGGAATGGGCAGGGTTTGCCATCAGTTCGGACATTGACATGGCACCTCGTGCTAAATAAACCAGCTGTTCTTTTGTGCGGTTCCACCAAAATCAACCAAATTCGCGTAGCTTGTATGATTTCGCTCTTATATGTTGCAACGCCTTGAACTTATGGGCACCTCCTTTCTTGTGGTGGAAATGAATGATTCGATGTATTCATGAACATTTTGTGCAGTTCCGTTGAAATCAAGTGAGCACCCTGTTTGCACAAATACAAAAAGTGATTAGTATAAAGCAAACTGTACTATGAATTGACAGTTTCAACAGCACATACATGGTCCATGTAGAGCACACTTTTAGAAAAATGGAACTCACCGAAAGAATCCTAGAACAACATTGTACTCAAGCATCACAGCAAAAAATGGAGATTTGTCATTCCTTACGAGCTGAAGTTAGTTTGGTCTTGTGGGGAGTAATGTAACCATCCTTCAACTGCTCCTTCCGATGAGAAGATAGACAGGGCTTCTTCATCTGGCATAATCGGAACTAGTCACTTCACGTACTCCATATTCTTCTTGAGAGGAAGATGATCCTGTTTGCTCAAAAAAGGAAAGGAAATATTTAAAACAAGACAGATGAAGCACTTCTCAAGGACAATACCACTTTTTCATGACAGTATCTAAACAGTAGCACAACACCAATAGAGATGACAAAGCTCAATCATATGGATGAAATCGGTGGGTGAGTACCAACATTTTTCAGAGGCTGATTGTGTAGAGCATACATATGAAGCACTTCTCCGAACCATCTTTGCTATCTACGGGGTGGCCATGCTTACTATATACTCCTCGATTAGTTTAATGTTTCCAACATCTTCTTGTGCAGCTCCACTAAAATATATGGTATCTTCAAAGAAGATCCCTGTTTGCACAAGTAGAGATAATTACGTATGGCATCAAATCAGTGGCAAAACAATTGCTCGTTCCAGCCATAGCAATAAATTAAGATGCAAAACTATATCATTACTTGTGTCATCACAGTTCCAGTGCTTCATTACAACACCGGGAGTTGATTTTTGTTTTTCTTCCGCTTGTTCTTCCCCTTCATCACTTGGTTCAATAACAGACAAGCTTCGCCTTCAATGTAAGATTTGGCATGTCAATTAGGGAGCACAAGTATAGTACTAAACTTAATTTTATGATGAAAGTGGCAAAATACAGGCCAGCAGTTGTGAAATATCCTTATCTTACCTCAATGGGATATTACGGTGCACATCTGATTGGAAGTCTTGTCTCCATTTGTGCAGTTCACTAAAATCAAGCAACATTATCGTACAAGTAGCACAACATATGAAAGCACACCTGCAAAATCATGTGAAAGAAGGCTAGTCTTGACCTCTCATGATGCGGAATTCAAACAACTCACAAGAAGAAGATCTGAACCAAATTCGCCTTAACGGATAGGAAGTAAGATCTCCTCTTGTGCAGTTCCACTAAGATCAAGCAATCAAGCAACATTGTCGGTGTGACATTTTGGTTGAACTGCACAAAACACTCTTAAAACAAAAGTGTTTTGTGCAGTGCAACAAAAGGTCACAATGGCAATGAGGTGAAGTAGATAACCCTGTTTACATAGAGGTGCAAAGGAAACAATTAGTGGTCAATAACGGTGGATGACACAGAAGCCAACAAAAAGAAGCATCTACCTTATCTAAATGGGAAAGAAAGCAAGACAATAGCATTTCTCAAACGGTGGCATTGATTAATATTAACATAGAGATTATATTAACAATAAAATTCGTTAAACATGTAATTTGCTTTTAACTATGGCATTGCATCAATTTTCCAGCGGCATTATTAGAGGGTGTTTGTTTACAGGGACATTTTGGTGTAGGGACTAAAAAACTCCGTGTCAGTCACATCTAAACCAAACAGGAGGGACTTTTCGGGACTAAAAGTGGGCATTTGGGACTAAAGAAAGAAGACCCGAGGAGTCTTTTGGGACTTTTTCCAATAGTTGCCCCGCCACGCATCACACCTTGTTTCTATTAGTTCATTACTAGGGGTAACATGGTCTTTTATCATGTCATTTAATAACCTCTAGTCCATGTTTAGTCCCTGGAACCAAGCAGGTAGGGACTAGGGAGTTTTTAACCAAACAGGGCCTTAGATTAACAACAGCTAATGAGTTGCAGGGACGGTGGGCCACCAGCACCATGTGCATCTACCGATGTCTTGTGGTCATGCGATCTGTTGCAACAAAGAACAAACAACCAAGGAGCATATTTGTGTTGGTCCCAGTTTTGTTATCTTTAGACACCTTTCCCTATGTGAGCGCAACAAATCTAGTCCTGCTCAAACTCTACAGCCTTGTCCCTTCCTTTCCTTTTTGAACTAGTACTTTCGCCCCTTCCTTTCCTCTTTGAACCACGTCCTAGATTTATGCGATACAACTTTCCCCACTACTTTCCCCATTCCTTTCCTCTTTGAACCACGTCCTAGATTCATGCTATACAACTTTCCCCCTTCATTTCCTCTTTGAACCACGTCCTAGATTCATGCTATATACAACTTTTCCCACTACTTTCCCCCACTCCTTTCCTCTTTGAACCACGTCCTAGATTCATGGTATACATGCAGCTAGAGCAATGCATGTGGAGTAAGTAAAATATACCTTAAGGTTCTTGGGGCGTGGTTCGGTGGGCGACGGGACGGCTGCGAACAAGAAGGGGTCGGAGGCCCTCCCGCGCCGCCGTTGGGTGGAAAGCGAACAACAGCGGCGGTAGTGGATTCCCTCCCTCGCCGATGGCAACAGCGTTAAGCCTCCTTCCCTTCCCGGTGGACGGAACCTGCATTTGAGCAGCAGTGAGGGGAGAGAGAGGCCAACGAAGTCTTGTTTAGATCTGGAGAGGGCAAGAGAGTGTGAAGGGAGCAACTACAAGCGCTGAGGCTCCAGCGGGAGAGGGCGAGAGAGTGTGAAGAGAGAAACTACAAGCGTTGAGGCTCCAGCGTGTATATATATACTGGAGAGAGAGTGTGAAGTGTGCAAACCCTAGAAAACATTTTGACCAGTCAAAGAATCCTCCTGGAAAAAATTATGCTCAAGTGTAGTTATCGAACCCGAGACCTCAAGTTTGATGAGCGAACAGGCTAACCAGCTACACAACCCTCCCGTTATGTTCAACGAGAGGAAAATAACCTTTTATACATTCCTGCATTCGTGTGACAGGCATGCCGTGTTTTTTTGTGTGTGTGGGAGTCATTAGGATTTCAATCATAATCGTGTCATGTGGCTTTGGTGGTAAGACTATCCACAGTGGTGCAGAAATAATGCAGCCTTAGTCACCTTACCTCTCTCCATGTAGTACGTTGGGTCCCACCAGTCAGAGGGTGAAACAAACAAATTAATAAGAAAAATTAAAAGCGCCAGCGATGTATCTTACTACCTCACACATCTCACTACTGCTCGGGAACACTGTCCAATTGATCCCTCTGTTCGCTCACATACTATTATAAGTGAATCCTTATTATAACATGCACACAAATTTTGGGCACTTGTATTCGACTTTAGTCAGTGTGCCACCGTATCTCGTATACTTACTACTCCCTCCATCTAGGTGTAATAAGTCACGTTAGAAGGTGCAATGGGACCAAGGTGCGTGCGTGTGCGTGTGTGTGTTTAACATCATGTGTGTGTTAGAGAGTGCGACAGATCGACCTACTCCTACAGAGATATGGTGTGTAGTGTATGATTTTAGCCACGAGAGTCGGTGCATCCTCTCGTTTCCGGGCGTGTCCGGTAGGGACATGCGGACAGCTGCCACGCCCGCTCCTGACCAGCCTGGCCCACCCAAAGCCCTCCATCCATCGCGCCAAGGCTTCCCGCCCGAAACGGTCAGCGCCGCTCCAAAGAATCGGTGCCGCATTCATGCCCGGGCAGAGCGGACGCGACCTCTCACTGGCGCAAGAGTGATGGTTGCTTCGTCCGTCCAACTTACTGCTGGGTCTATGTGATTTGACGGCTCATTGGTCTTTATTACTGAGGTGGTAGGACTGCTAGATGTCCCACGCTTTCGGCGGAAGGAGGTAGTAGATTACAATTTTCTCCATTCTTATAGCGGAGGAGTGCAAGAGCAGTGAAAACACGCAGGCTCAGTGATTACATGGCCCACCTCACACTATCACCATGCGACACCTAACTCTTTACATAGTACTCCCTCCGTTCCTAAATATTACTAGATGAGTCCCCGCGCGTTGCCGCGGAACAGCGGTATATCTCTCTGCGCAAAATTATCGATTTCATAGAACTAAAAAAATCTATAACCGCATGACAAATGTGGTAGCCAAACTAAATAAACTCCCATCATCATTTAGATCATCCCATGTAAGGAAAAAAGATCAGCCAACTCCTACTACATAATGGGATTATATTTTTCTTTTTGACATGTTAATGGGACTTAAAAGCTCACTTACATGCATGCTACCGGTGCATGCTTGCATGCAGACATGTTGATGTGATTTAAAACCCACTCACATGCATGTGCCACGGTATTTCTGCATGCTTGCATGTGGCTTAGTGTGGAGCCTCTCAACGTCTAGATCAGACGGCTATTATGACTGATTTACTTCATCTAACGGCTACGTCAATTTTGATGATGTGGCTCAAGGAGAGGATAGAGAATTCCTAGTAGTGGGGGCTAGCTATTACTAGTAGATAAGTCTTTGTAGAGATTCCACTAGGTGAACTACATACGGAACAAAATGAATGAATCTACACTTAAAATGCATCTATATACATCCGCATGTGGTTAATGGTGAAATCTCTACAAAGACTTATATTTAGGAACGGAGGAAGTACTAGTATAGTACTAGTACGTACTGTAATTTATCAGCGAGATAAATTTGTACAATGCTATGAAACTTCCAGCTCCTATTACATGTATCTTGCGTCCAAGGTTGCCCGTTGCAACATTTCATCAAATACAAAGGAGACTAACATGCATGCTATTGCATCTCAATGATTGATGATCATAGCAAATATATACTTCCTCCGTTCCAAAATAAGTGTCTCAACTTTGTGCAAACTTTAGTACAAAGTTGTACTACTACTAAAGTTGACACTTATTTTGGAACAGAGGCAGCTAAAGAAAAAACGATCCATGCAGTCCCTAGCCCTTGAACCATGAACCCTGACCAGGCTTCAATTTGCTGGCAACGTTCGAGCTTCCTAATAAATGAAGTTTGCAACCTTTTGACCATCGGATCATTTTGTGCAGTTTCACCAAAATCGAGATGAGCATCCCTGTGGCAAAGAAATTGAAGAAGCGTGATTAGAATAAGATTACTGGGACTAGTTGATGAGACATAAACTCATCACAAATACGAAGACGTAGAAGCCAGAGAGTTATCGGTATGTGCGGGGCAAAGAAGTAGAGAAATATCCACAGGGAGTGATGTGGGCAGCTGGAGCAGTGGTGCAAGCCGGCTGTAAAGGGAGTTGTACCCGAGGGACGTAGCTCAACCTTGAGGAGGGTGGCGGGAGGCGGCAACTGCCCACGTCGCGGCAGTGAGCAAGGGACGAAGGCAACCTCACCGGCTTTGTGAGAGAGAACGGCGGGGACCCCTGATCGGGACGTGCCAACAGTGGGTTTTCACCGTCGGCGACGGCCACCGCATCTACACTAAGCATCCACCCCTTCCCCAAGCGGACGTGATCCGCCGGGATGTTAGAGATGTGGCCACAGTCGTTTTGTGCGAGAGAGTGTGAAGAGAGCAACCCCATCAAGCAACCGTGTAGGCTCTCCCGTCCTGACTATTTATATAGTGGAGCGGTTTCCTTTTCTCTCCATATGAACCTATCATATTGCGTACGTTCCAATGAAGAAAAAAAAATTATTCATAAATGACGCGGCACCAACTACTCATTCTCCTATAACCTTGCGCTTGGCATCTCCAAAATATTAACCTTGCGATTGGCTCTTCGCCTCTTCGAGAAGTCGAGAAATAATGGTAGTGCAGTATATATCGTTACGCTATATGAGACCGAATGAATTGTTGCACGCCCACCACGTGGGCGAGGGTCGAGGGCGAGGAGAGTGCTACTACATACGGAGCAAAATGAGTGAATGTACACTCTAAAATACGTCTATATACATCAGTGTTTGGAGTATGTACTAGTAGTTCATATTGAAATCTACTAAAGGACATATATATTCCAAACAATATGATATAATCTCTATAACCAAGGTAGTAGGGACGAGGAGTAAACGGAGGGAGTAGTAAATTTTTCTCCTCGTCCTGCGAGCCACCACGCGCATGGGCGAGGGAGGAGCAAGCTTCACCTCATCCTGCGAGCCACCGCGCCCGTGGGCGGGGGAGACGGTGTACTAAGCAAGCTTCTCCTCGTTCTATGAGTTGACGGGACACATCAAAAGTACTCCAGTGTATAGAGCCTTGCCTCTAAGGTAGGCCCCACATGGTTTGCCTCTTTTTTTAATTTAACATAACGCGTCAGGTCGCAATTTGTTTGTTCACCCGTGGTAGACGATCCTCCCTCCACCAAGTGGACAACCAGTACACGTGACAAATTACCACGTGGGCTGCCTTTTTCGTACAGAAATGAGCTCCACCGTGTACCCGCGCGGGTGTGGTTGGGAAAGAGACGGGAGTATGTGTGCCATGCATGCACCTCTTTTCTTCGTGCACGTCCCCCACCTACGTGGGTGTGTGTGAGAGATACAAACCGCGTTCGTGAGTGTTTTTTGTTTTGTGGTGGGGGTGGGGTGGGGTGGGGTGGGGTGGGGGTTGATTTCGTGAATTATTTGTGGGAATATGTGTCGATGACATCTCAAACAAAATTTTGCATGCAATGTGTGTGAAATGGAGGCCTATCCATATCATACATAGAGGTCGGGCAATCCACAAGAAGAGAGGGAGGGTCATAGCTATCGATAGAGTCAAGAGAGGATCAAGTGGGTGGGTGCGAGATCGATGAAGAGAGCCATCGAAATGTGTGTGTGTGTGTGTGTGTGTGTGTGCAAGTCAAAGATATAGGGCGTGGCCTACAGGCGTTAGAGGGCACATGTCAAGTTTGTGTGTGGGGAGACATGACTAGGCGCTTGATGTATCGGTGTGTGTGTGGGGGGCGGGGGAGGGGTGGGGGGAGGGGTAGGCAGAGGCCTAACTATAGAGGTAGAACGACTCGTATATGTGTTGAGAAGGAGAGACCCAGCTATGTCTTGAGGGAGATCGGTCGACATCCATACATAACTGAAGGACGAGAAATATGATGGGACAGAGAGAGAGAGAGAGGAGAGAGAGAGAGGGGGAGAGGGAGGGAGGGAGAGGGGTAGAGTGCTGGGTGGGTGATGGAGTTGCTTCTCGGAGATGTTGGGAGAGGCCTACTAGACAAACTGAGGGTGGAACTGCAATGTTATCAATAAGAGTGGGGATGTGTTTCTATGTGTGCCTGTACGTGATAGATCTGTTGGGACGCATCCATGGATGATGAAGGGGAACCATGTGTTTGGTAAGCAAACCTAACTAGATCGGTAGATCAATTGTTGTTTGTCGGAGGAAGGAAGAGACACAACTAATGAGGTAGATCAATCGATGTGTGGGTAAAAATGAGTTATAAGGACCTAGCTGGCTATATGTATAGCAAGAGATCGGTCGGTGTACGTCCATTTGTTAGAGGCAAATAAGGCCCAGCGAGACGGATAGACAGAGAGAATGGAGCTAGGAGGTGGTGCGAGAGGCCCAACTACTAGCTAGATAGGGGGAGGAGTGTGCGGTTGTGAGATCGATGAAAAGAGGGGCAAGAGTTTACAAGTGTGTCTGACCATATGTGAGACACGAGGAAAGGACACATAAAGGAGGAGATTGAAGCTGTGTGTGTATGCTGTAGGCAGGCATCGCTGGAGAGGTTTATCGATCGGTGTGTGACGGAAAGGAGTTGTGGAGACTCTGGGAGAACGACCTAAAAAATGAATGTGCCCGGTGGATAGAATGCCGAGGGAGGGGGAGGGAGAGGAGGGCGTGTGCATGCATGAGAGAAAGTTAGTGGTAGCTACAAAGGTTAGAGGATTGTGTGGGTGTAAGAGACTAACAAAGATCATAATTTGGTATGAAAGCGGATTCATATATTTGAATAGGAGATCATAGTGTTTTAAACATTGCATGCATGAATATAGCGGTGATACACGTGCTGTGCACATGTTATACCATAATGTGATAATGCATGGCGTTTGCAACTCACAGCTAAATGCCGAACAATCTAAACCATACTATACATCAAACAATCTCACATTTTATTTGAATTTGTGATAATGTGCGGCGTTTGCAGCTTACAACTAAATATCGAGCAATCTAAACAATACTATATATCGAACATTCTCACATTTTATTTGAATTTGTGGTAATGTGTGGTGTTTGCAACTCACATCTAAATACTTGTAGGCGTAGGGGGCGGGGCACCATACATAATGTGATAAACACATTATACATATGAGACATGGTTTAGATTATGAAGATCTAGCTAGATCTAGAAATGTAATGTGATTTGAAATCAAAATAAAGTGGATTCAAAATATCTAGTTCGAGTTCATATAGTACACATAGTTCATATGTAACTCGAGAATAATCATGTGGTGTGCTATGAAGATAATACACAAACGATGGTTTAACTTGACAATAATGATGATTGTAGATCTTATTAAAACAGAGAAAAGAATTTAAATGCTTTGACTTCACAACAATCATTCTGTAGATCTTATTCAAATTTAGTTCATATTGAGCGGTAGTATATCGTTTGGAATGCACTAAAACATTCATTTGAGTAGTAGGTTGCATGCATTATACACGTAGCGAAATATTTTAATTGAACATAACATGAATTGAAAGTTTTGAATGACATTTGTAGTGCACATAGATTTGGTAAAATACACGTTAGGCTTGTCCGAAAATTTCAACCCGCGCCTTGTTAGCCCGAAATATTTAAGATATATCTTTGTCTCGTTGTGCTCCGACAACTCCCTCCATCTCAACCCGCGCCTTGCTATTCCGAAATTACAACGTGCGCGAAAACTCCCACCTCCTGTGAAACCCCGACACGCGAAATTCCCGTGGTACCCCTGAACCGAAAGAACCGCCTCAAATCGGTGGGGTACTTTCGTACCTTACCCCACATTTCGGAAAAGCGCGTATCTAAGCCATGGTTCCCCACTCCAATCCCATCCGCCCACCCATTCCTACACCGAGGCCGCGAAAACCTGCGACGAAACCCCACACCCTGCTCCGTCCGCCACCCAGCCGGAGCCTCTTCCCCGACGACGTCGTCCATAGCAACACCTCGACGTCCCTCATCCACCGTACCGGATGAGGATCCGTCATCGATCTCATCGTCCCGCCGGTTCAGCCACCCCGTCCTCCACCTCCAAGGAGCTGCCCTGACGTTCCCCTCGTCTTTCATGCCACCTCCATTCCCACACCGCCGTCTTCACCTGCACCACCGGAAGAGCATCATCATCACCGTTTCCTCGGATGAAGCTGCGGCCTAATCGGCGCCACCAAAGAGGTTGTACACTAATCGCCGCATTTTCTTCTTGATTCGATCTCACGGTGCTACCGGCGCTCGGTCCCGAGCCGACACGGCGCGGCTCCATCCACGGCGGCGTCGCTGGCCACTTCCTCCACGGCGTCGCTCCCTCGGCGGCGACGTCCACATCAGTAGGAGCTGCTGCTGCTTTAGCTCTCGCTCGCCCTGCTACTCTGCTCTTGCTCTCGGTCCCCTGCCTGGTCTGCTCTTGATATTGCTCTTGCTCGCGCTGCTGCTCTCGCTCTTGCTCTTGCTTGCGATGCTGCTCCGATTTGGCTACACTTCAGTCGACTGATTCGACTTTTGGGTCAGTCGATTTTCAAGGGGTGGGCTCGCCGGGGTGAAGGAAGAACCAGCCGCAGCGGGGAGGGGCTCACGGAGAGGTACCCACTATCTATCTTAGGGTTCAGGATGGGGCGGTGGTCGTGGCGGTGGCGGGCGTTGGCGTGGCGGTGGCGTGGGGATCGCGGAGAAAAGCTCGCACGTGGGGGCCTAGAGGGATGGCTGGGCGGCGGACCAGCGGTGGGGAGTGTTTTGGCGGGCGGGCGGCGCACCACCGGCATGGGCGGCGGGGGCTGCTGTTTGGCCGGTGGTGGTGGCGGCTCGGCTCGGGGTGGAGGTTGAAGATGAACCGTGAGGCCCTTGATTTCGTATCCAACGGCTGCAAAATTGGTGACCAGAGATGAAAAAGTCGATCGACCGACGTGTAGCCTCACCTTGCTAGTGTGTTCGGGCCGACAAGCAAAATTCAGTTTGACGAGAAAAATTCAGTTTCGACGATTAAGTTCAGTTTCAACAGTTAAGTTCAGTTTGACGTTAAGTTCAGTTTCGACGGTTAAGTTCAGAGATGAGCGGCTGATGTATTTTACATCTAGCACTTTGTGGTTATGTATTTTCGTCATGTATTGGAGATGCTATTAGAATTCCACTCAGGTTAACGTTGTTCGTTGTCTCTCTTGTCATGCTTCAGCCTCGGCGTCGTACAACTCACGGAGCTGCTCCAACGGCGAAACCCTCCATCACAATGAGCAGTACCTCGGGCTCCATCTCCGACGCCTAAGATCTTCTTCCCCTCCTCCGACAGCAAAGTCAACCGGAGCATCCTCACCGGCCAACCAAATCACGCTGAGATCGACATGGCTTCGCCAAAGAGGCTGTACACTTGTTGCATCTCTTTTTTACTCTACATGTTATATTTATTTTCCACTGAGCACACGGATTTGTTCCTTTAGTGTCTCCTTGAAAGAAAAAACGTAGGAATTTTAATTTCCACTTGTCCTCCTTTTCAAATTCCTATTTATAAAGCACAAGACTAAGAGATAGTAGCATAATAGCATTATAACCGTACATTTTCTTGTGGTTTGACTTAATATCACCATGCTTCATTGCATCCAATGATCTTCCAATTGTTGTGAATCAAACATCCAGATTGGCAGAAATCATGTGTTTTTAAATTCTCTGTTTTGCACGTGCATTCCTATCCTATTCCTTCTATTTCCTATCCCTGCACTGTTGGAATCCTCCAATTCAAACGAGCCCTTACAGAATTACTTCTCTTACAGATAGTTGTCAAAGAAAACCCTGCGTGGTTTGTCCCGCTCTGCTGCACCGTCGTCCACCCCAGCTCGGCTGCTCCAATGACGAAGGGTCCAGACAGCAGAGGATCCGTCCTCAGACTGTCTTTCGCCGCCTCGGATCTTCTTCCCCACGGCGGCAGCCATGAAAACTGCATTACCATCATCAACCGAGCAGATGACCTCGAGGACTACACGGGTCCGCAAGAGAGGTCGCACTCTTTCGTGTTCCGCCACGTTATGCATCGCTTAATATTACATGCTACTTTATCATCCTGTTCACCGATTAGACTCGAGTCAGCTCCAAACTAATGGTCAAACTTTAGTTTTAAATGGTTGTGGGGTACATATCGGGCCGCTATCAATAGTATCTATCTACTATCTGGTTAATCTCCGGTGTCTACTATGAGTTTCATGTTGGGTGGGAAACAAACAAGAAAGAAGCCATTATCTGTATTTATTAAGCTGAAGCCATTATCTGCCTGCTATTATTGGTTTTGGGTCTATCCACAGTTGCTACCATCACTCTGGATTTCTGCATGCACTCCTTACATAATCTCACTATGTTTTATTCCTATGCATGCGGTTATTGTAAACAATGGAACTGAACATGTAGAGCAAAAGAGATAATCCTTGCGTGGCAATATAATTTCATGCAGACGTCGCTCCATGGTAGGCGCAAAGGCAGCCCCCCTCCACACATTTGGATTGTAATCGAGAGGAAGATATCATTACGAGGGGATTCGAAGGAGAAGATAACTCCTATTTACCCCCGAGGTCTTCGCTCTAACTTGGCATCTTGATGTTGGTTATATCATGCATATGGTGTCTTGCATTGCTTACTTTATACATAAAATATGTCATCTGCTTAGTTTAGACATCCTTTATGTGAATGCCATCTGTTTAGTTTATTCATCATTTATGTGAATTATGCAACGCCACCTTGTTTAGCCGGGCATCATATATGTGAATTTTGCAATGCCATCACGCTTAGCCACCATCTTATATATAAATTATATCAGGCCATCCTTTTTTCGTTACATATTACATTTGTCAACAATGTTAGTAAATTCAAGCTGCTCTTCGTGTGCATCAGCCATTTGACACGGTGATGGCAAATTCGGAGTGAAAACAAGGTCTTTTGAGCAGACTATGCTATCGACGAAGCGCATATCTCGCTGGTTCTTGATAGCTCCTCGGAGGAGGATTCAGAGACAGATGACCATCCTATTCCCCGAGGTGTATGCTCTAACTTGGCAGGGTTATGTTGCTCATATCGTGTGTATGGTGTCTCGCATTGCTATGCCATTTGATTAGTTTAGACATGCTTTGTGTGAATGCCACCTGTTCAGTGTCTAATTACCATATATGTGAATTATGCATTGCCATCTTGTTGCAAGACATTATATATGTGAATTATACAATGCTATCTTGTTGCAAAGGCATTATATATGTGAATTATGCAATGCCATGCTGTTTAGCCAATCATCATGTATGTGAATTATATCATGCTATCATTTTTTTGTATTACGTGTTTCATTTGTCGACAACGTTTGTATATTCAACTACTCTTCCTGTGCATCAGCCATTTGAAGCGGTGATGGAAGTATCTGGAGTGAAAACAAGGTATTCAGAGTAGACAATGCTACCTGCTGAAGCAGACATCTTGCTGGCTACAGAGAGCTCCTCAGAGGAGGATTCAGAGACTAATGACCAGTCCTATTTCCCCCTTGAGGTCTATGCTCAAACTTGGCAGGGTTATATTACCCATGTCATGCATGTTGTCTTGCATTGCTTAGTTTTTACATCATATATAGATTGCCATCTGCTTACTTGCTTACTATATAAATCATATATTTGAATTATTATCATGCCATGATGTTTACATAGTACATACACATCATCTATCTGAATTATGGCATGGCAACCCATTTAATAAAGACATCATATAGTTATATCATCTCATACTGTTTAGTGATTACAGTCATCATATTTAGAATTATGGCATTCTATCCATGAATGTATGTGAATTATGGCATGCCAACTTATTTAATAAACACATTATATAGTTATGTCATGTCATCCTGTTTACATAGTCTCATATTTTGAACTATGTCTTTCCATCTTTTAGTTAGCCATCATAATGTGAAATTGTGTCATGCTATCCTGTTTAATTAGCCATCATATATGTGAAATTGTGTCATGCTATCCTTCTTGGTTAGACAACATAAATATGAATTATTTCATGCCCTCTATTATTCCCCACTATCCATTGCACTGTCTATCATACAATGTCTATACTTTCAATTACTTTTCTTGTTTATCAGCCATTTGAATTGGAGGCGTGATGGCGGTATCTAAGGAGTAACAACAGGTCTTGAGAAAAGATAGTGCTACCAGTTGATGCAGATAGAACCACGGTTGTACTTGCCCAAGGACCAGATCCACCACACATAACCTGAGACTCGCAGATTTTACCCTACCCAGTTGGACAGAGAACCAGCTACACCTTCTAACCCCAACCCGGCAGATAGTAACCCGATTCAGTTGACACAACACCGTCTCCACCACAGACCACCCAAACACGGCGGTTAGTAAGGGAACTGCAGTGCCCAAAGCACGAGGACCACCACTCGAATCCCAACTCAATGCTTAAAGGAGAAGAAGATTTATTCTCGGTCAGGTTACGTAGCTATGGTTCATACTCCTTTGCTCTTGCATTCTTGTATTTACTCATACCAACTATTTTCAAATTTGAAGGATGGAATTGAAACTCCAATGGCATAGCAGGTATGTTTTAAACTTGTTTCTTTAACTGGTTTTCTGTTGTAACCTGCTCTATGTTGATTTCAGTTTCAATTGAATAAACAGTTATGTTCTCATGTCATGCACATTACAAGTGTTGTTATTGCTCTATAGTTACCACCACTTATATTCTGTCTATTACGCTTTGTCTTGAACAAATATTATTTGAACTGTGTCTCTATCTTGATTTGGCAACAAAACTAGAATGATATAGACCATAAAGTGACCATGGTACATAGATATATGTTTGTTTCATGCTGTTATCCTATCCACTTTACTCTGAACTCATTTACCAAAATGAGTTTCAAATACAACATAGTAAACATGTGATGTATGCGCTTGTTTCTCTTTTAGAATGCGGATAAAATATTGGAGAACGATACGCGTTATCCAATGGTAAAGGAAGTAATGCAGATAGGGTTCAAGATAGTGAGACATCCTGTTGGTCTCCAAGAAAGCTGATAAAACTATCTTGACGACGGTGAGGAACCCAAAAGTCTGTCTTGATGTAGTGTTCGAGAGTTCATGGCCACTCTGCTGGCACAAGCTCTTCAAACTCGCTGCTGAATCAGTTCCTCTTCTTGAGTCTCAACTTCAAGTTGAAAGACATTATCGGATGTCTTGCTGACAGGAAGCTAAAGGACCGAGGAAGTCCTGCAGAATTCAGATGCATATTTTATGGTGCAACAACAAGTATTTGGAGGATTTAAGCGCCAAACAAGAGAAAGTTAATAAGCTTGCTAAGCATCTTGCCGACATTATGGGTACCAGGATATTGTTTCTTGAGATCTTCAAGTGGTTTCATTTCTGGATTTGTTTTGCTGTGGCATTTATTTGCACTGGTCGCCAACTTTGACAACCAGTGTATATGATATCCTGCTTTGTTCCCTATATTTGCACTGGTGGCGAACTTTGATGCCGAGTGGATGTAATATGTGTAACAGCCATGATAGCTAGCATAAGTTGCTTGCTTATTTATTTCCTTGTTGTCTTGTGTATTTGTTTGCTTGTAGTCAGCGCAGTTCTTTTTAAAACTAGGCCACAATAACCATGGGCTAATATTTACTGTAGTGACACTGGGCCTCCTACGGGCCGTAGAAACAGTGGGCGTTCTACGGGCCGTAGAAACAGTAGACCTTCTATGGGTCGTAGAAACAATGGGCCTTCTACGGGCCGTAGAAACAATGGGCCTTCTACGGGCCGTATCATCAATGGGCCTTATACGGGCCATATGACCATAACGGGCCATCGTTAATAGGCCGTATTTGATGATGCTATGAAAATGGCCCAATGTATTAACGGACCACAAACGGGCCGATGTAACCACGGGCTCAATTTGGCCCAAGCGTAAAATAGCGATAATGGGCGTAAGTAAGCGAATCTTTGAAATGAGCCCAGAATAAATGGGCTCGAGAAGGCGAAAGATAACATTTGCTGAAACGGCCCAATGAATAACGGGCCCTTAATGGGTATAAAGTGATATCTTTGTTCATTACGGGCCGTTTCACCACGGGTTGTTAATGGGTGTAAAGTGATACCTTTGTTCATTGCGGGCCGTTTCACCACGGTCGTTAATAGGCCAAGAGTTACATAGGGCCTCATATGGGCGAAAGATGTCATGGGCCATACATGGGCGAAATGAAAAGCAATTTGGAATCATATTGGATGGCCCAGATGACGTTACTGGGCCTAATTCGGATAGGGCATACCGGGCCTTGGGTTAGCGGGCTGTAAATGGGCTATATGCGAACATGCCGTTAATAGGCTTTCCATGGGTCGGCCCGCCACCTTTTGACCAAGTCAAGCGGGCGGCCTTTTCACGAGAATGGGCCTCTGTTGGGCGTGCCACGTGTCGACGTATCATAGGCGTATACATCCAATGAGTGGATGACATCTGTCCCAGCGATGAGTCGACACGTGTTTCCTCCAGCCAATGATGATTTTACATGTGGAAAATCCCCATTGGTCGGGGCTGCTAACGGGTTATCGGATCCAAAACCCAACCCGATAGCTTAAACGGTGTTCCGTTATGGTGGATGCCACGTGTCGGTCACCCTTGACGAAAGCACTTCTGTGACGCACGCTTTATCGTCATGGAAGTGGACACTTCCGTGATGATAATTTTGGTAATGTCATGGAACACTTCTACGACAGCACAAGTATAACTATCTTGATTCTGTCATAAATTTTTCATGGATGTACATGCATGACAAAAAACGCGACCTACTGTGACAAACACGTATCATCACGGAAGTGTATTTTTTTGTAGTGCAAGATCCCTTCATCGCACCCTTGGCCAGCCAGACGCCTTGACATCCGTTCAGTACCAACTACAAGGTCCAAGCCAAGTTTGATGAGTGGTTCTTATCCCTCGCCTTAGATCAGCTCGAGGATCTCAGCTTTAAAGCTGGACGATGTCGCTATCTGCCGCCGTCCGTGCTCCGCCTCACACCAACGTTGCGCCATGCCAGCTTCAGCTCCTGCTATCTTCCCCAGATTAATGCCGCGCCCGCCCTTCTTCTCCCTCAACTGAAGCAGCTCGACCTCTTCGACGTTGTCATCTCGAAGAAGGCTATGGAGCACCTGCTCCGCAGCTGTACTATGCTCGAGTACCTTCGTCTTGAGTAGATCCACGGGTTCATTAGCCTCCATATTGCCTCGACGAATCTCTGATGGATTTATGTGTCTTGCGGGCCCCGCAGCAAGACATCAATTGGAAAGATATCACTCCAGCCGTTCCACATTATGGTCATTGAGAATGTGCCTTTCCTTGAGAGATTGCTTGTATCTGATCTAGAAGGTCCAACAAAAATCAGGGTCATTGAAGCGCCAAAATTGATAGCGTTGGTGTACTCGTCTGCCAAATTCTCCGAACTCTTTATTGGATCCGTAATTGTTCAGGTACAACACTCATCTTCTTCTACGTCTTCTTGAAATTCACATTTTTAAATTTCTTCTTGATGTATTCTGACCGTCTTCTAGAAAATGATTCCACAAGCTTGACCCGATCTATCGTAGAGTGAAGATCTTGGCAATAAAATCTATCGGCCCCAATCTGGATCAAGTTGTTGGATTCCTTACATGCTTTCCGTGCACGGAGAAGCTACTCATTGAGGTGAAACTTCTTTCCTATTAGTAAACGGTAATCACAACGTAGCTCAATTGTTTTCATGATTTTCCCAAATTACGATTACAAGTGTAGTGTTCAAAACTGCATCTACGCACTGCAGCGAAAGAAATGTTTTTTAGTATTTTTTCTCACGTGATCACCTGCACCATTTTTTTGTTGTACAACTATAATAGCATAGGCTAGTCATAGTGGAAAGTAACTTAGACTAGTAACTCTATGGTTACCCTAAGAGCAAGTACTACCTCCGTCCTGGTTTACTCTTCCTATTTTGTAGTATCAAAATTTGACCATAGATTTAACTGACAAAATGTTAATGCATGTCACTAAAAATTATATCGTTGGATTCGTATTTGAACATAATTTCAAATGGTATAATATTTGGTGACATGCATTGGCATTTTCTTAGGTAAATCTATGGTCAAAATTTTACACTAAATACGAGGTACTACAAAAGTGGGCTATAACGGCCCTCCACTATGTAGGCCAAAACACTACGTGCCAAATTCACTTGTGATGCATTTGGCATCGATGCCCCTCCATTGCTCACCTAGTGCCCCAATCTGGATCATCTACTTTGCTTCGGTGCCAAATTAACTCACGCAATGAAAAAACACTTGCGTGGCAGAGAGAGAGGACCGAGGCAATAAAAACACTTGTTTGGGAGAGTGAGAGGCTGGTGTAGTTGGTTTTATTGATTTGTTTATACATGTGGGTCTATGTGCATAGCGGTGCCAACTCTCTCACATCGCGAGAGCGGTGGCAAAATCTTTTGATTTGACATCGGTGCGTATTATGTCGCATACTTTTGAGAAATATGGCATTGGCCACATAGTGGAAGGCAACAACTGCCCAAGCTCTTCACATGCTCCTAGGTAAATGAGAGGAAAGAGAAAGAGAGAGTGAGTGAACAAATATCACTAGCTAGCCAACCTTATCATATGAGTGAATGATATTGGTACCTCTTGATGACACGACAATCTTATACAGCCAACTTCTCTAATATGTTCTCTTCTTTTGCGGATAAAAAAGACCCGAAAGTGAAAAATGTGTTGCACTACAACAATCTCATCGAATGCCTTGATATCCATCTTACAGAAATTGATTTGATCGACTACCGAGGCAGCACATCTGAGATTAAATTGGCCAGGTTCTTTGTTCTGGAGGCAAGTGTGCTCAAGGTAATGAGGTTTCGCGTTCTCTAGCACAACAATGAATGGCGTGCTGATCACTACAAGCGTCTAAGCCTAAATGACAAAGTCTTAGCAGAAGCTGAAGTTGTTTTTGAAACATCAAGTGGCCAGAGATTAGAAAATTTATTTTCCCATTAGTGACTTGTCAGGGCGGTGGATTTTAGTTTGTACGATAATGCTGCATCCACCTAAAGTAACGAAAGTTCTTACGTCCTAGTAATTCCCTCTTTGTAGGTGCAACATTACTCCTAACATTTGTAATATCAGTTTGAAACTTGTAATATTGTCGTGTCCTATTCCTGAATTTTCAAAATACTGCGAATCAAAGAGGTCCTGAGTTGGTGATGATGTTGTGCCTGCCATCTTTCACCAATAGCCGTCGGATCTAGATCCGACGCATACAAACAAAACTTCTCTAGTTTTGCAAAAAGATGCCCGCACTTGTTCCCTATTTACAAACAACTCCTTGCCTCTCACAATCAGCCTTATCTCCTCCCCACCACATCAAGAAGGCCGTAGAAAAATCCGGCGCGATGGCCGCTGTCGGCGCCGTCCACCCCCAATCTTGGTGTTCCGTGCAATGCACGGGCATCAACGCACGGGAAATTATGTTGAACACGGCTAGTTGTAAGCAGGCTAGCTCTACAGCCATGATGATAGTGACTACAGACGGTGAGGTTGACTATGGTATGCCGAACACGGCGCCTATACTCAGGTGTCATCTCCGGCGCAGGGTCTTGTCACTTCACTATGAGGAGCAACACATAATAATTTGACCAACGGGTAGTATAGTTCTACTACATTGGTAGTACTACTACTAGTACTAGCACCACCGCTGGATTTAGTAGTACTACCACATCCATCTGGATTTAGCATTTGACTATTAATATCTAGTAATGCATGCCACAAAAAATGTACTACTCCCTCTATAAATAAATACATGGTGTATTGTTTTATTCCTTCCGGTAGATGGCTCAAATCTGAAGTCTCATTAATCAGACTACTATAGTACTCACCGAGCGCTCAACTTTGTAAGCTACCAACTGTCACATCCCTAGTTCTATTAATGCCTAGTGCTAGCATCTGGTGTTGCATCATGTTTAAATTTCAGTTAAACCTGAAATGGTGATTGCCTAAACCCTAGCATTAAAGGAATTCACTAGGTTCAACCAAAATATTTCCAGTAAATTCAAATGACTTTAAAAAAATGTTCATCATTCTTGGAAAATCTTTGGAAGCAGTAACGGAGGTGATGCACATTTTCCATGACATATTGGGCTCTGGATTTAAATCATACCTTATTTGCATTTGGGAATTTAAATTTTATATATTATATTAAATGTCCAAATATTCATGAACTGAAATTCTGGTTATTGGAAATAATCCAAATAGTCGCCACAAGCAGTCTCATGATTTTTGAAAGTGCATAGGTATTTTAATAAAGCCCTAAAATTCTGAATAATAGAAAACTGAAATAACTAGAAAAGGAGAGAGTGAAAGGATCCGACCACTTACAGCGCAGCCCTTTGGCCGCCCAGACCTTGTCTTGGCCGTGCGATCATCGCCTACCTCGCCGATGGCGGAGGAGGGACCTGGCGCCTGGCGCCCGAGCTCATCACGCCACCACCCTGCTGCTCGTGCATCGCTGGTCACCACTTGACGCGCCATGACGCCTCCCGGTGTCGCCCGGTCCACCGACACCTCACTCTCCCCTGCTCTCTCCCTCGCTTCCTCGGCGCCATGGCCGGCCTTGGCAGCGTCGCGGCAGCCAAGCACCACCGCTGACCATCGTCCACCCCTCACCTCCTCGCGGCCCCAAGCTCAGCCGTGCCTCCCTCGTCCTCCACGACGGCTCACACGACGGAAGAGCCCGAGCGCCGCCCGGCGTTTTCCCTCCTCGGTCGCGGAGATCCCTCTCGGCGTCCCGCTCAGCCTCGACCCTCCCGGCCTCGCCGTCTGCGTAAACGAACCTCTGTGAGCCCCGATCGAAACCCCCTTACCTCGTCGTCGCGTGCATCCTCAAGCTAGCTCCACGGCCGAGGCAAGAGCTTCCGTCGCGGTGATGTCACCGCCGTGGCTGCAGCGCTGAGGCTCGAAACGGCAGCGTCACCGTTCTCTGCGCTCCGGGAGCTTGGAACACCCACCAGCTCCCCTCCGTGCACCCAACGCCAAACCCGCGGTGCCGAGCGCGGCCGCCGCCCGCTTCGACTCCGGTGAGCTCGTTCCACCAGCGCCTCCGCGTGCCTCCCCCTGGATGCGCACGAGCAAGAAACCCTTTGGTGCCCTTGGCAGCCCAAAACCGCCCGAAGCGCCACCCGGCGATCTTCCGCCCGCAGTTTGGTGCCGCCGCCGTGAATTCCGGTGAAGCCGACATGGCGCTGTCATTAGCCACTGATGACGCCCTAACCAACCCACCGAGCTCACTGACACCTGGGCCCCACGCCCTAAATAATCTAGGTTATATTTCTGCTTAGATTAGTTTATAATCACGCTGGACCCACCGGTCGAGTTGGCCGTCTTGGCGTGGTGTTGACGACCCACATATACGTGACCGAGACAGCTCGTGTCCTTGACGGTGGACCCCTGGTCAGTTTGACTGGACCGGCGTGTTGACCTGCTGATGTCACTGCGATGTCATCCGAGCGCAATAAGCTAATTTTAGGGATTTAATTTAATTCAGGAAATTCTAGAAAATACCAAAAACTTCTAAAAATCATATAAAATCAACCGTAGCTCAGAATGAAATAATTTATATATGAAAAATGATCAAAAAAATCCGATCTATCCATATGTACCATTTTCATGCATGTTGGAACAACTTAAAGTTGCTGTTTAGGGCAATTCAATTAAATGGCATTTAAGAAAGCACATATGGAGTTTGAATTTGAACCCTTGGTTCAAACCAACTTCATTTAATATGGTTGCTAGTTGCATTAGCTCAATCAACAGCATATTGCCATGTCATGATCATGCATCATATTGTTGCATTGCATTGATTGTGTTCTTTCTTGTTAGCGGTGTTATCCCTCCGGTGAGCGATGTTAAACGGCGTGTTCGATGACACCGATGAAGAACTATATTATCTTGAAGTGCCGGGCAAGTAAAACCCTTGTTCATTCGATATAATCCCACTCTCGCTCCTGCTCTATTTTCTGCATTAGGACAACAACGACTCATGTGTTACTTGCTGCGGTAGCTGAACCCCTTATCCTCTACATGACCTCTCATTCCACAGTAATTAGATGAAACCCACTAGCATGAGTAGGAGTTGTTTGAGCCTGTTGTGCCTACTCATTCATGCTTGCTTGTCATGCACACTCTTGCTTAGAGTTGAGTCAGGTCGATTCATGGGGAATGAATTGGAATGGTGTGTGAACATGTCCTCTTGTGTGTGAGCTAAGTGTGTGAACACGATTTGGTAAAGGTAGCGGTGAGAGGCCATGTAGGAGTACATGGTGGGTTGTCTCATTGCAGCCGTCCTCGAGGAACTGAGTTACGTGTTTGTGATCCATGAAACAGTTACTACCACGCATTGGGCCCGAAACCAATGGACCCTCTAAACTTCTTAACCACCCTTGTTCTCTGTCCGGGAGTTGCAACTAGTTTACGGTGTTTGTAGGATATGTGTTGGAGGCCGTGCGTGGCGTGACCCTCGGGGTGGGCTATGATCACGGTAGATACACGTGGCCGGTGTGCAGAATGCTGTTTGGTATCTCGGGAACCCTGCACACATCGTTCGGGGCCGTTAGTGGAAACCTCGGCGGACTCCTGCGGATGGAACCGAATAGGCGATAAACCTGGACTAGAGACTTGAGTGTTTAGGTAGGTCGTGGCCGACACCCTCGCTAGGCTTCCGCTTGAAGGTTGCGAGTACATGTCGTGTAAGCGGCGGTAAGTGGTGAGCGTGTGTGAAGAAGTACACCCTGCAGGGTTAATATGATCTATTGAATAGCCGTGTCGCGGAAAAGGACTTCAGGTTGCCTATAACAGTTCATAGACAAGTGAAAGTGGATACTCTAAAATGCGCAAGATAAGCGTGAGTGCTATGGATGGCGTTCTCGTGGGAGAGGGGAGGCGGATCCATAGTGGTGTATTGATATGGTGAATATGTGGACTCGTGTGCGCCACCTCAAAAGAGTTACTTGCAATCGTAGTTCAGGATAGCCACGAGTCAAAGCTGGCTTGCTGCGGTCAAACTCCACCACCCCTTTGTTGATAATGATGCATATGTAGTTAGTTCTGATGTAAGTCTTGCTGAGTACGTTTGTACTAATGTTTTCTTATTTTATGTTTTTGCAGAGAGACTTCAGTCTCGCTAGTAGTTCCGCGTGGACTTCGACGTTTAGCTTGATACCTCAGCTACGATCTTGTGCCCTCGGCAGAGATCTGGTAGATAGTCAGGCTTCTCAGCCTCTTTTCATTTGTAGATATACGTACTCGGACATGTTAAGCTTCGCTTGTGCTTTGACTTGTATGCTCTCGAGTGTTGGGTCATGAGACCCATGTTTGTAATATCTCGCTCCTCGGGCCTAATGAATAAATATTTGAGTCGTAGAGTTATGTTGTGATGCCATGTTGTATCTACACATATTGAGCATATTGTGTGTATGTTTGAAATGCTTGGTATGTGTGGGATCCGACAATCTAGTTGTTTATCCTTGGCAGCCTCTCATATGGGGAAATGTAGTCTAGTGCTTCTGGCGATAGTAGTCCGCTTCTGCCCGGTTCACGAGTCCTGCTAGCCCAACACTACTGCTTTGGACACTTGGTGGCGGCATGTGTTTCACCGTCCCTATATACATCCCATCGGGAAATGTCACTTGGTGATATCCGAGTCTGCCTAGCCTGCTACAGCCGGGTTGCGAGTCTGTTAGCCAGTGCTACAGCCGGATTTATCGTTGATGACCGACATGTTCGATGTGATTCATGTATGCCTATCCCCATGGGTTAGCGCCGCTTTGGGTTCACG
Source organism: Aegilops longissima (assembly GCA_021605205.1). Taxonomy (NCBI): domain Eukaryota; kingdom Viridiplantae; phylum Streptophyta; class Magnoliopsida; order Poales; family Poaceae; genus Aegilops; species Aegilops longissima. The sequence continues at coordinate 552,891,580 of CM038682.1, forward strand.
ACTAGCCATGTCGGCCGGGTTCTCTGTCATGTGGATGCTAGCGACACTATCATATCGTGATCCAAAAGCATAAGCGGTCCCGGGCCATGGTAAGCGGCACCGTGGGAATATCGTGCGTGAGGCTGCAAAGTGATATGAGGTGTTACCGGCTAGGTCGATGTGACTTGGAATCGGGGTCTGACAGCGTTGGTATCGAGCTTGTTGCTGTAGGATTACCAAGCCAAACTGGTGAAGTTGTGTCTAGAAATGCTTTAGTTATGTAAGGGAATTGATTGGGAAGGAGCGTAAGGCTCTTTTTACTCCTTATACCTCATGGCCCTCTGATCTGAGTCAACCTCTTCTCTTCTACGGGGTTTAAGAACTAGGCTTCTCATCTATCTATCAGGATGACGTGTTACTAATCCATAGACTTTTAAGATTGTTGGTTTTAAGTCTCAGTTCAGTTTTTACTACTTCCGTATGTTCATAGCTGGTCTCAGAATCTTGATATTGTGATGTTGAGTGGTTATGCCACCATTTTGCATGATGTCTCAAATCTTTTTGAGCAATTACAACCGTTAAGCTGTCCGAGTCATCCCAGGTCTCTAAATAGTCTGATGCATTGCAAATCCTTCCTTTCCGTTCCCGATGTCCTTTTTGGTCAGAATAAGCACACTAATCGGTAAGTTGAGGTACTTTGTTGCCTCGGTGTAGATGTTGGAGCTATTATTATGACCCTAGGTATTTAGGAAGTCACCTAGTAATTTAGCAATGCTTTTGTATCCCCAGTGTGATGATTCTGGCCATTATTCTTGAAAGCATCCCGTGATGTTATTAGTTAGTAGGCATTCTATTCCTGGGTTCTTGAACCCGAGATTCACCCTACTTCATGTTGTTAGTACTTGCTAGTCCCTTTAGGATATTAGTAACTTTGCGATAGTCCTCGAGGTCCGTGGTATTTCTTTCTTTGAAATACCACGAACCAATAAGGCAGAAGTTCTTTGAATTAAAAGATCACAATCAGAGTACTCTTGAGGAGTTCTCCATTCATAATTGTGACTCTGCTAGTTCTACCTTCTCCGCATGGGTTATCCGGAAGAAATGTTGAGCTTTGCTCCACATACTAATCCATGCCTCCACAACTCGAAAAGTTATATGTTCCTCGAGTTGTTCCTCCTTAGTTGTATTCCGATCCCCGGCTATCAGTTGATAGTCAGGAGTAGTCGTGCACTCGTGCTCATCGATGCTCATTTTTCTTGTGGTCCGTCAAGCCATTCTGTTCTGGAATGACTAGGAGAAACAAACTCCAGTACCTCATCCATATCCAGGATTGGGTCAAAGCAGTTGTATTCCGCAGATCAAAATGCCAATCCAGCTTTTGCTCTGTTGTACCTTGGAGTGTTCCCATCTTTATGTCAAGTGTGTCATGAGAATTGCACCACCTCTTATGAATTCTTGACGCAGTGATACTTCTCGCCATCATTACTCATTCCTCGGTTCCGTGTTGTCGCAACCGGAATACCGGCAAATGAATTGTGATGTGTGAAATCAATACTCCTAGCAACTCGTTGCTTGGTAGTTAATGGACAATATTCTCATTCTTAGCGTGTTGGTTATTAAATCGTCATCCTAAGATTGATGGTGCTACCTAGTACTTATTTCTGGTGCACTCTTCGATTAATGAGTTAGGATTGTGATAATCCCTCACTCTTTTGATCATATTATCTTGCCCTGAAAAGCAAGGTTGTTCTCGAGCTTAGTAACATACCGGTGGTTTGTGATTTTCCGAATATCTTCTCGGAAGTAATACCAGGTTGTCCCCTGACTGTTATGTTGAGCTCGTGATCAAGTTGGTTTCTTGTGAACCACCCTTTCTCCAAGAATCTGTGTTGGATACCCCTGAGCTAGTTGGTTGAGCTGAACAACAACTTGGAGAGTTGGAAGATAAAAGCTTAATCCACTTAGATCACTCTAAAGGGGATATCTTGCGTGTGTGTGTTGACGAGAGATGATATCTTCATCGATTGTTCCTCGTGATCGGTTGTTGAATCTATCATCTTGTCCAAACTTTGACTTGAGTATGGGCTATCGTCAAGTCAAATCAGAACCAACGATGTTCGTAATGTTGTCTTATCCGTGGTTGATTCCTCGAGTATATACCATTACATCTTTTGGTCTGACCAATGCTATCACCGTGTTCACATGATGGTGGAAGTCCAGTGATATGGAAATCCCGATGAGTTGTTGTTGAGCCCATCAGCAGCATTTTGTCTCCCCCATGATTCATGTGGAACATCAACTTAGTGTTGGAGACTTCGTAAGCAATGCCTTCGTGTGCCGTTCATGAAGCCTATGCTTGGATGGAAGAAGTGACTTCCTCGAATTCATGTGCGTTAGGTGTAAGTTGCCGCCATGAATTTGAGAAAGGTTTGTTTTGTTTCCTTTGGAATCATCCCAAATCTGTCATGCATATGTGCGAAGTATTCTGTAGTCTGGAGACTTGCAACCTTCATTCTATATGTATTCCTAGCACACCAAGCCACTGATTGACTTGTTCAAGGAAAAGAAGTCTATGCTTGGGATCTAATCCATGGACTTGCGTAAAGACTTCGATATCCTCGATGATGGTTCCCCACCTGAACTCGGTAGTGTTTTATGATAAGACTACTATGTGGTCATTCTGTTCTTGAACAACATGCTCACATGTATGTAGCAGAACCAGCTCATGTTTTGGAGCTTGCTATCGTAGTTCATATCCCGAGAATCTCGCAACGTCATCTCGTCAAACTGTGTTGCAAACTCTCATTTTTCTTTCTAGACCTGATGAGTCTGGATTATCCTGACACCAGCCAGATCTGAATCTCAGGCAGATATGATGGTTGGAACGTTCCTCAAGAACTATAATATTGGTCTCGCTGTAACCCGGTAATGTGGATGTTGTGGCCAACACACCCAACCGGAAGACTTATTATTGCAGTATCTTGATTGTGAAAGTTGGCCACCTCCCCATAAGGATCTCTTAGAAATTATTCCAATAGTTGGTCCTTATGGATTTTTGTGTTCCCAAAGTCCGACCTTTTACTTGATGTTCTAGATATCAAACCATATCTACGAATGGATTACGCTAGCACATCAAGGAGAACATTAGAAGCGGAGTGCTAAATGTCTCTCGGTCGATCATCCAGATTATGTTCCTTAGCTTCGCTAAGGGGAAGTCTGAGAAGGTGTTATCTTCCTTTGTATCCGCATCATCCATCACTAGTCATCATGGTAGTATGTCGTATTGCCAGGATCCTTGCCATGGATGTTGGTAGAACCTTGATGAATATGGAAATGCTCAAGTTCTTGAGAGCACGCGCAAGCAAATCATTCCTTGCGTTGTCTTCAACAAGGTAGTTCACATCATCCATTCTAGCCCGAGCATGTCGTTCTCCCGAACTCCGTCAAACGATCATTTGTAAATTGCCTCAGGCTGGTGAGAAGAGTTCCAATGATCTATGGATCAAAATTAATTCTTTTGCCACTTAAGGGGATAACTTTACGAGTGACCTCCTCGATGGTGCCCTGTTATGGGATCATGGCAACTATTTCCTCGCCACCTTGACACCATCCACCATCTTTCTTAGCATGGAATTGTTGCCCACCAAATCAAACCCCGTCGCTTGTTCCTCCATCCCTCTCGATGTGTTCTGTATCTCAGCTGGAGAGATGTTTCAATGTCTCACTCGATGAGTGATCCTGAGTTATTCGATCTTCGAGAAGATCGATCCTTCTGGAGTTTTCCCTTTCCTCTCATGGTCATGTTAGTTGGAGTTCTCAGAGCAAGACATCGAGACAAAGATGGTGATCATGTCAACGTTCCTATGCAGTGCAACCTGGATCGTGAAGACCGTGTTAGCTTGTGCCCCCCTCTGTCTTCCTACCTCACGTCTTGAATCTCGGGACGAGATTCTTGTTTAGTGGGGGTGAGTTGTCACATCCCTAGTTCTATTAATGTCTAGTGCTAGCATCTGGTGTTGCATCATGTTTAAATTTCAGTTAAACCTGAAATGGGGATTGCCTAAACCCTAGCATTAAAGGAATTCACTAGGTTCAACCAAAATATTTCCAGTAAATCCAAATGACTTTAAAAAAATGTTCATCATTCTTGGAAAATCTTGGAAGCTTGATAACCATAGGTGATGCACATTTTTCCATGACATATTGGGCTCTGGATTTAAATCATACCTTATTTGCATTTGGGCATTTAAATTTTATATATTATATTAAATGTCCAAATATTCATGAACTGAAATTCTGGTTATTGGAAATAATCCAAATAGTCGCCACAAGCAGTCTCATGATTTTTGAAAGTGCATAGGTATTTTAATAAAGCCTAAAAATTTACATAATAATAGAAAACTGAAATAATTAGAAAAAGGAGAGAAAGGATCCAGCCACTTACAGGCGCAGCCTTTGGCCGCCAGCCTTTGTCTTTGCACGTGCGATCATCGCCTACCTCTGCCCGATGGCGGAGGAGGGACCTGGCGCCGCGCCGAGCTCGCCACGCCACCACCTCGCTCGTGCGCATCGCTGGTCGCCGCCCGGCGCCGCTGTGACGCCTCCCGGTGTCGCCCGGTCCACCGATACCTCCTCTCCCCTGCTCTCTCCCTCGCTTCCTCGGCGCCATGGCCCGGCCTTGCAGCGTCGCGCCGAAAGCACCACCGCATGACCATCGTCCACCCCTCACCTCCTCGCGGCCCCGAGCTCTGCCGTGCCTCCCTCGTCCTCCACGACGGCTCACGCGACCGGAAGAGCCCCGAAGCGCCGCCCCGACGTTTTTCCCCTCCTCGGTCACCGGAGATCCCTCTCAGCGTCCCACTCAGCCTCGACCCTCCCCGGCCTTGCCGTCTGCACCAAACGAACCTCTGTGAGCCCCCGATCGAAACCCCCCTTACCTCGTCGTCGCGTGCATCCTCTAGCTAGCTCCACAGCCAGAACCGAGAGCTTCACGTCGCCGGTGATGTCACCGCCGTTGCTGCAGCCGCTGAGGCTCGAAACCGAGCGCGTCACCGTCCTTTGCACGCTCCCAGGAGCTTGGAACACCCACCAGCTCCTCCTCCCGTGCACCACAACGCCAAACCCGCAGGTGCCCGAACGTCGGCCGCCGCCCGAAGCTCGACTCCGGCGAGCTCGTTCCACCTGCGCCTCGCGTGCCTCCCTGGATCTTGCGCGAGCAAACCCTTTGGTGCCCTTGGCTTGGCCCAAAACCGCCCGAAGCGCCACTCCAGCGATCTTATACGGTTTGGTCGCCGCCGTGAATTCCGGCGGCCGACATCTTGTTGTCATTAGCCACTGATGACGCCCTAACCAACCCACCTAGCTCCCTGACACCTAGGCCCACGCCCTAAATAATCTAGGTTATATTTCTGCTTAGATTAGTTTATAATCACGCGGGACCCACCGATCGAGTTGGCCGTCTTGGCGTGGTACATTGACGACCCCACATATGCGTGACCAAGACAGCTCTGTGTCACTGACCAGTGGACCCCACTGGTCAGGTTTGACCTGGATCGGGCGTATTGACCTGCTGATGTCACACTGATGTCATGCCGACGCAATAAGCTAATTTTCTGGATTTAATTTAATTCAGGAAATTCCAGAAAATACCCAAAACTTCTAAAAATCATATAAAATCAACCGTAGCTCAGAATGAAATAATTTATATATGAAAAATGATCAGAAAAATCCAATCTATCCATATGTACCATTTTCATGCATGTTGGAATAACTTAAAGTTGCTGTTTAGGGCAATTCAATTAAATGGCATTTAAGAAAGCACATATGGAGTTTGAATTTGAACCCTTGGTTCAAACCAACTTCATTTAATATGGTTGCTAGTTGCATTAGCTCAATCAACAGCATATTGCCATGTCATGATCATGCATCATATTGTTGCATTGCATTGATTGTGTTCTTTCTTGTTTGCCGGTGTTATCCCTCCGGTGAGCGGCGTTAAAACGGCGTGTTCGATGAACCGATGAAGAACTATATTATCTTCAGAAGTGCCAGGCTAGCAAAACCCCTTGTTCATTCCGATATAATCCCACTCTCTTGCTCCTGCTCTATTTTACTGCATTAGGACAACAACGACTCATGTGTTACTTGTTGCGGTAGCTGAACCCCTTTATCCTCTACATGACCTCTCATTCCACAGTAATTAGATGAAACCCACTAGCATGAGTAGGAGTTGTTTGAGCCCTGTTGTGCCTACTCATTCATGCTTGCTTGTCATGCACTGCTTTGCTTAGAGTTGAGTCAGTCGATTCATCGGGAATGAATTGGAATGGTGTGTGAACATGTCCTACTATGTGTGAGCTAAGTGTGTGAACACAATTTGGTAAAGGTAGCGGTGAGAGGCCATGTAGGAGTACATGGTGGGTTGTCTCATTGCGATCGTCCTCGGGAACTGAGTTACGTGTTTGTGATCCATGAAACAGTTACTACCACGGATTGGGCCGAAACCAATGGACCCTCTAAACTTCTTAACCACCCTTGTTCTCTGTCCGGGAGTTGCAACTAGTTTACGGTGTTTGTAGGATATGTGTTGGAGGCCGTGCGTGGCGCTGACCCTCGGGGTGAGCTATGATGCGGTAGATACACGTGGCCGGCAAAATCGAATGCCCGTTTGGTATCTCGGGAACCCTGCACACATCGTTCGGGGCCGTTAGTGGAAACCTCGGCGGACTCCTGCGGATGGAACCCTCATAGGCGATAAACTGGACTAGAGACTTGAGTGTTTAGGTAGGTCGTGGCCGACACCCTCATTGGGCTTCCTCTTGAAGGTTGCAGTACATGTCGTGTATGCGGCGGTAAGTGGTGAGCGTGTGTGAAGAAGTACACCCTGGGGTTAATATGATCTATTCTAATAGCCGTTTCAGCGGAAAAGGACTTACAGGTTGCCTATAACAGTTCATAGACAAGTGAAAGTGGATACTCTAAATTGCAAGATAGCGTGAGTGCTATGGATGGCGTTCTTGTAGGGAGGCGGAGCAGATCCATAGTGGTGTATTGATATGGTGAATATGTGGACTCGTGTCGCCACCTCAAAAGAGTTACTTGCATTCGTAGTTCGGGATAGCCACCGAGTCAAAGCTGGCTTGCTGCGGTCAAACTCCACCACCCCTTTGTTGATAATGATGCATATGTAGTTAGTTACGATGTAAGTCTTCTTTGAATACGTTTGTACTCACGTTTGCTTATTTTATGTTTTGCGAGAGACTTGGTCTCGCTAGTAGTTCGTGTGGACTTGACGTTTAGCTTGATACCTCAGCTACGATCTTGTGCCCTCGGCGAGATCAGTAGATAGTCGGGCTTCTCGGCCTCTTTTCATTTGTAGATGTGTGTACTCGGACATGTTAAGCTTCCGCTTGTGCTTTGACTTGTATGCTCGAGTGTTGGGTCATGAGACCCATGTTTGTAATATCTCGCTCCTCGGGCCTATGAATAAATATTTGAGTCGTAGAGTTATGTTGTGATGCCATGTTGTATCTACACATATTGAGCATATTGTGTGTATATTTGAAATGCTTGGTATGTGTGGGATCCGACAATCTAGTTGTTTATCCTTGGCAGCCTCTCATATGGGGAAGCGTAGTCTAGTGCTTCTGGCGATAGTAGTCCGCTTCTGACCCAATTCACGAGTCACTGCTAGCCCGGCACTCTGCTTTGGACACTTGGTGGCGGCATGTGTTTCACCGTTCCTATACTGTCCCTTGAAATGTCAGCGGTGATATCGGAGTCTGCCTAGCCTGCTACAGCCGGGTTACGAGTCTGTTAGCCAGTGCTACAGCCCGGATTCATCGTTGATGACCGACATGTTCGATGTGATTCATGTATACTGTCCCCATGGGTTAAGCGCCGCTTTGGGTTCACGACTAGCTATGTCGGCCGAGTTCTCTGTCATGTGGATGCTAGCGACACTATCATATCGTGAGCCAAAAGGCGCAAGCGCTCCGGGCCATGGTAAGGCGACACCGTAGGAATACCGTGCGTGAGGCGCAAAGTGATATGAGGTGTTACCGGCTAGGTCAATGTGACTTGGAATCAGGGTCTGACAGCGTTAGTATCGAGCTTTGTTGCTGTAGGATTACCAAGCCAAACTGGTGAAGTTGTGTCTAGAAATGCTTTAGTTATGTAAGGGAATTGATTGGGGAAGGGAGCGTAAGGCTCTTTTTACTCCTTATACCTCATGGCCCTCGATCTGAGTCAACCTCTTCTCTTCTACGGGGTTTAAGAACTAGGCTTCTCATCTATCTATCAGGATGACGTGTTACTAATCCATAGACTTTTAAGATTGTTGGTTTTAAGTCTCAGTTCAATTTTTACTACTTCCGTATGTTCATAGCTGGTCTCAGAATCTTGATATTGTGATGTTGAGTGGTTATGCCACCATTTTGCATGATGTCTCAAATCTTTTTGAGCAATTACAGCCGTTATGCTGTCCGAGTCATCCCAGGTCTCTGAATAGTCTGATGCATTGCAAATCCTTCCTTTCCATTCCCGATGTCCTTTTTGGTCAGAATAAGCACAATAATCGGTAAGTTGAGGTACTTTGTTGCCTCGGCGTAGATGTTGGAGCTATTATTATGACCCTAGGTATTTAGGAAGTCACCTAGTAATTTAGCAATGCTTTTGTATCCCGATGTGATGATTACGGCCATTATTCTTGAAAGCAACCCGTGATGTTATTAGTTAGTAGGCATTCTATTCTGGGTTCTTGAACCGAGATTCACCCTACTTCATGTTGTTAGTATTTGCTAGTCCCTTTAGGATATTAGTAACTGCGATAGTCCTCGAGGTCCGTGGTATTTCTTTCTTTCAAATACCATGAACCAATAAGGCGAAGTTCTTTGAATTAAAGATCACAATCAGTACTCTTGAGGTTCTCCATTCATAATTGTGACTCTGCCGGTTCTACCTTCTCCGCATGGGTTATCCGGAAGAAATGTTGAGCTTTGCTCCACATACTAATCCATGCCTCCACAACTCGAAAAGTTATATGTTCCTCGAGTTGTTCCTCCTTAGTTGTATTCGATCCCGTCTATCGGTTGATAGTCGGGAGTAGTCGTGCACTCGTGCTCATCGATGCTCATTTTTCTTGTGGTCCGTCAAGCCATTACATTACGGAATGACTAGGAGAAACAAACTCCAGTACCTCATCCATATCCAGGATTGGGTCAAAGCAGTTGTATTCCGCAGATCAAAATGCCAATCCAGCTTTTGCTCTGTTGTACCTTGGAGTGTTACCATCTTTATGTCAAGTGTGTCATGAGAATTGCACCACCTCTTATGAATTCTTGACGCAGTGATACTTCTCTCCATCATTACTCATTCCTCGGTTCCGTGTTGTCGCAACCGGAATACCGGCAAATGAATTGTGATGTGTGAAATCAATACTCCTAGCAACTCGTTGCTTGGTAGTTAATGGACAATATTCTCATCCTTAGCGTGTTGGTTATTAAATCGTCATCCTAAGATTGATCGTGCTACCTAGTACTTATTTCTGGTGCACTCTTCGATTAATGAGTTAGGATTGTGATAATCCATCACTCTTTTGATCATATCATCTTGCCCTGAAAAGCAAGGTTGTTCTCGAGCTTAGTAACATACCGGTGGTTTGTGATTTTCGAATATCTTCTCGGAGTAATACCAGGTTGTCCCCATTTGTTATGTTGAGCTCGTGATCAAGTTGGTTTCTTTTGAACCACCCTTTCTCCAAGAATCTGTGTTGGATACCCCTGAGCTAGTTGGTTGAGCTGAACAACAACTTGGAGAGTTGGAAGATAAAAGCTTAATCCACTTAGATCACTCTAAAGGGGATATCTTGCGTGTGTGTGTTGACGAGAGATGATATCTTCATCGATTGTTCCTCGTGATCGGTTGTTGAATCTATCGTCTTGTCCAAACTTTGACTTGAGTATGGGCTATCGTCAAGTCAAATCAGAACCAACGATGTTCGTAATGTTGTCTTATCCGTGGTTGATTCCTCGAGTATATACCATTACATCTTTTGGTCTGACCAATGTTATCACCGTGTTCACATGATGGTGGAAGTCCAGTGATATGGAAATTCCGATGAGTTGTTGTTGGGCCCATCAGCAGCATTTTGTCTCCCCCATGATTCATGTGGAACATCAACTTAGTGTTGGAAACTTCGTAAGCAATGCCTTCGTGTGCCGTTCATGAAGCCTATGCTTGGATGGAAGAAGTGACTTCCTCGAATTCATGTGCGTTATGTGTAAGTTGCCGCCATGAATTTGAGAAAGGTTTGTTTTGTTTCCTTTGGAATCATCCCAAACCAGTCATGCATATGCCAACGGGTGGCTAATCATAGCGGGAGCCAATAAGACGTCGCCTGTGCCTGGAAACGGGATAAGGCGAAGACATGCACGCCGACGAATCTTACCCAGCTTCGGGGCTCTCCGCGGAGATAACACCCCTACTGCTGCTCTGCGGGGTCTCCGCATGATCACTAGATGAACAAGTTGCTACAAGAGGCTCCTTGAGTTGTTCGGTGTGAGGAAGAAGAAGGGCATGGCTAGCTCTCCTCTTCCCTCTATGTGGTGTCTAAAACTATCAGAGTCCAACCCTTTGCATGGGTGCCCTGGGGGGTTTATATCGGCCTACCCCCCAGGGGTACAATGGTAATCCGGCTAGGTGTGGGTCCTAGCCGTCGGTGTCTTTATCCATGGCTTCTCCGCGGCGGCTGGGGAACCCGCCGACTAGTGGGCCCGCCGCTACCGGCTTCTGGTCGACAGTTTGGCCCCACCGTTGTGGGCTTTGTCGAGGGCTGAATTCTTGTTGCCTCAATCGATGGCGAGGCTTTGTCGGGGTAGCGTGGCTACTGATGCCGCCGCCTTGGCGGCGATCACTGTAGCCTCACTTCGTCTTGTCTCCTTAATGAGGCGCTTCCTTCGAGGCAGGGAACAAGCCAGCTATGGGGAGCCGGCCATATCTCAGGCCGACTGGGGGGAGGCCGAGCCGCCTTTGGGCATCTCTCTGACCGGAGGGGCCCGCCGCCTGCGGGTGGTCTGAGCACTGTCGTGGGTGACATTACTGATCAACATGGCTCTGATTGCAGCGGGGACGGGTGATGGCTGCCCCGTACGGTGTACTGTAGCCACGCGCGCTCCGGGATGCGGGGGTGGCAGGCTTTACTATAGCCACGCCCCGTCTCATCGCCGTTATGTGGGTGCAGATTCTGAGGGTGCGGCCTTGGCCACCTGCGGGGTGACCGGCTCCTTGGAGTCGGCCTTCTCGTGGCTTGACTCTGTGATTCGGCTCTCGTAGCCGGCCATCTTGTGGCTTTCTTCTATGGGTCTTGGGGTCAGGCCGCCTCCTGACTGCCGGCCTGAATGACGGCCGGCCGGGGGAAGGCGGCCCAACGTCTTGGATGTTGGATGGCTTGATTGGCTTGTTATTTTTGAAGCCCCGAAGCCGGCTAGGCTACTCGTGGTCATTCTGTTGATAGTAGTCCCAGAAGCTGATTGGGCTTCGAGGTTGAAGGGAGGACGAGAAGCTCGATCAACTTCCTATCCTGGGAAGCCGGCAGCTAGGACCCGGCCTTGAATGGGTGCGCCGTCTTCGGGAAGCTCCGCAGTTTAAAAAGAGGGAAATCGAGCCGGCTTGCGCGTTGACTGCGTGTCACCTTGCGCGCCACGTGCCCAGAAAAGCCTGCCAGCCCACACGCGCGACGGGAGTCGCCGCAGGCCAGGGCCTACCAAGCCTACACCTCGGCCCACGCGTGGATTCTCTGCGGCCCAAGTGGACTGCTTTCGTCTTCATGGCGGTTTCCGCAGCGTTTAGAAGCGCCATAATCGTGGGGCGTGGGGAGTGGCGCGATTAATCCCACGTTCCGCCACGCCTCGCCTCCTCGGCTCCGCCGCCCGAGCCTATAAGTAGGGAGGAGGGCGGCGAGGGCTCGCCACTTCGCCCTCGCTCCTCTCCTTTCTCTACCTTCTTCCTCACTCTTCCGCCGCCACAGCGCACTCACCACCGCTCCGTTCCGCCGCGAGCTATCTTGGCTCACCGCGGTTCCTTCGTCGCGTGGCCGTGCTCTCTGCCGCCGCGGCTCTTTCCTTCCACTCGTTCTCATGGCGTTGTCGAGCTCGTGGGACGGCTCCAACGTCCACGAAGATCACATCGATTGGCTCCGTCGGACGCGGCGGTTGCCGGGCGAGACCTCGTGAAGACCCGCCTCGCGCCGGTGGCGGAGATTTCGCCGGCACCGGAGGAGGGCGAGTGGGTTATCTTCCGCTCGCACTACCTACGCGGCCTCAGCCTGCCGGCGAGCTGGTTCTTCCGCTCCTTCCTCAACTTCTACCATCTCCAGCCGCATCACCTCACCCCCAACACGGTGATGCTGCTGTCGGCCTTCGTCACTCTGTGCGAAGGCTTTCTCGGCGTCCTCCCCACCCTCAAGCTCTAGGGGGAGTTCTTTCAGTGCAAGCTCGGCACTGTCTCCGCGGGCGTGCTCGCCCCCTGCGGTGCCTTCATCGCCAAGCGGAGGACGACCGGCAACAACCCTTTTCCGCCTATCCCGCTGATCCAGTCGGTGAAGCTTTGGCAGCAGTCGTACTTCTACATGAAGAACGTCGCCGCGCAAGGCGACTACCTCAATCTGCCGGCTTACGTAGTCCTTCCGAGCCCGCTCGCTCACCTTGGCCGGGAACGCCGCCTTCACCCGACTCCGGGTGATGGTCCAGTCGGAGGGATTGGTGAGGGCCGACTTGGTGGCCGACTTCGTGGAGCGCCGAGTGCTTCCGCTCCAAAGCCGGCCGCACATGATCTGCCAAATGAGCGGCCACGTCGACCCGTGCCGGCTGAGCACCAGAGAGATGCCTCGCGACGAGGTATCTTACATGGTGAACTATATCTCCAACTGCAAACTCACCGTGGAGTGGCAGTATCGCAAGGCGCCATATTCTCTTCTTCTTTTGCTGTCGTGTTCGTGATAGCCGGCTCTTGACTAATCGGCTTTGTCTTTGAGCAGAGCCCTCTTCTTCGACCGGCGCCCGGGGCCACAGGGCGGGCCTTGATTCTGCCGACCGCGCCGTAAGCGACCCGGCGACCTGGATCTGGGCGGCCGCCATGGGCAACGCCGTGGTTTGCAACAGCGGGAGGCGGCGGCCCGACCTTCGGCGGCGAGGACTGGCGGAGGATGGCGAAGCGAAGCCAACCCGCGCGACCGGCGGACCCGATCGCCAAAGCGCGGGACCTTCCGCCTTGTGGCGGCTGCTTTCGTGGTGGCGCGAAGCGTCGGGCGCGCCCGGGTCTCTTGACAGCGGCGAAAAACCAAAACTCATGGCGGCGACCAAGCGAGATGGCGGCTGCGAAAGTGGCCGCTTCCGCAAGGTGGTGAAGCAACCACAAGCGGTCTCGGCGTAAGTGTCGTGTGTCTTGTATTTTGTTGTCTTATTTGGTTGAGGCTCATCTGAGCCGTCTTCTTAATTTGTTGAACAGGCGCGCTTTCCCTTGGCGGGTTGGCGCCGCCTCCATAGTCGTGTTGGCGGGAGGGTCTCGAGTTCCCTTGAGTGGACCCCAGCTGACCTCATGGAAACGGCCCAGCCGAAACAGCAGGAGGCTCGGGAGGCGGGAAGCGGTGAAGCGAAGGGCCATCCGAGGCAGCGGAGAAATCGGCGGCGCAAGCGGCAGCAGCCAAGCCCAGCGGAGGCAGCGGCGCGGAAGGAGGCGGAGGCTGCGCAATCAGCCTCGCGGCTCGTCGTTCCCCTTGGCGCCATGGCTCTGATGTCCCGTACCTTCGTCGGAGAACCCGACGCGACCAGCCGGTGATGGAAGGATGGAGGGCGGCGTGGCGATCGGGGCGCCACGGTCGGCACCGGCTGGGCGGGCCAAGGTGGCCGACCTGCTGCGGCACAGGCAGCCGCCGAAGCGAAGTCGGCGGCGAAGCGGATCTCGTGGTGCGATCGGCGCCTCGCCCGGTAGCGTGGGAAGCGTCCTCGATGCGAGCCGCAAAGGGCTGCGGCGCCAGCTTCGGCGGCACGGAGGACACAGGCGGCCAGCGCGGCACCTCGATTGGGCGTAGCGGCGGGGCGGCGAGCTGAGCGGGTGGCACGGGAGGTCGAAGCCAGCTTGAGGCTCGAGCGGCTTGCTGCAGCGATACACCAGGAGTTCCTCGCTTCTGTGCGATCGTCAGGTGAGTCTTACGGCTTTGATCGATTTCTCTTTTGATTTCTTCCGTGGAGGCGTCGGTGCCTGCTGAGTGTCAATCCCGAGTTTGAGTCGGGCTGGCGGCGGACTTGAAACTTTATGAAACCTTGATAGCAATCTTGTTCTTATACACACTCCATCTGATTTTCAGGAGTATCACAATCTTATACGTCCGCCTTCAACTCCAGGGCCGGAGCTGAGCAGGAAGGCCGCGATCGGCGAATAGCGGAGTAAGTACTTGGTTCCTTCTATCTCAAGTGGGGCGCGTCGATTGCACCGTGGGTGTAGTCCCTAGATTGGGCGGCTGCTGAGCAGCAGGCGGATCTTCCAACGACTTTTCCCTTCTGCTTTCCTCTTTCTCCTTGCTTGCGAGGAGCTAACGCCCGACTTGAGGGGCAGCTAAGCGAGGCCAGACCGCTCTTTGCGCCAAGGAAGCCGAGATCGCCGCCTTGGTCGAGAGCGACCGCTGGCCAGAGGCTGGCCGACCAGGAGGAGAGCCACCGGTGACCTTGAAGAAGGCAGCGAGACAACGAGGCCGCCCTTAAGGCGAGTTCGAGACCGAGGCGGCTGGCTGGGCTGAAGCAAGGCCTGTGCTGGCGAGGTTATGGGCGGGTGGAGGATCGATCGTGATGGCCGCCTTCCTCTTCTCACTCCTTTGCTTGCTCCTTGCCCTCTTGTTCATCTTGATTTTGTGTCGTTTTCTTGTTCTTCACGAGACTACTTCCCTGCTACTCCGCCGCCGGCCAGAAGCCATCGAGGCCCACCACGAGGCAGCGCGGCAAGCAGGGGTTGCAATCATGCAGAGCCTTGGCCGGACGCTCGAGGCAGCTCTTGGCGATCGAGCTCGGCTGCGGCCGGCTCACCGCATGCTCCGCCCGGCTTGGCGTGCGCGTGCGCAAGTGTTAGCTGCTCTCGGCAGGCGGTGATCCCCATACCCCAGTCGGACCGCCGGCGCTGGAGAATGCGGTTGGCGCCGAGGCTGGAAGGCTTCCGCTGCTTGGTCGGCGCCCAGGCGGGCCTGGAGTTCGTCGAGCCTAGTATCTTGGGTTGAACCTCGCCGGTGAGCACTTGGAGGCGGGAGGCGACGAGCTGGTGGCGGTGCGGCGGCTATCATCGGTAGCGCCTCGGCTATCGCCGAGTACACGACACCAGCGTCTTCGCTCTGAAGTGAATAACAGTGAGTCGCCCAGCGGAGAATGGTTGGGCTGCACCCGGCGAGACTCAGCGGAGAGATCGCTTCTAGCGATGAAGCGAAAGCGGCGAGGAGGAGGCGGCGAGAGCGCCGCCGGCCGGCGGCGACCACCCGGCTTCAGCTGATCGTGCCTCTAACAGCGAGGCAGCAGCGCCACCTGCCGAGGTGAAGATCGGGCGAGACTTCGCTTGACCGGCCACTCCTCTAGCCCGCAATGCCGCCTCTGCCGACCTGCCCGACTCAGCTGTTGCTCCGCTGCTTTGATTTGCCGCTCTCACTTTTCTGCTGTTGCTTCCTTGAACAAAATTTATTAACTTTGCGCAGTTCCACCCACTGGGGTTGTATTCAGACTATGTTGAATGCCAGCCTTTCGAAGGCTTTGTGTAAATATAATTATGCATGTGTTTGGCTTCCATTCGAGTTTGCTTTTTATCCTTAGGCCGTTTCTTTTGCTGCCTTCCCTTGATTGCCGCCTTCCTAGCGAGACAGCTGCTCTGTGATACGTGGCTGGGGAGGAACTTGGCTATTGTGGGAAGGCAAGTAGTGAAACTTTGTTGGATTGTGGCGGGGTTGAATGGGAAGCCGCCGACCGACTACTCTTGTAGCGATTCGGCAATGGGAAAAGCGGCTTTTGTTATATAAGTTCGTTAGTCCTAGCCGTTTTTAGTGTGGGCATCCTTTCCGCCTTTGACTCTTGCCGGCCGGACGGTCGGTTCTTGAGCTGCGGCTTTTGACAAGAAGGGGCTTGGTCTTGACACACTACTTGTCATTGCGGGAGGAACTTAAATATAACTCAAAGCGGCGGTCCCGGGCCGACTAATCGAACCGGTGCGAGCGAAAAAAGGTGAAATGACAAAATCATAGGCGTGATAATTGTCATTCATAGATAAAAAGTGGCAGTCCCGAGTGCTCCTCGGGGCCCATTGTCTCATACTTAGTACAAAAGGTAGCGTGATATATCTGCATTTAAGCGTAAAATCTTGGAGGAGGTTGGCGTTCGATGGTCGTTCCGACTCCTTGCGGAATCATCTCTCTTCGTGCCTTGACTACGTGTGTCGATTAGGTAGTAGGAGTCGTTTCCGGTGCTCTTGTTGACGGCGAAGGACCTTCCCAAGGGGCGAGCTTGTGCTAGCCGGCTGTTAGCTGGATCGGCGGACACAAGTTGCCCTCTTGGAAGGATCTTGGCTTGACCTTCGGCTAT
The DNA here is from genome assembly GCA_021605205.1 of Aegilops longissima. Lineage (NCBI taxonomy): Eukaryota > Viridiplantae > Streptophyta > Magnoliopsida > Poales > Poaceae > Aegilops > Aegilops longissima. Next base: position 552,908,163 of record CM038682.1, read on the forward strand.
GGTAGCGGCGCAAACCTCTTTGGTAGATGGCAGACCGGTGAGGGCTAACAGCCCGGCTTTCTTCCAGCAGGTCGGCGCTGTCTTCTCGTGCTTCTTTAGCCTCTGCTTCCGTGTACATGGTCACCGGTGAGTCGAACTTCGATGTCGGTTGGGATGACAGCCTCGGCGCCATACACAAGGAAGAAAGGGTGAAGCAGTTGACTTGTTTGGGGTAGTCTGCGAGACTCGGAGGGCGGCCGGACGGCTCGTCGAGCCAACAGCCGGCGGCGCTCGATGCTTACGACCATCCGGGGCTTGATGCGGAAAGGATGAGGCCATTGGCTCGCTCAACAGCCATTTGTTGCGGGTGGGCAGCGGGCGCTAGGTCGGTCGGATGCCTGCGTCGGCGTAAAGCGTGCCAATGCTCCCTTGGCAAGATTCGTGCCGTTATCGGTGATGATGTTGTGTGGCACACCGTGCGAGTTATAATGTCTGCGATGAATATTACGGTGGTCGGCCCATTCAGCTTCTTGATCGGCTTAACCCGATCCATTTGGTAAATTTATCCATGGCGACAAGTAAGTGTGTCATGCCGCGTATCGTCTTGAATGGGCCCACCATGTCCAATCCCAGACGTCAAAAGGCGGTGGGGAATGGTCTTGAGTTACGAAGCGGCGGTGTTGCTTGGAGCTGAAGACTTGGCAGCCTTTGCGGTGTTTGACCAACTCCTTGGCATCGTCCAAGCGATCGATAAAAGAATCCATGGCGGAAGGCTTTGGCGGCGAGGATCTTGAGGCTGCGTGGTAGCGCGTTCGCCTTGGTGAATGTCTTTGAGATTGCTATGCCCTTCTCGGCTCGGCCTTGTTGGAAGACTCGGTGACACTGCGCTGGCGAGCTCTCTTGGCAATTGTATGTCGCCCGGCTCGGCGTTGGACTTATCTTGCAGCGATCTCGTCGGCCCGGCAGCTCTCATTTATCGGGAAGTTGAGGATGGGCTGAGCCCATGATGGGCTATGACTTCTTCTATAGCCCGGCCCAGCTCTGCAACCTTGAGGTGGAGTGGGCTGGGTGGTGAAGAGCTGCGATTAGCCACCTGTGGCGTTGAAGCGATCCCGGGCTGACTACCGTAGTCCCGGGCTGGGTTCTGAAGTCCCGGGCAGGTGCGACTATAGCAGTCCACGAGCCGCCTCTCGAAGTCCGGGCGCTGCTTGGCTCCCCAAGCGGATCCGGCTGCGTCGAGGTTAAGCGGCGCGAAGATGAGTCGGATTACAGGCGGCTTGATAGACAGTTTGAGGCGTTGGAGAGGCGCGGTTGGTATAACAGCCGGGTTGAGCCTATCCATGCCGGGGCATCGCTTGCTCGTTATCGGCCCGTGGCACATGGAGAACTTCGCATCCTTCAAAGTAACGCCCGATTTGCTGAGCGAGAAGCGATAGCTCGCCATGTTTGCGTCCTCGGCGTCCCGATCACCGGGCACTGTTGGACCACCAAATCCAGTCGCCATATACGGGATCCGGCGGATGCGAAGCTCTTTAGCTGGCAGTCCGTGTATGGCGCCTCGTGCTCGGCCACGTTGTTGGAGGTGGCAAAGTGAATCTGGGGCGTGTATCTGGGTTTATGCGCCTTTGGGAGAGGTGAGGGCGGTGCGGCTCCCAAGCGGTGCGCATCTTGGACCCGTCGAGTGCATCCACCAATGAGTGGAGTCGGGGGCGGCGGCGGTCTTTGAGTCTCGGCACAGCCCGCGACGAAATCGGTAAATGCTTGCGACTTGATGGCGGTGCGAGGCTGGTAGAAGATCGTGTAGGGGCCAGCTCAATGGCCCATTTGCCACCGGCGGATCGTCCGGCTTCCTATGATCTCGGCGGCGGCGGTGCATACGACCGTGATGGAGTGCTCTTAAAAGTAGGGCTTGACTTCTTGGCGGCGAAGTACGCCATAGCACATCTTACGGTAGTCTTGGTAGTTACGCTTTGAGGCGGATAGTACTTCACTTAAGTAGTAGACCGGCCTCTGGACCGGTGAGCTCGGCCCTCTTACAGGCGTTGGACCACGATGGCCCGACCACCGGTGGTGGCGGCGATATAAAGACATAGGCTCTTTCTCGGTCGGCGCCCGCCAAGATAGGCGTGGAAAGCATCTTCTTCAGCTCGTGAAAGGCTTGGTCGGCTTGGTCATTCCACTCAAAGTGGCGGCTTTTCTTCATGAGTCGATGAAGTGCCTTTTCTCCCAGCCGGTGATGAAGCGGTTCGAGGAGGCGGGCACGGTAAACTTCGGGCGTCACGCAGCTTGGTGGGAATCTCCATTCTCTCAATGGACTTGATCTTCACAGGGTTGCATTCAATGCTGCGTTCAGAGACCAGGAAGCCTAGGAGCTTGCCGGCTGGCACTCCGAACACGCATTTCTCGGGGTTGAGCTTGATCTGAAACCGGTGCAGGTTCTCAAAGGTTTCCTTGAGGTCTTCTAGAAAGGTGTTGCGCCTCTCCGTCTTCACCACGATATCGTCTACATAGACGTGGGCATTTCTGCCGAGTTGCTTGAGGAGGCATTTCTGCATGCAACGCTGAAAGGTGGCACCGGCATTTCTCAAGCCGAATGTCATCGTCGGTGGCGGAAGCTCGAATGGCATGATGAAGGCGGTCTTGGTGATCGGCGGGTCCAACTTTATCTGGTGGTAGCTGAGTAGGCATCAAGAAACTCAACAGCTCGCATCCGGTGTGGAGTCTATTATGATCAATCTGGGTAAGGCAAAGGGATCTTTGGGGTAGGCTTTGTTGAGGCTTGTGTAATCTATACACATCGCCATTTGTTATTCTTCTTCAGCACGAGGACCGGGTTGGCGAGCCATTCTGGGAAGAAAACTTCCATGATGAAGCCGGCTGCCAAGAGTCGGGCTATCTCTTCTCCTATGATCCTTCTCTTCTCTTCTGACAGTCGGCGGAGGGGCTGCTTGACTTGCTTGGCGTCTGCTCGGACGTGTAGCTTGTGCTCAGCGAAATCCTTTGGAACACCCGGCATGTCCTTGGGGGACCATGTGAAGATGTCTCGATTCTCACGGAGGAAATCGACGAGCTCACTTTCCTATTTACTGTCCAGGTTTGCCCCGATGACGGCAAACCTTTCCGGGTGCTCTGGGTCCATAGGTATCTTTTTTTTCCTTGGCCGGCTGGAAGGAACCTTGGGCATCACACTCTTGAGGTCGGGGCAGGGGCAGGCTGCTTGCGGCCATGGCCCACGACCTAGTCAACATCTTCTTCTCTTGGCGACTACGAGGGACTCGGCCAGCCCAGCTCAGCAGCTCTGGCGCTTGGAGGAATTCTTGTAGTGCTTGGCTATGGTGATGATGCCCTTTGTACTCGGCATCCTCATCTTGAGGTAGGCATAGTGGGGTACAGCCATGAACTTGGCCAGAGCAGGCCGGCCAAGTAGCGCATGGTAAGGGCTCTCGAGGTCCACCACTTCAAACCAGATTGCTTCTCGGCGGAAGTGATCCTTGTCTCGAAGAACATCTATCTTGATCTTCTTGAAGCGGGTGAATAGGACAGGCGGGTACAATGCCATGGAACACGGTCCGGCTTGGCATGAGGTGCTTGGCCTTGATGTTCAACTTCTCCATGGTATCTCGATGCAGGATGTTGATCTTGCTCCGGCATCTATCGGTATCTTGGGAGAATCGGGCAGCAAGCCTGTCCGTTGCTAGGGTTGCCTCCAAAACCAATGCATAGGAGCCCGGGGACAACATCACCTCTGGGTGGTCGGCCCGGCTCCAGCTGATAGGCCTCTCTAACCAGTGCATGTATTCGGGGTTGTTGGAAGCAACTGCATTGACTTCTTGGTGCTATCGGCGCCGGCTGCGCCGGTCTTCGGGCTGGCTCGTGAATATGACATAGGCGGCGTGCTCGTTGGGGAACTCGTCTTGGACGGTTCCGATTGTTGGTCGAGCGGCCTGCAGTTGGGGAGCCGGAGGCGGCTGTCCAGCAGGCGGAGGCGGCACCAGCCCTTCGCCCTTGGTGATTTGGGTAAGCCAGTGGCACTTCCAGGTTGTATGGTTGGACGGCTTCGCGCTGCTGTGGAACTTGCATGGGGTGTCAAGGGCTTGCTCGTAGGAGAAAGCCGGCTGCCAAGCCGGCCTGCCGCCCTTCGGCTTCTTGGGCGCGGGCCGCTCTTAAGGTTGCTCGTCTTCGACGATGGCCACCTGCCGACTGGCGGGAGGCGCATTGGGCCCTTGCGCTTGTTGTTGTGCTGGTACGGGCGTCGGCTAGAGTCGCCAGCCGGTGTTTTGGGAGCCGGTTTGAGTACCTTCCCGGCGACGTCTACCCAGAGCTCGATCTTCATTGAGGAGTCGGCGGTGGCGTACTTGTCGGCGATGATAAGTAGCTCGTCGAGGGTAGCCGGCTCGTCGCAGAGGAGCTTGTGCTTGAGGATGGTGCCTTCTCAGCACCCGGCGGTGAAGTACTCTATCGCTGAACCTCGTGGCACCCCTCGCGGGGAGTTGCGAGCTCGCCCAACGCGTGAGGTAATCGCGAGTCGACTTGGTGGGTCCTTGTACGCACAAGGAGAGTTGCCTGGGCTTGGTAGCCCGCTTGTAGGTGCTAGTGAAGTTGCGGATGAAGGCTTCGGTGAAGTCTAGCCAGCTGTTGATGCTGTACGGCTTGAGGCTGTTGAGCCAGGTTCGCGCCATGCCCTGGAGCATGAGGGGCACATATTTCATGGCAACGCGCCTGTTGCCGTTCGCGATGCTGACGGTGGTTGAGTAGTCGATCAGCCAATCCTCCGGCTTCACGGAGCCATTGTACTTGGGCGTATCTCTCGGGAGCGAGAACCCTTTGGGGAAGGGCTCGTCGCGGATGCGGGGGCCGAAGCAAGGCGACCCGACATCGTCTTCTTCTTCCAACGCAAGGGATCGCGCCAGGCGGTCGATCCGGTGGCGGCGCGTTGCTGACGACTTCGGCGGTGATCAGCCGGCCGCGAGAGTCGGATGCGTGACAAAGGCGTAGGTGGGATATCTTTCCCGCGAGGTGGAGGAGGGGGCAGGTTGCCTCGCTGCTCCACGGCCCGAGGGGCTATCTTCGCGCCGTGCTTGATGGAGATCTGGTTCGGCTGCGGCCGGCAGCCGCTCTTTTTTGCCGCCGCGCGTTGGCGCGTTCGCCATCGGGCGCAGTGACGCTAGCGCTGCGTTTCGGCGTGGGGAAGGCTTTCGGCACGGGCGCTGTCATCCTGCCGCTCTGCGGCCGCACCGATTAGTTGCTGAATGCGTCTTGCCATGTGGGGAAGCTAATCGGGCCCTAGCCCGTTCAGCTCTTCTACGGCCGCCTGGGCGGCGCGCAGGTTTTCGAGGGGCGTGGCGTAGACGGGGCAGTCCACGCCCAGCATGTCGGTGATGGCTGCGCCGCGTTTCTTGACAATGCCGAGTCGGCTCGGCCCTTCGGGAGGCGGCGTGCCGAAGGCGGTGCGGTCGATTTCGCGCTGGTGGGCCTCGGTGAGGCGTCTCAGGGAGGCTATCCTCCAGCCCTCTGCATGGAGGGCAAGGCGGCGTACCTCCAGCGCCTCGGCGTCGGCGTCAGCCGGGAGAGGGGCGGACAGGTCATGCGGCGCCGCTATGGGCGCCGGGCGTTTCGCAGAGGGGCCGCCGGATCGATGACCAAGACTCGGTGATGGCGCCGCCACAGCTGTCGGCTTGAGGGAGCGGGTCGTCGAAGATGACGATGTTGGTGGGATAGGCGTCGAGCGATGCCGTGTCGGAGTCGACAAGCATCGGGTCGGTGGAGCCAACCGACTCCAAGTCTGCAGCGGGCTCGCTGGAGATGTGGGGCTGGTCGAGGAGGCTGACGAGGTGGCTCTCGAGGCAGCCGGTGCCCGCGTCGGATGCGGGCTCATCGGAGATGCGAGCCTCGCCAAGAAGGTCGGTGAGGCAGCTCGCCGCGCAGGCGTCAGCGAAACCTTGCAGCGCGTCGGGGCAAGCGCCATCGGGCGTGGCGGGCTGGCTACGCTCGCGGGGGAGGAAGAGGGTTCCCGTCCAGAACAGGTCTCCAGACGACGGTGCACCTGGCCCCACGGTGGGCGCCAAAGGTCAGGTGGTAGGTGCGACATATGCCAACGGGTGGCTAATCATAGTGGGAGCCAATAAGACGTCGTCGGTGCCTGGAAACGGGATAAGGCGAAGACATGCACGCCGGTGAATCTTACCCAGCTTCAGGGCTCTCTGCGGAGATAACACCCCAACTGCTGCTCTGCGGGGTCTCCGCATGATCACTAGATGAACAAGTTGCTACAAGAGGCTCCTTGAGTTGTTCGGTGTGAGGAAGAAGAAGGGCATGGCTAGCTCTCCTCTTCCCTCTACGTGGTGTCTAAAACTATCAGAGTCCAACCCTTTGCATGGGTGCCCTGGGGGGTTTTTATAGGCCTACCCCTGTGGGTACAATGGTAATCCGCCAGGTGTGGGTCCTAGCCATCGCTGTCTTTATCCGCCGATTTCTCCGTCGGCCGCTGGGCCCGCCGACCAGTGGGGCCCCGCCGCTGCCGGCTTCTCGGTCGACAGCTGGGCCCCACCGCTGTGGGCTTTGTCAGGCTGGTTATCAAGGTGCCTCAATCCTCGATGACGAGGGCTTTGTCGAGGAAGCGTATACAGTGCCGCGCTTGGCGGGCGATCACTGTAGCCTCACTTCGCCGTGTCTCCTTAATGAGGCGCTCTTCGAGGGAGGGAACAAGCCGCTATGGGGAGCCGTGCATATCTCAGCCGACGGGGAGGCCGAGCCGCTTTCGGGCATCTCTCGACCGGAGGGGCCCGCCACCGCGGTAGTCTGAGACAACTTGCCGTGGGTGACGCCACATCAACATGGCTCAGATGTCCGACCGGACGGGTGATGGCTGCCCCTGCACGTGTAATCAGTAAGCCGCAGCAAGCGACGGGATGCGGGGTGGCGAGGTTTACTATAGCCACGCCCCGTCTCATCGCCGTTATGTGGGTGCAGATTCTGAGGGTGCGGCCTTGGCCGCCTGCGGGGTGACCGGCTCCTTGGAGTCGGCCTTCTCGTGGCCGGTTATGCGGAGTCGGCCTTCTCGTGGCCGGCTACGCGGAGTCGGCCTTCTCGTGGCCGGCCCAGCCAAAAGTTATCCGAAGAGCAAATTGCTACCTCAGTTCGATGATGAGGCGCTGGAGCCAATACCATCATGACACAATGCGGCTAACCGACCACAACGCTGTCGGGACAAAGCTACAACTCAAGCCGAACACTAGCCCGCCCCACCTCACCATAAAGGCAGAGATAAAACAGCTCGGGGTTATACATATGACCTTCGGCAAGAACTGGACAGTAGATCAGGACACAACAGATTGATCTACGGATCACAAGGACATGCCCCGACATGCGGCGACGACTATCTATTCGGACGCGACAAGCCTAGTCACGCCCGGGCTGCAAACCGCAGACAGACTCCATCGGAGCTATGTCGCAATGTGGCCCAATATAGAGGTGCCGCACATCCTCTTTGCTTCACAGACGAAGTAATGTAGCGCGAATTCCCAGACGGGTTTAAACCCATGAATATTGAATCATATGACGGAACAACTGATCCCGCGGTATGGATCAAGGATTTCCTTCTCCATATCCATATGGCCCGCGGAGATGACATTCATGCCACCAAATACCTGCCACTAAAACTCAAAGGACCAGCTTGGTACTGGTTAAACAATCTGCCAGAAAACTCTATTGGCAGCTGGGAGGACTTGGAAGACGCCTTCCGCGACAACTTCCAAGGTACATATGTCCGGCCACCAGATGCCGATGACTTAAGTCACATTGTCCAGCAGCCTGGAGAGTGAGCCAGGAAGCTATGGACTAGGTTCTTAATTAAAAAAAACCAAATCGTCACCTGTCCGGACGCGGAAGCCCTAGAGGCCTTCAAGCACAACGTCCGGGACGAGTGGCTCGGCTGCCACCTCGGTCAAGAAAAACCAAAATCCATGTTAGCCCTTAGCGCTCTGATGACCCGCTTTTGCGCGGGAGAAGACAGCTGGCTCGCTCGTAGAAGCAACAACACCAGCGATCCAGGCACTTCCGAAGTCCGAGACAGCAATGGCAAGCCACGACGCAGTAAACACAGACGTCGCAATGATAATGAAAGAACACACGACACAACGGTCAATGCCGGATTCAGCAGCCCCAAACCCGGTCAACGAAAAAAGCCATTCATGGCAAACAGAGACGGACCATCATATTTAGACAAGATATTGGATCGGCCCTGCCAGATTCATGGCCACCCCGATAAACCAGCTAATCGTACCAACAGAAGTTGTTCGGTCTTCAAGCAGGCCGACAAGCTCAACGCCGAACACAAAGGGAGGAGGCCGCCCGGTGATAGCGACGATGAAGAGACTCACCAACCAAATACCGCGGGTCAGAAGCAATTTCCCCCCGAAGTAAAAATAGTGAACATGGTATACGTGACACACAACTCTATAGGGGAGTAGGAGAAGCACTCCCTCCGGACTGAGGATCATACTACGGCAACCTCAGCCGAAGTACAAAGCGGTCTTATTAAACCGCATACCTTGTCGGCCATTAAGCCATCGGTCTCCATTCAATAGGATCGACCTATTTCGGAGCGGGACTAGCAGTTTGGCTTCCGCCGTCCGCCTCATATACCTATGAAATCTGTACCACACATACATAACTATGCACTTAAGATACCCTGGGCATCGGCGGAAGGACAATACGGATGAGCCTGCAAGTACTCCCATAACCTGTTTTTTCCATTCTAACTACTCTTTCTTTTTCATTATCCTTTACCACAGGTGGTGCGAAGGCTGGTCATCTCACGGACACTACCGGAGTTCGGATTCGCAAATTCACCCAAAGGCTACCCCAATTAAGGAGCCCCTTCACCGAGGAAGGGCGGCGCAGACATGTGCAGGAGGTCCAAAACAACTTTTTATAGACCGCACTCTCTATTTTTCGAGCCTGTAAAATGCATGTTTCCTCAGCCGTCGACCCCTGGCATGTCAAATAGCTGGGGTTGTGGCGTTATTATCTATAAAATGACGAATTGGCATGTCACTCAGGTTCCAGTGAACATAATCCGTATCCGGTATTCACTTTTCTATAAAGAAATGAATTTTGCTCCTTTGGTTGTTTCACACACCCACCCCGACATAACTTGCCAAGGGCTTGGCATGGGAACAAAATGAGTTGCCAATAATGTCTGAACAGCTTGATAGCATACTTCGGCGTCGCGAGTTCGGCCTTATATGCATCAGCTCCAAATCATGTCTTGGGTCAATAGTTGGGTTGCCCGGCTCCTGTGCTTACTACCTTACGTTCCGCTCTATCGGCTAGGGTAGTAAAGGGAGAACTACTGCGATTGTGTTTCCGGTTCATCTAGTCAAACACCTTAGTAGAGAAAGCCGAAAACTGACTGCCATGATGCGGCGAGAGCTGGTCAACCACTCGATGACTTAACGGAATCTTTCGCGATTCCCCCGTATTACACGAAGGACCTTCTTTCAGGTCATACATGTCACGCACCGCTTTGGGATAACCGCATACATAACAGGGTCCATATCATAGATCCACCATAAAACTCCTATGGCTAAGTGAAAGTGTTAACGCCCTATAGTCTGATTGCCTAGTTCACCACATTGACACCTCCTTTTATGGACCAAGACGTTGGGTTAAGAGTGATCAATTGCTTTTCCCAACACCCCCGTATTTTCTACGAGGGGGCTGAAGCCGACGACTGGAAAACTTTCAGATTATATAAAAACGGCCGCACAGGAGGAATCAAAGATTTTAAGCAACTTTAAAATGAAAAATAGGTTTATTATTTCATAATATTGTCTTTTATAATTTCAGTACATATCACTCGAATATCATGTCTTTCGAGCACTGACCCTCTATCAAGCGGGCACCCTCTAAGGCATCCTCGAAATAATGCTCTGGTGTGTGGTGGTCCTCACCCTTGGGTGGACTCTTCGCTACAACGTTGGTGGCCTTCATCTTCGCCCAGTATGTCTTGACACGGGCAAAAGCCATCTGTGCACCTTCAATGCACGACGACCGCTTCACGACGTCGATACGCGGCACCGCATCAACAAGTCGCTGCACCAGACCGAAATAACTATCCGGAATTGGCTCGGTCGGCCACAGCCGGACCACGACGTCCTTCATGGCAGATCCAGATATCTTATGGAGCTCTGCCCACTGGGCCATCTGTTCGTTCAGCAGCAGCGGACGCTTTGGCCTGCTAAATTGCGACCAAAACAGCTTTTCTGTTTCCCGTCCTTCTTGCGCTTGGAAAAACTACGTCGCATCGGAGACACTCTTCAACAAATCCAACAATGCGTCTGGAGAACTCCACACTTGATTAAGCGGGGCATAATTCGGATCACCGAACATAGTTTGTAACAAAAAGGGCTTACCAGCCGCGATCTCCCCAGCTTGCCGGATCTCCTCTCGGGCCGCTCTATGCTCGGACCGCTCCTCTTTCGCCTCTCGTAAGGCCTTGTCAAGATCAGCTGTTTTGGCTTTATTATCCTTCTCGAGAAATTTGCAGTGGCTAGCGGCATTCTTTAGTTCAAGCGCCATCGTGGATATTCTCTCCTCATATTGGTGCCGAGCATCATGTTCGGTCTTTAAATCGGCAGATGCCTTTTCGGCAGCCGCATTACTATTCCGGGCCTGCTCCTTGGCCTGGGCTAGCTCATCCCGAAGGATCTCGACTGCGGCAGCACCATCTGCAGACATGTATATCTCATTATACAATTTTTAGTGTCATGCTTATATTATAAGCACGTGCATATTATGATTGCCTCAGAAACATACCTTGCGCCTCGCCAAGCCGCCTGTTGATAAGCGTGATGTCATTATCTGCCTCATCAATCTTCTGCTGCAGATCTGCAACCTCTGTAGTCTGGGCAGTCGCCAGGGAGGTAACAACATGTGTTCCAATTAATCAGCTTATTTCCTGGGCATATCTTTTTGATCCTCTGATCGCCTCCCTTGGGAAGCCAATCAGAGTCTCAGAGGCTACTACCTATACACAGGTGTAGTTTGTGAATAAAACACAATCAAAAAATTTACATTACAAACCTCGAAGCCTCTTAACAGGCTCGTGAAGGCCTCATTCAATCGCTTTTCACGGACAGGACCTTTTCAACCACCGTGCCCATCAAGGTATGATGTTCCTCTGAGACGGACGCCTGTCGCAGTATGTTCGCCAATATATCCGGCGCTTCTGGATCTCCGGAAGCTGCTGTAGGAGTATGGCCTCCCTTTGATGGGATCTGTTTATTCATCCCTGGAGTTGTCTTCGGCTGTAGGCCAGACAGTTTGGGGCCTTCGTTGTTGGCCCCCGGACTATGGGCTACCGAAGTATAACCTTCGGGTTGTGTCTTCGGCATCCCTCGCACCACTTGTTGATCAGGAGAGACCCTCCGCGACGAGACCTCAAAGTCGTCCACCCTATTGGGCGAGGATACCGGTGGAGGCGTCTCGCTTTCCATCATCTCTGGGAGAAGATCCCCCGAGGAAGAGGATTGTTGAAGAAGACTGTGTGCCGAGCTGCAAAAAACATATATTCTAGATGTTACGTCGGTCGCAAGAAAGGAACAGGATATGTTTAAAACACCCCTGTTCACTTACGATTTGCCTGAAGGCTTGTCCTCTCCGTGGGACTGCGCGACGATGTCGTCCTCCAAGCCCGAGCTACCCAATAGGGGCATCTTGCCTCGCTTAGGAGCCTTCTCCTCCCAACCTTCGGAGGTGGCCCTTTTCTTTCCATGGGGAGAAGAGACATTGACTTCTCCTTCACTTTTGTCTTCGGACGATGGAATTTTGATTCCCCCGGACACAATGTCTGATATACCTTCGGGATGCAGGCCACCTTTGGCCTTCCCGCTCTCCGCCTTGTCTCCCTTCACAGGCACCTGGTACGGTGCCGGAGCCAGCATCCTTGTTAGTACGGGATCCGCTGAGTCTTCGAGAAGGGGGACCGAACACCTAATTCGCTCCGCTTTCTTTATACAGCCCTAGAAGAAGATAGTTTGCTCAGTAACATATTAAGACATACTTAAACTACAAAGTGTTCGGGAGTTGAGCGCTTACCGGGGTATCCGGATGGTTGTAGTCAAGGCCGATGTCCTCGGTGGTGTCCGGCCACTGTTTTCGTTTCCTGAAAAACAACTTCCACATTCCTTTGTGTGTAGTGCCGAAGAAGTGTTGGAGGGTCCGTGGTCCTTCCGGATTAAACTCCCACACATGGAGAGGCCTACGCTGGCACGATAGGGCTCGGCGGACTAGCATTACTTGAATCATGTTTACAAGATCGATGTCCTTCTCAAGGAGGGTTCGTATGCGGCTCTGTAGAGTCTGCACGTCATCAACTGATCCCCAGTCCAGCCCCTCATTAATCCATGATGCAAGCTGTAACGGAGGGCCAGAACGGAATGCATGTATAGCTGCCCACCTGGTACCGTGGGGTTCCGTGATGTAAAACCACTCCCGCGGCCATTGGTTGGAAGTTTCGGTGAAAGAGCCTTCTGGCCAGAGAGTGTTGGTAAGCTTGCTTACTACAGCACCGCCGCACTCCGCCTGTTCCCCGTCGACTACCTTTGGATTCACACTAAAGGTCTTGAGCCATAAGCCGAAGTGTGGGGGGATTCGGAAGAAGGCCTCGCACGTGATGACAAACGCCGAGACGTGGAGGAAAGAATCTGGGGCTAGATCATGAAAATCTAGTCCGTAATAAAACATGAGCCCCCGGACAAAGGGGTGAAGAGCGAATCCTAGCCCTCGGAGGAAGTGAGAGATGAATACGACCCTCTCGCCGGATCTGGGAGTCGGAATAACCTGTCCTTGAGCATGAAGCCTGTGGGGGATCTCTGTCGTCAGGTATCTGGCCGCGCGGAGCTTCGTAATGTCCTCCTCGGTAACAGAGGAAGCCACCCATCGGCCCTGTGGGCTAGGTCCGGACATGATTGGGAAGCTTGAAGCAATGAATTCGAACCTTGGGTGGTAGAACTCGAGGTTGGAAAGGCTGAGGAGAGGTTTGGCGTAGAAAGAGACGGCCCTTGGCTCCTTTATAAAGGCAACGGGTATCGGACGCCTCCTCCTAAGCCTGAAAACCTGCCTATTCCTAAGGAACCATCTCAATGGTACGCTTGGGTTACCCATCCCAATTTATCTTTACAAAATTGTGGGTGCATTCTCTTATTGTATACCATGTGAGGAATAAATTGAATTTGGATGTAGTAAATACATGAGAAACAAATACAATTGCTACAATTGGTTGTAGTTAACTGTTTGGTTAACTGTGTGATCTTCTATTAGGAGTGTGTTATATTGTGCAATGTGTTGCTCAGTTAATGTTTCGTTCATTTGTTGTGGTGTTTAGTTAACTTCTTGGTTCAATGTTATATTGTGCAATGTGGTGCTCAATTAATGTTTGGTTCATTTGTAAGTGCATCTAGTGCCCCTTAGTGATTTTGGTGTATTGAAGACTTATAGGTTAAGGGACTAATGTGTTTATGAGTGTACACAGGTCTATAAGTCTATGAGGAGTTTGATATTCTGAGAGAAAGTCGACCCTAAAATGAAGTTCTTGATGAAGACTTTGATATTCAAGACTTTCGAAGACTTTGAAAGTGAAGAAATTGGTGTGACCTTGAAGACTTGGTATTCATTTGAGGAACATGAAGCGTGAAGACTTTTGTTTTCATAGTTTCGTTTTCTCTTTCTTGAGTCATAGTAAACACCGCATCGTTAAAGGGGTCGAGGAAATACTAAGGAAAAATTTCCATGTGATGCTCAACTCAAAATCCTACACCTACCAATCCCTTGAGTGAAGCCTTTGGAAATCTCATACAGCTCAGTCAATTTCTTGAGGATGAGACGAAGTTCTTCCGTTTCTTGAGAATTTGTTCGACCGAGGAGTTAGGAATTCGCCAGTCGGATTGCCTACACAAATGAGGAACATGATAGCCCCGAGGAATTTGAGAGTCAAATTTCCGACCGTTCTTTGTCTTCGCCACCTGTCCCAAAATATCTTATCCACCTAACGGTCATATCATTGAAGGGCATTTATGTCTTATCATGTTGGGCTGCTGCCTAGGCTATAAATAGCCGCCCCCTAAAACCACTAGCTGGTTGGCTGCTCCAAGAGAACTTGACACTTGTCATTTGAGAGCAACCCATCCTCCGAGGACTTTGAGCGAAAATCATCGAGTGAGGAAAAACCCAAAAACCAAACCCCTACAAACCCAAAGTGATTGAGCATCACTGAAGAGATTGATCCTGCGTGGATCCAACGCTTGTTACCTTTGAAGACTGTGCTTCTTGCAGACGGTTAGGCGTCATGGTCTAGAGCATCCAAGAGGAATTGTGGATCGCCGAGTGACCAAGTCTGTGAAGGTTTGGAAGTCGCCTGAAGACTTACCACGAGTGATTGGATGAGGTCTGTGTGACCTTAGCTCAAGGAGAATACGGTGAGGACTTGGTGTCTGATCTGCGTGCTCACGATCGGGTGTCCGGACTGTGTGTCCTCGAGTTTAAATACTCAGCCGCTCCAACCAGACGTACAACTGAGACAGCAGTTGGAACTGGTCTACCAAATCATTGTCTTCACCAACCTAACTGGTTCTATTTCCTCAACTCTTTCATTTCCTCATTACTGTGTTGAGTGTTCATTCATATCTGTGTTTGAAGACTTTGACTAAAGAGTTCCTCAATTTCCTCAGTTCAGTTTCTTCAGTCTGTTTGTCTTCATCTTGTGCTATCCTGTGTTTACGCTTTCTGTACTCTTGATTGTCTTCATTTCATCATGATGACCATGCCCGCATTCTCTTATGCTTACTTCTGAGTACTTATTCCGCTGCAAGTAGTTCTTCACTTAGGAATTTCCTCACCGGCAAATTCCTCAGTGAAGAATTCATAAAAATCGCCTATTCACCCCCCCTCTAGTCGATATAACGCACTTTCAATTGGTATCGAGCAAGGTACTACCTTGTTACGTGTGATTTAGTTTAACCACGGAGTTTTAGTTATGTCGACCGAGTAAGATCAAGGTCTCAGCTGGGTGTCCTACCTTTGATGGGACGGACTACCCCTCTTGGAAGAACAAGATGCGAATGCATCTTGAGGCAATTGACAACGATCTACGGTATGTTGTGGAAAATGGTGTTCCTCTATCACACCTTCTCGAATCTTTGTCGATGTGAAGAGATTCAAGCAACTTGATTCTCAAGCGAAGAATATCATATGTGGCCATCGAGCAAAGGACAATATGGAAGCGTGAGTGCTTTGGACACTGCTAAGCTCATACGGGACAGGCTGTCCAAAGTAAATGAAGGAGTCTCAACTCAGTGTGACTCTCGAGTTGATGTTCTTGAAATCTCTTCAACCGCTTCAAAAGACTCGACAACAAAATGTTCAACAAACCTTCGATCGCCTCATCGACATCTCAAATGAGCTTCAAGCGCTTGGTGCCCATGACATCACCGACCATGAGGTGGTGAAGAAATTATTGAGATCGCTTGATTCCTCATTTGATACTCCGCATCGATGATACAAGAGCGTGCTGACTACAAGTCACTTGATCCGGTGATATCCTCGAGAGGCTAAATACTCATGAGTTCCACTTCTTTGAAAAGAGATCTCTATGGTTCTAGCTATGGAAAATCACGTGCCACGAAGGCCAAGGCTTTGTGCGAATCTGAGTGTGAAGACTCGGTAGTAGCCTTGGAGATCTGAAGAATTGAGCCAGAGCTAGCCTTTGCTTGTGAAGAAATTCAGAAGTTCTCAAGGCGTGGTCGCTTTGGAAAATCCTCAAGGAGCAGTGATTCCTCATCCAGTGACTATAAGAGAAGACTTTGCCACAAATGCAAGAAGCCTGGTCACTACATTCAAGATTGTCCTCGGTGGGAAAAGGAATTAAAGAAGAAGAAATACAAGGATTACAGTTCTGATGACGCTAAGAAGAAGAAGAAATCGTCGAAATCTTCATCATCAAAATCCTCAAAGCCTTCTTCTCACAAGAAAAGCAGCTCCAAAAAGGCTCGGGCATTCATTGGCAAGGAAATGGACTCTGAAGCTGAATCTGAGGAACATGAGGAATAGGAGGCATCAGAAGAATCTGAGTCTGGTGTGGCGAGTCTGGCTCTCGCTACTGCTTTCGTCAGCAAGTCCATCTTCAACTCTGAAGAAAATGAACTCACCAACAAAGCTGATGAAGATAGTGATGACTACGCTCCCACCTATTGCTTCATGGCAAAGGGTGCCAAGGTAGTCAAATATACCTCCTCTGAATCTAGTGAAAATGAATCTGATGAAGATCTAAAGCCCAGTTACTCAAAACTTGCTAAGATTGCTGTAAAACAACAAAGGGCTTTTGAAAAGGTTCAAAACATGCTAGATAAAAGTGATGATATGTTGGGTGAAGAAATGGATCGCACTAAGCCCCTGACTGAAAATCTTCAGAGACTTCAGTCTAGGTTTGACAGCCTTCAAGGTCATCATAACACTCTCTTGTTTGATCATGAGAAACTTTCTTATGAATTTCTTCAAAGAAAGCAAGATCTTGAGAAGCTAAGAGTGAGTTATGAAGATCTTCAGAAGGAGCGCGATTCATTGTTAGCTCAACAAATCAGCGCTTCTCAGGAAGAATTTGTTCCTCCATGCTTAAAGTGCATTGAACGTGAATCTGCTAATTCTTCACCTGAATGTTCAAATGCTTCAACTGTTAGAAATTCTTCACCTGCTCCTCCTATCACTGATTCCTCATCTGAGGACATTGCTAGTATCACTGACGATGCAGGGCTGAAGGAATTGTACATGACAGGCATGTACAAAAGCCTCAAAGGGCATCAGACTCTTTGTGATGTGCTTAAAAAGAAGATCCTCAACAGGAACCCTAGGAAAGAGGGTATTGCCTTTGAGAGGAAACTCAATCCTGAAGGAACATATTGGAAGCCTGAGTAGTACCCCAAAACCTCATGGGTTGCTGCAAAGGGACCTCCAGTTGATCCATCTAACTTATCTGGCTTTACATGCGAATCTCCTCATCCTTCTGATGAGTCATTTGACTCCAACTATAAACTGTTCAAAAATCAGAATGGTGAAGTATTTGCTAGATATGTTGGTACTAGCTGCAGAGCGGTTCCCTATGAAGAAAATCTGGGTTCCCAAGAAGTGCCTTGAAAGTCTTGGTGAATGTCCTCATGACACCACCGTGAATAATAGGAACCCCAGATCAAATTCTTCATATGGACCAAATTCTTCATATGGATCCAAGTCCTCATACGGACCAAATTCCTCACATGGATCAAATTCCTCAAAAGGATCAAAGTCCTCGTATGATTATCATTGTGCTAACAAATCTGTTTCGCAGGGTAGAGCTAAGGGCTATGAATATGTGCATTATTCTTCAAACCAATATGTTCATAAGTCCTCGAAGAATTTCTTTGCTTATTCATATGCTTACCCTAACCCCTCTTATGTGAAGCGAAATGGATTGGCATCTATGCCACCATTCTCATATGGTGCTTCATGAGTGATGAACTCTTTGCCACCCATTCAGATGTGGGTGGTGAAGAAAAGAACTAATCTCTTCTGCAGGGTCAGGTCTCGGGCGTGCTTTAACGTCTGAAGAATTTCTTGGGGGCGACAAAATGCCCGAAAGGATGCAGCTAATCATGAAGAAATGAACTTTCATTTCACACGTCCTCATCTTGCTTATCTGTTATCTCGCTCGATGAAATTCATCTGATGAACTTGATATCATATTCTTCAGCGATGAAGTATATGAGATCGTAAGTTGCACTAATTCATCTGCGGGATGATCAACCCAAAGCCAATGAGTGGGTCCTCGATAGTGGATGTACAAATCACATGGTGGTGACAAGAATCTATTGATGGATACTCCTTATCACCGTCACATCTGAAGCATATCATCTTTGCCGACAAAGGCAAAAGTCGGTATTGGGTCTTGGTAAGGTTGCGATCTCTAAGGACATACACATGGACAAAGTCATGCTTGTTGAGTCCTTAGGATACAACCTCATGTCAGTCTCAATGCTTTGTGATCTTGATATGGTTGTTGTCTTTGGCAAGTATCGTTGTGTTGTGATCATGGAAGCTGACAATTCCAAAGTCTTCGAAGGCTTTAGGAGAGGAGACTTGTATATTGTTGATTTTTCTACAGGACCACAACCAGCCGTGTGTCTACTTGCAAAAGCTTCAGAAGGCTGGCTATGGCATCGGCGACTTGGTCACGCAGGCATGAGGAATTTGCACATGCTTGCGAAGAAGAAGCATGTCATTGGCATTGAGAATGTCAAATTCCTCAAGGATCACTTGTGTGGAGCCTGTGAAGCTGGAATAATGACCAAGGCCAAGCATCCAGTGAAGACTATCATGACCACTACTCGTCCATTCGAATTGCTTCACATGGACCTCTTTGGTCCAAATCATTACTCAGCAGTCACTAATGATGCATATCTATATGGCTTTGTTATTGTTGATGATTACTCTCGTTACACATGGGTACACATTGTTACTTACAAAAATGAAGTGCAGGAAGTCTTCAAGCGATTTTCCTCGAGGGCTTCAACCAACTTTGGTGTGAAGATCAGGCACATCAGGAGTGACAATGGAACTGAGTTCAAGAATTCCGGTCTTGATGCCTATCTTGATGAACTTGGTATTACTCATGAGTTATCTGCTCCCTATACTCCTCAGCAAAATGGCGTCGTGGAGCGCAAGAACAGAACTCTTGTTGAGATGGCTCGCACTATGCTTGATGAATACAAAACGCCTAGTCGATTTTGGATTGATGCAATTGAGACCGGGTGCCACATCATCAACAGAGTATATCTTCACAAATTCTTCAAGAAGACTGCCTATGAACTCCTCACTGACAAGAAACCCAATGTGAGTTATTTCAAAGTCTTTGGTGCTAAATGCTGGATTAGAGATCCTCATCACAATTCTAAATTTGCACCGAAAGCACATGAGGGGTTTATGCTTGGTTATGGAAAGGACTCGCACACCTACAGAGTCTTCAACATCGCTCTTCACAAGACTGTTGATACTGTAGATGTGCGGTTCGAAGAAACTAATGGCTCGCAAAGAGAGCACCTACCTTCTGTGTTAGATGAACCAGCACCGAGGAATCTATCAAGTTCAAGGCAACCGAGGATGTCATTCCCATCAAGAATCTTTGAAGAATTCATTCTGTCAGACGTGAAGAACGTCGAATGATGCACCGAGGATAATGTGAAGAAAATGGTCTGAAGAAAATGCTGATCATATTCCTCGACGACAACCAGCTCATCCTCGCGTTGCAAAAGAAGTGCAAGTTGACAAGATCATCGATGACATTGAAGCGCCAGGTCCTCTCACCCGCTCAAAAGCTTCACATTTATCTAACTTTTGTGGGCACTATGCTTTTGTCTCTATCACAGAGCCCACTAAGGTAGATGAAGCATTTCGAGCCCGAGTGGATTCAGGCAATGCAAGAAGAATTACATCGATTCGAGCTCAACAATGTCAGGAACTGGTCAAACGACCAGATCCTCACAAGCATAATATCATTGGCACAAAGTGGATCTACCGCAACAAGCAAGATGAAAATGGCCTTGTGGTGAGGAATAAGGCACGACTTGTAGATCAAGGCTACACACAGGTTGAAGGAATTGATTTCGATGAAAATTTTGCACTGTTGCTAGACTTGAGGCTATTCGATATTACTTGCTTATGCTAACCATCATAATATCACTTTATATCAAATGGATGTGAAAAGTGCATTCCTCAATGGTAAGCTTGAGGAAGAAGTATATGTTGCTCAACCCCGTGTTTTGAAGATCCAAAGAATCCCGACAAAGTCTTCAGACTCAACAAGGCCCTCTATGGTCTCAAACAGGCCCCACGGGCGTGGTATGATACATTAAAGGAATTCTTCATGAAGAATGGCTTCACACCCGATTCACTCGACCCTACTCTCTTTACTAAATCATATGATGGTGAACTGTTTGTGTGCCAAATATATGTTGATGATATTATCTTTGGCTGTACTGACCAACGTTATAGTGATGAATTTGCCTATATGATGAGTGAAGAATATCAAATGTCTATGATGGGAGAGTTGAAATTCTTCTTAGGTCTTCAAATTAAATCAACAACACAATGGCATATTCATATCTCGGAGAAATACCTCAAAGATGTCCTGAAGAAATTCGCATGCAAGATTGCAAAGGCGTCAAAATTCCTATGCCCACAAATGGCCATCTATGCAATTGATGAAAATGGTATTGACTTGATCACAAGGTATACCGCTCCATGATTGGTTCTTTATTGTACTTGTGTGCATCTAGGCCAGATATAATGCTTAGTGTTTGCATGTGTGCCCGATTTCAAGCTACACCGAAGGAATCACACCATAAGGCTGTGAAGCATATTCTTCGATATCTAGCTCACACACCAACACTAGGATTATGGTACCCCAAGGGCTCTACTTTTGATCTCATTGGATATTCGACTGACTATCTTTGGTGATCGTGTGGACCGCAAGTCAACATCTGGTACTTGTCATTTCCTCGGACGATCTTTGGTCTGTTGGTCCTCGAAGAAACAGAACTGCGTATCACTGTCTACTACGGAAGCTGAATACATTGCTGCTGGCTCTTATTGTGCTCAATTGCTGTGGATGAAGCAAACTCTCAAGGACTACGGCATCAACGTGAAGAATGTGCCTCTCTACTGTGACAATGAGAGTGCCATCAAGATTGCTCACAACCCAGTTCAGCACTCGAAGACAAAGCACATTCAGATTCGTCATCATTTTCTTCGTGATCATGTGTTGAAGGGCGACATCTCCATCGAGCATGTGAAGACTGAGGACAGCTAGCCGATATCTTCACAAAGCCCTTGGATGAGAAGAGATTTAGCAAGTTGCGGTGTGAGCTAAATATCTTAGAATCTTCGAATGTTCTTTAAAAAGGACACACATCCTGACACTTATGCAAAATTGATGACTTAGATGTGCAACACATGAAGAAACGTTTTTCTTCAATCAATGAAGAATAACACTCTAAGTGTGAAGAAATTAATGAAGAATTTGATTCTCAGAACCCTACGACAATTGTACGCGGTGTCTGAAATCATCATTCTTATACGGTGGGACAGGCCTCAACCAAAGTTGAAAATCTTCAAATTTGAGTTTTTACTCAGTTTTGAAATTCTTCAGTTTTTCAAATTCTTCAACTTTGCAAAATCTTCATTGTTTCCGTCGTTTTTCTTCATTGGCTATATATATATATGGGTTTATGTCCTCTACAGCATTCACTTATGGCTATTTCTTCAAGTTGCTTTTTCTGCTAAGTGAATGTGATCGGACCCTTCCCCCTCTATGCTATACTCAACCCAGTCCATTCACAAATTCTTCATGTGCGTTCTATTTGAAACTTGCTCAAAATCTTCACTGTATCCTTGTCAGCTGAAGAAATTGCGAACGGAACTTTAAAACTGATCTTATCCAAACTTTCATTTTTGCCGCTCAAACCGTTCCGCATCCCACGATAGATTTATCTATTCACCCACGATCTAACACAATCTCCACTTTTTCAGTACGTGGGTGACACATGTCAAGCGAATGAGAAGGGTCAGGGGCACGTTCGTCCCAAATCTTCGGGCGAACAGTTTTTCACCGTGGCTATATATACCCCCTCTCCCCTTCCTCACTTCCTTTACTCCGCTCGACCGCTCTCTCTCGCCGAGCTTCTCAAACCCTAAGCGCCGCCGCTACTCCATCGTCGCCGGTGAGGAAGAGCTTCACTGCCTCGACCTCGTCGCCCGTCGTACTTTCGCTACCGATCGCTGAAATCTTCACTCTGCCGCCAGTAGCTGTCTTCCTCCGCCGAGTTAGGGCGTGGAAGATCTAACTGACGAACTTCCCATCTGTTCTTCTCAGTTCGTCGTGTTCTTCACTTCGGGTAATTAGAAGTTACTTTTATTACTCGCTTTGATTCTCAAACCCTCCTGAAAATCTTCAAAGGTGTTTATTCTTCAAATCTTCACATATATGAACACCTCAAACAAAATATGCTCTTGATTCGTTTCTCTAAGCAATGATTTTTCTTCAAGATTCCTCAATTGTGTGGATCCTCGATCTATACAACTCTGGAACCTAAGGCAAAGATCGCTTAGTGAAATTCTTCAAGGCTCATCTGGTCAAATTCCTCAAACTAGTTCTTTTTGAAAACCTTTTTGAGAACGCATATGACCTCTCCAAATTCCTCGCAACTATACTCTGTTCACAGGTACTCATGTCCGCTGCTGAATCACTAGGTTCTCATCAACTTAACTCATTTGCAGCGTTCCTCGAAGAAAAGTTGCATACTTCTTCAGAGAATTCGATTGTTCAAATTCCTCAGCTGAAGAATATGGCAGAAGGAAAGAAGCCACAGAAAGGAGGAAAGAGGCCTGAGGTCATGACTACGTTTGAGATTCCTGAGGAAATCTATGCTGATTATTGCACACCTAATGAAGCCGAGTTCGGCAAAGAAAACAAAAATCAGCGCAAGGTGCGCATTCAAAGGATTGAAAGGAGATGGGCAAGGGAATGGAGGGAGTACAGATATGTTACTCCAAAGTACATGAAGAAATTCGCTCTCAATCCTCCATGCCCAAGAGCTCCATTGGCATCTGGTCAAGAAGCTGACCCCACCAGCATCAAGCGTGGTGAGGACTTTCCTGAAGAATGGGCCAAGCGCCAAGCCAAATTGGCAAGACAAGTCAACGAGGCAATGAGGAAATTTAATGAGGACTCTGCTACTGCTGCTGCCACTGAGTCCTCTGTCAAGCCAAGAAAATCTATGGCAAAGAAGACCGCACACAAGCGAAGTGCTTCGCCAACAGTGCCCTCACGGCCAAGTTCCTCAGCTCTGCCCTCACGGCCAATTCCTCATGCTGCTCCAGCTCCTCCCAAATCCTCAGCTCCTA
Organism: Aegilops longissima; assembly: GCA_021605205.1. Classification (NCBI taxonomy): domain Eukaryota; kingdom Viridiplantae; phylum Streptophyta; class Magnoliopsida; order Poales; family Poaceae; genus Aegilops; species Aegilops longissima. The sequence continues at coordinate 552,931,128 of CM038682.1, forward strand.
CAAAGTCCTCAGCAGCTCCTCCCAAGTCCTCAGCAGTTCCGACAAAGTCCTCAGCACCTGTGCATCTGGCCACATGCCAAAGGACTGCAGGCATCTCCATTGCCTCTGGTATCTCAGCAAGTTCCTCAGCTGCACCAAATTCTTCATCTGGCCCAACTCTGGTGAAGACTAAGGCCACAGCTGGACGAGGTCCTCGGCCAAGTCCCAAGAAGAAACAGGTCGCATTTCTAGAGCCACCTGAATATGATGAAGCTGATGATGATGAACTTGCGGAAATCATCAGAGACCGCCAAGAAAGGGCCGCTAGAGCCAAAGGCACACATGTGCCACTGTTGTTGGATCCAAGAGCGATCCTAGACTACATTGATCTCTGGCACAAGGACCCAAACACTCAAGTTGACACCTGGCCAAAGTCACATGCTGACTCATTTCATCCAAGAGGAGAAATGGAAATTTGATACGGCCAGAGAGATCAAGAAATCGCAGTACAGAAAGGAGAAACTGCTGAAGAAAAACATTGTCAAGATGACAATTGAAGAACTTATCAAGATGCAAGCTGGCATCAAAGCCCTCAGCGACAAATTTGACTCCTATTATGCTGATTGGCAAGGAGCCAAAGTCAGATTCGTCAACCTGATGAAGAAGTTCACCAATGTTGCAGCCACAACGCAATAAGAAATTCCTCAGGCTGGAGCCTCAGCTCAGCCGACTGAAGAACATGCCAGCACCGCTGATGAAGTTTAGGCTGCTGAAGACAATGCCAGTTCCAGGGCTGATGATTCCATTCCAGCCGCTGAAGAAATTGCCAGGGCATCCACTAGTTGTGCGCCTGAAGAAACTGAAGAAGTCAGGGCAACTACATCAGTTGCGCCTGAGGAAATTCAACCAAATTCCTCAGCTCCTCCTGCGCCTACACCAACTCCAATCCTTCCATCTGCATCAGATGTGAAGAAAACCAAGGCTGCAGAACGAGCTGCAGTGAAGAAAAGGAAAGCATCTGCTGCTTCAAATTCTTCAGCCCCGAAGAAGATGAAGACAATGACCAGCTCATTTGACAATCCCATTGATGCTTTTCCAATTTCCTCCATGCCATCAAAGGACCTTGTTCCTTTTGGTGAAGATTATGAGATCCCAAGCGGATCTGATGAATAAGATCATTCTGCTGCTTCGTCAGAGCAGATTGATGAAGAAATTGAAGTGGAAGCTATCCCTTCAACCCCAATCATTTCCTCGCCTATGCCTCAGTTCACAGCTGAAGAGGCTGGTGTTGAGGAAATTGAAGAAGATGTGGATATTGAGAGCACAACGCCAGTAATGAACGATGACTTTTGGGAAAGTCAGCATCCAAATTCTCCACTCTTCACCCCAATCCAACAGATTCCTCAGTCCCCTGCTCCACCAGTTCAAATGGGCTCTAAAGAAACTCATCCCACTTCATCTGTACATGAAGAAATTCCAGCCACTAGCGCTGATGAACCTGCAGCTGCTGATCCTCAGACTGCACATGTAGAGGAACCAGAAATTCCTCAGCCTGAAGAACCTGAGATTGCGATTCCAGAGGTCATGATGCAACTCACTAACACTCCACTGCCAAAGCCAAAGAATTCCTTCTCAACAAAGCAAAAGTTCAAGGCTGAAGATTTCTTCTGCGAGCACGTATTCTTCACTGATTACAATCCATATGATTCTGCTCGCATAAGGAAGAGGCGATTCTGGACTGCTAGTCAAACCAATTTCTATTCCTCAGTGCTCTTCAACAAAGACAAAGTCTTCGATCATGCACATATTCCTCATGTGGACATGGAATCTCTGTCAGGCTTCGAGCCAGTCCTCAGTGTTCTTCATGATGCAGGACTTCTAAATTTCTGCACTGACATCTGTGATTGGAATGAAGAACTCATTCTTCAATTTTATGCAACGCTGCACATCACCGGAGACGCTGAAGATGTGAACTCATGGGTGTTAGACTGGATGTCTGAAAACACTCACTACAAGGCACCAGCAATTGAATTGCTTCGTGCCCTACCACTCAGTCCTCCCCTTGATGGCGCTCGTTGTATCTACAACGAACCTGAGTTTTCAAATCACTACATGCAAGTGCTGATGAAGCCTTTGAAGCCAGGACAAGCACCTCGAACCAAATTCCTCGTCAAGGAATTACTATATGTGCCTCGGACTGTCTATCGGATTTTGACGAAGACAATGAGTCCTATCAAAGGCACGACTCAAATGATGAAGAAGTCGTTGGCATCATGAAGAATATGCTTTTCAATATCATTCATGGCGTTCCCGTCAACTTCCATGATTTCTTCATGAGGACTCTGGCCAACATTGCTATGTCACCTTTTGAGCTGAAGCCTTATGCACCATGGATTATGAGGTTCATCAGGACAAGGTCTTCACTCAATTACAAGGCTGATACTCTGAACCACTGCAGCTACTTGCCTCCAATTGAAGTCCTCGAACGGACATTTTCCTCAGCTGATGACAAGGGCAAGGAAACTACTGTGATAGATGAAGGCATTCGTCCATTGGATGGTCAATTTCGCAACGCTGCATCCTACTCCACCAATGATGACTCTGCCACACATGACTCTGCCGCCAATACCTCAGCCAAGCAAAATCCTCAAGCCACAGCACCCAGGGTGATGCCTGATCATGAGTTACTCCTCAGTCTTCATCAGAAGGTTGATCGCAATCATAAATGGGTCAAGCGTCAGTTTGGTTCAATTCTTCACAACATGACCTCTACACACAATGCAGTGAAGAAAAACCACTACTACCTCCATGAAACCTTCAAGCGCACCTGGGCTGTTCTTTCTAAAGTCTACAGCGCGGAAGAACTGAAGACAATGGGTCTCAAGGAAGACTTTGACTGGTCTGCACCTCCACGGAAGAAATACAAGAAGGTCAAAGTTCCTTCCTTGGTGGACAGCTCCTATTTTTCATCGCGAGACACTGATGAAAATGAAGACTTGGACGACACTGCGGCAGGCCCTACTACGACAACCGACCCCAACAACGCTGGCGCTCCTTCATCAACTTGAAATTATTCAGGGGCGTTAGTCCTCAGTTTCGATCCTTTTGGTCATTCGATGACAAAGGGAGAGAAATGTGAGTTAGTCTTCAAGTGGGTCTATTATATGGGCAATTTTTGTTAAGTTACAACTCTCATTCTTCTGAAACTTTTATTGGATCGAGTTGTAATCTTAAACCCGATGGTGCTCTGATACTTTTGATGCCTTTGTGCTCGATACTCTTGATGTGTTATTTTGCATGCCTATTCCTCATTAATGTTATTGCACATGCTGAATTTCATCAAGCACCATATTTCATCATGCATTTCAAATTCTTCATATTATATGTCAAATCGTGTATGAATTACAAGATATAGGGGAGATCTCCATGATTCAACTCTTCAAATGTGCATTGCCTCAAAAGCAAATTCCTCACTATGCACATCTTCAGGGGGAGTTCTTCTATATCTTGCAATCAAATTCCTCAATATCAGTACTTACACTTCATATGTTTATCCCCGTTGAAAACTTAACCTATATTGTCATCAACCACCAAAAAGGGGGAGATTGTAAGTGCATCTAGTGCCCCTTAGTGATTTTGGTGTATTGAAGACTTATAGGTTAAGGGACTAATGTGTTTATGAGTGTACACAGGTCTATAAGTCTACGAGGAGTTTGATATTTACAGAGAAATTCGACCCCTAAAAATGAAGTTCTTCGACTGAAGACTTTGATATTCTGAAGACTTTGAAAGTGAAGAAATTGGTGTGACCTTGAAGACTTGGTATTCATTTGAGGAACATGAAGCGTGAAGACTTTTGTTTTCGTAGTTTCATTTTCTCTTTCTTGAGTCATAGTAAACACCGTACTGTTAAAGGGGGTCGAGGAAATACTAAGGAAAAATTTCCATGTGATGCTCAACTCAAAATTCTACACCTACCAATCCCTTCAAGTGAAGCCTGTGGAAATCTCATACAGCTCAGTCAATTTCTTCAGTGACAGAGACGAAGTTCTTCTAGTCATTGAGAATTTGTTCGGACCGAGGAGTTAGGAATTCGCCAGGCGGATTGCCTACGATGAGGAACATGATAGCCCCGAGGAATTTTAGAGTCAAATTTCCGACCGTTCTTTGTGTTCTTGCGCCACCTGTCCCAAAATATCTTATCCACCTAACGGTCATATCATTGAAGGGCATTTATGTCTTATCATGTTGGGCTGCTCCCTAGGCTATAAATAGCCGCCCTACAACCACTGGCTGGTTGGCTGCTCGAGAGAACTTGACACTTGTCATTTGAGAGCAACCCATCCTCCAAGGACTTTGGCGAAAATCATCGAGTGAGAAACACCCAAAACCAAACCCCTACACACCCAAAGTGATTGAGCATCATGAAGAGATTGATCCTGCGTGGATCCGACGCTTGTTACCTTTGAAGACTGTGCTTCTTCCAGACGGTTAGGCGTCATGGTCTAGAGCATCCAAGAGGAATTGTGGATCGCCGAGTGACCAAGTCTGTGAAGGTTTGGAAGTCGCCTGAAGACTTACCACGAGTGATTGGGACGAGGTCATGTGACCTTAGTTCAAGGAGAATCGGTGAGGACTTGGTGTCTGAGCTGCGTGCTTTCGGCGATCGGGTGTCCGGACTGTGTGTCCTCGAGTTTAAATACTCAGCCGCTCCAACCAGACGTACAACTGAGACAGCAGTTGGAACTGGTCTACCAAATCATTGTCTTCACCAACCTAACTGGTTCTATTTCCTCAACTCTTTCATTTCCTCATTATTGTGTTGAGTGTTCATTCATATCTGTGTTTGAAGACTTTGGTGAAGACTTTCTCAATTTCCTCGATTCAGTTTCTTGATCTGTTTGTCTTCATCTTGTGCTATCCTGTGTTTACGCTTTCTGTACTCTTGATTGTCTTCATTTCATCATGATGACCATGCCCGCATTCTCTTATGCTTACTTCTGAGTACTTATTCCGCTGCAAGTAGTTCTTCACTTAGGAATTTCCTCACCGGCAAATTCCTCAGTGAAGAATTCATAAAAATCGCCTATTCACCCCCCCTATAGTCGATATAACGCACTTTCATCATTTGTTGTGGTGTTTAGTTGACTGCTTGGTTCAATTCTTCAATGCGATGTCCAATTGTCGTGGGTAGAATTTTGTATTGTTGTGCATGTGAGGAATAAATCGAATTTGGCTGCACTTAATACATGAGAAACATATACCAGTGCTATATTTCCTAGTTCTTAATCATGCTTGGTTTAGATAAATGGGTTTTCCCTGTGCCTTGAATTAATCTGATGAATCTGCAATGTGATTATTTTTCATCAACATATTTTACTGATAGCATGCGAACCCTTACTTAACCTGATGACTAACTACCTTACATGTGTTGCAGGGAAACAATGGGAAGCACAGAGGTTTACAATCGAGGTTAGCACGTGCATGGTCCGTTGTCTAATAGCATATTATTGTGTAATTGCAGGAAGCATTATAATATTTAGGTTTTTAACAATTTGGTCTTGCACATGTAGGTCTTGCTGTCCGAGGTTTTGACCCACTGTTTGACCCTTTTTTGCATATGAGGAAATGAGTTGTCCATGAATATCAGTCAAGTCAAGAAACTCAGAAAGATTGTTAGGTTAAAGAAATTAGCGACAAAAAACAACAAGATCTTTGTCTGCACAATGAAGAAGACATCAGTTCACTACAGGATGGTACTAAATATTATACCTTGCCTTTTTTTATTCCTGTGCCCCATTCCAATATAGATAAGATATTTATACACATCCTTGTTTTTAGGCCTTTCCAAAGCAGTTCACTGATGATTACCTCTCAAACCACCTGTATGGTCATGTCAGGACCCCGATTCCAAATCACGTCGACCTAGCCGGTAACACCTCATATCACTTTGCGGCCTCACGCACGGTATTCCCACGGGTGTCGCCTTACCATGGCCCGGGACCGTTTGCGCCTTTTGGCTCACGTATATGATAGTGTTGCTAGCATCCACATGACAGAGAACCCGGGCCGACATGGCTACTCGTGAACCCAAAGCGGCGCTAACCCATGGGGACAGGCATACATGAATCACATCGAGCATGTCGGTCATCAACGTATGAATCCGGGCTGTAGCACTGGGCTAACAGGACTCCGTTAACCCGGGCTGTAGCAGGCTAGGCAGGGCTCCGGATGTCACCGCGTGACATTTCCCGAAGAACAGAATGTGAACGAAGTGAAACACATGCCGGCGATCAAGCGTCCGAGCAGTAGTCTTTGGGCTAGCAGGACTTCGGTGAACCGGGCTGTAGTGGACTACTATCACTCAGGAAGCACTAGACTACATTTCCCCATATCAGAGGCTGCCAAGGATAAACAACTAGGTTGTCGGATCCCACACATACCAAGCATTTCAAACATACACACAATATGCTCGATATGTGTAAATACAACATGACATCACAACATAACTCTACGACTCAAATATTTATTCATTAGGCTCCGAGGAGCCAAGATATTACAAACATGGGTCTCATGACCCAACAATCAAAGCATACAAGTCAAACACATGCGGAAGCTTAACATGTCCGAGTACGAGACAACTATAAATGAAAAGGCCGAGAAGCGACTATCTACAGATCTGCCGAGGGCACAAGATCGTAGTGAGGTACAAGCTAAGCGTCGAAGTCCACGCTGAAACTACTAGCGAGACCAGCGTCTCTCGCAAAACATAAAATAAGCAAGCGTGAGTACAAATGTACTCAGCAAGACTTACATCAGAACTAGCTACATATGCATCATTATCAACAAGGGGTGGTGGAGTTTGACTGCAGCAAGCCAGCTTTGACACGGTGGCTATCCTAAACTACATTGCAAGTAACTCTTTTGAGGTGGCGCTACGAGTCCACATATTCACCATATCAATACACCACTATGGACCCGCTCCCGTCTCCCTACGAGAACGCCATCCATAGCACTCACGCTTATCTTGCGCATTTTAGAGTATCCACTTTCACTTGTCTATGAACTGTTATAGGCAACCCGAAGTCCTTTACCGCGGACACGGCTATTGAATAGATGGCGTTAACCCTGCGGGGTGTACTTCTTCACACGCCACGCCACTTACCACCATGTACACGTCGTGTATCTCGGCAACCTTCAAGCGGAAGCTTTGGCGAGGAGTCGGCCACGACCGACTAACCACACAAGTCTCTAGTCCAGGTTTATCGCCTATTGGGTTCCATCCGCAAGGAGATCCGGCGGGGTGTCGCCACGGCCCCAAGCGATGTGTGCAGGGTTCCCGAGACACCAAGCAGGCGCTCGGTACACGGGCCACGGTGTATCTACCATAACATAGCCCACCCCTAGGGTCAGACTACATACGACCCGAACACATATCCTACAAACACCGAAACTAGTTGCAACTCCCGGGCAGAGATCGAGGCGATTAATAAGCCGAGAGGGGTCGAGTTACGGAACCCAATGTGTGGTAGTAAGCTGTTTCATGGATCACAAAGACAGAACTCAGTTCCTGAGGACGGCTGCAATGAGACAACCCACCATGTACTCCTACATGGCCTCTCACCGCTACCTTTACCAAATCGTGTTCACACACTTAGCTCTCAATAGTAGGACATGTTCACACACCTCTGATTCATCCTCGATGAATCAGACCGGACTCAACTCTAAGCAGTAGCAGGCATGACAAACAAGCATGAATGAGTAGGCACAACAGGGCTCAAGCAACTCCTACTCATGCTAGTGGGTTTCATCTATTTACTGTGGAATGACAGTCATGCAGAGGATAAAGGGGTTCAGCTACCGCAGCAAGTAACAGATGAATCATTGTTGTCCTAATGCAGTAAAAGAGAGCAGAAGCGAGAGAGTGGGATTGTATCGGAATGAACAAGGGGGTTTTGCATGCCTGGCACTTCTGAAGATAGCATTGAGTCTTCATCAGTGTCAACGATCATAGCGTCGGAACATCGTCTACCGAGGGGGAACAAATACCGGCAACAGAGAAGGAAAACACAATCAATGCAATGCACAATATGATGCATGATCATGACATGTCAATATGCTGTGTTTTGAGCTAATGCAACTAGCAACATGTTAAATGGAGTTGGTTTGAACCCTAGGTTCAAATTCAAACTCCATATGTGAGGGTTTAAATGCCATTTATATGATGTGGCCTAAGCAGCAGCCATAAGTTGTTCTAACATGCATGAAAATGATACAGATGGATAGATTGGATTTTTCTGATCATTTTTCATATATAACTTATTTCATTCTGAGCTACGGTTGAATTTCTATGATTTTTAGAAGTTTAGGGCATTTTTTGAAATTTCCTGAATTAAATTAAATCCAGAAAATAGCTTATTGCGTCAGCATGACATAAGCCTGCGTTCAGCAGGTAAACTGGGCTGCCCCTGGTCAAACCTGACCAGTGGGACCCGCGTGTCAGTGTAACGGGGCAGGAATTGAGGCTGACCTGTGGGGCCAGGTCAACGTTGACGTGGCATGGTCGACTGATGTGTGGGGCCGGCCGTGTTAATCTAAACTAAACAGAAAATAATTCTGGGGTTAGTTAAGGCATGGGGCCCATTAGTCAGTGGCTCTAGGGTTAATTAGTTGGATCATTAGCACTAATTAAGCGTGCCACATCGGCAGGCGCCGGAGTATCGCCGGCGGCGACCAAAGCTTCTGGCGAAGCTTCGCGGGGCTGCTACTGCGGCGGTGGGCCGCGAAGGCCACCAGAAGATAGCCCGCACACGCCCGCATCTAGCCGGCTGCTCGAGAGGCCGCGGGGTCGCCAGAAACGACGGCCACGACCATGGACGCAGCGGCCGGAGTTCGGTGGTGCATAGGCACGGGCTACGGAGCACGGGGAGCCCGACTGGGGTTGTCTACGGCTTCCTGGCGTAACCAGGAGCACGACCGTGCGCTCAGGTGCGACTACAATGAGCTAAAGCGACGGCGGTAAAGACGACGCCGGCGGTGAGCTCACGACATGGTGGGGATCGGAGCTAGCGAGCATACACGAGAGAGGGAGGGGACGGGTTCGACGCGGAAGCTCACAGAGAGGCTAGCGGAGGGATCGGCGGGCGCGGGGACGGCCGGTGGGCAGCGAATCGATGGGCGGCAAACGTCGGGGCAGAGGATGATGACGAAGGCGATGGCAGCGTTCCAGGGCTTCCGGCGCCTTCTGTCTTGGTGAGGAGGAAGAGGGGGACGAGGCGGGGCTTCTTGGCGCGTCGGCGAGGCGAGGGGAGCACGACGGCCGTGGCAAACAGCGTCGGCGACGACGAGCTCCGCTCGGGCGCGTGTGGGCGAGAGAGCAGAGGAGGGGGAGGAGCGAGGGAGAGCGCGAGGGGTTCCAGGGGCGTCGTGGCGTCGCGAGAGTCGAGCGAGCTCGGGGCACGCAGCAGGCAGGAGGTGGCGGTGGCGTCGCACACTGCGCCGCGTCCTCTGGCCTTGATGGAGAAGACGACTGGCAGCTGGGCTGCATAGTAGCGGGCCACGTGGGTGGGTTGGCCTCTCTGGTGGGCTTCACAAGTGAGGCCTGTAAGTTCTGAGTACTCCCTCCTGCTCTGTTTCTATTTTAATTATTGTTTTCTATTTGTTTCAATCTGTTTTGATTTAGTTCTAGCACTAAATCATTTTTGTTTCTTCTGATAATTTTTGCAGGGACTGAAAGGAATATTGTAGAGCCCTCACAATATAACATAATTATTGAAGCATTAAATATATTTATAACATATATTTACTCCAAATCAAATACAATATGTATTAGTTCAAAGATCCAAAATGTCATGGAAAAACGTGCATCATCTCTGGTTACTGTTTCCAGCATTTTCCCAAAATGATGAACATTTTTTAAAGCCACTTTGGGTTCACTAAAAATATCTTGGTTGAACCTATTGATTTCCTTTGATGCTATGGTTTGAACAATCCCCATTTCAAATTCAAAAGAATTTAAACATGATGCAACACATGACTAGCTAGCTGAGTGCATACTAGAACTAGGGATGTGACAACTCACCCCCACTAAACAAGAATCTCGTCCCGAGATTGAAGACGTGGGGTAAGAAGAAAGGAGGTCACAAACTATGACAGTCTTCTCGATCCAACTGCCCTTCTCGAAGAGTAGCTTCATTGCATCATATTGATCTTGATGTCTTTGCTTTCGAGATCTTCATTCACCGCGTTGACGACAGAGATAAACTCTACAGGAGACGATCTCCTCGAAGATCGAGCACTCAAGATCAACTCGCGGAATGATATGTTGAAACATCTCAAGTTGAGACACAAAACACATCGTGAGGGATGGAAGAACAACGACAGGGTTTGATTTGGTGGGCAACAATTCCACGCCTAGAAAGATGGTGGCTGGTGTCAAGGTGGCGAGGAAATAATTGCCATGATCCCGTAACGGGGCACCTTGGGAAAGGTGACTGGTGGAATTATTACCTTAAGCAGCAAAAAGAATTACTTTTGATTTAGAAATCATTGAGACTCTTTATACCAGCCTAAGGCAATCACAATCGATCGTGTGAACGAATTCGAAAGAATGGCATGCTCATACCATAATAGATGATGTGGACTACCTTGTTGAAGACAACACAATGGATGATTTTGCTTATCACCAGAAATGGATGGGACCCATGACAAGACCACTTTTGAAGATGATCCTGGACAGCAACTGCTGGGAAGGACAACCCATGGAGAATTGGCACGATGGGGTGCAAGCTGCGAACAAAATGCAAATGTTGGAATATTCCAACCATCATATCTGCCTGAGATTCAGATCCGATTGGTAATAGGATACTCCAGACTCAGCATGTCTGAAAAGGAAAGGGTGCAACACAAATCGACGAGGTGATGTTGCAAGATTCTCGGGACATGGAATATGATAGTAAGCTCCAAAACATGAGCGGGTTCTGCTACAAACATGTGAACACGCTGTCCTAGACAAGCATGACCACATGGTAGTCTTACAATGAAACACTACCGAGTTCTGGTTGGGAACCATCATTGGAATAACGAAGTCTTGTGCATATACCTTTGGGTCCTTAAGGGTTAACACTCAAGAACTTCTTTTCCTTGAACAATTCAATCAGTGGCTTGGTGTGCTAGGAATACGAATGGAGTGGAGGTAATTAATCTACCAAACCATAGAATACTTCGCACGCATGCATGACTGATTTGGGATGATTCCCGAGGAACAAAACCAATCTTTCTCGAACTCACGGCGGCAATTTGCACCAAATGCACATGAATTCAAGGAAGTCACTTCTTCCATCCAAGCATAAGCTTCATGAACGGAACACGAAGGCATTGCTTACAAAGTTTTCAACACTAGGTTGATGTTCAACACGAATCATGGGGGAGACAAGAATGTTGCTGATGGGCTCAACAACAACTCATTGGAATTTCCATATCACTGGACTTCCACCATCATGTGAACACGGTGATAGCATTGGTCAGACCAAAAGATGTAATGGTGTATGCTCGAGGGATCAACCACGAGTAAGACAACATTACGAACATCGTTGGTTCTGATTTGACTTGACGATAGCCCATACTCAAGTCAAAGTTTTGACAAGGCAATAGATCCAACAACTGATCACAGGGACCAATCGATGAAGATATCATCTTTCTTCAACACACACACACCGGGATATCCCTTGGGGATGAACTAAGTCAGGTAAGCTTTTATCTTCCAACTCTCCAAGTTGTTGTTTAGTTTAACCAACTAACTCAGGGGTATCCAACACGGATTCTTGGAGAAGGGGTGGTTTAGAGGAAAACCAACTTGATCACGAGCTCAACATAACAGTCAGGTAACAACCTGGTAATACTTCCAAGAAGATATTTGGAAAGTCACGAACCACCGATATATTACTAAGCTCGAGAGCAATCTTGCTTTTCAGGGCAAGACGATATGATCAAAAGAGTGAGGGATTGACACAATCCTAACTCATTGATCGAAGAGTGCACCAGAAAAAAGGACTAGGTAGCACGATCAATCTTAGGATGATGATTTAATAACCAACATGCTAAGGATGAGAATATTGTCCATTAACTACCAAGCAACGAGTTGCTAGGAGTATTGATTTCACACATCACAATTCATTTGCTGGTATTCCGGTTGCAACAACACGGGACCGAGGAATGAACGATCATGGCGAGAGTATCACTGCATCAAGAATTCATAAGAGAAGGTGCAATTGTCATGACGTTCCTGACATAAAGTGGGTAATACTTCAGGATAGAACAGAATCAAAAGCTTGATTGCATTTGATCTGCGGATTCTGACGCTTTGACCCAATCCACGGATATGGATGAGGTAATCGAGTTTGTTTCTCCCGGTCATTCCGAATAGAATGGCTTGCGGACCACAAGAATAGTAGGCATCGATGACGAATGCACGACTACTCCTGACTATCAATTGACAGACGGGGGTCAGAATACAACTAAGGAGGAACAACTCGAGGAACATATAACTTTCTTAGTTGTGGATGCATAGGTTAGTATGTCGAATCAAGTTCAACAAGTTTCTTCCGGATAACCTATGCAGAAAAGTAGATCAGGCAGAGTCGCAATATAGAATGGAGTACTCCTCAGAGCACCCTGGTTATGATCTTTTGGTTCCAGAGAACTTCTGCCAAAATGGTTCATGGTATTTGGAAGAAGGGAATACCACGGACCTCGAGGACTATCACAAAAGTTACTAATAACCTAAAGGTATGAGAAACACTATCAACATGAGGTAAGTAGAGTGAATTTTGGGTTCAAACCCCAGGAGTAGAATACCTACTGCTAGGTAGTATCACGGGATGCTTTCGGGAATGACGACCAGATTCATCACACTGGAAACACAAAACATAGCTAGATTACTAGGTGACTCCCTAAAACACCTAGGGTCATAATAATAGCTCCAACATATATGTCAAGGCAATAAATTACCTCAACGCACCGATTAGTGTGCTTATTCTGACCATAAAGGACATCGAGAATGGAAAGAAAGGATTTGCAAATGCATCAGACTATTTAGAGACCTGGGATGACTCGGACAGCATAACGGTTGTAAATGCTCAAAATGATTTGAGACATCCTGCAAAATAGTGGCATGACCACTCAACATCACAATATCAAGGTTCTGAGACCAACTATGAACACACGGATGTAGTAGAAACTGAACTGGGCTTAAAACCAATGATCTTAAAGGTCTATGGATTAGTAACATGTCATCCTAATAGATAGATGAGAAGGCCTAGTTCTTAAACCCCGTAGAAGAGAAGAGGACGACTCAGATCAGAAGGCCATGAGGTATAAGAAGTAAAAAGAGCCTTACGTTCCCTTCCATAATCAATTCCCTTACATAACTAAAGCATTTCTAGACACAACTTCTACCAGTTGGCTTGGTAATCCTACAGGTAGTCAGGCTCTGATACCAACGCTGTCAGGACCCCGATTCTAAGTCACATCGACCTAGCCGGTAACACCTCATATCACTTTGCGGCCTCACGCACGGTATTCCCACGGGTGTCGCCTTACCATGGCCGGGACCGTTTAGCCTTTTGGCTCACGTATATGATAGTGTCGCTAGCATCCACATGACAGAGAACCCGGGCCGACATGGCTAGTCGTGAACCCAAAGCGGCGCTAACCCATGGGGACAGGCATACATGAATCACATCGAGCATGTCGGTCATCAACGTATGAATCCGGGCTGTAGCACTGGGCTAACAGGACTCCGGTAACCCGGGCTGTAGCAGGCTAGGCAGGACTCCGGATGTCACCGCGTGACATTTCCTCGAAGGGACAGACACATGAACGAAGTGAAACACATGCCGGCCAGTCAAGCATCCAGAGAAGTAGTGCTGGGCTAGCAGGACTCCGGTGAACCGGGCTGCAGCGGACTACTATCGCTCAGGAAGCACTAGACTACATTTCCCCATATGAGAGGCTGCCAAGGATAAACAACTAGGTTGTCGGATCCCACACATACCAAGCATCTCAAACATACACACAATATGCTCGATATGTGTAAATACAACATGGCATCACAACATAACTCTACGACTCAAATATTTATTCATTAGGCTCCGAGGAGCCAAGATATTACAAACATGGGTCTCATGACCCAACAATCAAAGCATACAAGTCAAACACATGCGGAAGCTTAACATGTCCGAGTACGAGACAACTATAAATGAAAAAATTTGAGAAGCGACTATCTACCGAGATCTGCCGAGGGCACAAGATCATAGCTGAGGTAACAAGCTAAACGACGAAGTCCACGCGGAACTACTAGCGAGACTGACGTCTCTCTGCAAAACATAAATAATCAAACGTGAGTACAAATGTACTTAGCAAGACTTACATCAGAACTAGCTACATATGCATCATTATCAACAAGGGGGTGGTGGAGTTTGACTGCAGCAAGCCAGCTTTGACTCAGTGGCTATCCTAAACTACGATTGCAAGTAACTCTTTTGAGGTGGCGCACACGAGTCAACATATTCACCATATCAATACACCACTATGGACCTGCTCCCGTCTCCCTATGAGAACGCCATCCATAGCACTCACGCTTATCTTGCGCATTTTAGAGTATCCACTTTCACTTGTCTATGAACTATTATAGGCAACCCAGAAGTCCTTTACCGCGGACACGGCTATTCGAATAGATGATGTTAACCCTGCAGGGGTGTACTTCTTCACACACGCTCTCGCCACTTACCACCATGTACACGTCGTGTATCTCGGCAACCTTCAAGCGGAAGCCTGGCGAGGGAGTCGGCCACGACCTGACTAACCACACAAGTCTATAGTCCAGGTTAATCGCCTATTCGGGTTCCATCCGCAAGGAGATCCGGCCGGGGTGTCACTCACGGCCCCAAACGATGTGTGCAGGGTTCTCGAGACACCAAACAGGCGCTCGGTACACCGGGCTGCGGTGTATCTACCGCAACATAGCCCACCCCTAGGGTCAGCGCTACGCACGGCCCCCAACACATATCCTACAAACACCAGAAACTAGTTGCAACTCCTGGACAGAGATCGAGGCGATTAATAAGCCGAGAGGGGTCAAGTTACCGGAACCTAATGTGTGGTAGTAACTGTTTCATGGATCACAAACACAGAACTCAGTTCCTGAGGACGACTGCAATGAGACAACCCACCATGTACTCCTACATGGCCTCTCACCGCTACCTTTACCCAATCGTGTTCACACACTTAGCTCTCAATAGTAGGACATGTTCACACACCTCTGATTCATCCTCGATGAATCAGACCTGACTCAACTCTAAGTAGTAGCAGGCATGACATACAAGCATGAATGAGTAGGCACAACAGGGCTCAAGGAACTCCTACTCATGCTAGTGGGTTTCATCTATTTACTGTGGAATGACAGGTCATGCAGAGGATAAAGGGGTTCAGCTACCGCAGCAAGTAACAGATGAATCGTTGTTGTCCTAAGGCAGTAAAAGAGAGAAGAAGCGAGAGAGTGGGATTGTATCGGAATGAACAAGGGGGTTTTGCTTGCCTGGCACTTCTGAAGATAGCATTGAGTCTTCATCAGTGTCAACGATCACATCGTCGGAACATCGTCTACCGAGGGGGAACAAATACCGGCAACAGAGAAGGAAAACACAATCAATGCAATGCACAATGTGATGCATGATCATGACATGTCAATATGCTGTGTTTTGAGCTAATGCAACTAGCAACATGTTAAATGGAGTTGGTTTGAATCCTAGGTTCAAATTCAAACTCCATATGTGAGGGTTTAAATGCCATTTATATGATGTGGCCTAAACAGCAGCCATAAGTTGTTCTAACATGCATGAAAATTATACAGATGGATAGATTGGATTTTTCTGATCATTTTTCATATATAACTTATTTCATTCTGAGCTACAATTGAATTTCTATGATTTTTAGAAGTTTAGGGCATTTTCTGAAATTTCCTGAATTAAATTAAATCCAGACAATAGCTTTTTGCGTCAGCATGACATAAGCCTGCGGTCAGCAGGTCAACTGGGCTGCCCCTGGTCAAACCTGACCAGTGGGACCCGTGTGTCAGTGTAACGGGGCAGGAATAGAGGCTGACCTGTGGGGCCAGGTCAACGTTGACGTGGCATTGTCAACTGATGTGTGGGGCCGGCTGTGTTAATCTAAACTAAACAGAAATTAATTCTGGGGTTAGTTAAGGCATGGGGCCCATTAGTCAGTGGCTCTAGGGTTGATTAGTTGGATCATTAGCACTAATTAAGCGTGCCACATCGGCAGTTGCCGGAGTATCGCCGGCGGCGACCAAAGCTACGGCGGAAGCTCGCCGGGGCTGCTACAGGCGGCGGGTGGACGCGCGAAGGCCACCAGAAGATAGCCCGCACACGCCCGCATCTAGCTGGCTGCTCGGGAGGCCGCGGGGTCGCCAGAAACGACGGCCACGACCATGGAGGCAGCGGCGGAGTTCGGTGGTGCAGCACGGGCTACGAGCACGGGAGCCCGGCCAGGGTTGTCTACGGCTTCCTGGCGTAACCAGGAGCATGACCGTGCGCTCAGGTGCGACTACCGAGAGCTAAAGTGACGGCGGCAAAGAGGACGCCGGCGGTGAGCTCACGACATGGTGGGGATCGGACCTAGCGAGCATAAACGAGAGAGGGAGGGGACGGGTTCGACGCGGAAGCTCACAGAGAGGCTAGCGGAGGGGTCGGCTGGCGCGGGGACGGCCGGTGGGCAGCGAATCGACGGGCGGCAATCGTCGGGGCATAGGATGATGACGAAGGCGATGGCGGCGTTCCAGGGCTTCCGGCGCGTTCTGTCTTGGCGAGGAGGAAGAGGGGGACGAGGCGGGGCTTCTTGGCGCGTCAGCGAGGCGAGGGGAGCACGGTGGCCGTGGCAAACAGCGTCGGCGACGACGAGCTCCGCTCGGGCGTGTGTGGGAAAGAGAGCAGAGGAGGGGGAGGAGCGAGGGAGAGCGCGAGGGGTTCCAGGGGCGCCGTGGCGTCGCGAGAGTCGTCCAGAGCATCGGGGGGGCACGCAGGCAGGCAGGAGGTGGCCGGCGCGCGTCGGGCACACGCCCGCGTCCTCCTGGCGCGGTGGAGAAGACGACTGGCAGCTGGGCTGCACAGTAGCGGGCCGCGTGGGTGGGTTGGCCTCTCTGGTGGGCTTCACAAGTGAGGCCAGGTAAGTTACAGGTACTCCCTCCTGCTCTGTTTCTATTTTAATTATTGTTTTCTATTTGTTTCAATCTATTTTGATTTAGTTGAAGCACTAAATCATTTTTGTTTCTTCTGATAAGTTTTGCAGGGACTGAAAGGAATATTCTAGAGCCACTAACAAAATAACAGAATTATTGAAGCATTAAATATATTTATAACATATATTTGCTCCAACTCAAATGTCCAAAATGTCATGGAAAAATGTGCATCATCTCTGGTTACTGTTTCCAGCATTTTCCGAAAATGATGAACATTTTTGAAAGCCACTTTGGGTTCACTAAAAATATCTTGGTTGAACCTATTGATTTCCTTTGATGCTAGGGTTTGAACAATCCCCATTTCAAATTCAAAAGAATTTAAACATGACGCAACACATGACTAGCTAGCTCAGTGCATACTAGAAATAGGGATGTGACAGGTCAGGAGGCAAGGAAGGTATTCATACAACACCCACGGTTCAATATTGAAGTGTTCCTGAAGAGGACGAAGGATGGACGGTCAATCATCCACAGGCACTGGCCTAAAGTTACAAAGACCTTCAACATCAATGAAGGCTCAATATTCGCATATACCTTCAGCAGTTTTCCAGATGAGATACATCTGTCTATGTACCGTCTATGATGCTAATTTCGAAAGGTTATAGATGTTGCATGTGAAACTTGGTCCTGGTGTAGTTGTGTAATGGGGTAGCTGAGTGCTGAAGCTATATGATGTTGTACTCTGATGTATTTCAATTATGAAAATGAAATATATTGTGTGCTTAATATGAACTGTCAATTAGATTAATAAATGGATTAAGAATAATTGGATAATTAGCCTGCTAGTGGCGAATTAGCCTGCCAATTGGGTTTTGCTATTGCAAACGGTTGTTAAAAAAATATTGTGGGCGATGACCTCAGGCAAAGCACACAGTTTCTAGGAATAAACCGTGTTGGATCAATGAACAATCACACATGTCTTTCTCTTGAAAACTGTTTGCATTAGGCCACCTTGCGCAAACGTTTACCACATGAAAACTGTGTGTGATGGATAGCCTTTGCCACACAATTTCTTGAATGAACCGTGTGTGATATATTCAATAACGCAAGCGATTTAATGGGAAAAATTGTGTGATGTACCTTTGAACGGAAATGTTTTCCTTTGAGCGACTGTGTGGGATGTACAGATGAATGGAAACGTTTGGCGGGGACTGACTCTGTTGGATGTACTTGCGACCGGAAAAAAATTCGCCGTATAATTGTATTTTTTTAGCTCTATTGTACGTATTTCCCTATTTGAGTGCTCGCCGGTCACACACGACCTCATTTTGCCGAACGTGTGCGCCAGGAGGGCATATCCCTGATGGTTTATGGGTTGTGTGGGAAGGACCCCCCTATCGCCCACACTCACTTGGCGACGGTTCCAGATGTCGTCGCGGAAAGGAGTTTTAAACCGTTTGTTTAGGAGCTTGCTGTACTAGTGACTACTAGTAATTATCTTACCTTTCGCATCAATTTCATAATTTTCGTACGTACTCTATGCATGAACCGTGCCAGAACCAAACTTCTCATTACTCTAGGGAAAATGGTTATTTCTATCTATCGGTCGCGCCATGGAGCAGAACCAAATTTTACAAGTTGCAAGTTCAAAAGGAAAAGCCTGCCGTGTTCGCATCACACCCCCACACGGTTGGTCCGGCACGCCACACAAGGGGGAATGCATGATGTGTTGCATTTTCACTTACAAGTGGGACCGCAGTTGAGCAAACCGACTATCAGAGAACCCCCACCCCGCCCACCGAGCGATGGTTGAGAAAACAGGAGGGAGAAGAGATGGCGGTATCACAGACTCCAAGAAAATTGGTGTCGGATGGGACTCATGTGGGTGGCGTGTGCCATACTGCTAGATGTGAATGCTAGTTATGGCCCATGCCACCCCACTATATCGAGCCTATATCGAGGTGCTGGTTATGTAGAACAATTTTCCTAGAGTTCGTGCTCAGCCCTCCTCTATCTCTCACCAGCCAGCAGACTCGTGGAGCCCATCGTCTATTTGCTCACATGCGGTCCCACATGTCAGTGAAAACGCAAGAGGACCCACTGAACCTGCACATCTTTCACCTCGACATGCTGGTGATGAAAAACAAATCCAATAAAGATCTTCGGTGGCCGCTTTTGGAGTTACTCAAGAGTAGTAAGATTCTATTTACAGTTTAACCCAAGATGCACATCACGTGGCTTCAACTACCACTCCATTTTCTTGCATGACACGACCTGGATGCTGGATATCCCACGTGTCGGCAAAAGGAGGAAGAACTCGCCCAAATCTTCTCCGTATTTAGACCAAAGGAGTAGGAAACACGGCAAGCCATGTCCTACATCATACTATGTACAAGCCCACCTCATGCAGTCATGCTATCACCATATTTCTCGGCCTCCGTGCGACACCTAGCTCTAGTTGATCTAACTAGAACTAATTATTGGTTGGCTCTATGTGATGTGGCAACTTCATACTACTACGGATGCTGGCTATACTACTACGGCACTAACACTCCAAGAAGTGAGTTGAAAACCATTTATAAATTGAGTTTATGACATGCATATGCAAATGTACCATTCATTACATACAACAACTCATCAACACACAACGACAACAATGATACATGTTAGATTTTAGATTAGTTCCAACAAAACATTCTAGTAAATACTAAAGTTTCCATCACACAACAAATAACAAGCAATGAAATGAACTTCAGCTCAACCAATCCTCGGCGTTGGAAACGCTTGCTTTGAACCAGAAGAGTTTCTCTTGGAAGGGGCAGCTACTGTCAATCTCGAGACCAACGCGGGACTGATCATCCGAGCTAAAGAGGCCTATTTCATGACCCATACTGTGATAGCCACGGTAGGGAAGCATAGCAATGTCTAAGGTATAGATACATTTGCTTCTCATAAATGGTAGTAATGTTGTGTCAACATCAGCAGGATCGCCATTCACCATGATTGGATAGTTTTGTCCAAAGAAGAGCGAGTTTCCTCCAAGAGTATCAATACTAAACCAGGGAGAAGGTGTTGGCACTAGCACGGTAGTATCCATCCCGAATACCATGCAACGGATGTTGGAATAGGTTCGGAGAGTGCGACCATGGGAGACAACACCTGCTTCCTTAGTCATATCATCGGTGCCCTGTATACAGACAAGAAGAGGTGATCAATCGGAATAAGTTGCCAGGCGCCACTGAGTATATGGGTCCTCATGCTCGTGATCATCATCATCATCATCTCCCCATTGGTTATAATTTTTTTCAAGTATAGGTGGTGGAATGTTCACAGGACCTTGGAAACACAAGAAGGTTAATTAGTAAAGGGAAACTAACTAACCCACATGCATATGAATGAAACAATTATAATTACGGTGGAAGAAAATGTGCCGAAAGCATAAGGATTCCATGCAAAAACAGTGCCACGAGTGGTGGCAGCAAACACAAGACCCTCGTATTGAATTGCATCACAGTACTCATCCGTGTATAGAAACTGATTTTTGAGCAATATCCATTGAGTCGAAGTATGAAGGATGGCAACAAGCTTGTCGAAGATAGAAACAACTTCATAGTTCGTGTAATCCCAAGAGCGGTCGAGAACTCGACAAATTGCTATCTTCCATAGTCGACAATCACCATGATCGTAGTTGAACGTACATAGAATACCGGTGTGCTCAACCTCTGGGCAGTCTGAGATTTTTGGAAGCGGAAACCCGGTGATGAGTGTACACATTCACAAGTTCCCACTCGCAGTTGTACCCAATATAAAAAAACCAATATCCATTCGCACCTGCCCAAGCTTTACCCTCAAGCGATGGCATCTTAACATCACACGTATCATTATCAAGTGGCATCAACTTGCACAAGGCGAGGTCTGCGTCGTCCGCATGCCAGTGACCAGGGTCACGGTGAAGAACATAGGGGAGATCAAATCACTCCTGGACCGTTGGGTTTCTTGTAATGATGTTATTAGTTGAGTTGAGAATGGACTTGAACGAACCTGCCATGCTAGCCGAGGTGATGACGTCGCACCGATCAATGAGTTCCTCCACCACGTCATCTTTCAGATCGGCGCAAGAATAACGGGGTCATTTCCGGCTTGTTCCCTCCATGGAGAAGATGATCGAACAATGGCAGAATGAAGGGTGAAGGCAAATGGAGGAGGGAGGAAGAGCGTGCGGCAGCAGTTCCAAATCGAGAGGGAAAGGCGAAGAGTCGGTGGACGGTTGCCACGGTACACGAAGAGGTGCCCCGGCGTACATAGACGTCAGTTTAGAAATTGTACAAAAGGACTCACTGTCATCTCACTGACATGTTGGAACGGGTCCACATGTCAACGACGAGGCTAGTGGGGAGCGGACGGTTGCCACAGAGCTCACATACTGACGATAAGGCCGTTCTGTCAGACCTAGCGCCCGCCCTGGATGGCTTTTGTCCCCCACACGAGCGAAGCCACTTCGCACCCCCACACGGTTGGTCCGCCATGCCGCTAGGCCAATTCCAGTGCGTGCAGCTCGGACACGTGCTCGCTCAGCCCCCTTTCCCTTGACGCCCCGTAGCTACCCAACCAAGGCTACGTGTTTTGCGCACCCGATGGCCAGATTTGGAGCGGATCTGGTCGGCCTTGAGCTCGCCCGGCTGTGAGATGCCGCGCCGCGCCATGGACTGGCCGGGCACTGGGCCGGAAGGCCCCGGCAAGGCCGCAAGGCCACATGTAGGTACTGACTCCTCCTCTAGCTGCTCGGATCTACACCGTTGGTGGTCTGCCGGCAAATACATGAATGGCGGTCGGCCGGGCTCGGTGCTGGCCCAAAAGCTCGTCGGCGCACCGTTGCCACTCATTACGTGTGACGACTGCCCAAAGAAGGTCTTGCGCCACGTGTCTACAACGCCGGAACATCCCGGATGGGTGTTCATCAAGTGCTCAACCGATGGGATATGTGCTACTTTAGGTTCGGTTGTGCTCTCCGATTATACTAGTTGTGCTAACTTAACATTTTATTGTGTAGAATGGATGCAAGTTTTGGTATTGGGAAGAAGAGTACATCGATATATTGATAGAGTGCAATTTAGTAGATGTTGTAGCACTTCTAGCTAGCATAGAGGCTAGAGATGAGACTAGTGCACTTGTTGATAGAATAGATGCTAGACATGAGACTAGATGTGAGGAAGCAACGTCTACTTCTTTACACTCGAAGAAGAAAGAAGCACGCAAGATCGAGCCTCCGCAGATCAACAATGAATGCATCGATAAGGCACTAATCCAATTTACACGAGCAGTTATGGAAGTTGGATATCTTCTAAAATGTATTCTTGTGATTCTTGTTTTCTTTGATTTTGCTTTTCTAGTCAAATTTGGTGATGTATTTCCATGTACCAAAAATCAATGATGAAAAAAATATATCTGTTTGCAAAGAAAAATGTACGCGGCCGGGATGCGTCCGCGCGTTGGGCGCACGGCCACCGCATCCAAGAAATGGCCCGGACACGACCCCATTGCCCTACCCAAATGGACAGAATCCGGGCAAAACAGAGGTACGTTTGGGGTCGTGCGTTGGAGTTGGCCTTACAAGTGGGACAGCAGTTGAGGAAACCGACTATAGGCAACCCCACGTCACCCGTCGCGCAATGGCTGAGTTAGAGAAATGAGGAGGTTGAAGAGATAGTTGCAGCACGGACTCCAAGAAATATGGTGTCAGATGGAAGTCATGCTAGTGGCGTGTGCCGTACTCCTCGACGTGAATGCTTGTTCTGGCCCATGCCACCCTACTATATATCGAGGATCCGAGGTGCTGGTTACGTACAGCGAACACATTAACATATGGTCCACCTCACACTGTGGCCAAATTTCCTGGAGTCTGTGCTAGGTTAAAAAGTGTTCTTTGTGAGGGTGGGTGGCTGGTTTCAAGTTTAAAACTTGTTGCGTATACGTAGACATAGAGATAGTGCAGAAGTTTTGAAAGTTTGAACCCAAACATCTGAATGCAATTTCTACGCGACTCATCCAAGGACCTAGGATGGTGGGATTCGCAGCTACAGTAAAAACACCCGCCCAACGCACGAAGCATGTGAAGCTAGTACAAATAGTAGTACTATTGTTGATTGGACTCATCCAATAACCTGTAGCATACAATTATGTATTTGGAAAATAATTTTTTGCCTCGTCGCAACACCCACTCAGAGAAGCGACTCGAAATCCATTCATAAATTTAGTAAGTTTATCACAGGCATATCATTTTATTACATACAACAGGTCATGAACCCACAATGCCAATGAGGATACATTATAAATACTAAAGTTTTCATCACACAACAAATATCAAGCAATGAAATGAACTTCAGCTCAACCAATCCTCGGTGTTGGAAATGCTTGCTTTGAACCAGAAGTGATTCTCTGGGAAGGGGCACCTATTGTCAATCTCGAGACCAACGCAGGACTGATCATCCAGGCTGAAGCGGCCTATGTCAGGACGCATATTGTGATAGCCACGGTAGGGAACCATAGCAATCTCCGAGGTATAGATACAGTTGCTTCTCATAAATGGTAGTAACGTTGTGTCAACATCAGTTGGATCGCCTTTCACCATCATTGGATAGTTTTGTCCAAGGAAGAGCGAGTTTCCTCCAAGAGTATCAATACTAAACCAGGGAGAAGGTGTTGGCACTAGCACGGTAGTATCCATCCCGAATACCATGCAACGGATGTTGGAATAGGTCCGGAGAGTGCGACCATGGGAGACAACACCTGCTTCCTTAGTCATATCATCGGTGCCCTGTATACAGACAAGAAGAGGTGATCAATCGGAATAAGTTGCCAGGCGCCACTGAGTATATGGGTCCTCATGCTCGTGATCATCATCATCATCATCTCCCCCTTGGTTATAATTTTTTTCAATTATAGGTGGTGGAATGTTCACAGGACCTTGGAAACACAAGAAGGTTAATTAGTAAAGGGAAACTAGTTAACCCGCATGCATGTGGATGAAACAATTATAATTACGGTGGAAGACAAACGTACTGAAACCATAAGGATTCCATGCAAAAACAATGCCATGAGTGGTGGCAGCAAACACAAGACTCTCGTATTGAATTGCATCACAGTACTCATCCGTGTATAGAAACTAATTTTTTTAGCAATATCCATCGAGTCGAACTATGAAGGACGGCAACAAGCTTGTCGAAGATAGCAACAACTTCATAGTTCGTGTAATCCCAAGTGCGGTCGGGAACTCGACAAATTGCTATCTTCCATAGACGACAGTCACCATGATTGTAGTTGAACGTACGTAGAATACCGGTGTGCTCAACCTCTGGATAGTCTAAGATTTTTGGAAGTGGAACCCAGTGACGAGCGTACACATTCACAAGTTCCCACTCACAGTTGTACCCATATAAACTACCCAATCTCCATTTGCTCCTGCCCAAGCCTTACCCTCAAGCGATGGCATCTTAACATCACACGTATCATTATCAAGCGGCATCAACTTGCAAAAGGCGAGGCCTGCGTCATCCGTGCGCCAGTGACCAGGGTAACGGTAAAGAAGATAGGGGAGATCAAACCGCTCCTGGACCCTTCGGTTCCTTGTAATGATGTTATTAGTTGAGTCGAGAATTGTCTTGTACAAACCTGCCATGCTAGCTGAGGTGATCGTCGCACCGATCAATGAGTTCCTCCACCACATCATCTTTTAGATCGGGGCAAGAATAACGTGGTCGTTTCCGGCCTGTTCCCTCCATGCAGAAGAAAATCGAACAATGGTAGAAGGAAGGGTGAAGGCAAATGGAGGAGGGAGGAAGAGCGTGCGACAACAGTTCCAAATCAAGCGGGAAAGGTGAAGAGTCGATGGACGGTTTCCATGGTACACGAAGAGGCGCCCCGGCCTACATAGACGTCCTTTTGGAAATTGTACAAAAGGACTCACCGTCGTCTCACTGACATGTTGGAACAGGACCACATGTCAACGAAACTTGGTGTGTAATTTCTCGTGCAAAATGTGGTCTGGCTGCGTTGGCCCGTGGTGCCGTATTAGTTATCGACCTTCATTTTTTTAATGGAGTGTCATTCAGTTTTGAAGCATGACTAGCTGGTACTGTATGCAGAGAAAATATAAACTACTCTACCACTAATCCACCTCTAGTACTAGTAGTATAAAAAAGATATATAGGATGGAGCTTCAGCGCTTTATTGCTAAGGGCTACCCACTTGCTTATCACACTATCGCCCTCTCTCCAGATCTAAAAAAGACGGCCTATCTCTCCCTCCTCACCGGTGGTCACAGATCCGCTGGGGAAGAAAAGGATGTGCAGCGTTGACGCACTCGTTATCGGCGAGCAAGGTCATGCACTGACGAGAAGGCCGCCCTCTCAGACCTAGCGCCTGCGCGGGATGGCCTCCGTCCCCAAGCTCGCTGCCGTAGTGTGTGCTGAGGACGATGACCACGAGCGAAGCCACTTCCCGCTGACCCTTAGGTATCCTACCTCTTTTCGAACCATACCCTTGTTCTATTGCCCCATCTTCCATGTCACTGCATGTGGATCTTTTTCCACTCCACCATCTTCCCAATTTGCTATCCTCTGCTCTGCTGGTCACGCAGACGAAAACCTTAAATTGCACTATTAAAGGAAACCATACTTCATGCAGACTAATCCATGTCTGGTTGAATAAGGAAAGGAAGGGAGACTGTACTGTCCAAGAGACTAGGCATCGAACCCGCATCTAGGTTGAAAAGGGGAAAATCAGTAGCTAAGGAACGAGTCTCATGTCTCTTAGTTGAAGAAGGGTAGAAAGTCATGACAACGCAATAGAGAATGGCCCGGTCGATCGGTTTGTTGTCCTCACATAGGAAAAAGGTGGCTAAAGAGAACAAAAATGGGACGTAATCCACATATGCTGCCTGTATATTTGTTGCTCTGGGCAACCATACCTCCCCCACCACTCTATGCGTCCGTGGAGGTACATCGTACTGGCGCGCCCACTGTCCGAATGGGCCTCCCATGCTCTTATTACCACTTTTTTGCTGTTAGTATAACGCCAACGGTCAAGTCAAGCAATGCTACTACTAAAGTGATGCCACATTTAACTAATGCCGCACTCAGTATAATGCCACCGATAAATTTAAGCAATGCCATTTAATGTCACTGGTTTATTTCAGGGTTAGCTATTGATTGTGGACGTATTAAAGATTTTTCAGCTAAGGCATTCTAATGTTGTTGCACGGCCAGTATACCAACAATGAATCTTGTCACTACCTTCAGATTTTTGCACTGTTAATGCTTATAGATTACATACCTCACTTTCATGAGATAAGTCAATTTTTTTGTACAGTGTCAAGAGGAAAGGTCAAGAGTGTGCACCTCCTCCTACGGCTGTTCTCGATTCGTTCGATAAAGTTTTTTATGTTTGATCGATTATCAAGATTGGGATAGCAATTTTTAGGTTCCCTCGAGTTTGAAATGATATTTACCTTGAAGGTACATGGTTTGCAAAAAAATTATACTGTCATTAGTTAATAATGCTAGTTACCTTCAGGCTTTTGTATTTGGTTTAATGCTCTTGCATAGCTAGTATACCAATGCTGAAAATTGTTCTTTACATTTTGTATTGTTAATTCTTATGGAAATCTTCCAGTGCTAGAGCTTATGGAAATCTATTCAGTAAAACCATTGTACTATACGCTGTAATAAAATAACTACTCTACTGTTGCACTAGCCACTGGATTAGTGTATATTTGCACTATTCGAATGGTGTTGCATTAGCGTATGGACATATATAAAGTGTGGCAAGCTTTCCCAGATATGTTCTCAAGAAAACTACTACCTGTCTTTCTAAACACTAGACGTTTGGGTACTTTAAATTGAACTGTGAAAGCGTCTTATATTAAGGAACAGAGGGTGTAGAGTTCACTCAAATTATCGCGGTAAAGCTAGTCTCACCTTTGTTAAAATTAATGTTCATTGTGTTATCGGAGGAGGTCTGTATGTTTGTCTCTAATGCCTATCGACTACATACCTGACATCGTGATGTAATGTTAAGTCGTTTCCTTTTGTACAGTGTCACTGCATTGTTAAGGCGGTGATGGCATTTTATTTTAGTTGAACTGCACAAAATATGCTTAAAAGAAGAGGAAAGGTCAGGAATGGTTCAATTTTTCAAAAAAATCTATGTACGCCTTCCTGACATCAGCCGTTGTTGCCTTGTTTATTCCTTCAAACAGGTGGTTAGAAACAGTTTTGCTACCTTTTCCCATTAAGAAATTGGAATGCTTATATTTGTGAGTCTATGCTTCAACTAGTGCCACTTTTATAGTAATCACAGTTTTAATATCTATGCAAATAGGGATGCTTGATTTTAGTGGAACTGCACAAAAAGTCCAAATGGTTCAACATTAGGAGCATGTTTTCTTCCAAACATTTATATCCAATTGGTGGCACTATGAGTTGTTCATTATGAAGGTACATGGTTTGCTACTCTCTTGCTACTCTTTTTGTACTATCATTAGATAGTAATACTTGTGGTTTGCATGTGAATTTATTGGCAGGGTGGACCTACATTGGAGGTGCAGGACAGGATTTAATGATTGGATGCTCAATTTTGGTTGTATCAGTTTCACCTCTTCCATCACTGTGAACATGGATATCCATGGTCTGATGAAGAATAGGTGCTATATTTCTGCTCTGAACGAGCAAATCAATTCAGTATGAAATTTTCCAGGGCAAAACATGACAGTATCAAATTGTCAAGTGCAAAACATGATAGATGCTAAGCAGAAGAGACGTGTTTAAACCAAAAATACAAGGTGGGGTATATCTTTACTAGCTGCTTGATATTTGTGTAGACAGAGATGTCTGCCCGTTGTTATTTGGCAAACAAACAAAGTGACCACAATTTTGGTTGAACTGCACAAGAGGATAGTATAGTCACTGCATGCACTGCCATTTGAAAATAGACACAGAAAGACTGGATAGTCACTTCATGGACTGCAAAAAAGAAGTATTGTACTATTTATTGGCCAACACTAGGTGCTTCATTGCTTTGGTCTGATTATACAATGGGCACCATTTTGCATAAGTTAAAGTTTGTATTCCGAAAATAGTATCATCGTGTGATCGAGAGAAGACCAAATCATATTGCAGTGGATGTTCCTCCATCATGTGTGGTTCATTCTCATGGTTCCAGCTATTGGTTAAATCACTTACATTTGCAAGAAGAATTGTAGACATCACAAACAAATTTGTCTTTCACTCTGTACTGAATGTTGTCCAAGAGAAGCATCCATGTTAGTAGGAAGGACAGATGTTTTTTCTAGATCTTCTCTTTTGGAGCTACATATTTGTATATGATCTGTGAATCATTGAGATGCATTAACATGTTGATCTTATGTATGGGAATCATACTAGTTGGTTTTGAATTTGGTCTACTAATGTGAACATATTACAATGTCAGGCCTATGAGTCTCGTGTGAACATTTCAAACGGATCGGCTCTTACTGTTGTGCACATCATGATCCTTATTTCTGTGTTCTCGGTGTTTACAAGTTACTAACAGTTCCTTATTTCTATTCGCTCAGTGTTTACAAGTTACTGATCGATCACTAGCTAGCCTACTAATGCACTCCTGGCAGTTTTATTTGTGACGCAAGATCCGAAGTGGCAGTTTTTTTAAATAAAAATGTCTACCTCTGAAGAAACTGACAAGCTTTTCTGAAAAAAATGCCATGCGAATCTGAAGAAACTACCAGCAAAAACCTTTGCAAATGCCTTATCTCCCAGCGAACGTTCATCAGCTAATGCGATCCTACACGTACACCATCCGACCTACTCGATCCTACACGTACACTATCCGACCTACTCAATCCTACATGGATAAATAGCGGATCACGCACGTACTACCTCCTTTCCGGTTTGCAGGGATCAATTCAAAAAATGACCTACTCGATCCTACACGAATAAATAGTGGAGCACACACGTACTACCTCCTTTCCGGTTTCAATGCTTAACTAAAAAATCGCACCAACCAAGGTAGATGATGAGTGGTGGAATCATTTTTGACAAGGGGGGAGTACCTCATTTGGATGATTCGAGTGCACTAATTTTGACCATCATGCTGGCGTGCGACCCAGCATGGATGGGACGCACCACTAACGGGACGGGATGGCACAGTCATAACTTCATTTTTCTAGTTTTCCATGGCAAGCTGGCACGCTAAGCCATACCAGCTTATGCATTGAATTCTGATGATCGCGATGACCGTCCTGTTTCCCGTGACACGCTGGTTCGCCTACCTTCCGCCTATAATTACTGTTTCCCGACCTTCTCTGGTGGCACCATCACCCAACTCGCCCTATCCTCGTAAGCCCCCACCGGCCCGACGTCGCTCGCCACCTATGCTCGCTCTCGCCACATCCGCCATGCCCCCGCCCGTCCGTGATAGGCGACGCCGGAGGCGGGCACCGCTGGAACTAGTGTTCGGTTTTTCACCGGAAGGCAGAATGAGGGAGGAGGCATTCTATCGGTCTTTAGATGGCAATGCAGAGTATGATGAGTTGTTGGAGTGCGCCGCCTGGTGGAGGAGCAGCGTATCACCGATTTGCGCCGCCAGCGGGACATGGAGCAGCAGCGCACCGACGCTCTGAGTCGCGAGCAGAGCGGCCGCAACTGGGCCGACTACGTGGAGGCCGGCGCCCGGCAAATAGCCCTGGAAGCTGTCAGGCACGCACCCGTTCGCGACGCCGAATTTTACTACCAGCTCATCAAGTGGATTTCCCTCTTAGAAGCCGAAGCTTCGATGGACCATGCCAGCACGGAAAGGTCCAACTCACACTAGCAACGCACCCTATCGCACCTCTGGCAAGTCCGAGGCAAGGCGGAGGACGCCGGTGCCTGCGTTTAGCGTGTACCGCAGATGGTGGCCGGGATCGTCTAGTTAGCTAAGAGTAAGTTAGTACTTGTACACTACTAGAGTATTAGTGGGAGTAGATAGTTAACTTGGCTATGATGGTTGTCAACGTGGAAGTTCAGTACTCTATATCTGGATCAGACCTGTTACTTTGCTCTGAATGTTGAACTTTCCGTTTGAACGTATGGAACGGGCTGTTATTTTTTTAAATGGGTTGTATTTGTCCACCACGGGTTTAGAGGCTGACTTGTGGGCCTACCAGGTTGGCGCATACACAATCAGTAGATGATTGTACGTGGAGAGGATGACAGCAGGGACCCACCAAGGTCATGGCAGTACGAAAGCAAGTGCCTCCTTATTTCAAGCCAATAAAAAATTGGCTCCTCCTAATGGATTTCTGACATCTGGGTCCCATGCCATTGTCAACGTAGTCAATAAACGAGAGAATTGCACTGTGGCGGTGACACTAGGGACCCAGCAGCTCGCCCAATTATTTTTGTTTTGGGTTAATTCGATAAATGCCACTCCAAATCTGGCGATTCCGAGAAATGCCACTGCAATTTACAAACTTTGAAAAATGCCATTTCATGCCATTTCCAGTGGCATTTTTCGAAGTTTGGAGTGGCGTTTTTTAAAGTTTGCAAAAATTGCACTGGCGTTTTTCAAAGTTTGCAAAATTTGCAGTGGCATTTTTAAAAGTTTGCAAATTGCAGTGGCATTTTTATGAATTGCCATAATTGGAGTGGCATTTATCTAATTTGTTTTTGAGACGGAAGCAGGGTGTCAACTGGGTTGTGCGGGGCACTCTGGCCTGTCTAGACAACCTTTTCTTTTATGTTTACCATAGACCAACCCAGTAGTTTTTTTTCTTTTTTGAAAATGGCTAGCCCAGTTTTTTTGTGATTTGTCAAGTAAGTCGCTTTGTTAGGCCTGTTGGACTGCAAATCTTTCAAGAAGAGGAGAGCTTCATTCAGCTGGCCGAGAAAATGGCCTATTAGTAATGAAATGGGCTGTACATTTTTAAAACACATCAAACCGGCAATTAGTTTCAAATTTCTTTTTTTATCATTTTGAGATTTTAAATTGCATTTATTTTGATGCGTGGACAATGTGTTGGATTTTATATTGATATACATTTATTTTTAAAATCAGATTGAATGTGACTCGAAATTTCGGGATTAAAAACAGTTCGGACCGCACCGAAATATGCAAAATTTCGTATAATTTTTTTAACCGTGGCCACAATATGGGCTGTAATGCTAACCAAAGGAATATGGTCTCCAAAAAAACCTTAAGAATTAGCAAATGGGCTGTAAATTATTAGAAATAATGGTAGATGGGTTGTATGTTGTTTTCCACAGATTTGAGGCTTTCCTTTAAAAAGGTTGGCCGACAGCAAAGGATTGTTGGATGTCCATCCAACGGCCGTCGTGCTTCTTCAATCTCTGCTCTTCCGGCTCCAGCCACTCAAACAAGCGCCGGCGGGACTGCCAACTCCCTCCTCTTGCAGCCGATATGCTGCCGTGCAGGCCTCACCGCCCCACTGTACTCCCATCGCTGGCCTAGCCATCCTTCTACTCACCACACCTGCTGTTATTCTCGGGCGACGGCAGATGAACCAGTAAACCCTCGTACTACGCTCCGTGTGGGAAACAACTTTTGAGTCTTCCCTGGCTCCGTGTCGTTCCCTTCCTAGGCCTCGCCGTCGTCCACCGCCCTGGTGCTCTCGGCGCAGCATGGTCAACATGGTCAACGAACGACATGCATCGGAAGTGGACTGTACGTGGAGAGGCTAACAGCTAGGTCCACGACCGCACGCAAGGAAATGCCTCCTGATTACGTGCAAAATAATGATTCCTCCCCCTGACAGCTGGGACCCATAGGAAGGGCCTCTGTTTTTTGTGAAAAAACATTCCCCCCGCTGACAGGTCGGACCCACCAGCTATAACTTCGCACGCAAGGAAGTGCCTCCTTATTACGCATAAAAAAATGAACACTCCCCCTGCTAGCTGGGACCCACCATAGTGGGAGGCTGACTTGTGGGCCTACTAAGATGACGGGGACGGAGGGCTTTGTCAACTTAGTCAATATGAACGATTCTAGCTCCAGTGACCGTACGATGTCCATCCAACGACCGTAGTGCTTCTTCAACCTCTGGTCTTTTTGCTCCAGCCGCCCAAAGAATTGTCGGCCGTGCCGCCTGCTCCTGCCTCCTTGTTACGCGCAAAATATTCCTCCACCTGACAGCAGGGACCCACCGGACGGGCCACCGTATTTTGAAGAAAAAAACGTTTCCCCCTGACTGCTGGGACCCACCAGCTACATCTTCGCACGCAAGGAAGTGCGTCCATATTACGAGCAAAAAAAATGATTTGCCCCCCTGACTGCTGGGACCTACCAGCTACATCTTCGCATGCAAGGAAGTGCCTAACAGTCAGGACCCACCTGATCGAAGCATATGTAGCATTGTCATCCTGGTCGCGAATGTGTACGTACATACGATCGGTCTTTCTGCAGGCTGTAGCGATGAACCATGGCCGTGTAAGGAAGGGCACGTGTCGTAGTAGAGGTGCATACATAGCATGTACATGTACGTACAGCGGCCAGGGTGCAAGAAAGTAATCTGACGCCACGCATTACATCTGGCGGGTCTCGAACGCCTACTCGCGCATACGTACGGCCAGGGCTTGTGTACATGGCTGGGTCGGAACGGAGAAACTGCATCGTTGTCATGTTCATGGGGAGGCAACAAAATGCATCGTGTTCTTCGGGAGGCAACGGAACGCGTGCTGTTCATCGGGAGCCAACCGGCTTGGACGGAACAGCTGATGGAAACGGCCTTGTGTTCGACTGGCCATGGTCGAAACGGGATCCTGTTCATCTGGAGGGGTCTGGCATACAGCAAAACAGAGAAAACGGACTTCTCTTGGACCTCCTACGTTCGAAACGGGGTCCTGTTGATCGAGAGGGGTGTGGCGTACCGCAAAACGGAGGAAACGGACTTGTGTTGGGCGCCACGGTCAAAGCGGGGTCTGTTCGCCGGGAGGGTGTGGCGTCGCAAAGCAGGACTCCACGGATACTGTTCATCTCCACCGTTGACCTCCTCCAGCCTCCACGGGCTACTGTTCATGCACCGTCGACCTCCTCCAGCCTCCACCTGCGATTGTTCATCCACGGGCTCCTGTTCATCCAGCCTCCACCATGCGCTCCTCCACCGGCTACTGTTCAACCAGCCCTCTCCACGGGGTCCTGTTCAACCACCCCTCCACGGGCTACTGTTCATCCAGCCCTCCACCATCTACTGTTCAACCAGCCCTCCACGGGGTCGTCCTGTTCATCCAGCCCTCCACGGGGTCATGTTCATCCACGCCCCAACCGACTCGATCGATCGGTGTACTGTTCATCCAGCGGCAACGACCTCTACTACCACGGGGTCCTGTTCATCCTTCCCCTTGTCGGGAACTATTCATCGACCCCCCCCCCCCCCCAACAATGCTCACTGGTCATCCAGAGGCAGTAGGTTCGATAGACTTCAATTAGCAGTAGTAGCGAAGGAACCGGTCGATCGGTTTCAGTTAACAGTCATCGATCGATCGCTCAGGTTCAGTAATGCGTAGCCTGCAGTGCAATCACTCGAGTTCTGTTGGGGATATTACTACTAAGTATAAACCGGCCATGAGGGGCCGGGTTATACCCATAATGAGTTATTTATGTTTGAAGCCCATGAAGACAAGGAGTATGGCGCTTTACGGAGGAGACCTAGCACAGGGGCCCAGGGCCCAAAGGCGGATTAGGGCCTGTAGACATAAACCGCCATATGATATGTAACTTGTATTGTAAGATAAGAAATGGTATAAACCGAGCCGAACACGTTGATGAGTCAGCCTCGGTATTCTGTAAACCGCCAGGCGTCAACCTATGTATATAAAGGGACGATCCGGCGGCGGTTTAGGGACAACAAACAACAACTCGAGAGCCAAGCATAGCAGATTCGCTCCCTGGTCATCGGAACCCTAGCAATTCCACAACAACTGGATTAGGCCTTTACCTTCACCGCAAGGGGCCGAACCAGTATAAACTCCTCGTGTCCTTTGTCCCTCTTTAACCCCTTTAAGCTAACCCATCGAGATGGCTCCACGACTAAGTCCTTTCACTAGGACATCTTCCGTGACAAAACCACGACAGTTGGCGCCCACCGTGGGGCTATCGCACGATGGTTTTGAGTTCTTAGAGGGCAGCTTCGAAGGGCTCAAGGGATACGCTGTGGGCCGGATAACCAAGAGTCGTCGCGGCAAACTCTACATCGACAACACAGGCTGGGGCTCCGAGGCCGACTCAATGGAGTACGGGTACCAGGTCCCCTTCGGCGGTATTCACATCTTCATTGGCAAGATTGGCGAGCCGGGCCCTGAGCCGTACATCTGCACCAACATCGTTGAAACGGCTCAGTGTGCAAGACCTGCCCGGGTTCAGCCCGCCATGAAGCGTGCCTTCGTGGGAGTCATCCACGGAGCGAAATCTGAGGATAGATCGGCATCTGGTGGTGAAATCATCGTTTATTCTGATGACGAGTCATCTACTGGAGAGACCGAGTCATTGTACCAGCTGCAATATGGCTGTTTTAGGGGCTGTTCGGATGGCGCCAGTATTCCAGACCCCTTCGAACCGCCGAGCCGGGTTGCGATCTTCATGGCCGGTACACAGCCTGCGCAGCACTCCTCGACTGCAGTGGCAATGGTTTCCGGATCAGTAGCGGCGACAACATCCTGGGCAGGAGGCCCTGCGCGACCGCCAGCTCAGGTTTTATCCGACTTATTAGATGCGCTGGCAGCGTTATTAGCAGAAGTTAACCCGGTGGATCAGGATGAGCATAACACGGAAATTGTGAAGGTGAAGGATCAGATAACTCAAGCCAAGGCAGACCTGGCAGCTGAGGATAACAGGATGGCTATAGAGCGGGCCGAGTTAGAGGCACAAGCTTACCGGCTTATGTTGGATCAGAGCGCGTCAAACAATGTCATGAGGAGAAGGTACCGATCTCACCTACCTCCGGTTTATGAGGCAAGGAATCTCTTTGACACGTGAGGAGCAGGAACCAGTAACCGGTCAGTGGTAAACCGGGTGGAGGCACCTGGAACAGGAGCGACGGTTCAGTCGCGCCCGATGGACCCACCTCGTCAGAACAATGTCCTGTCGCGGCACGTCTCAACGCCTCCGGGTCATTACTCTAACCTGTTGGATAACATAGTCGCCGCCGCTTCACGATTGGCAGCTCTCCTGATCGAAGGCGAGTCTCCAGTAGCAGTTGAAACACGATGGTCTAGGGAGCTCCTTCAGACGGTCTTGACTCAGCAGCACTGATGAGTACCGAACGTCGATGTTGAGATCCGATCCGTTGTTGCGGCCCAATCTTTCACGACACTCCACCACCAGCAGTAGCAACCTCTCGCCCGCGCACGCGATGTACACGAAGTAGAGGGTTTGAACCTTGCGGCCCAACACGAGAAAACCAATCTCGACGAAGGTACCCACGCGCAAAACAATTTCCACGAAGAGAAATCGCAAAACAGATGTATTCTAAAGATCCCTCCAAAACTTGATACGGGTGTCTACCCTGAAAAACACATCGTGTTTATTTCATATAAAAATAACCTCCCCTGGATACGTGTTAACAACAGGAGGGCCCCAGCCACTAGCGCACAAACACAACAGCTCTCGAGGTAGCAACCTCATGGCTTTTGATCTGTTTTCTGGTGGATGTGGAAACATGAAAAAATAATAGACTTTAACTCCTCGTGCACTAGTACATGTACAGTCTTGTACCGTATCATCTCTTTCCTTATGCACACGTATATGTGCTCTTTGAAGTGCATGTATGTTTACTAGGCCCAAGGAAAACAATTCTATTTCTAAATTACCTTTCTCCCTGGCATAATCTGGTACTCCAACTGCCCCAGATTCCGATGCAAAATAGATGGCCCTCAATTCTACTAGCATATTAGCACGCATGCATGTCACGTTACTTAGCTCCTCCTCAAACTCATACTTCTCATCAAAGCTAATATATCTTGGTATGCACACATCTCTGGCCTATAAAACATCGACTTGCTGAAATATTTCATGAACATAAAAAACATTGACATTTGTCATGGCCGTATCATCCTCTCCCCCTTGAAGCAAAACCGTCCTTGGTTTTGAGTCTTCCTCTTTAATAATATTTTTATCTCTAGAACGAACAGCGACACATGAAATATCAGTAGCTTGATCCTTCTTCCTGTTTGCTTCTTCCTCCTCTTGTATCCTCTCAAGATGTTCTTTCCTCCAAGTAATGAAGCGCTCCTCATCCATGGGCACAAGATTGCACCTTTTACCCTTCTTGACAGTATATGTGTGTGTGATAATCATACACAACATCATGCTCTTTGTACCATGGCTCACCCAACAACAAGTGGCACGAAACCATCGGCACCGGAATCACATCGCACAAAACCTCGCAAAAGAATTTTCCCAACAAAAACGGTACCTTAGCTTGGTGCATAACAGTGAGAACTTCATGACCACAACGGAACAAGTATGGTTTTGGATGTGTTGTTATTGGTATCTCTAGCTTCTCCACCATCTCCATGCTTGCTGCGTTGATCAAATTCATGTGATCAATCATCATAGCACATGATCTCTCTCTCACTACCACACGGGTGTGAAAAAGCCCGGCCCAGCAACCTTACTCCTCCAACTGAAATCCATAGCTTAAATTACTGAATGATGATGCCCTTGCCATCTTCTCCATAGTGTCGTGAACAACCTGATGCTCTGAATACCACCTGATGAGGACCGAGCGTCGATGTTGAGATCCGATCTGTTGTTGCGGCCCAATCTTTCAGGACACTCCACCACCAGCAGTAGCAACCTCTCGCATGCGCACGTGATGTACAAGAAGTATAGGGTTTGAACCTTGCGGCCCAACACGAGAAAACCAATCTCGACGAAGGTACCCACGAGCAAAACAATTTCCACGAAGAGAAAATCACAAAACAGAGGTTTTCTAAAGATCCCTCCAAAACATGATACAGGTGTCTACCCTGAAAAACACATCGTGTCTATTTCATATAAAAATAACCTCCCCTGGATACTTGTTAACAATAGGAGGCCCCCAGCCATTAGCGCACAAACACAACAGCTCCCGAGGTAGCAACCTCATGGCTTTTGATCTGTTTTCTGGTGGACGTGGAAACATGAAAAAATAATAGACTTTAACTCCTCGTGCACTAGCACATGTACTGGCTTGTACTGTATCATCTCTTTCCTTGTGCACACGTATATGTGCTCTTTGAAGTGCATGTATGTTTACTAGGCCCAAGGAAAACAATTCTCTTTCTAAATTACCTTTCTCCCTGGCATAATCTGGTACTCCAACTGCCCCAGATTCCGATGCAAAATAGATGGCCCTCAATTCTACTAGCATATTAGCACGCATGCGTGTCATGTTACTTAGCTGCTCCTCAAACTCATACTTCTCATAAAAGCTAATATATCTTGGTATGCACACATCTCTGGCCTCTAAAACATCGACTTGCGGAAATATTTCATGAACATAAAAAACATTGACATTTGTCATGGCCGTATCAAGCAGGCATATTCATACAGCGCGAGAGGATTCATTCCACTCCCCGCCTGAGTCAAAGTTACAGTAGGCGCATTGATGAACCGGCTGTGTCAAGTAGTGCGCGAAACCGTAATGTGCCTCGTGGCCATAACCCGGCGGGTGGTGGTGCTGATGCTCAGAACATGGTGGACCAAGGAGAAGCACGTTGAGAAGCCGCGTTAGCAGCACAGTATGCGGCTGTCAGCTTACTCCGGTCCATCCAACAACTTCGGTGGAACCAGGGTTTCCTCCAGTTATTTGAGGGTACTGTGTCTCGTCCCGGCTCTACGCAATGTATGGCTGCCCAAGGATTTCAAGGGTCCATGAAAAGTGCCCAATTACACTACCGATTTATCCACCGAGTCATGGATCGAAAGCTATGAGATGGCAATGGAGATGCTCGATGTGGATGATGCGGCATGTGCTAAATATTTCACCATGATGTTGGAGGGAACAGCTCGCACTTGGTTGAAAACTTGCCTGCTAACTCCATTGGGTCACGGGCCGAGTTAAGGGCCCGGTTTATCCAGAATTTCAAGGATACGTGCAAGCAACCCATGTCAATTGTGGACTTAGCTGCATGTGTCCAGGAGGAAGGAGAATCAACAACCCATTGGGTGCGCCGGGTTTCAGAAATCTTGCATTCATCTGACCGCATCAACGATGATACAACAGTATTAACATTGGAAGGCAATTGCCGGTTCGCGCCTCTGAAGTTGAAGTTGGTACGGCTCAAACGTCACAACAATGACATGGGGACGCTTATGGCATCTCTGGTCAAGTATGTCGGCTCTGATAGTACCAAGGACCCCGAGTCTGAAGATGAAAAGACAGGAAAGGGAAAGAAGAGCGGCAGCACCAAGGGGCAGCAACATAACCCCGTGGGTCACGGAAACAACGGTAAGCGTAAAGCGGCAGTTTAGATTTTGTGGCTAACACCAACACGCAGGATAATGGTCAGCGCTGTAAGGGAAACCGCCCCCGCGGAGTGGAGGATCAGGTCCCAACCTTGAGCAGCTGTTAAACCAGCCTTGCCCAAAGCACGGGGCGCGAGAAAGGCCAGCCACGCACCTCTAGAAGGATTGCTTTATTATGCGGGAGTTCAAAAACTCAGATCTTTTCTGATATGATCATGGACCGTCCGACGGTTCAGGACCCAATTCTCATGGGCCGGGTAATGGTGGAAGCAATTCTGGCTTAGGATTTCAAGGTAATGAAAGTGGACATGGCAATCAAGGCAGCCAGGGCTACCAAGGTGGTTATAATCATCAGGGGAGTCAGCAGCAGCAGCAGCAGTCGGGTTACCAGAGCAACCCGAAGCAGTTGAATAGTGGGCAATATCATGTCTTCACCACTAGCCTGTGCAAGCGCGATCAAAAGCTTCATAAAAGGGTAGTGAACTCCGTTGTACCGGCGGTGCCCCGTTACTTGCGCTAGTCTGAACAACACATTGTGTGGAGCCGAGAGGATCATCCACCCCGGGTTGATAATCCGGGTCATCTGGCATTGGTGGTGGCGCCTCAGGGTGGAGGATATAAGTTCACCAAGGTACTCATGGATGGAGGGAGCAACATCAATATCCTTTATTATGAGACCTTTCGCATGGGGTTAACGGACAAAAGTCTTAAACCGTCGAACACCGTTTTCCATGGTGTGGTTCCTGGTAAATCAGCATATCCAGTTGGCAAGATAGCTCTGGAGGACGCTTTTGGAGATGAGCATGACTCAAGATCAGAGACCTTGACCTTTGAAGTGGTGAAAATCAAGTGCCCGTATCATGCCCTGTTTGGACGGCCGGCTTATGCTAAGTTCATGGCAAGGCCCTTTTATGTTTATCTGCAGCTCAAGATGCCGGGTCATAAGGGGACCATCACAATACATGGGAGCCGGAAGATCGCTTTGGAATGTGAAGAGGGTGATGCGGCCTATGCTGAGTCGGTTTGTGCAATGGAGGAGTTGAAGTTTTACAAGGACAATGTTGATCCGGCGGATATGACTGCTTTGAAAAAGCCAACTACAGAGCATGATCCGGCCTTGAAGTTTAAATTGGCTGATGAGACTAAGCTGGTTGATTTTGTGCCTGGCGATTCATCCAAGCAGTTTAGCATCAGCGCTAACTTGGATCCAAAATAGGAAAGCGCGCTCATCGAGTTCATCCGTGAGAACTGGGACATCTTTGCTTGGAAACCTTCTGACATGCCAGGTGTACCGAGGGAACTCGCTGAGCACACTCTTAATGTCGATCCCAAGTTTAAACCGGTCAAGCAGTTTTGTCGCCGCTTTAATGAAGAAAGACGCAAAGCTATTGGTGAGGAGCTAGCCAGGCTCTTGGCAGCTGGATTTATCATTGAAGTATTTCATCCTGAATGGTTGGCTAATCCGGTGCTAGTACTTAAGAAGAACGACACTTGGCGTATGTGTGTGGACTACACAGATTTGAACAAGGCTTGTCCAGCGGATCCTTTTGCTCTCCCTCATATTGATCAGATCATTGATGCTATGGCGGGTTGTGGGCGTTTGAGCTTCCTGGATGCGTATTCTGGTTATCATCAGATTAAAATGGCAGTTAAGGACTAGGAGAAGACAACTTTTATAACTCCCTTTAGAGCCTTCTGCTATGTATCTATGCCTTTTGGGCTCAAGAGTTCCCAGGAGACTTATCAGCGTTGTGTGCAGAATTGTCTTCATAATCAGATCGGGCGCAATGTTCATGCTTATGTGGATGATATTGTGGTGAAGTCCTGAAAGGAAGAGACATTGATAGATAATTTGAAGGAGACTTTTGATAACCTCCGGGTTTATAAGATGATGCTTAATCCAGCCAAGTGTGTCTTTGGTGTACTGACGGGCAAGCTCTTGGGTTTTTTAGTGTCTAACAGGGGCATTGAAGCTAATCCGGAGAAGATCATGGCTATTACTTCACTGGCTAAACCGAAGTGTGTCAATGATGTTCAACGCTTGGTGGGTCGGATTGCAGCCTTAAGCCGGTTTATCAGTCGCCTTGGGGAGAAGGTCATCCCTTTATATTAGATGCTGAAGAAGACGGATGACTTCGTCTGGAGTGATGCAGCCAATGAAGCATTTGAGGATCTAAAGCGGCAGCTAGCTGAGCCGCCTGTCCTTGCTGCTCCCGTTGATAAAGAGCCCTTGTTGTTATATGTGGCTGCTAATGCCTGGGCTTTTAGTGTGGCGATTGTGGTGGAGCGCAAGGAGGCTGGAAAGGAATATCCAGTTCAACAGCCGGTTTATTATATCAGTGAGGTGCTTATTGAGTCCAAGAAGAGGTACCCACATTAGCAGAAGCTGGTGTATGGAGTTTTCATGGCGAGTCAGAAGCTTCAGCAGTATTTTTTAGGGTCATCCCATCACTGTGGTCAGTTCTGCTCCGTTGGGTGATATAATCCAAAACAGGGAAGCATCTGGCCGGGTTGCCAAGTGGGCCATTGAGCTTGGACCTCTTGGGTTAAAATATATGCCTCAAACGGCAATCAAGTCCCAAGCGTTGGTGGATTTCATCAATGATTGGACAGAGTTACAGGCGCCAGAAGAGAAGCCGGATCATACTTATTGGACCATTCATTTTGATGGGTCCAGGCAATTGGAGGGCTCGGGGGCTGGAGTCGTCTTAACTTCCCCACGAGGTGATAAGTTTTGTTATGTTCTCCGTTTACTGTTCCCTTGCACTAACAATGCAGCTGAATATGAGGCTTTACACCATGGTCTTTGAATGGCTAAGGAGATGAATTTAAGCCGGGTTAAGTGCTTCGGTGACTCGGACCTAGTGGCTCAACAAGTGTCTGGTAATTAGGATTCTAAGGACCCGCTCATGGCAGCATATCGTCGCGAGGTGGATATTGTTGCAGGTCACTTCAAAGGTTATCAGGTTGACCATGTGGACTGGCGAAAGAACGAAGCGGCGGATGCTTTAAGCCGTTTGGGTTCCCAACGTAAACCGGTGCCACCTAATGTTTTTCTAGATGTTTTGCATAATCCGTCGGTCAAGTTACCTACAGAGGAGGACTTGGCTGTCCCTGATCCGGAGGCCTAGTTAGTGGCGGCTCTTCATGTTATCCCGGATTGGACGATCCCATATTTGGCGTACATGACCGGGGCGAGTTATCGGAGGATGAAACTTTGGCCAGACAGATAATCCGGCGGTCCAAATCAATGACTATTGTCAATGGGGAATTACATCATTGCAGTGTGACGGGGGCGTTTCAACGTTGCGTATCTCCTGAAGAAGGCCGTGAGATTTTGCGTGAGATCACGAAGGAGATTGTGGTCACCACGCCAGTTCAAAGTATCTGGTTGCCAAGGCTTTTCTTCACGGTTTTTATTGGCTGATGGCTCATGCTGATGCTGAAGACTTGGTCAAAAGGCGTGATGACTGTCAAAAAATTTCACGTCGAGCTCATGTTCCGGCTCAAGAACTGAGGATGATTCCAATAACTTGGTTGTTTGCAACTTGGGGGCTGGATATGGTTGGGCCCTTTAAGAGATCCAGGGATAAGAAGACCTGCCTATTAGTGGCAGTTGACAAGTTCACTAAGTGGGTGGAAGCAGAGCCAGTCAGTAAGTGTGATGCTGCCATGGCGGTTCAATTCATCAATAAGGTTATTTTCCGGTTTGGTTTTCCACACAGAATTATAACTGATAATGGCAGTAATCTATCTAAGGGTGCTATGAAAGATTTTTGTCAACGTGAGCACGTCCGGCTTGACGTGTCATCGGTGGCTCACCCCCCATCTAATTGTCAAGCGGAGAGAGCCAATCAAGAGATTTTGAGAGGCATCAAGCCCCGGCTTATGGTTCCCTTGCAGAGGACGCCGGGTTGTTGGGTGGAAGAGTTACCTTCCGTGTTATGGAGCATCAATACCACGCCCAACAGATCTACAGGTTACACGCCTTTTTTCATGGTTTACGGAGCAGAGGCGGTTCTCCCTAGTGATATCCATCATGACTCACCTCGTGTGGCGGCTTATGTCGAAGCTAACAATGATAAGGCACGACAGGAAGCCCTTGACCTGTTAGATGAGGAGTGCGACATTGCAGCAGCCCGTTCGGCGATTTACCAGCAAGATCTGCGTCGCTATCACAACCGCCGGGTTAGAACCAGAACTTTTCAAGAAGGCGATCTGGTGCTCCGACTCATCCAGGATCAGACTGATATGCACAAGTTATCCCCGCCTTGGGAAGGGCCCTTTGTGGTCTCTGCATAACGGGTCATACTACCTTATCGATGTTCGAGAGCACAAAGACTCACGTAAATCGGAGGAGGAGACCCACCGGCCGTGGAATATCGCTCATCTTCGGCCTTACAATACTTGAGCCACAGGCTCTTCTTATGTACATAGTTATGACAATGTATATATTATGATCAATATAATAAACCGGAGCCTCAGCTACAGCGGGGTCTCTGTTGTTTTTTACATCATGTGTGGTTACATGGGGGATTCTATTTATAAAGCATACCCATTGATCCGGCTTATAAAGCCATATATATAAAGAAATCACTTGGGGGGCTTGGTCGTATTCGAACCATAGCTACACCTCTTGATCGGCTTAAGCCCAAAAGGAAATCACTTAGGGGCCAAAGAGAGTGTTGCAAAAGCACAACTCAAACATAGGCACCCACTGAGCACAGCTCAAAATATTGCTTGGGGGTTCTTTGCTTCTCAAAGAACAAAGAGTCTACACCCTTGTAATAGGCTATCAAGCCAGGCTTGGAAGCCAGGTGTATTCACCTAAAACCCAGGATTATCCTGCCTTTTTAAGTAAGCCATTCCGTCCAGGTAATCCTGGTATGACCCGCCGAACGTTTGACAAGTCAATCTCATAGACCCTGAACTTGTCAAAGTTAAAACGACGATTGGTTAATGTGAGGTCCATCTTAAAAGGCTTTGTAAAATGGTTTAACTCAGTGGCCTGGAAGCCCATGAAAAGCCTCGATTTTGGGCCTGACAGCCCATGAAAAGCCTTGCATGCTTATTTTATGCTTTTATTTGCCAAGTTTTTTCTCCTTTGATGAGATTTATAATATTTTATGATAAACCGGTGTCGATTGACCCGACTTGGCTTTCAACTATAAGTTGTCAGTACATAATCAATTATAATTCGGCGCTTATTGACCCGGTCTGGTTTCGACTACAAGTTGCCAGTATTATATATGGATAATCCGGTGTTTATTACAACCCGGTATGGTTTTATCATAAACCGGCAAAGTATGGAAGGAGATATCAGTACTCAAGATTGAGGTTATCACCCGTACTACAAAAAAGTTGGTCAACCAACGATGTGATTCAACGTCACAGGACACTTTCAACTTCTTGTATGCAGAAACATGATTGAATAAAGCTGTTAAGGATCATAAGCAGGCTTAGCATAATTATGACGGATTAACAGTGTTATGCAAAAGTGAATATGCACGATGCCATAGCACATAAGTGTTTCAGCTAGCCTATTACAAGGCGATTCGATGCCCAAAAGGATAATTGTTCCTCACAAGTATTGCAGTATGCAGAAATTAATCGGGCCTCTGGATCATTAATTTTCACCAGGCTGACTTGAAGGTTGTGGATCATCCTGCATCGGTTCATC
This sequence comes from Aegilops longissima, assembly GCA_021605205.1. Lineage (NCBI taxonomy): Eukaryota > Viridiplantae > Streptophyta > Magnoliopsida > Poales > Poaceae > Aegilops > Aegilops longissima. The sequence goes on from CM038682.1 coordinate 552,975,536, forward strand.
CTCCTCCACTCCACCCAGCGGCTGGAAGTCAATGGTTGTCCAGTCAATCCCAGTTAAGGTTTGGAAGGCAGCTTCATTGCTTATAAGGGTGGACGGTTCAATGTTAGGGGCGTAGGTATGCTTACAGATCGGCGGGATAAGGTTTTGCACATCATAAGTTGGTGCAGTCACCTGTTTGTTGTTGGCGTCATAAATCGACTGGCAATATGACAAGTCAGTGTCTTCAGCCAATTTGCTTGCCAATGGACGCATTTCCCTTGTCAAAGCTCGGAGGGCAACATTGTGAAAATCTGATCCGTCCTCCTTTACGCTCGGGTAGCCATTTCCTACATCCACTGGGTCAAGATCTGGCACCCATGCTTTAGCCTGGGTTAGCGCGGTCAAAGCACCCGCCCCTAGCCGCTGATCTTTTTAACTCCTCAAACCGGGCGGGCAGCATTGATAGCCTCTCTAATGTATCCTTGGTCAATGTTGGAGGCGGTTTGTTATGAGAGGCAGTGCAGATGATCCGTTGTGCGCCGGTATATAACTGCTCTATAAGAGTATAGGGAGCCTTCAATTTCTTTTGCATATCAGATCCAAGATGGGTGATGCGAGGCCCTGCATCATTATGCACGTTGATAGACCGGCAGTTTATGGGATAATACATGATAAAATCTTATAGTAAGAATACTTACCAAATACAGCAGTGGTCATGGCATTTATTTGTCGCTTCAAACCGGTTAGCTCTTTTTTGCAGTGTGGCTTTCTCTATGTCCCAGTCTGCCCGCTCCTTCTTGAAGTCCTCTTTCAGTTTCTCCATGGTTGTTAAGGCACTCGTCAGCTCCTCTTTGGCTTTGGAGGTTTCTGCCTATTGGGACTTGATGTTTTCTTGAAGATCAGCAGTTTGGGATTCCTTTTTTGCTCAGCTTAGCCTGTAAGAGATATACATGTTATAAGTTGACATCATATATTTGAAGTACCAAGCACATAACAAGTTATACACTTGGCACTTGTCAAAATGTTCTTGGAAGTGCCAAGATCAATTCAAGTATTATTCTTGGCACTTGGGGGCTAATGTATATTTGCTCAATAATATAGTCCCGGTTCATCTTGAAGAGATAAACAGGCCCTTGGGGGCTATGCAGGCAAAAGTGGAAAGATCAATATTCTAGTCCCAGTTCATCTTCATAAGATAAACCAACCCTTGGGGGCTACGCAAGCAAAAGTTAAAGTATTAGAAAGTCCCGGTTTATATTGGTATTATAAACCAGCCCTTGGGGGCTACTGGAGTTGATATTAGAAAATTGGACATAAGGGAGAAACAATTATGCAAAGTTAATGGCATTTACCTCATACCGCTCCTTCCTCATGTTTACTAAACTGGCTTCATAGTCACGGCTTGTGTACAGGCGGTTTAAATACCCAGAATGGATATCTTGGGCATTGAGGTGAGCATAGCTGGACAAATCTACATTCCACTTGCCCTTGTCCATAGCAGAAAATTCCTCCTTGGCACTATGCTTTGATAAAGCGACATGATTGCCAGGGGGTATGGCTGACGCCAGTAATCATGATATCATCTATTTTATCACTAGCTGCTTTGACTGGGCTTGCCGGTTTATCCGCATCTTTAGCAGGACTGGGTGGATTAGTAGCATGGCCTGTAGGATCATCTTCCATCTGTTCAGCAAAGGTTTCATGGTCTTGTGGAGGCGGATCATCCGGAATAGCATCAGGATTGGGTTCAAACTGTTCTGGAATTTTCTCCGGTTCAACAGCCGGGTTATAATCAGCCGAGTTATCATCAGCCGGTTTATTAAACTTGGCCTTTTTGCTAGGCCTGGGTTTGGCGCTGAAAAGAACAAGTACAAATGTTGATACAATGAATAAAACAGAGAATTTTAAGGGTCAGTTTAAACATGCTTACCCAGGAACTGTTTTAAGGGTTGGCAGTTGCGTCTCAGTTGATTCGCCAGAAGAAGAATGGGAAGTTCTCTGATAATTTGAATCAGATGGTGTAAGAGGTTGCCGGAAATAACCCGCCTTAGGATAATGTGGGTCAGAAGTATAAGAGACCTCTGGGAGGCGCTTACAAACCGGCGTGTTTGGTAAACCGGCAGAAGTTACCACGTGACCGATGTGCCGAGTTGTGTGGCGAGCTTCCTGTTGCTGTTTCTTCAAAAGAAAGGTTGGATCCATGTGAGCTAGAGGGTGAGAAAATCTTACTTTCCGGTTTGCTTGGCGAGTTTTCGGAGTTGGCAGAGGTTCTGAGCCGGAGGAAAGAATAATTACCTCTACGTCACCAGCTTGATTAGCCTCCGCGCCCTCCTGGTAATAATCATTATCAATAAGGTGAATGAAGAAGGAACCTAGTGAATCAAGTTCTACCTCTGACTCGTGATTCTCATCATCATCATCAAAGTTTAAATCGGTGGAGTCGGCGGTTTTGTTTTTGGCAGGCTGCTTGGTGGCCTTAGTCTTGACACGAGGTGTCTTTGCCGGTTTATCTTGCGGTTTCTTTTTCCAGAACAGATCATCACCTTGTCAAAGATTGATGAAAGTTATGAGAGAAAATTATAAGGGCCGGATTAAAAATAAGAGTTATGCAATTCTTACAGCTAGCGGTTTATTGAAAACGCAGAAGGGACTAAGCCCTATTTTGCTGCTGACAGCCACCAGTTCATCCAATATCCTTTTAACAGCTTCTGTAATTTCAGCTTCAGTTAGCTGAATGTTGATGTGCCATTGTGGATCTTTTAAGTCCCCTGTATATTCGCACATTAAACCGGGGCGACGGCTTAAGGGCAGAATGCTCCAGGATATCCAGCAGCGAACAAAGTCGACGCATGTTAAACCGTTCGCCATAAAGGCTCTGAGCTTTGAGAGTTGGGGTGCGTAGTTGGACCGTTCCTTTGCAGTCAGCCTCTGAGGGAATGGATGTGTGTTGGTAAGCCGGTGAGCACGATAACCCGACAGAGGATTCTCTTCAATAGGAGACATGTCTCGGCAATAGAACCAAGTCTGGTTCCAATCTTTGGGGTGAGTATGATGTTTGGCGTGAGGAAAGCTGACATATTTCCTCTTTTGAATTGAAACCCCACCAAGTTCAATATTGGGTCCGTCTGTACTGATAATGAAAGAATGCACGACACAGCTGTCAACGCCGGATTCAGCGGCCCCAAATCCGGTCAACGGAAAAAGCCATTCAAGGCAAACAGAGACGGAAGATCCAATTTAGAAAATATATTGGATCGGCCCTGCCAGATTCAAGGTAACCTTGATAAACCTGCTAATCACACCAACAGATGCTGTTGGGTCTTAAAACAGTCTGGCAAGCTCAACGCCGAACAGAAGGGGAAGAGGCCGCCCGGTGATAGCAACGACGAAGAGACTCACCAAACAAATACCGGGGGTCAGAAGAAATTCCCCCCGAAGTAAAAATAGTGAACATGGTATACGTAACACACACCTCTATAGGGGAGTGTAAGAAGCACTCCCTCTGAATAGAGGATCGTACTGCACCTACTTCAGCCGAAGTACGAAGCGGCCTTATTAAACCGCATACCTTGTCGACCATTAAGCCGCTGGTCTCCATCCAACAGGACCGGCCAAATTCGGAGCTGGACTAGCAGTTCGCCTTCCGCCGTCCGCCTCATATACCTGCGAAATCTGTACCGCGCATATATAACTATGCACTTCAAATACCCTGGGCATCGTCGAAAGCACAATATGGACGGGCCTACAAGTACTCCCATAAACTCCTTTTTTCTTTTCTAACTACTCTTTCTTTTTTTTTCATTATCCTTCACCACAGGTGGCTCAAAAGGCCGGTCGTATCACGGACTCTATCGGAGTTCGGGTTCGTACATTCACCCAAAGGCCACTCCTGTTAAGGAGCCCCTTCACCGAGGAAAGGCGACGCAGACGTGCGACAGGAGGTCCAAAACAACTTTTTGTAGACCAGACTCTCTATTTTTGAGCCTGTCAAGTGCCTTTTTCCTCAGCCGTCGACTCTTGGCATGTCAAATAGCCGGGGTTGCGGCGTTATTATCTGTAAAATGACGATTGGCACATCAGTCAGGTTCCAGTAAACGTAATCCGTACTCATCATTCACTTTTCTCTAAAGAAATGATTTTTTCTCCTTTGGTTGTTTCACACGCGCACCCCGACATAACTTGCCAGGGGCTTAGTATGGGGACAAAATAAGTTGCCAACAAGTACGAACAGCTTTTTAGCATACTTCGGCGTCGCGAGTTTGGCCTTATATGCATCAGCTCCGAATCATGTCTTGGGTCAATAGTTGGGTTGCCCGGCTCCTGTGCTTACTACCTTATGTTCTGCTCTATCGGCTAGGGTAGTAAAGGGAGAACTACTGCGATTGTGTTTCCGATTCATCTGGTCAAACACCTCAGTAGAGAAAGCTGAAAACTGACTGTCATGATGCGGCGAGAGCTAGTCAACCACTCGAGGACTTATCAGAATCTTTCACGATTCCCTCCATATTACACGAAGGACCTTTCTTCAGGTCATACATGTAACGCACATGTTGGGATAACCGCGTACTTACCAGGGTCTATATCATAGACCCACCGTAAAACTCCTATGGCTAAGTGAAAGTGTTAACGCCCTATAGTCATGTTGCCTAGTTCGCCGCATTGACACCTCCTTCATGAACCAAGACGTTGGGTTAAGAGTGATCAAGTGCCTTTCCAAACACCCCCATATTTTCTACGAGGGGGCTGAAGCCGACGACTTGAAAACTTTCAGATTATACAAAAACAGCCGCACAGGAGGAGCCAACGAAAAATAACTTTATTATATCATAATATTGTCTTTTACAATTCCAATACATTTCACTCGAATATAATGTCTTTCGAGCACTGACCCTCTATCAAGCGGGCACCCTCTAAGACATCCTCGAAATATTGCTCCGTTGCATGGTGGTCCTTGCCCTTGGGTGGACTCGCCGCTGCAACATCGGAGGCCCTCATCTTCGCCCAGTATGTATTAACACGGGCAAAGGCCATCCATGCACCTTTAATGCACATTGACCGCTTAACGGCGTCGATACGCGGCACCGCATCAACAAGTCGCTGCACCAAACCAAAATAACTATCCGAAATTGGCTCGGTCGGCCATAGCCGGACTACGACGTCCTTAATGGCAGATCCAGATATCTTGTGGACTGCCCACTGAGCCATCTGTTCGTTCAGCAACAGCGGACGCTTCGGTATGCTAAACTGTGACCAAAATAAGTTTTCTGTTGCACGTCCTTCTTGCGCTTGGAAAAACTGGGTCGCATCAGAGACACTCTTCGACAAGTCCAACAATGCGTCTGGAGAACTCCACACTTGATTTAGCGGGGCATAATTTGGATCGCCGAACTTAGTTTGTAATAAAAAGGGCTTACCAGCCGGGATCTCCCCCGCTTGTCGGATCTCCTCCCGAGCCGCTCTAGACTCGGACCGCGCTTCTTTCGCCTCTCGTAAGGCCTTGTCAAGATCAGTCGTTTTGGCTTTATTATCCTTCTCGAGAAATTCGCAACGGCTAGCAGCATCCTTTAGCTCAAGCGCCATCATGGATATTCTCTCCTCATACTGGTGCCGAGCAGCCTGTTTGACCTTTAATTCGGCCGATGCCTTTTCGGCAGCCGCATTACTAATCCGGGCCTGCTCCTTGGCCCGGGCCAACTCAGCCCGAAGGATCTCAACTGGGGCAGCACCATCTGCAGTCATGCATATTTCAGTATACAATTATTAGCATCATGCTTATATTATAAAGCACGTGCATGTAATGACTACCCCCAAGACATACCTTGCGCCTCGTCAAGCCGCCTGTTGATATGCATGATGTCATCATCCGCTACATCAAGCTTCCGCTGCAGATCTGCAACCTCTGTAGTTCGGGCAGTCGCCAGGGAGGAAACAGCCTATGTTCCAATTAATCATATTATTTCCTGGGCATAGCTTTTTGATCCTCTGATCGCCTCCCTTGGGAAGCCAATCAGAGTCTCAGGGGCTAATATCTATACACGGGTGCATTTTGTGAAGAAAACACAATCGGAAATATTACAGTACAAACCTCGAAGCCTCTTAGCAGGCTCGTGAAGGCTTCATTCAATCCGCTTTTCGCAGACAGAACCCTTCCAACCACCATACCCGTCAAGGTACGATGTTCCTCTGAGACAAACGCCTGACGCAACATGTTCGTCAATATATCTGGCGCTTCTGGATCTCTGCAAGCTCCTGTAGAAGTATGGCCTTCCTTCGAAGGGATCCATTTATTCGTCCCTAGAGTCGTCTCCGGCTGTAAACCGGACAGTCCGGGGCCTTTATTGTTGGCTCCCGGACCCTGGGCTACTGAAGTATCACCTTCGGGTAGTGTCTTCATCACCCCTCACACCACTTGTTGATCAGGAGAGACCCTCTGAGACGACACCTCGAAGTCATCCGCCTTATTGGGCGAGGAGACCGGTGGAGGTGTCTCGCTCTCCATCATCTCCGGAAGAAGATCCCCCGAGGAAGAGGATTGGTGAAGAAGACTATGTGCTGAGCTGCAGAAACATATATTCTAGATGTTGCCTTGGTAACAGGAAAGGAACGAGATATGTTTAAAAACACCCTTGTTCACTTACGATTTGGCTAGAGGCTTGTCCTGATCGTGGGACTGTGCAACGACATCGTCCTCCAAGCCCGAGCCGCTCGACAGGGGCATCTTGCCTCGCTTAGGAGCCCTTTCCTCCCAGTCTTTGGAGGCAGCCCTTTTCTTACCATGGGGAGAAGGGATGTTGGCTTCTCCTTCACTTTTGTCTTCAGGAAGGGGAACCTTGATCTCCCCGAACACAGTGTATGATATCCCCTCGGAATGGAGGCTACCTTTGGCCTTCCCGCTCTCCACCTAGTCCTCCTTCACGGGCACCTGGTGAGATGCCGGGGCCAGCATCCTTGTTAGCACGGGATCCGCTGAGTCTTCGGGAAGGGGGGCCGAACACCTAATTTGCTCTGCTTTCTTTATCCAGCCCTGGAAGAAGATAGTTTGCTCAGTAACATATTACGGCATACTTAACTAAAAAGTGTTCGGGAGTCGAGCGCTTACCGAGGTATCCGGATGGTTGCAGTCGAGGCCGATGTCCTCGGTGGTGTCCGGCCACTGTTTTTGTTTCCCAAAAAACAACTTCCACATTCCTTTGTGCGTAGCGCCAAAGAAGTGTTGGAGGGTCCGTGGTCCTTCCAGATTAAACTCCCACATACGAAGAGGCTGACGCTGGCATGGCAGGGCTCGGCGGACTAGCATTACTTGAATCACGTTGACAAGATCGATGTCCTTCTCAAGGAGGCTTCGGATGCGGCTCTGTAGAGTCTGCACTTCATCAACTGATCCCCAGTCCAGCCCCATATTAATCCATGATGCAAGCTGTAATGGAGGGCCAGAGTAGAACACAGGTATAGCTGCCCACTTGGTACCGTGGGGTTTAGTGATGTAAAACCACTCCTGCTGCCATAGGTTGGAAGTTTCGGTGAAGGAGCCTTTTGGCCAGAGAGCATTGGTAAGCTTGCTCACTATAGCACCACCGCACTCCGCCTGTTTCCCGTCGACCACCTTCGGCTTCACATTAAAGGTCTTGAGCCATAAGCCGAAGTGTGGGGGAATACGAAGGAAGGCCTTGCACGTGATGATAAATGACGAGATGTGGAGGAAAGAATCTGGGGCTAGATCGAGAAGATCTAGTCCGTAATAAAACATGAGCCCCCGGATGAAGGGATGAAGAGAAAATCCTAGCCCTCGGAGGAAGTGAGAGATGAATACGACCCTCTCGTCGGATCTGGGAATCAAAATAACCTATCCTTGAGCAGGAAGTCTATGGGGGATCTCCACGGTCAGGTGTCTGGCCGCCGGGAGCTTTGCAATGTCCTCCTCTGTAATGGAGGAAGCCGCCCATCGACCTTGTGGGCTGGGTCCGAACATGACTGGGAAGCTGGAAGCAATGAAGTCGAACCTTGGGTGCTGGAACTCGATGTTGGAAGGGCTCGGCATAAAACAAAGAGACGACCCTTGGCTCCTTTATAAAGGCAATAGATGTCGAACGCCTCCTCCTAAACCTGGAAACCTGCCTATCCCTAAGGAATCATGCCGACGGACGGTTGGGTTACCCATGCCTGTATTGATGAGGATCCCGCAATAAGGGGACATGATCTCTGCTTCGACAAGACATGCCAATAAAAACCACACCTCAAAACATGGAACGGCAGGACGAGAAACGGTTCGAAATAATGACCGGGCAGACAAGATGTCACATTGCCAAAAAGTTGTCGGTGGATTGGAATCGTGAAATATTATACTCTCTGCGGTTGTGTGTGCGCGGTGCTTGTGTTGCAGATCTGGACGTGTTTGTTGCGTCCGAAGACTATCTTGGAGTATTCGGAAAGGGGAACCTGCCTTGCAATGCTGAAGACAATCTGCGCGCTGGACACCTCGTCATTGAAGCATGGTTCAGGGGCTACTGAGGGAGTCCTGTACTAAGGGGTCCTCGGGCGTCCGACCTGTTAGACATGGGCCAGACTAATGGGTTGTGAAGATACAAGACCGAAGACTCTCTCCCGTGTCCTGATGGGACTCTCCTTGGCGTGGAAGGCAAGCTTGGCGTCCAAATATGAAGATTCATTTCTCTGTATCCGACTTTGTACAACCCTTGTCCCCTCCGGTGTCTATATAAACCTGAGGGCTTAGTCTGAACAAGAACAATCATAGTCATAAAGGCTAGACTTCTAGGGTTTTATCCATTATGATCTCATGGTAGATCAACTCTTAGATTGCGGTGACGATGGTGGTCCCAATGGTGTTCCGGCGCCACCGGAAGAGAGGGGGAGAGGGCCCCCCTTCTTCTTCTTCTTCTTCCTTGACCTTCTCCCTGGATGGGAGAAGGGTTTCCCTCTGGTCCTTGGCTTCCATGGCATGAGAGGGGCGAGAGCCCCTCCAAGATTGGATCTGTCTCTCTGTTTCTGTGTTTCCCGATTCTGCCCTTTCACCGATTCTTTTATTCCTGGAGATCCGTAACTCCGATTGGGCTGAAATTTGGACAACATTTTTATCCGGATATTGGCTTTTCTTGCAGAGAAAGGAGGGCACCAACCGCCTTACGGAGTGGGCATGAGGGCCCAGGGCACGCCTGACCCCCTGGGGTGCGCCCCTCACCCTCGTGGGACCCTCGGGCAACATCTCGCGTTGATTACACTTCCCAAAATTCACATATGTTCCAAAAAATCTCCGTCAGTTTTATCCCGTTTGGACTCCATTTGATATGGATTTTTTTCGAAACAAAAAACATGCAACAAACATGAACTGACGCTGGGCACTGGATCAATATGTTAGTCCCAAGAATAGTATAAAAAGTTGCCAAAAGTATGTAAAAGTTGTAGAATATTGGCATGGAACAATAAAAAATTCTAGATACGACGGAGACGTATCAGCATCCCCAAGCTTAATTCCTGCTCATCCTTGAGTAGGTAAATGATAAAAAAGGTAATTTTTGATGTGGAATGCTACCTAGCATAATCTTGATCACATAATCTAATCATGGCATGAATATTAAGACATGAGTGATTCAAAGCAATATTCTATCATTTGACATTAAGACAATAATACTTCAAGCATACAAACCAAGCAATTATGTCCTCTCAAAGTAACATAGCCAAAGAAAGCTCATCCCTACAAAATCATATAGTTTGGCCATGTTTCATTTTCGTCACACAAAATGCTCTCATCATGCACAACCCCGATGACAAGCCAAGCAATTGTGTCATACTTTAGTATTCTCAAACTTTTTCAACTTTCCCGCAATACATGAGCACGAGCCATGGACATAGCACTATGCGTGGAATAGAATATGATGAGGGAGGTTGTGTGGAGAATACAAAAAGGTAGAAAGTCTCACATCGACGCTGCTAATCAACGGGCTATGGAGATTCCCATCAATTGATGTCAATGTGAGGAGTAGGGATTGCCATGCAACGGATGCACTAGAGCTATAAATGTATGAAAGCTCAAAAAAAGAAACTAAGTGGGTGTGCATCCAACTTGCTTGCTCATCAAGACCTAGGGCATTTGAGGAAGCCCATCGTTGGAATATACAAGCCAAGTTCTATAATGAAAATTCCCACTAGTATATGAAAGTGATAACTCAAGAGACTCTCTATATGAAGAACATGCTGCTACTCTGAAGCACAAGTGTGGTAAAAGGATAGTAACATTGCCCCTTCTCTCTTTTTCTCTCATTTTTTTGTTTTTTTTGTTTTGGTGGGCTTCTTTGGCCTCTCTTTTTTGTTTGGGCTTCTCTGGCCTCTTTTATTTTTTTAAAGTCCGGAGCCTCATCCCGACTTGTGGGGGAATCATAGTCTCCATCATCCTTTCCTCACTGGGGAAATGCTCTAATAATGATGATCATCACACTTTTATTTACGTACAACTCAATATTACAACTTGATGTCTAAAACAAAGTATGATTCTATATGAATGCCTCTGGCAGTGTACCAGGATGTGCAATGATCTAGCATAGCAAATATATCAAAAAATGGACAAGCCATGAAAACATCATGCTAGCTATCTTACGATCATGCAAAGCAATATGACAATGATGCTCAAGTCATGTATATGAAGATTATGGAAGTTGCATGGCAATATATCTCGGAATGCCTATGGAAATGCCATAATAGATAGGTATCGTGGCTGTTTTGAGGAATTTATAAGGAGGCTTATCTGTGATAGAGCGTATCATATCACGGGGTTTGGATGCACCAACGAAGTTTGCACCAACTCTCGAGGTGAGAAAGGGCAATGCACGGTACCGAAGAGGCTAGCAATGATGGAAGGGTGAGACTGCGTATAATCCATGGACTCAACATTAGTCATGAAGAACTCACATACTTATTGCAAAAATCTACAAGTCATCAAAACCAAGAACTACACGCATGCTCCTAGGCATGATAGATTGGTAGGAAAAGACCATCGCTCATCCCCGACCGACACTCATAAGGAAGGCAATCAAAGAAACTCCTCATGCTTCAAATTTGTCACACAACGGTTACCATACGTGCATGCTACGGGACTTGCAAACCTCAACACAAGTATTTCTCAATTTCACAATTACTTAACTAGCAAGGAAGCAAACATATCATATTCAGTGATCTACAAGTTTTATGTAGGATTTTATGACTAACCATGTGAATGACCTGTTCCTGTCATCTCTGTAAATAGATATAAGTGAAGCAAGAGAGTTTAATTCTTTCTACAAAATATATGCCCACACTCTAACAAATATAAGTGAAGCAAAATAGCATTCTACAAATGGAGGTTTTCTATGTGAAGAGAAACAGGCAATCCAAACTTCAAATGAAATAAGTGAAGCACATGAAGCATTCTATAAAGCCATACTCAAAAGATATAAGTGAAGTGCAATGAGAATTCCATAAATCAACCAAGGACTATCTCACACCAGCATGGTGCATCAAAGAAAATTGAAAACTAAATGCAAAAGACGCTCCAAGATTTGCACATATCACATGAACGAAACGAAACCGAAAACATACCGATACTTGTTGAAGAAAGATGGGATGCCTTCTGGGGCATCCCCAAGCTTAGACCATTGAGTCTCCTTGAATATTTGCTTGGAGTGCCTTGGGCATCCCCAAGCTTGAGCTCTTGCCTCTCCTCCTTTTCCTCACATCAAGACCTCCTCGATCTTCGAACACTTCATCCACACAAAACTCAACAGAAAGCTTGGTAAGATCCGTTAGTATAATAAAGTAAATCACTACTCTAAGTACTATTGCAAACCAATTAATATTTTGTTTTTGCATTGTAGCTACTGTAATATAACTTTTCCATGGCTTAATCCACTGGTAGAAATTGACATTTTCATCAAAACAAGCAAACTATGCATCAAAAACAGAATCTGTCTTAAACAGGACAGTATGTAGTAATCTAAACATTCACCATACTTCTGGTACTCCAACAATTCTGAAAGAATTGGGAAAAATAAACAATTTGTATAGAAAGATAGTGCAAAAAGTTTCAGAACCGTTTGACATTCTAGTAAAAAATGTAAAATCGCGCACTACAGCCAAAGTTTCTGTTTTGCACCGCACAAACCAACAAGCTATGTAAACATCCTAAAGGAAAATCTTGGCACATTATTTTTGTTTTTAAACTTTATAAAAGCCCACAACAGAAATAAATGACTCTCTAAAACTTCCGGGTTGTCTCCCTGGCATCCCCAAGCTTGAGCTCTTGCCTCTCCTCCTTTTCCTCACATCGAGACCTCCTCGATCTTCGAACACTTCATCCACACAAAACTCAACAGAAAGCTCGGTAAGATCCGTTAGTATAATAAAGTAAATCACTACTCTAAGTACTGTTGCAAACCAATTCATATTTTGTTCTTGCATTGTAGCTACTGTAATATAACTTTTCCATGGCTTAATCCACTGGTAGAAATTGACATTTTCATCAAAACAAGCAAACTATGCATCAAAAACAGAATCTGTCTTAAACAGGACAGTATGTAGTAATCTGAACATTCACCATACTTCTGGTACTCCAACAATTCTGAAAGAATTGGGAAAAATAAACAATTTGTATAGAAAGATAGTGCAAAAAGTTTCAGAACCGTTTGACATTCCAGTAAAAAATGTAAAATCGCGCACTACAGCCAAAGTTTCTGTTTTGCACCGCACAAACCAACAAGCAATGTAAACATCCTAAAGGCAAATCTTGGCACATTATTTTTGTTTTTAAACTTTATAAAAGCACACAACAGAAATAAATGACTCTCTAAAACTTCCGGGTTGTCTCCCTGGCATCCCCAAGCTTGAGCTCTTGCCTCTCCTCCTTTTCCTCACATCGAGACCTCCTCGATCTTCGAACACTTCTTCCACACAAAACTCAACAGAAAGCTCGGTAAGATCCGTTAGTATAATAAAGTAAATCACTACTCTAAGTACTGTTGCAAACCAATTCATATTTTGTTTTTGCATTGTAGCTACTGTAATATAACTTTTCCATGGCTTAATCCACTGGTAGAAATTGACATTTTCATCAAAACAAGCAAACTATGCATCAAAAACAGAATCTGTCTTAAACAGGGCAGTATGTAGTAATCTGAACATTCACCATACTTCTGGTACTCCAACAATTCTGAAAGAATAGGGAAAAATAAACAATTTGTATAGAAAGATAGTGCAAAAAGTTTCAGAACCGTTTGACATTCCAGTAAAAAATGTAAAATCGCGCACTACAGCCAAAGTTTCTGTTTTGCACCGCACAAACCAACAAGCAATGTAAACATCCTAAAGGCAAATCTTGGCACATTATTTTTGTTTCTAAACTTTATAAAAGCCCACAATAGAAATAAATGACTCTCTAAAACTTCCGGGTTGTCTCCCTGGCAGCGCTTTCTTTAAAGCCATTAAGCTACGCATATAGTGCTCAAGTAATGGATCCACCCGGATCCCAAGGTATATCAAAGCCAATTTTAATTAACAATGATTTGTGATTTAGTAGTGAGCACAAAGTAACATATATCATGCAAAAACTAAGTCTAACTCTCTTCCTATGCATCGGCAAGTCATGAAAGAACAATTGATGCACACATAGTAAAGGCCAATGCATAGTATAAACAATTTCTTGCAATTTTATCATATTGGAAACATGGAGAGGCGGAGGTGTAGTTCCTCTCTCATAATAGTTGAAAGTAGGAGCAGCAAGCACATGCATATTATATCCATCAAAATCATCATGTGTAGTAGTAAAATGCAACCCATCAATATAATCCTTAATAAGGGCAAACTTCTCTAATATAGTGTAGTCGGGAGAATTCAAAAAGATAATAGGACTATCATGTGTGGGTGCAATAGCAACAACTTGTTGTTTAACATAAGGAACTATAGCAAGTTCATCTCCATTAGAATAATTCATATTGGCATCTTGGCCACAAGCATAGCAAGTTTCCCTTTTTGAGATAAACGGTGTCGCACATAACAAGCATGCTCATCTAAAGATTTGCCCTCAACTAAGCTAGTTGGGGTTTCAGCACGAGCACAAAGGGATCGAAGATGATCCAAGTAAAAAGCTTCAGGAGTGTGATAGATTTTGAGTGGTTCTTCAACCATTGGTGTAGTAGGTACAACTAATTTTTTTGGTATTTTGCGTTTCCTACACATAACTAAATATAGAAAACAAGAGAACAAAATAAAAACTACTTAGTGATAAAGCAAATAAGCACACACGAGAATATTCACCCCACGCTATTGCTCCCAGGCAACGGCGCCAGAAAAAGGTTTAGATAACCCACAAGTATAGGGGATCAATTGTAGCCTCTTTCGATAAGTAAGAGTGTCAAACCCAACGAGGAGCTAAAGGTAGAACAAATATTCCCGCAAGTTCTATCGACCACCGATACAACTCTACGCACCCTTAATGTTCGCTTTACCTGAAACAAGTATAAAACTAGAAGTACTTTGTAGGTGTTGTTGGATAGGTTTGCAAGAATATAAAGAGCACGTCAATAAAATCTAGGGGCTGTTTAGATAAAGACACAATAAAGTTAGTATAGCGAGTGTGGAAAAGTGGTGGTAGGAGTAGCGAAATTGTCCCTAAGCAATTGACTACTTTACTAGACCGATAGAAAGTTTAATGTGGTAGAGGTCACTGCTAGAATGTCATCCCTGACTTGGAATTCTATGCACTTATGATTCAAACTATTAGCAAGCATCTGCAACTACTAACGTTCATTAAGGTAAAACCCAACCATAGCATTAAGATATATTGGTCCCCCTTCAATCCCATATGCATCAATGTCTATGCTAGGTTGAAGCTTCTGTCACTCTTGCCCTCCAATACATAGTCCTATCAACGTACAACTAACCCTATGGTGTGATCCACGCACGCGCTCATATGATGGGTACCAAAGGACAGCAACATAACCACAAGCAAATTAAACCAATCATAGAAATTCACCAATTACCAATAGGACAACGAAAATCTACTCAGACATCATTGGATAGCAACACATCATTGGATAATAATATGAAGCATAAATCACCATGTTCAAGTAGAGGGTGTAGCGGGTTGTGGGAGAGTGGACCGCTGTAGATAGATGGGGGAAGGTGATGAAGATGTTGGTGAAGATGACGGAGGTGTTGGTGTAGATTGCGGTGATGATGATGGCCCCGGTGGCGTTCCAGCGCCACCGGAAGATAGGGGGAGAGAGCGCCCCCCCCCCCCTTCTTCTTCTTCTTCTTACTTGACCTTCTCCCTAGATGGGAGAAGGATTTCCCCTCTGGTCTTTGGCTTCCATGGCATGGGAGGGGTGAGAGCCCCTCCAAGATTGGATCTGTCTCTCTGTGTCTCTCTGTTTCTGCGTTTCCCAATTCTGCCCTTTCACCGTTTCTTATATTCCCAGAGATCCGTAACTCCGATTGGGCTGAAATTTGGACACGATTTTTATCCGGATATTGGCTTTCTTGCGGCGAAAGAAGGGCACCAACCGCCTTATGGAGTGTCCAAGAGGGCCCATGGCGCGCCCCTCACCCTCGTGGGCCCCTCGGGCTTCGTCTCGCGCTGATTCCACTTCCCAAAATTCAAATATATTCCAAAAACAATCTCCGTCAGATTTTATCCCGGTTGGACTCCGTTTGATATGGATTTTCTGCGAAACAAAAAACATGCAACAAACACGAATTGGCACTGGGCACTGGATCAATATGTTAGTCCCAAAAATAGTATAAAAATTTGCCGAAAGTATGTAAAAGTTGTAGAATATTGGCATGGAACAATCAAAAATTATAGATACGACGGAGACGTATCATGGCCCGGGGAGCGGCGCAACCACGACAGTGCGGTGGGGCGGGGAGTGGGGTTTTGGTCGAGGCCACAGACGGCGGAGGCAGGCTGCTCTGCCAGTGGTCGCGGGCTCTTCGGGGAAGATTTCAAACAGTGTCAGCCGGGAGGCACTAGACGACCATCAAGCCAACCGGCGTAGATCGGACAGTACCAAAATAAAATAAAATCGTGTGACCCCAGTTTAGTCTTCAGTCAACAGACGTGTGACCACTATCGTACCTTGCTGTTGATCTCTTAGAGTATTTCTTCAGATCAGAGAGATGTGTCATTCTTAACATTATGCGTTTTCTACATCTTCAGCCACACCGTCTTCCGAGTCACCGCAGCTGCTCCAACAAGGGAAGCATACACTAGAAGGGAGCTATAGTCCCCAGTCAATAGTTCCCTGCATCAAATGCGCGTGCCCGTCATGGACAGCCACAACAACTAAAGGGCCATCAACAAGTCAGCACATGATGCTCACTCCTATGGATGGCGGCCAGACAGGTTGTACCCTCATCTTACTTGTGTGCAACATTTATGGCTTTGTTATTCATCTAAGCATGGAAAATAGATTATCACATTTCATTGTATATTCATGCTGATCTCTTATGGGTCTTGTTCAGGAGTTAATGATGTTCCATAGTTGAGCTAAGAGACTTGTTCTTAAGGTAACGATGTTCCATAGTTATCATCCATCAGCCAATGCCATCCCACAGGTTGGTGATTATAGTATTATACCACTTCTAGTATAACCTGTGTTGTTCTTTAATACTTTTTTGTTCCATCTAGTTCGGCCCAAGTCACATAGCCTGACCATCCGAGGACCCCTTATTCCAGGACTCCCTCAGCCCCTACTATCATCCTCTCCACGTACAGTCCTCTCCCGATTCCTCTTGTTTATTGACCATGTTAACAACGCGAGAGGGCGGCGCCGCAGCGAGCACACGAAAGTGCACTGAGGATGATGACGAGGCCTCGGACGTCGGCATTAATGATTTAGGAGACTATGGGGCCGCGATGCATGCGCTGAGGCGCAGTCAGCCGTGGGAGGCGTAAGCAGGCGGCCCCTCTGACGCTGGTTTGGTTTTGGTGGCTAGAGGAAGATAGGACTAAAGAAACACGACAGACTGTAAAAGTAGCAGGAGTACTTAACAACCTTAACGAAAAACCAGCAGAGGCACTTAACAACGATAGCTAAAAGCAGTATGAGTAGTTATACAGGTTCAACCATACAAAGCACGCCTCGAACAATGCTACTTTGCCTACAGTTAACCAAGGGTGAGGCCACCAAGGCCCAGGACAAGGCCCAAGCGCCACCCTGTACATCCACAACCTTCTAAAAGCATCTTCATCTTGCAATGTGGTCAATAAATAGGATGTTCGCTTTAGATCCATGGAAAAGCATGAGCATAACATTCTATCCTATTCTCCAAGATGGACGAGCGTTCATTATTTGAGACCACCCATGAATAAGTATCTTTCCACCTCCAAGGGAAATGGAGTAGCTCGACATAAACATCATGTTGTGAACAAGCGGAAGTCTGACCCGACCATGGTCAGGCATCCGCATAGGAACAATAGAACTGGGCAGTTTCTGTTTCAAGAAGATCACAACTGTAAAACTGTGTATAAGCAAGAGTTTATGAACAACATATATAACATAAAACAGCTCGTACCGTAAGTTCCTCGACACAGTTGGACATGTTCAACGTGTGCAGCAGTGGCACACATATCCCACGTGGCCTTCCACCATTGAAACGCCCCACAAGGACCTCAAGACAATCAATAAAGTGTAGGAACTAGTGGATGTCGTCCAAATCAACTTTAGTGCCATCAGTAATAGTCGAGTTCTTATAGAATAACAAATGAGTAGCGTGCTTAACTTCAAATAACCTACACGTGCCTCCAATTATAAGAAATATTAGTTAGAAATAGCATCTTCGCGAGAGAAGAAAATCACAAATTGTTGCTACTTATAAAGTTAAATTGTGATTAGTTACACAGAATTGGTGGATTAAGAAGTAATCGAGGCAACAAGAAAGAACCAAAGACAAAACTAACATGGATGAACTACTGGAACGATGGCAGGGTGGAAGATCACAATGAAGATGAGACTAGGTTCTGCTATTTCCATCAACATTCGTGCGCCAACTTTCAGTCAGTAACACTTGATAAAGTTTATCCAAGTTCGGCTATAAAAAAGCAGCGATCTTCTTGGTTCATGAACCCAACTCGGAACTTATATCCATGGATTGTCTTCAATATGACCATTAAACTGGTGTATTTAGTTATGGCAACGCTGACCATCTTGAGTACATGTGTTCTGGCAGAGCAAGGAATGCACTGCAGGAAAATTAATATGAGAACACAATGTATTCGCTATCCAAATCTAGAAATAATTTCCTCCTTCACGTCAGTGTTGACCATGGTACTAGTAACTTTTATCCAAATATAGCAATCCAAATTTCCAAATTAATCTATAGCATGTTCAAAAACACCTACCCTTCCGGATAGAAAAGAGGATTCTAGGAACATACTGTGTGCGTTTTAAAATCATGTGTTAGGATGAGAAGGAACAAGTGTGGCATCTCACCGAGGGCGCAGAAACCTGTAGGGTCCTTGCACTTTATGCACTGCAAATGAAACACAATAGATTCAGTAGGAAGAAAAATGCATCAACGGCGGCGACTCCCATTCTCGGATTACCCGCGACCAAGGGACTTGGATTTATCGGGGATGGATGAAGAATTCGTACCTGGTTCTCCATGAGAAAACCCCATGCAATCGCTGAGAGGGGGTTTTCTCTGAACAAGCAGACGAGGGAGAAGGGCATTCAGGCCCAGTGAAATATTGCTGCTTCGTCCATCCAGCTTACTGCTAAAGCTGGAAAGGTGGGGTTTTTTGTGATTTGACGGCTCATTGGGCATTACTGCGGCACTACGACCGGGGTGAGTCTACCGTGCAGTTGTGCACTCTAATTTGGTGCATGGCATGTGGACCCCATTGCCGGATGCCCCACATATCAGCGAAAGGAAGTAGAAAGGCGGGAGTAACTAGTTACATATAAATATATTTTTGACAAAGAGATACTCCCTCTGTAAATAAATATAAAAATCTTTTATATCACAACTTTATACATAAGAAAAATCAAGGGGAATATATATAGCATAATATGGCGGTTCAGCTGAGAATATAATACTCAGACAGGCTCACGGTTCTAGACTTTGGGCCACAGGCATGTGGGCCTGCATGTTTGGGGGGCCAAGTGTTCTAACTCAGCGCATTTCATATTGCAAGCGATCGGAACGGCACTGGTTTTAGATGCTATCGCAAGGCGAATACAGAAAATTAAATAAGCACGACAGATGTTAGAATGAAATCGAATGACAGTTCCTAACCAGCAATCAGAGTTGCAATTCTTTCATGATATTCTACGTGATAAATGATACGGTCGTACTATTGGGGAATGTAGTAATTTCAAAAAAATTCGTACGCACACGCAAGATCATGGTGATGCATAGCAACGAGAGGGGAGAGTGTCGTCTACATACCCTCGTAGACCGTAAGCGGAAGCGTTATAACAAAACGGTTGATGTAGTCATACGTCTTCACGATCGACCGATCCTCAGCGCCGAACGTACGGCACCTCCGCGTTCAGCACACGTATAGCTCGGTGACGTCCCGCGAACTCACGATCCAGTAGAGCTTCCAGGAAGAGCTTCGTCAGCATGACGGCGTGGTGACGGTGATGATGATGCTACTGACGCAGGGCTTCGCCTAAGCACCGCTACGATATGACTGAGGTGGATTATGGTGGAGGGGGGCACCCCACACAGCTAAGAGATCAATGATCAATTTTTGTCTTGGGGTGCCCCCTTGCCCCCGTATATAAAGGAGCTAGGGGGGAGGCGGACAGCCAGGAGGAGGGCACTCCCTAATAGCGATCGTCACAGAACTTTAAGCGTGCGGACCCTACGGGTTCGAGAACTATGTAGACATGACCGAGACATGTCTCCGGTCAATAACCAATAGCGGAACCTGGATGCTCATATTGGTTCCTACATATTCTACGAAGATCTTTATCGGTCAAACCGCATAACAACATACGTTGTTCCCTTTGTCATCGGAATGTTACTTGTCCGAGATTCAATCATCGATATCTTAATACCTAGCTCAATCTCGTTACCAGCAAGTCTCTTTACTCGTTCCGTAATGCATCATCCCGTAACTAACTCATTAGTCACATTGCTTGCAAGGCTTATTGTGATGTGCATTACCGAGAGGGCCCAGAGATACCTCTCCGACAATCGGAGTGACAAATCCTAATCTCGATCTATGTCAACTCAACAAACATCATCGGAGACACTTGTAGAGCACCTTTATAATCAACCAGTTATGTTGTGATGTTTGGCAGCACACAAAGTGTTCTTACGGTATTAGGGAGTTGCATAATCTCATAGTCACAGGAACATGTATAAGTCATGGAGAAAGCAATAGCAGTAAACTAAACGATCATGTGCTAAGCTAACGGAATGGGTCAAGTCAATCACATCATTCTCCTAATGATGTGATCCCGTTAATCAAATGACAAGTCATGTCCATGGTAGGAAACTCAACCATCTTTGATTAACGAGCTAGTCAATTAGAGGCATACTAGTGACACTATGTTTGTCTATGTATTCACACATGTATTATGTTTCCGGTTAATACAATTATAGCCTGAATAATAAAAATTTATCATGATATGAGGAAATAAATAATAACTTTATTATTGCCTCTAGGGCATATTTCCTTCAGTCTCCCACTTGCACTAGAGTCAATAATCTAGATTACAAAGTAATGATTCTAACACCCATGGAGTCTTGGTGTTGATCATGTTTTATTCGTGGAAAAGACTTAGTCAACGGGTCTGCAACATTCAGATCCGTATGTATCTTGCAAATATCTATGTCTCACACCTAGACTTGATCCTGGATGGGATTGAAGCGTCTCTTGATGTGCTTGGTTCTCTTGTGAAATCTGGATTCCTTTGCCAAGGCAATTGCACCTGTATTGTCACAAAAGATTTTCATTGGACCCGATGCACTAGGTATGACACCTAGATCGGATATGAACTCCTTCATCCGGACTCCTTCATTTGCTGCTTCCGAAGCAGCTATGTACTCCGCTTCACACGTAGATCCCGCCACGACGCTTTGTTTAGAACTGCACCAACTGACAGCTCCACCATTCAATATAAACACGTATCCGGTTTGCGATTTAGAATCTTCCAGATCCGTGTCAAAGCTTGCATCGACATAACCATTTATGACGAGCTCTTTGTCACCTCCATAAATGAGAAACATATCCTTAGTCCTCTTTAGGTACTTCAGGATGTTCTTGACCGCTGTCCAGTGATCCACTCCTGGATTACTTTGGTATCTCCCTGCTAAACTAATAGTAAGGCACACATCAGGTCTGGTACATAGCATTGCATACATGATAGAGCCTATGGCTGAAGCATAGGGAACACTTTTCATTTTCTCTCTATCTTCTGCAGTGGTCGGGCTTTGAGTCTGACTCAACTTCACACCTTGTAACACAGGCAAGAACCCTTTCTTTGCTTGATCCATTTTGAACTTTTTCACAACTTTGTCACGGTATGTGCTTTGTGAAAGTCCAATTAAGCGTCTTGATCTATCTCTATAGATCTTGATGCCCAATATGTAAGCAGCTTCACCGAGGTCTTTCATTGAACAACTCTTATTCAAGTATCCTTTTATAATATCCAGAAATTCTATATCATTTCCAATAAAACAATATGTCATCCACATATAAAATTAGAAATGCTACAGACCTCCCACTCACTTTCTTGTAAATACAGGCTTCTCCAAAAGTCGGTATAAAATCATATGCTTTAATCACACTATCAAAACGTTTATTCCAACTCCAAGAGGCTTGCACCAGTCCATAAATGGATCGCTGGATCTTGCACACTTTGTTAGCTCCCTTTGGATTGACAAAACCTTCTGGTTGCATCATATACAACTCTTCTTCCAGAAATCCATTCAGTAATGCAGTTTTGACATCCATTTGCCAAATTTCATAATTATAAAATGCGGCAATTTCTAACATGATTCAGACAGACTTAAGCATCGCTACAGGTGAGAAAGTATCATCGTAGTCAACCCCTTGAACTTGTCGAAAACCTTTCGCAACAAGTCGAGCTTTGTAGACAGTAACATTACCGTCAGTATCAGTCTTCTTCTTGAAGATCTATTTATTCTCTATGGCCTGCCAATCAACGGGCAAGTCAGCCAAAGTCCACACTTTGTTCTCATACATGGATCCCATCTCAGATTTCATGGCCTCAAGCCATTTTGCGGAATCTGGGCTCACCATCGCTTCTTCATAGTTCGTAGGTTCGCCTTGGTCAAGTAACATGACCTCCAGAATAGGATTACCGTACCACTCTGGTGTGGATCTTGCTCTGGTTGACCTACGAGGTTCGGTAGTAACTTGGTCTGAAGTTTCATGATCAACATCATTAGCTTCCTCACTAATTGGTGTAGGTGTCACAGGAACCGGTTTCTATGATGAACTACTTTCCAATAAGGGAGTAGGTACAGTTTCCTCATCAAGTTCTACTTTCCTCCCACTCACTTCTTTCGAGAGAAACTCCTTCTATAGAAAGGATCCATTTTTAGCAACAAATTTCTTGCCTTTGGATCTGTGATAGAAGGTGTACCCAACAGTTTCCTTTGGGTATCCTATGAAGACACATTTCTCCGATTTGGGTTCGAGCTTATCAGGTTGAAGCTTTTTCACATAAGCATCGCAGCCCCAAACTTTAAGAAACGACAACATTGGTTTCTTGCCAAACCATAGTTCACAAGGCGTCGTCTCAACGTATTTCGATGGTTCCCTATTTAAAATGAATGCAGTTGTCTCTAAAGCATAACCCCAAAACGATATCAGTAAATCAGTAAGAGACATTATAGATCGCACCATATCTAGTAAAGTACGATTACGACATTAGGATACACCATTACGCTGTGGTGTTCCGGGTGGCGTGAGTTGCGAAACTATTCCACATTGTTTTAAATGTAGACCAAACTCGTAACTCAAATATTCTCCTCCACGACCAGATCGTAGAAACTTTATTTTCTTGTTATGATGATTTTCCACTTCACTTTGAAATTATTTGAACTTTTCAAATGTTTCAGACTTATGTTTCATTAAGTAGATATACCCATATCTGCTCAAATAGTCTGTGAAGGTGAGAAAATAACGATACCCGCCGCGAGCCTCAATATTCATCGGACCACATACATCATTATGTATGATTTCCAATAAATCTGTTGCTCGCTCCATTGTTCCGGAAAACAGCGTTTTAGTCATCTTTCCCATGAGGCATGGTTCGCAAGTACCAAGTGATTCATAATCAAGTGATTCCAGAAGTCCATCAGTACGGAGTTTCTTCATGCGCTTTACACCAATATGACCCAAATGGCAGTGCCACAAGTAAGTTGCACTATCATTATCAACTCTGCATCTTTTGGCTTCAATATTATGAATATGTGTATCACTACTATCGAGATTTAACACAAATAGAGCACTCTTCAAGGGTGCATGACCATAAAAGATATTACTCATATAAAATAGAACAACCATTATTCTCATAATTAAATGAATAACCATCTTGCATCAAACAAGATCCAAATATAATGTTCATGCTTAACGCTGGCACCAAATAACAATTATTCAGGTCTAAAACTAATCCCGAAGGTAGATGTAGAGCTAGCGTGCCGACATCGATCACATCGACTTTGGAACCATTTCCCACGCGCATCGTCACCTTGTCCTTAGCCAGTCTTCGCTTAATCTGTACTCCCTGTTTCGAGTTGCAAATATTAGCAACAGAACCAGTATCAAATACCCAGGTGCTACTGCGAGATCTTGTAAGGTACACATCAATAACATGTATATCACATCTACCTTTGTTCACCTTGCCATCCTTCTTATCCGCCAAATACTTGGGGCAGTTCCGCTTCCAGTGACCAGTGTGTTTGTAGTAGAAGCACTCAGTCTCAGGCTTAGGTCCAGACTTAGGTTTCTTCTCTTGAGCAGCAATTTGTTTGTCATTCTTCTTGAAGTTCCCCTTCTTCTTCCCTTTACCCTTTTTCTTGAAACTGGTCGTCTTGTTTGACCATCAACACTTGATGCTCCTTTTTGATTTCTACCTCCGCAGCCTTTAGCATTGCGAAGAGCTCGGGAATTTTCTTATCCATCCCTTGCATATTATAGTTCATCATGAAGCTCTTGTAGCTTGGTGGCAGTGATTGAAGAATTATGTCAATGACACTATCATCCGGAAGATTAACTCCCAGTTGAATCAAGTGATTGTTATACCCAGACATTTTGAGTATATGTTCACTGACAGAACTATTCTCCTCCATCTTGTAGCTGTAGAACTTATTGGAGACTTCATATCTCTCAGTCCGGGCATTTGCTTGAAATATTAACTTCAACTCCTGGAACATCTCATATGCTCCATGACGTTCAAAACGTCGTTGAAGTCCCGGTTCTAAGCTGTAAAGCATGGCACACTGAATATCGAGTAGTCATCAGCTTTGCTCTGCCAGACGTTCTTAACATCGTTAGTTGCATCTGCAGCAGGCCTGGCACCCAGCGGTGCTTCCAGGACATAATTCTTCTATGCAGCAATGAGGATAATCCTCAAGTTATGGACCCAATCCGTGTAATTGCTACCATCATGTTTCAACTTTGCTTTCTCAAGGAATGCATTAAAATTCAATGGAACAACAGCACGGGCCATCTATCTACAACAACATAGACAAGCAAAATACTATCAGGTACTAAGTTCATGATAAATTTAAGTTCAATTAATCATATTACTTAAGAACTCCCACTTAGGTAGACCTCCCTCTAATCATCTAAGTGATCACATGATCCATATCAACTAAACCATAACCGATCATCACGTGAGATGGAGTAGTTTTCAATGGTGAACATCACTATGTTGATCATATCTACTACATGATTCACGCCCGACCTTTCGGTCTCAGTGTTCCGAGGCCATATCTGCATATACTAGGCTCGTCAAGTTTAACCCGAGTATTCTGCATGTACAAAAGTGTCTTACACCGATTGTAGATGAACACGGAGCTTATCACACCCGATCATCACGTGGTGTCTCGGCACGACGAACTTTGGCAACGGTGCATACTCAGGGAGAACACTTTTACCTTGAAATTTAGTGAGAGATCATCTTATAATGCTACCGTCAAACAAAGCAGAATAAGATGCATAAAGGATAAACATCACATGCAATCAATATAAGTGATATGATATGGCCATCATCATCTTGTACCTTTGATCTCCATCTCCAAAGCATCGTCATGATCACCATCATCACCGGTGCAACACCTTGATCTCCATCGTAGCATTGTTGTCGTCTCGCCAACTATTGCTTCTATGACTATCGCTACCGCTTAGTGATAAAGTAAAGCAATTACAGGGCAATTGCATTGCATACAATAAAGCGACAACCATATGGCTCCTGCGAGTTGCCGATAACTTCGTTACAAAACATGATCATCTCATACAATAAATATAGCGTCATGCCTTGACCATATCACATCACAACATGCCCTGCAAAAACAAGTTAGACGTCCTCTACTTTGTTGTTGCAAGTTTTACGTGGCTGCTACGGGCTGAGCAAGAACCGTTCTTACCTACGCATCAAAACCACAACGATGTTTTGTCAAGTTAGTGTTGTTTTAACCTTCACAAGGACCGGGCGTAGCCATACTCAGTTCAACTAAAGTTGGAGAAACTGACACCCGCCAGCCACCTGTGTGGAAAGCACGTCGGTAGAACCAGTCTCACGTAAGCGTACACATAATGTCGGTCCGGGCCGCTTCATCCAACAATATCGCTGACCCAAAGTATGACATGTTGGTAAGCAGTATGACTTGTATCACCCACAACTCACTTGTGTTCTACTCGTGCATATAACATCTACGCATAAACCTGGCTCGGATGCCACTGTTGGGGAACGTAGTAATTTCAAAAAAAAATCCTACGCACACGCAAGATCATGGTGATGCATAGCAACGAGAGGGGAGAGTGTCGTCTATGTACCCTCGTAGACCGTAAGCGGAAGCGTTATAACAATGTGGTTGATGTAGTCGTACGTCTTCACGATCGACCGATCCTCAGCACTGAACGTATGGCACCTCCGCGTTCAGCACACGTTCAGCTCGGTGACATCCCGCGAACTCACGATCCAGTAGAGCTTTCGAGAAGAGCTTCGTCAGCACGACGGCGTGGTGACGGTGATGATGATGCTACCGACGCAAGGCTTTGCCTAAGCACCGCTACGATATGACTGAGGTGGATTATGGTGGAGGGGGCACCACACACGGCTAAGAGATCAATGATCAATTCTTGTCTTGGAGTGCCCCCTTGCCCCCGTATATAAAGGAGCTAGGGGGGAGGCGGGCGGCCAGGAGGAGGGTGCGCCAAGGGGGGAGTCCTACTCCCACGGGGAGTAGGACTCCTCCTTTCCTAGTAGGAGTAGGAGAAGGGGGAAGGAGGAGAGAGAGGGGAAGGAAAGGGGGGCGCCGCCCCCTTCCTTGTCCAATTCGGACTAGAGGGGGAGGGGGCGTGCGGCCTGCCCTGGCCGCCCCTCCTCTTCTCCACCAAGGCCCAATAGGCCCATTATACTTCCCGGGGGGTTCTGGTAATCCCCCGGTACTTCGGTATATGTCTGAAACCTCCCAAAACACTTTCGGTGTCCGAACATAGTCGTCCAATATATCAATCTTTACGTCTCGACCATTTCGAGACTCCTCGTCATGTCCGTGATCATATCCGGGACACCGAACTATGTTCGGTACATCAAAACACAAAAACTCATAATACCGATCGTCACAGAACTTTAAGTGTGCGGACCCTACGGGTTCGAGAACTATGTAGACATGACCGAGACATGTCTCCGGTCAATAACCAATAGCAGAACCTGGATGTTCATATTGGTTCCTACATATTCTACGAAGATCTATATCGGTAAAACCGCATAACAACATACGTTGTTCCCTTTGTCATCGGTATGCTACTTGTCCGAGATTCAATCATCCGTATCTTAATACCTAGCTCAATCTCGTTACTGGCAAGTCTCTTTACTCGTTCTATAATGCATCATCCCGCAACTAACTCATTAGTCACATTGCTTGCAAGGCTTATTGTGATGTTCATTACCGAGAGGGCTCAGGGATACCTCTCCGACAATCGGAGTGACAAATCGTAATCTCGATCTATGTCAACTCAACAAACACCATCGGAGACACCTATAGAGCACCTTTATAATCACCCAGTTACGTTGTGACGTTTGGTAGAACACAAAGTGTTCTTCCGGTATTTGGGAGTTGCATAATCTCATAGTCACATGAACATGTATAAGTCATGGAGAAAGCAATAGCAGTAAACTAAATGATCAAGTGCTAAGCTAACGGAATGGGTCAAGTCAATCACATCATTCTCCTAATGATGTGATCCCGTTAATCAAATGAAAACTCATGTCCATGGCTAGGAAACTGAACCATATTTGGTTAACGAGCTAGTCAAGTAGGGGCATAGTAGTGACACTATGTTTGTCTATGTATTCACACATGTATTATGTTTTCGGTTAATATAATTCTAGGATGAATAATAAACATTTATCATGATATGAGGAAATAAATAATAACTTTATTATTTCCTCTAGGGCATATTTCATTCACGTACTACTTATACACAAAGGACACTTGTTTCACCATGCCATATTATTACATCAAAATCTCTCGGAGGATAGATTAGTTCGACAATTGCGTGCTGCTACTGAAGAATTTCAAAGTTGATTTGGACCAGCTCTCCTTGCCGAGAAAGTTCGATTTTGACATCATCCCCTACTGCAAAATTTGGTTTAGTATGAACCTTGACCATCCATTAGCGTCAATCATCATGTGTCCATCCTTTGTACTTACGGTATATTGAGCAGGTTCATTCACACCAAGGTTGCGCATGGTGAGAGAAACTTGGCCATGGTCTCCTGGATTATGTAATGACTCCCTCGTTGCTCTAGGAATTCTCTGTTTGCAAACAAGAAGACATACACAGACAGTTATATCAACAAAGTGAATCATGTGAAACAACATGGAAAGAAAAAAGAACGAAGCACTTGGGCAGCCAATGCTTACCAAGAAGGTGGAGATGTCAGTTTTTGTAAGGATTTTGGTATATGCAGTGCGAACTGCAGCCCAGTGTGTTGGCGGTGCAACTGCTGGTTTCGTTGCCGCTGCACGGGCCGGAGCAGATGCAAGGGAAACTTCAAGTGTTGGTGCAGGTGCCTGAGCCATTGCTGGTTCCCATGCTGGTGTGACTAGTAGTTCCGCCGCTGCTGCCAGAGATGGTGCTCCTTGTGGAGCCGGTGCCAGTGTCGGAGCAGGTGCTCGTGTCGATGCCCGATCCTCCGGTAGATCAGACTAATCTGTTGATGTGCTCGTTGCCAAATCCTCTGGTGGATCAGACTGAGCTGCTGCCACTGTCAGTGCTAGAGCCAGTGCCATCTGAGAAGGTGCCGGTGCTCGATCCGATGCTGAAGGTGGTACCGATGTGCGAGATAGCAGTGATCGTCTCTGGTCTGCTATGATTTCATACTTCAGCTTTCTAACTTGACTTGGCTCCGTGACCATGATCTAGTCATTTTCTTCATTTATTTTAAATGCGAGAAGGGCTAATTGTGGCGTGTTTGTTAAACCAAATTACAGTTCATCATAGGGCTTCAGATTGTACTCAGACAACAGAATGATAAAAAAAAGTGTCCAATAATATAAGTGATGGACAGTGCCTTCGTTACTGACACGACATAATACATGAAACCTGCAAAAATAACCATCATAGAGCAAACCAAACGGTTTATTCTGTAACGAATGTCACATGGCAAAACCTGCATCGTAAAATTGCAGCAAAAGTAAGAAAACATGACATTAAATCAATAAGATTTAGACAGTAAATCAATAAGATTTACTTGATGTGACATGAGTGAATCCTTACAAGGAAATTACTATGTTCAATTTCTAAACAGAAGGTTAGTCGCCCAATTACGGGTGGCATGCAGGGCCCCCGCTTACACCCACAAGTAGGACAGTCCAAAGGCCTGACAAATTGTATGGACCGAACATCCATGGTGTCGGTGTACAAAAGTAGGGGCTCTCCTTTTGATCCCTCTACTTGTGCACGGCCAGTCAGAGCCGCGCGCCGCGGCCACACTTAAGCAGGGTAGAGGAGGGAAGCCGGAGAGAAGCCGAAGCACAATACAACCAAGGCAATGCCAAGACCAGAAACGTAGGAAAGCAAGAGGGCGAGGTGGACTCCCTCGGCAAGATCCTTGCCGAGGCAGTCTCCGCAGCCCCGGCAAGAGCCTTGCCGAGCAACTTGCCCGACGCCAGCAAAGCAAGCCACCCTTGAGCCCACAGGTTCCAACACCACCAACTATCCACATTGGAACCAAGGCTCAGGAGGCGCCTCTATGGTGGCATGCAAATCTTCGTCAAGATCATAAACATGTGAGATCTGATGAGGGCCAGAAGACGGCGACCCTCGGCGGGATCCTGGCCGAGGAAATCCACAAGACCCCCAGCAAGATCCTTGTCGGGGACGACTAGAACGCCATGGCAAGACCCTTGCCGAGCCCTGGCAAGACCCATGCTGAGGGCATCAGCGGGGCCACAACCAGGCCCACGTCTGCCAAGGCTCCACCGCCATCCATGCAGCTACCAGCTCAACCAGCTGAGCATGCACCTGCATGGCGACGAGCGGCCTCCACAACCAACTCAGCAAGCACCTGCGTGGTTGCATGCAGGTCTTCGTGAAGGCTCCACCACCGCGCCAGCCCAGCAGCCAGCCAACGTGGCACTGCGATGCCTCATCAGCTCGGACACGTGTCGAGGCCAGGCGAGGCAGGGACAGCTAGGACGTGCTTCCTTCCCGTCCCTGATAAAGCAAGGGGGCACGTTGGCAGCGCATTAAATGCTTTTGTTCGGCGGTCCCACAGGATAGGCTTATCGACTGTAGACCTTTCCACCTCCTGTGTGCCACTGTGGCAACCCCTTTTTCCTATAAAAGGAGGCCCGAGGCAACCAGGAGATGGATTCAGCTTTTTTGGGCAAGTTGCACCCCGTAGATAGCTCAAGAACACAAGAACACTCAAATACATCCACCAAGGCAGGAGTAGGGTATTACACATCTTCGCAGCCCAAACCTGGGTAAACGATCCGTGTGCTTCCTATCACACCCGCTCTTTGCACAACCTCGTGCCCGCCAACCGTAGAAGGGATCTCAGTGACCCCATAGGTGTCGTTTCCACCGACATCTTTGGCGCGCCAGGTAGGGGCGCGCGGTTGTGAAAATCTGGTCTGATCGAAGCAACGGCTTCATCGTGGCCGTCGTTCCAAGGAAGAAGACGACCAAGCCTGACAGCACCATCTGCAGATGCGGTGGGCGCCCTTGCAACGATAAAAAAGCTAAGTCATGTGAAACTTTGAGCAATTTCTTTTTATATAGATGGTCATTATCCTCGAAGGTCCTGCCCTATGTATGGAAAACCTGCATGCAAAGGGGCCCTTCCGCAATTAGCAACGCCCTTGTTCTGTTTCGAGTCCGCTCAACAGCTCAAGCGGCCGCGTCGAGAGTGGCAGGGTAGCCTTCTACAATTGGCATCGCTCTCGATTCTGACTCGAGTCAAGCTCGACAGTTCCAGCGGCCGCGTTGAGAGCGGTAAGGTGGTTCGCTGGCAGCAAGCACACCCGACAGGCCACTGGGGATCCGTCCCCAAGGTGCCGCCCTGGGTTTACGTGCCGGCAAGCCTACCCGGTTAATGTAGGGCGGACATACAAGGGAAGATCAGACAGGAAAATAACATGCATTGTATCGAAAGTACTGTAGAGTTATATTACATCAGTTGTTGTCGCGGTTCTAACTAAAGATAGAAATTTTCTTGGTCATGAACCTGCAGCGGCAATGAGAAACGGGGTGCCTAATCCCAGCGCTGGCGCTCCACCCTCTGGATTCCATCGATACGGCTGATGATGGGCTTGATACGCTCCTTGAGTGCCGTGATGTACGCATCCTCCGGAAAGCTCTCCAGCGCGGCGTCGAAGTCGAGGTCAGGATTCCAGTGTGCCACCTTGGTGAGGACCTTCGTCATGGCACCCCGGCAAAGCCTCCGGGCCTCATCGGCCAGGGAGGCCGCCCGATTGGAGTGAAGCTACTCCAGGGCCCCGAGGACGCCCTCGAAGAAGATGGTCAGCTTGGCGTTGGGGCTCACGTTGCACTCCGGGGTATACCTCACATTTGGCATCCCCATGGTAGCTAGCTGCGTGGTAATCCTGTCGGCGACGCCTTCGAGGCGCCCAATCCAGCGATTCTCACCCTCCACAAAGTCTTTGTGGTTGGCGGTCTCGTTCTTCCACAGCTGCTTCTCGGCCTCTAGGTCCTTGGCCAGGGTCCCCTCTCGGGCCTTGGCCTCCGGCAGCATCCCCTCGAGACCCTCTAGCTTCAGCTTGAGGTCTTTGATAGAGTTGTTGGCCTCGGAAAGCTGCCCGGCCCTACTGAAGGCCGCGCCCTGCGCCTCCGTCAGGGCGCCGTTGAGCGTGTCCTTCTCCTTGGACAGCTTCAGGACCTGGCCTTTCAGCCCGTCCCACTCCACCTCCTGCTCCTTCACCTTGTCGGTGTGAACCAGAGCCTGGGCATTGAGTGCCTCTCCATGCCTCTGCTCCAGCTCCTGGGTCCGCTGCACGACGAGCTTCTCCACCTCCTCATCCTTGTCACGGAGCGTTGCGGCAAGCTTCTCCTCACGCGAGGCAAGGTCCTCCTCCTCGGAGTTTAGCATGGCCTGCTGCTGGTGCCGAGTAGCCTCGGCCTGGGTAGCCTCCTGCTTCACCAGTTCCTGGGCCTTCTCGATGTTGGCCTGCTTCATGGTGAGCTCCATCTCGCGCTTGGCCAGCTCGCCCTGGGCGGCCTTCAGCTCCTCACAAACTTGGCGGAACCAAGTTTGTGTCTCGGCGACGCGTCCCTTGAGGTCTGCCTCCGCATTGTCCACCGTTGCCATCCTGAACTTGGCCTTGTCCAGGCGGGCGCAGTCGAGCACCTGGTGTCGGTGTCAAAATCGGCGTATCTCGGGTAGGGGGTCCCGATCTGTGCATCAAGGCTGATGGTAACAGGAAGCAAGGGACACAGATGTTTACCCAGGTTCGAGCCCTCTCGATGGAGGTAAAACCCTACTTCCTACTTGATTAATATTGATGATATGGGTAGTACAAGAGTAGATCTACCACGAGATCGTAGAGGCTAAACCCTAAGAGCTAGCCTATGATGGTATGATTGTAATTGTGACCGGCCTTCTAAGGACCAACCTCTCCGGTTTATATAGACACCGGAGAGGGCTAGGGTATACATGGAGTCGGTTACAAGAAAGGAAACACAATATCTGGATCGCCAAGCTTGCCTTCCATGCAAAGGAGAGTCCCATCCAGACACGGGCTGAAGTCTTGAGTCTTGTATCTTCACGCTTCAATAGTCCGGACATTGTACACAGTCCGGCTGTCCGGATACCCCCTAATCCAGGACTCCCTCAGTAGCCCCTGAACCAGGCTTCAATGACGATGAGCCCGGCGCGTAGTATTGTCTTCAGCATTGCAAGGCGGGTTCCTTCTCTGAATACTCCAAAGTAATTACTGGACACGTAGGCCGTATCCGGATCTGCAAGATGATCTTCGCATAGCATAAACCCGATTCGCTGGCTATCTTCGGGCGTCGGGCCCTTGCATCATGGCCTGGTCCAACACGGACCGGCGTTTCTTACCCCACAACGACTCGTGTTACGAGGCGGTTTTATTGGCATGTCCCGTCGAGGCAGAGATCGTGTTCCTCTTATTACGGGACTTTCCATTAATACGGGCACGCGCGACCCCACGACGGCCGTTGGTATTACCCCGCGTGCTTTTAGATAAGCCCCAAACGGCCACATCAAGGACTTTTTTTATTCATCCCCTTTATAAAGAGGTCGAGGCCAATGCCTCTTTTCCACCTTCCTCGCGCCTCCTCGCACCTCGAGTTATAACACCCGAAACCCAAGCTTCAACACCCCAGATCCTCCAACATGTCCGGATCCGTTCCTCAAGGCCAGTGGGTGGCCTCCTCGATTCAAGAGGGCGACATTGCGAAGCTTAGGAAGTCGGATACGACGCCGACATCCAACACAGGCTTCCTGCTCCAGGGCAGGTCATCCCCACACCGGAGCCTAATGAGTGCGTCGTTTTTGTCCCGCACTTCCTCCGCGGCTTGGGCTTCACCCTCGATCCTTTTGTGAGGGGGCTCATGTTCTATTATGGGTTGGATTTTCACGATCTGGCTCCAGAAGCTATCCTCCACATATCGTCGTTTATTATCGTGTGCGAGGCTTTTCTCCACGTCACCCCACACTTCGGCTTATGGCTCAAGACCTTCAATGTGATGCCGAGGATGATCGAGGGGCGACATATGGAGTGCGGAGGTGCCCTAATAAGCAGGAACGCCGATGCCCCAAGGCCAGAGGGTTCTTTCCCAGAAGTATCCGATGTATGGCAACGGAGGTGGTTTTATGTCACGGCTCCCAGAGGCACAAAGTGGGTGGCTGCCCCCGAGTTCCGCTCGGGCCCTCCGTCACAGTTGGCGTCTTGGACGGACGTAGGACAGAATTGGGGGCCCACTGGTGATGTACCAGTACTGCGGAATCGCATCCGGGAGATTCTTCAGAGGGACATTAACCATGTCAACATAATGCAAGTGATGTTAATCCGACGGATGTTACCGTGCCAACACCGGCCTCTCCGGATGTGGGAGTTCAATCCGGAGGGTCTGCGGACTGTCAAGCACTTCTTCGGCTTGAAGCTCGAAGAGATGTGCAAATTATTCT
Source organism: Aegilops longissima (assembly GCA_021605205.1). Lineage (NCBI taxonomy): Eukaryota > Viridiplantae > Streptophyta > Magnoliopsida > Poales > Poaceae > Aegilops > Aegilops longissima. The sequence continues at coordinate 553,009,393 of CM038682.1, forward strand.
TCGGACGGAAAGTAGTGTGTCTGGATACCATCGAGGATGCGGGCCTAAGCTGCAATCGCCTAGATACTCAAGTAAGTAGCTTTGATACCGGACACCCTATTTTGTATTTTTCATGATTGTTTATTCTGAAAATCATCCGCGTCCAGGAATGGCTCAGCAAGGCGGAGAGAATCAGATGTCCGGCGCCACTTCCCGAAGGCTCGCCCTCTCCCACCATGGCCAAGATGCTCGACCGGGTACTCAGCAGAATGTCCTCGGGGAAAGTCAAGGGGAGGAACGAAGAAACCGAATCCCATGTGCTACGCATCCGAACCGGGGGAATTGTTACCTCCCCCAAGGAGAATAGTCGGGGAGGAGAGGCTAAGGCCTCCTCCCCGCACGAGAAGAAGAGGGCCGCCTCCGAAGATTTGGAGGCGGAGATGCCCAAATTAGGGAAAAAGACATCCCCAGGGGGCCTTGCCCTGACGGGCACCCCCACCGCACCATGCCCTCCAACGGGCCAGCCCTCCACCAAGCTGTAAGTCAATCTACAATCCGAAGGTACTGTGTTTCTCCTGGATCAATAACCAGGATTCAACTTTTTGCAGTCCGGCCAGTAGCTCTTCTCAATAGGGTTCATCTTCAGGGGACCTTCCTCCGGAGATGATGGAGAGCAAGACCCCACCCCCTTCTCCGACTCATGAAGCGGGCGACACCGAGGTGTCGTCACGGAGGAGTCCGGATCTGCCGAAGCCGAAAGTCAATCCGTCAGCCGCCCTGCACCCGGAGCATTTGGCTACAACGGGGGGCGATGGGAATAGTCCGGCGCAGTTCGGTGTCCGGCCGACGTCTGACAGAGTTCTTTAGCGAGCGAAGCGCTCTCGGAGGAGCACTGCTCATTAATGAGTGCGGTGCTCAAGAAGATTTCATCCGCTACCAGCGGTTTGAATGAAGCATTCACGAGCCTGCTCAGAGGCTTAGAGGTATGTAAGGGAGAATTCACTATTTCTTTGGTTGTAAGGCACGTGCTAGGTGTGCTCCATATAGATAGCAGCCCTTGAGACTCTGGTTGCCCGCCCTAGGCGGCAAACGGGGGATCATAAACCAATGATAGTGCTATAAACGTGTGCAGGTACCTGTGAGTATGGACCCCAGCCAGTCCGTTGAAGTTGCCCAATTAACGAGGCAAATTGGATCGATTGATGCCGATATCACGCTGGTGAACGAGCGGCTGGACAAATCACAAGGTATGTGTCATGCCTTCCCTTTTATAGGGAAAATATGGAGATGGCATGATGTTGATGTAGTATGCTTGGACTGCAGATGGTGCTGCTGCCATAGAGGCCTGAGGGCGGAACTTGCTCAAGCCAAGGAACAAGCTCGGGTGAGCAATGCGGCTGCCCTAAAGGCGGCCGAGGAACTAAGGGCCGAACAGGCTGCTCATCGCCTAAGCGAGGAAAAGATAGCAAAAATGGCTATTGAGTTAAAAGATGCCACTGACCGGTATGAGCTCCTTAAAAAGGAGTGTCAGGATAATTCGACTGAGCTGAACAAGGCGCAGAATGCCACCAAGGAGATCCAGACCAAGCTCAGGGGTGCGCGGGAGGAGCTTCGACAGGCCGGTGAAATCGCGGCTGGGGGCTCCTATTTACTGCGGACGAAATTTTTCGATCCGAAGTACACTCCCCTGGATGGACGCTGGAGTCCGGCGGACGCATATGCGGATTTGGTGAAGAGTACAACTAATGCTGCCGACTTCTTCAAAGGTCAAGGTGACAAGGAAGTGGAGAAGCTTTTCTGGTCGCAATTCCATGCTCCCACCCGCCCGCTGCCATTGAGTGACAAGATGGCTGCTGTAGCGGAGCTTCACAGGCTGTCTGGTCTTGCAATGCGGTCTGTAATAGACCATCTTTGGCCGAAGGGGTCTAAGCCGGAAAGTTACTTTGGTTTGGTGCACCAGTTCCTTGGGGCCGTGCCTCGGATCGATGCCATGAGAAGATCGGCATGTATAGAGGGTGCACGGATGGCGCTCGCCCGCGTCAAAGCCTATTGGACGGATATGGATGCCACCATGATAGTGGCCCAGGATCCGGTGGGGGCCAATATCCGGCCGAGCACAACTTGGTGCAGGTCACAGAAGGTGCCCGTCTAATAGAGGCGTAGTGCTCGAAGAATGTCCTATTCGAATGAACGGAATCATTGTAAAAACAATGTTTATTTTGATTATAAGGCTAGATTTATATCATTTGCCTGAGAATATGATTATTTCCCCTGTGCTGCCGTTTATATATATGTATATATAAATATGTAATCCGAAATTTAGCAGTCGTTGGCTTTATCCCCCACACATACAATACGGGGGTGTTCGCGAAAAAATATGCTTAATCACACTTGATCCAACGTCTTGGTCCATTAAGGAGGTGATCGCACGACGAACTAGGCAACCGAACTATATAGCTGTAACACTTTCACTTAGCCACATGATTCTAAAGTGGGGCTACTATGTAGCCCCTGGTACCTTCGCGTGCATCCGAATACGGGCACGTATGTACCTGGCCGGGAAATGGCCCTTCGTTAATGCGGAGGAATCCTAAAGATTCCAGTGAGTCCTCGAGTGGTTGACCAGTCTCTCGCTGTATCATGACAGTCTGTTTTCTGCTTTCTCTACCGAGGTGCTCGTCCGGAATAACCAGGGCACAATCACAGTAGTTCTCCTTCGGCCACCCTAGCCGATAATAATGGAACGTAAGGCGGCAAACCCAGGAGCCGGGCAAACCCAACATTTTACCTCAGACATGATTCGGAGCCGATGCATATAAGGCCTAACTCGTGACGCCGAACACTCCCGAAGGTATTCAGACTTTATAATAGGTGATAAGCTCAAGAATGCCTATTCATTATAAACCCTGTGTGTCCATGTACGCGCGTTAATCTGTCGTGGCGAAATGCCAAAAACGGCAGTATCCTCTGTGGGTATGGAACCCATGGGATGGTTAAACAACAAGAGGCAATAGAAAAGGTTTACACAGGGGCTTAATCTAAAAAGAAACCTGTCGAACGGGGCCCTGCTGCACGTCTGCGCCTTTGTCTCTATTGTGCCGTATCCTGGAAGGGTATCGCGCAAAAGTTGTATTCGGAAAAAAGAAAACTCATAGGAGGTTACAACGTTAGTACACGATGGAAAAAATTCTAAGCCGTTGGCCTGCCAATAAGGTTAAGCCAAATGTGGGGCTTTATTAGGTAGTTATAGCCCCTGGTATCTGGTATAGGATTACATATACGGTGCCCTGGCTTGATCTGGGCTGCCGGACTTGTCTAACCGTGTCCCTGGTCTTAACGACCGGTCTTAGTTTTTGGGAGGTCGCTTATAGTCCGGCCGCGAGGGCCGTCGCGTGTTCCTCTGCGCGTGACGAGCGCTCTGTTATTACGCTAACGGTGATGACGCCACGTGGACCGGCATCTTAAGTGTAAGGTATCCATAGTGCAGCAATGCGTTGAAGCGGGCGAAGGTCGTTCTTCTAAGCACTGCGTGATAGTCGCTTTGGAAGGGTGCGATGATGAAGAGTAGTTCTTCGCTTCTGGAGTTGCCTGGAGAGCTGAATGTTACCTCCAGTATGACAGAGCCCCTGTTGTAGGCTTCAACGCCTTGTATCACACCTTCAAAGGTGGTGTTGCTTTGGCTGATTCTGGACAGGTTTATCCCCATCCTGCGGACAGTGTCCTCGTATATTAAATTGAGACTGCTGCCGCCATCCATGAGGACCCGGGTGAGACGGTGTCCGCCGATCATTGGGTCAAGCACCAAGGCCTCTGATCCGCTGCGCGGAATACTAGTCCGCCATCCAAGTGATCGAAAGTGATCGGATAGGATATCCAGTAGTTAGATGTGGGAATAATGGACTCTATATCGCGAGCGTCTTTATGCGCGCGTTCGTGCCTTCTCATGGGTGGGCGAGTCGCGTGGATCATGTTTACTGTTTTAGCCTCTGGTGGGAATTTTTTCTGTCCCCTAGTGCTCTGCTGGCGAGGTTCGCCCTCGTCCTCGCTTGGTGTTTCCCTTCCCTTGTGTTCGGCATTTAATTTGCCGGCCTGCTTGAAGACCCAGCACTCTCTGTGCGTGTGGTTTGCTGAGTTTGTCGAGGTGCCATGAATTTGGCATAGTCTCATGACAGGACTCTGTTCAGACGGACGGTCCCTCCTTGCTGCCTTTAGATGGCTTATTTTGCTGATTAGATCGAGAGCCCTGAATCCGCATTAACCATCGTGTTATCGGGCTATCTTCCTTGTTACGGCGTTTGTTTTTATGACGCTAGTGGCTTCCCGTTGCCATCCCTTATTTCGGATGTGTTGGGGTCATTGGTGCCCTTACGGCTAGCCAGCTATCTTCTCCAGCAAAAGCGGGTCATAAAACTTATTAGGGCTGCCATTGTTCTTGGCTTTTTTGGCCGAGGTGTTCGCGAGCCACTCTTCACGGATCTTGTGTTTGAATGCCGCTAAGGCTTGGCATCGGACAGTCAACAATTTGATTCTTCTTAGTGAGAATCTTCTCCAAAGCTTCTTGGGCGGACTCTCGGGCTGTTGGACTATGTGACTTAAGTCATCGGCATCCGGAGGCGGACATAGGTCCCTTGAAAATTGGCCTGGCGTCCTCGAGTTCCTCCAGCTCCGCTTGAATTTTCGGGAGGCTTTTCAACCAGTGCGAGCTGGTCCCTTGATTTGAGGGGGAGGTATTTGATGGCGTGAAGATCATCCCCACGAGCCATATGTATGTGCAGGATCAAGTCCTCGATCCGGACCCACAGGTGCGTCGTCCGCCGTATGCCTCTATGTTCACAGGTTTAAAAGCCACGTGGGAATTCATGGTCGATGCTTCATCGAGAAAGCCGCGGGGTGAGCAGCCCCTCTCGTATTTGGACGATACTATGGCATGCCATCGGCTGTTGTTGTGTTCGGTGTTTATTCCAAACTGGTATTTGGTTGTCATAATTGTTTTGACGACCACAGTCCCCAGCCGGGGTGTGTCCCTTAGATCCATAGATGGACCTAGCTCATGACTTTCTTATCGAGTGCTCACGAGATCGGCGTCTTTGGTAGTTGTTTTATTGTGGTTATGAAGTGGTATGTCTTGTCTCCTGGTCGTGTTATTCTTTGGTGGGGACGGCCTCGTCAATTCGAATCTGGCGGTAGCTTCGTTTTAGGTAGCTCTTTGTGTGGCGATCGTCGCCATATCTTTCTTCAGTGTCTAGCACTTTGTTCCATCTATGATTGAGCGTTCCCTGTGCGGCTTTAAGCCGTTGCTTCTGCCTCTTCAGAATTCTCGCTGTGGCCATAAGCTTTCTGTGGAGGTTCTCTCGTTCCACGCGCTCTTCCGGGATGATGAATGCGTCATCGTCCGGACTGTCTTCTTGTCCTGGGCCGGTTTGATGAACTCGTCCCTCTGGATCATTGTCTTCGGGCGTCTGCTCCGAGCTATGTTCGGCGTGACCTGGTTCATCCTGCTCCATCGCTGGTTCCGTTTGGTCATTGTTGCCTTCAGGGTTGACCGGAGTATCCATCCTTCTGGCGCTCTTGCTGATATTTTTGCTGTTACTGGATTTGGAATGGCGTCTACGCCGTCGCTTTGGTTTTTCCCCAGGGGTTTTATCCTCCGGATTGTCACCGTCGTCCTCCTTGGGCGTATCGACCATGTATATATCATGTGACGAGGTAGAAATCCGGTACCCCATAGATTCTGAGTCTTCTCCTGCATCGTCGTCCATACCATCAATGCCTTCGGAGTCGAAGTCAAGCACGTCGGTTAAATCATCAACCGTGGCTATGAAGTGGATGGTGGGTGGGCAACGAATTTCTTTGTCGCCTGCTTCCCACTTGAGCCGGACATAGTTCGGCCCGGAATTCTCTGTTAGAGAGGGAGTTTTTAATGAGTTTAGTATGTCGCCAAAAGGCGAGTGCTGGAAGATGTCCGCAGCGGTGAACTCCATTACCGGGGCCCAACCAGGCTTGGCGGGCTCGGGAGTGTGCGGACTGGGACCTACAACCGAATACGAATCCGGAGGCCCGGGGTCACAGGCTTTCCCAGAGGTGGGGTATGTGTTCGGCTCCATCGCTGATGAGGCTACGGCCTGCGGGGCGGGGTCCAGCCCTTCGTCCTTGGGCAACGCATCCTGCCCCGGATTTAGATCTGGAGCTTCTGCCGGAGTGATATCCCGAACATCGTCTGACGGCAGGTCTATGCCGTGCTCATCACGACTATTCGGCGCTCCTGACGCGATCTGCTCCAGATGACCAAGCGAATCGGTCCGCAGTGTGAAGCCGTCGAACACGAAGATCTGTCCGGGGAGGAAAGTCCCGCCCTGGACAGCGTCGTTGACGATGATTGACGGAGCCATCGAGCCTGACAGCGACGACACAGAGGAACTCTCAATGAAAGCACCAATGTCGGTGTCAAAACCGACGGATGTTGGGTAGGGGATCCCGATCTGTGCGTCAAGGCTGATGGTAACAGGAAGCAAGGGACACAGATGTTTACCCAGGTTCGGGCCCTCTCGATGGAGGTAAAACCCTACTTCCTGCTTGATTAATATTGATGATATGGGTAGTACAAGAGTAGATCTACCACGAGATCATAGAGGCTAAACCCTAAGAGCTAGCCTATGATGGTATGATTGTAATTGTGACCGGCCTTCTAAGGACCAACCTCTCCGGTTTATATAGACACCGGAGAGGGCTAGGGTTTACATGGAGTCGGTTACAAGAAAGGAAACACAATATCCGGATCGCCAAGCTTGCCTTCCATGCAAAGGAGAGTCCCATCCGGACACGGGCCGAAGTCTTGAGTCTTGTATCTTCACGCTTCAATAGTCCGGACGTTGTACACAGTCCGGCTATCCGGATACTCCCTAATCCAGGACTCCCTCACCTGGAGCTTCCAAAAGCTGGCGCCCATGGCCTGGAGAAGCCGCTCCTCCTGAGAACCGTCGCCACCGGCGCTCGGCTCGTCAACAACCTTGAGCCCGGCGGCGGCAAGCACCTCCTCGTCAAACACCTCTCCCTCGATGGGCGCCTGGAGCTCGACATCCTTAGAAGGTTGACGAAAAGGTCGTCGCTCACCTTCAGATACCTGCCAGGGCCAGAGGCAGTGGAGGAGGAAGGCTGGTCATCAACCACCTCCTCCTCGGCAGCGTCCTTGCCGACCTCCCCTGCAGGCCCCTTGCCGGCCTCCTCAGCAGCAGCCTTGCCGGGCTCCCCGGCAGGCCCCTTGGCGGCATCCTCAGCCGCACCCCTGGCGGCCTCCGCCGCAGCGTCCTTGGCAACGTCCCCGATGATGGTGTCTATGTCCTCCCAGTCCGCCAAGGGAGTATCTGGATATCAAGAAGAGGGTAAGGTGAAGCCAAGAGCAAGATTCGAAAAGAAAAAGGAAAGACAGGGACGGAAGGCGAACGACGAACCCGTGTCGGGCTGGGAAGAAGTAGCCCCTTTCTCGCCAACGTCTGGCGCCTAGGTGGAGCCACCGGCGCCCAAGTTTTCCTCCTCCTCCACTGTGTGCATGGGCTCGGTGCTTGACGCCTTTGCCAGGGACACCCCTCGGGGCGGCGTGGTCGATGGGGGTGGCCCTCAGTGGCTCCTCCAGCTGCCGTCCTCCTCCTGCGATCTCGGCAAGGTCAGCGCCAGTGACTCATACCCCCCAACACACACGTCGACGAGGGGCGAGTGGCGAACTTACGCTTGGGGCTGCTCCGGGGCTGCTTTCTGGGCTACTCACCACCACAAGTGGCGCCCTCGAGGTGCCCGCCGGGGGCTGGCCGCCCGCCGAGGACCTGGCCCTCTTCACCCTCTGGGCCAGCGTCTCCACATCCCTGCAAAAATGAAAACAATACAAGATAAGCGGCACAGTTTGAGGAGACGGAGATGAAACAAAGGGGGAGGGAACAAGAAGCTTACAACTCCTCCTCCACCTCCTCCTCTGCTGCCTTCCTCTTCCTCCTTGGGCTGAGGGACCCGAAGTCAAAGATGACCTCCGTGTTGACGTCTGCCAGAGGAGGGGAAGAAGGTGGAGTCTGAGCGCGCTTGGACGAAGAAGAGGCAGATGATTTCTTCTTCGCCACCACGGCCTTCACCAACTTCTTCGCCGCCGCGGCCCGGGTTTGGCGCGCGGACGTCTCCTGGGCATGTCAGGGTTGCGCGGCCCTGCCGGGCCGAACCAGCTCGCCGGAGCTGGCCCGCCGCAGGACTCTCCCTCTCCCCGTGGCTGGAGGGTCTACGGCCTCGGCCTCCTGCTCCTCCTCCGACGACGACGACGACGACGACTCGTCGGGCGCATCTTCAATGAGAGGGGCCCCGGTGCCAGCGCTGCTGGCCTCTCCAGCGGATTCCGCCCACTTGGCAAGCTCCTTCTCCTCCGCAGTTGCTGTGACCTCATCCTCCACGCCGCCAGCGCTACCGGCCTACCTGGCGAGCTCCGCCTCCGCCGCCCTGGCGCAATATAGTCCAGCTCTGCCTGAGTGGTATCCTGGATGAGCAGCGGCTCGTTGCGGACATACACCTCCGCCAAGTTGTCAAAAAACTCCTGCACCTGCTCCTCCGGCGGCGCGGGCCAGACAGGAACGCGACCATGCGCGTTGCGGTCTGGTATCATGGCAATGCCATTGGTCTGGCGCGAGTTGTTGCTCAGCGGGACCACCCCCGCCAGCAACCCAAACAAGGGCCCCTTGACGACCTTGCCGGCCTTCGCAGCCTTGCCAGACCTTTCGGCCCAGCCGTCGCGATTCACGTCGAGCTGAAAGATCCGCTGGCAGAAGTGAGCGTGCCCCATCACCGTGAACTTGTGATTGAGGCCAGGGCGAAGCCTCATGATGTTAGCCGTGTTCTGGAAGAGCCAGGCCGGCCTCCCCTTGTTGTGCAAAGGAGCGATTCGGCGGCGCAAGAAATCCGCCCCAATATCTCTAGGGTAAGCCTGGCAACGGTGAGGCGGTGGATCCTGTTGGTGGCGATCTTGAGCTTGTCATCCTGGGTGTCGACGTCACCCCAATCGTTCCTCCTCAATCTAGCACCACCGGCCCCGCCATTCTTCCCACCTCAACTTCTGGGCGCCCTCCGGGTACGTCCCTTTGGACCTTGGGATCCAGGTGACGCAACCAGAAATAGCACCTCCCTTCTGGATGCGTGGGTAAAAATAATGGCGGAAGAGCGCCGTGTTGGGAAGAACTCCAGTGAAGCCCTCACAGAGATGGCGAACAGAGCCATGCACGCCACGGCGTTTGGAGTAAAATCCAGGAGGTGGAAGCCAAATGTGTGCATGATATCTTTGAACAAATCGGAGAAAGGGGGCAAAGGCCGCAAGAAAAGTAGTCGACGAAGAACGGATACCGATTCAGCACGGCCACGGCACTATTGGCGGGGATGACGCGTGGGTGGATGCTGTCGCCCTTCGCCGGTGTCAAAACCGCGGATCTCGAGTAGGGGTCCCGAACGTGCGTCTAGGCGGATGGTAACAGGAGACAAGGGACACGATGTTTTTACCAGGTTCGCCCTCTCGATGGAGGTAATACCCTACCCTGCTTGATTAATATTGATGATATGGGTAGTACAAGAGTAGATCTACCACGAGATCGAGGAGGCTAAACCCTAGAAGCTAGCCTATGTTATGATTCTTGTTCGTCCTATGGACTAAAACCCTCCGGTTTATATAGACACCGGATAGGTTAGGGTTACATAGAGTCGGTTACAATGGTAGGAGATCTACATATCCGTATCGCCAAGCTTGCCTTCCACGCCAAGGAAAGTCCATTCGGACACGGGACGAAGTCTTCAATCTTGTATCTTCATAGTCCAGGAGTCCGGCCAACGGTGATAGTTCGCTATCCGACACCCCTAATCAAGGACTCCTCAAGAGGCCCCTAACCAGGCTTCAATGACGATGAGTCCGCGCTGATTGTTTTCGCATTGCGGCGGGTTCTTCTCCAAACTCCATATACTTGTCGAATAGTGTCCGGCTTCGTAAATGCTGCGCCTCTTGGCTTTACGCCCAATAATGGCCATCTTCCACGTGTTTGAATGAATGTGAAAAGCCGTGGTATTTTTACACTTACCCCTAGCTGCGCAAATGAGCCGCCTATAAAAGGGGCGAGGATCTAGATCTGAGTCACACCATCCCTCCTTCCCGAGCTTTCATCGGAGCGCCTCTGACCAAAGCCCATTCCATCATGGACAGTCGATGCGGCTCCTCCTCTCGCCTCAGCCCTCCTCACTGGAAATTGGGAGAGATGCTCACCCCGATAGCAAGCTAGTTATACTCCAAACCAAGGGATTTCTTCCCGGCCTTTATGGTTTGGTTCGAGCGGACTTGCCACCTACAAGGGCGGAAAGCAAGCGGAGAGTGTCCCCAATCCCTCTAAAGGAGAGCGGGTATGCCTCATCTCTTATCTAGTATGAGGACTCGATTTCCAATCCATCCGCTTTCTCCGGGGCTCTTGGAGTTCTACGGCTCCAGCTTGCACCACCTTACACCTACCTCCATTTTGCACATCGCGGGCTTCGCTGCCCTTTGCGAACTGTTCTTGGGCATTGAGGCTCATTTTATGCTGTGGAAGAGATTATTCTGCCTAGTACCCCGCTCTCATGAGGGGTCAATATATCAAGTGGGCGGAGCGAACTATGGCGATCGCTGGGATCGGATATCTATCCGAACCCCGAAGAAGGCGTCCAAGACTGGCCTTCGGAATGGTTTTACATGGAGGACGCCCCGCTGCGGACCCTGTTCGATCGGCCTTCCGGAGTTTAGCAATGCTCCTCGAAGAAGCGCCTAAGTGGCGCTCATGAGCCCCCCAGAGGAAAATGACCGACATCCTTAACTTGATGAGCCGAATAAGATTATCGCTCATGCCGGATTGACCATGATTGGAGTCATGGCAATCTGCATTATGAGGAGTGCAGCCGCTCCAATATAGGGGCCACACCATGTGGGACTTCAACGGGAGGACGATGCCACCTCCATGGCCATAAAGGGCCGGATCGGTCACCGAATCGGTGAAGACCTTGTCTGCTATGTACAAGGGGGAGGAGGAGGATTTCCTCGCGCCAATCCATCGAGCGAGTTTTCTTGAATAATCCTTGAAGTTGGGTAAGCAAACATCTTTGTGGCCTGTCCGATCCATGTTCCCGTGGTTAAATATCTCATTTCATGGTTTCTGTGCGAGGAAACTGCACGGACTATGGAGAAGATACACAGCCCGCCCCACAACCCAAGGATCCGGAACGGTCCCTCGATCCGGCCTCCGAAGAGGATCCGGATATAAAGGTGGAGTTGATCGATGGGGTGTTCCACCAACTTAGCATCGACAATGCTTTGGTTGCCATTACGGCGATCACCGGAATACTTCCACCTCACAGTAATCGAGACCGAGGTCCCAATACTCGATAACGACCCATCCGTGCTAATTTCTTGATCACCAATACCAATGGTGTTTCGAGGGGTGCCTTGAGGGGGAGGCCGAGCCCACGGCGGCTGGCCAACAAGGGCGTCACGACCCCAAGAGGCTGAAAAGAAGTGCGGCCGGTTCGAAACTCCGCAGAACGGTATGGCGCGTCACCATATTCCCAGGATTGATTCTGGAAGGTGTACTAACGCTGGTGCTTTTTCAGGAAAGAGCGCCGCGGATCGAGTCCGAGAGGTTGCCAATCGAGCCTCCGCCGCCAGGCTCCAAAGCGGGTCCGAAGCGGAGGCGAAACGCAGCGCGCATCGGATGCTCCTCCGATAGAGGATGCCGACAAATTGTCCGCCACCAACTCCGAGGTGGAGAGCGCCATGAATCACAGCACCACGGACAGTTCTTCGTGGACGCATGTTTCTCCCAAGAGGCCTTGAATGCCTTCAATTCGAGATGCACACTCGTGCCGCTCAAGATGGTCTAGCGAGCCACGGAGCAGTATGTAAAGGACATACGGGTAAGGAAATTTGTGATTATATATGCCAAGAGTGGCCCGAGACTTAAAATAGTTAGAATAACTGATTTAAGGATCATTTGTTAGGCGAGGATCTTACAAAAAGAATACCCGACTGTCCGGAGCTTGAAGAATGCAAGGCCCAACTTGAGGCCGCACTAGCCGCCACTGGGGAGCCACAAAGACCCCTACGGTAATATATTCTTCAAAAGATAAATAGTTTACGAAGTGCGGCGGGTGTGTAAATCGATAATAATATTGCAGATGGCGCGGACTAGATCGGACAAGCAACAGCTCTGCGCCAGCTAAAGGCTGGCGAGAGTGTGCTTACGAGGGTGTGGCGGAGAAAAATAACCTCCAGATGCCAACACCCAAGCTGGGTGAGGAACTAAAAGATGTTCGTGCCCGGTTATGCGACTCCGAAGGAGAATCGGCGGCTTCGTCGCGGCATTTTCAATGAAGTGCTTGGCGAACTTTGAAAGAGTTCGGCGAGGAAGGCGACTAACATAAACATGTATATAGGTTTGCTCACAGTGTCGTCCTAAAGAGGAGATGCCCAGTTCTTGGTGATCTTCTTCCCTAACTGCGTCGGCTGCATGAACGAGTTTGGCGGTGATGAAAGCGTCGGCCGTGCCTTGTGGCCATCTATCTCCCTGCCGAAGGCATTGGGGAGCTCGCATGAGCGGCTTCAAGGAGCACGACAGCGCTCCGACTATGGAAGATATCGGCCTGCCGTCAAGGTGGCAGGAGGCACAGGCCATGGTAAAGACGCTGTACACGGAAGGCTGACCCAAATCACATGGCGAGGTCGGACTGTGGGGCCTGATGGGAAGGAGATCCTGTAAGCTTAGTGTACGGCCAAGTAGAATTGGCCGCCAAGTATTCCAGCAAGATTGTAAATTAGATAGCCTATTAGATGGCATTGAGGAGGAATACAATGAGTCGAGTTGACTATGTAATTAAATATGACATGAAAAATGTATTCTAGCCGGATTGTAGATCGTTTGTCGTAGCGGACCTTTTCGCTTCGACCTCAGGACCCAATAGTCCGGAGTGTGTCCGAATACCTTCGTGGTTATATAAGAACCGAGGTATGCATGGAGACAAGGCGTAGGGGTCATTATTGCTGTATCAGACAAGTGCCCAACTAGTTATGTTATATTACATGGATAGTAAGAAACATCTTCCAGGGAGCATAGTTCAGTTAAGGGTTCCTTTCGCTGGGATGCATGCCCTAAAGTGCATGTCAAAACTGCTAGGAAAGCAGAAAATCATCTGGGGGCAGATGGGTAAATAGTTAAAAATCATCTTTCAGTTCACCGACCGAATATTCCCTTAAGAACGCTAGCTTTCGGCTTCACCCAGTCTGAGGTACACATCCGGCTGACCCGGCAGTAACAATCGCAGAGGTGCTCCCTTTACCACCTAACCGAACAATCAGGAACGTAGGGGTAAGCACAGGAGCAAGGCAACCCAGCTTGGCCAAAACTTAAGTCATATCAATGCATATACTGGTGAATAAAAGGTACATGCGGAATTTTGACGCATGTGTTGGGCATGAAGCCCGTATAAATAAGCCATTAAAGAAGCCCCGGGTATAATGAGTAGCGTCGGTCGTCAAATATGTGCTGAACAAAGCGCAAACGAGCCTCTAAAGGCTTCAGGAAGAAGGGGGAGGAAGGAGAGAAATAAAAGACAACAAAAATAGAAAATGTGGACGGAGGAAGGAGACGAACTTGGAGTCCGGTGCTTAGGCGTAGAATCTTCGTAGACGGGCTGCGTTCCATGGGTTCGGCTCAAGTCGGTCATCCGATGCGTTTCGCAGACGGTATGCTCCGCCGGTCAGGACCTGGTCGATGATGAAGGGACCTTCCCATTTGGGCTTGAGTTTGTCTTTTTTCTTGTTCGGCAGGCATAGAAGTAGTTCGCCAACGTTGTAAGCTTTGGCCCGTACTTCCCTGCTTTGGTATCTTCGAGCCTGCTGTTGATAAAATGCGGAACGAGCCTTTGCCACGTCGCGCTCCTCCTCCAATGCGTCCAAACTGTCCTGCCGATCAAGCTCGGCTTCTCTTTCTTCATACATGCGCACACGAGGTGAGTCATGAATTATGTCGCAGGGCAAAACTGCCTCTGCGCCGTACACCATAAAAAATGGTGTGAATCCTGTAGTACAATTCGGCGTGGTCCGAGCCCCAGTCTGGTCGAGCTCCTCAACCCGGTGCGTGTTAGATTCCTTGAGGACCGCACTAGTCCGGGTTTAATGCCGCTCATGATTAGACCGTTTGCTCGCTCGACTTGGCCGTTGGTTTGAGGGTGATAGACTGAGGTGTAATCGAGCTTGATGCCCATGTTTTTGCACCATAATTTGACCTCATCGGCCGTGAAGTTGGTGCCGTTATTAGTGACGATACTGTGGGGGACACTGTAACGGTGCACTACCCCTGATATGAAGTCTATCACGGTCCGGATTCGGCCGCTTTAACAGAGCTTGGCCTCTATCCATTTGGTGAATTTATCCACCATGACCAATAGGTATTTTGCTTGTGGGTTCCTCCTTAAGGGGTCCAACCATGTCGAGCCCTGGACATGACGGCCAGGTGATGGGTATTGTTTTGAGGCGGTGGGTGGCATGTGGCTTTGGTTAGCAAAAAGCTGGCAACCGGCGCATCGTTGGACTAAATCCTGCGATCTGCCGGGCCGTTGGCCAATAAAATCCTGTCTGGAAGGCCTTGCCTACAAGGGCCGGGCTGCGGCGTGGTGCCCACCCAGTCCGGCATGAATTTCAGCCAGGAGGTTTCGCCCTTCCTCCTCGGAGATACACCTTTGAAGGACTCCTGTTGTGCTTTTCTTATAAAGCTCTCCCTCATGGACTTTATAGGCTTTAGATCGCCGTACTATGCAGCGGGCCTCATTTTGGTCTTGGGAGTTCCTGCCTAGTTAGGTAGGCTAGGAATGGTTCCGATCCGCAGGCGATAACCACCATTATTTAGTGGGCGGAGGTGTTATCTCGGTGGCGAGCCTCCGATTGTGTCGAGTGTTGGCGTCAAAGGCGGTTGCGGTTGGAGTGCGGATTGTTATTTTCGGACTCCCCTTCCCATAGTACAGATGGCTTGAACAGCCGTTCCTGGAAGATGTTGGGCGGGGCGGCATCGCGTTTTGCCCGATCGTGCCAATATGTCGCCGCCTGGTTGTTATCCGGGCTATATGATGAAATTGAGCCCTTGAACTGTCGCTGACATTTTTAGGACCGCATAGCGGTATGCTGCCATTTTGGATCTTTGGCATGAAGTCTCTGTTTATTTGAGATATCGCGAGTTGAATCGCGCACCTCTAGGCGTTTAATGCCCATAGAGGCGCCATCCGGAGGCCGTGCGAAGGGCCTCAGATTTAGCTCGTTGTTGGAGTCCGTATACATTATCGAAGGGCGTATTGGACTGTGTCCCCGGTTGGGGACGTCGGACGATACCAGCCCAGACCGCCAACATTTTGGAGCCGTCAAAGTGCATGATCAATTGGAGTATCGCCGTACTCTTTAGGGAGTTAAACTTACATCCATTCGACCCACGAAGTCGGCGAAAACCTGCGACTTAATAGCTAAATCGTGGCTTATAGTTTATGTCGAATGGAAGGAGCTCTATGGCCCATTTAGCAATCCGCCCGTCGCGTCGCGGTTGTTTATGATGTCGTTAAGAGGTACTTGGAGGCTACCGTTATCGAACACTCTTGAAAGTAGTGTCGCAGCTTAGGGATGCCATTAACACGCGTATGCTATCTTTTGATAATGTGGGTACCGGGACTTGCATGGAGTGAGGACAGTGGACATGTAATAAACCGGTCTTTGAAGAGGGAACCGGTGTCCGTCCGTTTCTCGTTCGACAACGAGCACCGCGCTGACAACTTGATGTGTTGCGGCGATATATAATAGCGTTGGTTCGCCCATGTTGGGCGCGGCTAGGACCAGATTTGTTGCCAATATGGCTTTTATCTCTTCGAGTCCGGCCGTGGCGGCATCCATCCACTCGAAGTGTTTGGTGCGGTGGAGGAGGCGGTAAACGGTAACGCCTTTTCTCCCAAACGGGAAATAAAGCGGCTTAGAGCCGCTACGCATCCAGTCAAGTTTTGTATTTGTTTGAGGTCTTTTGGAATATCCAATTGTGACTGAGCTCGGATCTTGGCTGGGTTTGCTTGAATTCCTCTACCGGACACAATGAAGCCGGGAGCTTTCCGGTTTGGAACACCGAGGGCGCATTTTTCCGGATTGAGCTTGATGTCATATTTTGAAGATTGTCGAATGTGAGCCTCAAGTCGTCTACTAGAGTTTGACATGCTTGGATTTGGCGACCCGTCATCTACATATGCTTCCTTTGTTTTGCCGATCTGGTTACGCGGACATGTACGAATCATGCTTGATATGTTGCGCTTGGCGCTTTTGAGCCCGAAGGGCATTGTGTTGAAGCAGAATGGGCGTATGGAGTGATGAATGTTGTTGCAGCTTGGTGCGGCTCCGCCATCTTGATTTGGTGGTAGCCGGAGTACACGTCGAGGAAGCACAATGAGTCGTGTCTGCTGTAGCATCGATAATTTGATCAATGCGAGGAGGAAGGATCCTTGGGCAAGCCTTATTAAGGTCTTTGAAATCAACACATAGTCGCCAGGATTTATCCTTCTTTGGTACCATCACCGGGTTTGCTAGCCAGGTCCGGATGTTTAATATCTCCGATGAATCCGGCTTCGGAAGTTTGGCTAGCTCGTCTCCCATGGCCTGTCTCTTGGGTTGAAAAGCTACGAAGAGCCTGTTTGGTAGCTTGAATCCTTTTCGGATATTTAGGCTGTGCTCGCCAACCGACGTGGGATTCTGGCATATCCCGAAGGTGCGGGCAAAATGTCCTAGTTTTCTTGTAGAAATTCTCGTAGTCTTGGCGTCTACATCGAGGGTTTAATTGTGCCCCAATGGAGGCCGTCTTTGAAGGGTCCGTTGGGTGGACTTGGAATTCGACTATTTCATCCGCTGGTTTAAAAAGAGGTGGACTTGGATCTTTTATCAAGTATCACATCGTCCACTGTTCACCGTGGGAGCGCATCGCAGATGAGTTCCTCGTCCGCTAGGAGCCGGATAGTGCCTCAAGGGCTAGTGCGGCTGTCTTGTTTTCGTGTGAGTGCTATGTTCGGATCACTAGCGAGTGATGATTCCGTTGGGTCGGGCATTTTAAGCTTCATGTACCCATAGTGGGGTATAGCTTGAAAAATTGTGAATGCCTCTCGCCCTAATAAAGAATGATATCCGCTGCTGAGCGGGCCACTTGAATGTGACCTCCTCGGACTGTAATTGTCCGTGAGCGAACACTACGTCGGTGTGATTTTCTGTGCAGCATGCTTCCGGCTAGGGATTATTCCTCTAAAGGTTGTGCTACTTCGCTCAATGCGGTTCCAGTCTATTTCCATTTTCGGAGGGTTTCCTCGTAGATGAGGTTTAGTCTGCCGCCATCCATGAGTACTTTGGTAGGCGAAAGTCATCCACTATTGGATGAGGACCAATGCGGTGGTGCTCGAGCTGTTGAATTTGGGTTAAATCCTTTGGCATTAAAGGTAATAGCTGTGTCCTCCATGGATGTATTGTTGCTACTTGGTAGACTTCGGCAAGGTTGCGGAGTGTTCGTTTCCGCATGGTATTTGATGCGAAAGTCTCAAAGACTGTTAACACCGTACTGGTATTGCTGCGTTGGGATTCTGAAGCTAGAAGCTCTTCGCCACTTTTGGCCACCTGCCGTAGTATCCAACATGTTCTTTGCCACTTTTGGAACTAGATCCGAAACCCCGTCCAATTTAGGACTCGGTAGAAGTTTCGAACTTCGGAAGTTCGGATTTTGAGTGCTATCAATGAATCCAACCCGCCGCTGACTTTAAGTTCGGGCTTGATCGACATCCGTCCCTCTGCGGGAATCCGGCATGGAGGATCGGGAATCTGGGCGTAGCTAGTCCTTAAGATAGAAGAAGAATCGCCGCATTGCTCCTCTCGTCACGGCAACATGACGGGTAGCACAGGGAGAGTTAATCTCTCTCGGATCGGTTTAGGCCCGATCCGGTCATAGTCTGTGGCGACTCCCAGGGCGGTGATGCGATCCAAGAGCTCATTTACGGAGGAGATCTCAATCGGATCTAACTGTTCGGCAAGTTCTGAATTAACGTGAAGATTGGTTTCGATGACTCGAGAAGTCATCGTCGGTAGCGATAGCGAACTAAGCGGTCATAAGAAAACCACCTAGCGAAGAGTCGACCCGGTGGCAAGGCTCCTTTGGCGATAGTATCATCTTTAAAAGCGGGTGAGAGCATCCTTCGGCGGCGGCGGCACAGAGAACTCTCGGTGAAAGCACCAATATCGATGTCAAAACCGGCGGATCTCGGGTAGGGGTCCCGAGCGTGCGTCTAGGCGGATGGTAACGAGGAGACAAGGGACACGATGTTTTTACCCAGGTTCGGCCCTCTCGATGGAGGTAATACCCTACTCCTGCTTGATTAATATTGATGATATGGGTAGTACAAGAGTAGATCTACCACGAGATCGAGGAGGCTAAACCCTAGAAGCTAGCCTATGGTATGATTGTTGTTAGTCCTATGGACTAAAACCCTCCGGTTTATATAGACACGGATAGGTTAGGGTTACATAGAGTCGGTTACAATGGTAGGAGATCTACATATCCGTATCGCCAAGCTTGCCTTCCACGCCAAGGAAAGTCCATCCGGACACGGGCGAAGTCTTCAATCTTGTATCTTCATAGTCCAGGAGTCCGCCGCGGTGATAGTTCGGCTATAGGACACCCCTAATCAGGACTCCTCACCCCCCTCCCGTCTTGCACCCCCATAGGGGCCTGAAGTAGTCCCGGAGTTCAAACACGTCGACCGTCGAGGGGAAGTAGGCGAGTTGCGTCCGTCGCGCCGCAAACTCGCTCTCTGGCGGCTCCGACGCCCCGGCGTCCTTGGCCACTCCCTTGCCCTTGGTGGATTTGGGGGCCATGGCGGCTGCGAGAGGCAAGGAACGGAGGACAGCAAAGACGCAGCGGCGGCGAGCAAAGGCGAAAGCTTGGAAAGGAAGGAGAAGGGTATGGCGGTTCCGAGATTGAAGAAGATGCAGGGGGTAAATGAGCAGCACGCCTGAGGGAGTCCTGGATTAGGGGGTCCTCGGACAGCCGTGCTATATCCTTTGGCCGGACTGTTGGACTATGAAGATACAAGATTGAAGACTTCGACCCGTGTCCGGATGGGACTCTCCTTGGCGTGGAAGGCAAGCATGGCAATTCGGATATGTAGATCTCCTCCCTTGTAACCGACTTTGTGTAACCCTAGCCCCCTCCGGTGTCTACATAAACCGGAGGGTTTAGTCCATAGGACAACAACAATCATACCATAGGCTAGCTTCTAGGGTTTAGCCTCTACGATCTCGTGGTAGATCAACTCTTGTAATACTCATATCATCAAGATCAATCAAGCAGGAAGTAGGGTATTACCTCCATCGAGAGGGCCCGAACCTGGGTAAACATCATGTCCCCCGCCTCCTGTTACCATCTGCCTTAGACGCACAGTCCGGGACCCCCTACCCGAGATCCGCCGGTTTTGACACCGACATTGGTGCTTTCATTGAGAGTTCCACTGTGCCGTCACCGTAAGGCTTGATGGCTCGTCTTGTTGTCAGGGACAACATCACCTCTGGGGGAGCCCTAGCTACAGGCAAAACTCTCTGACTAGGCGGCTTCGTCATGACCGCCCGTTCGGCCGCTGCGCCGCTATGACTTCTTGGGTCATCGAAAACAGCCTCCACATCGGCTCGGAACTTACCGAGCGGATGGATCCAATGGAGCTCTCCTGTTTGAACGAGCTCTTGGATCGCATCGCCGCTTTGGGACTCGCTATGGACTATGATCGGATTGGGCTTAAACCCGACCAAAGGGAGATTAAGTCTCCGCCGGTCACCCATCAGATAGCGGTAGTGGAGGAGCAATGCGACGATTCTTCCTCTATCCTCAGGATGAACTATATCCAGATTCCTGAGCTCTCCGAGCCGGATACCCGTCCACGGGAGGACATCGCCCAAACCTTGAACCTAGAATCAGGCAGCATGCCGAACCCGCTGGGCAACATCCCGGAGCCCGAACTTCCAAGATCGGAAACTCCTCCGCCCCTGGGTCTCAGATTGGGTCAAGGTCCGGACTTAAATCCACCCACCCACCCAGATATAAACGATCTTTCCCACATTAGGCAAGATCCCCAGGAGACAATACATCACTATTGGGCCAGATTCCTCCTTGTAATGAACAAGTTCGAGGACTGTCGCGAGGAAGACGCAATTTCATTCTTTTGCAATAATTCCACGGACAAGGGAATCCTCAACGCCATAAGTTGCCGTGACATAGCACACTTTGCTGACTTGGCGGCCATAGTACAGAAGTACTGTGCGATGGAAAGTTCCTGGAAAACCCAAACAAAATTTTGGGATAATCCGGCTCTGACAAACCCCCCAGTCCGAACTAAAAGTGTGCACTCTCATAAGTCGCCCAAATCAATTACAAAGAAGCAAAAGCCCACTACAGGGCGTGTAACCGTATTGGAGGGATGGCTTAATGGGCCCTACAAAATTCAAAGTACAGCAGATACCATACCAACACACAACCTAAGAGCATGTTGGGTACTCCGACAGGTGGCCAAGAGCGGTGAGGATCTCCTCATTAAAAACACCGCAGAGCACCATCCCGTGGATAACAATACAGTATTGACAATCTTCGAGACCTTCGCCTCAAATAATAGACGTAAGCGAGCACTCTGCAGCCTTGCCGAAGTCCGCCACGTGGCAGCAATAAATCCATGGAGCGACACGGCTATCGCCTTCAATGCCAGTGACGAACCTAAATTCCGAACAGCCCGAGCACCAACCGCCTTGGTCCTTAGTCCAATCATGGACGACTTTCGGCTTACTAAAGTGCTCATGGACGGCGGCAGTGGATTAAACCTCATTTATGAGGAGACTCTTCAAAAAATGGAAATAGACAGAAACCGCATTAAGCAAAGCAGCACGACCTTCAGAGGAATCATCCCTAGTCGGGAGGCACGATGCGCTGGGAAAATCACACTAGATGTGGTATTCGGCACGCCGGAGAATTATAGTTCCAAATAAATTACATTCCAAGTGGCCCCGTTTAGTAGCGGATACCACGCCCTTCTAGGGCGGGAGTCATTCACGATCTTCCAAGCCATACCCAATTACGGGTACATGAAGCTCAAAATGCCCGGCCCCAATGGAATCATCACTATAGCTAGTGATCCGGACATAGCACTTTGCGCCGAGAACAAAACAGCCGCACTGGCCCTCAAGGCATTATCCGAAGCCCTCGTGGCCGAGGAATTAACTGCGCTGCGCTCCACAGTTGACAGAGACGACGTGATACTCGACAAAAGGTCCAAGTCCACCTCTTTTAAACCAGCGGATGAAATAGTCAAAATCCAAGTCCACCCAACGGACCCTACAAAAACAGCATCCATCGGGGCATAGTTAAACCCCGCTGTAGACGCCACATTACGGGAGTTCCAGCGCGAGAATTGGTACATATTCGCCTGGCATCCTTCAGACATCCCAGGAATCCCACGCAGGCTTGCCGAGCATAGCCTTAACATTCTAAAGGGATTCAAGCCGGTCAAGCAGACTCTTCGGCGTTTCTCCGAACCTAAGCGACAAGCCATGGGAGAGGAGCTAGCCAAGTTACTGGAGGTCGGATTCATTAGAGAAATAAAACATCCGGACTGGCTAGCTAACCTGGTGATGGTACCAAAGAAGGATAAATCCTGGCGCCTATGTGTCGATTTCAAGGACCTTACCAAGGCTTTCAAGAGTGTTCAATTACGGTGGCCATTACGGTGGCCTCGGAAGTACCACTCAATGACATAATAAACAACCGCGATGCCACGGGCCGAATTTCTAAATGGGCTATCGAGCTCCTCCTGTTCGACATAACATATAGACCTCGGCGAGCCATTAAGTCGCAAGTACTGGCCGATTTTGTCGCCGAGTGGACAGAAGTCGAACTCCCTAAAGAGTATGGCGCGTACTCCAATTCGATCATGCATTTCGACGGCTCTAAAGTTGAAACGCCCTCGATGCGACTATATCTCCTACGTGTCGAAGCACGACTTAGAGGCATAAGCGCATCGAAAGCAATGTCGCAAGTGAGGTAATCTTCACACAATCCCATGTAATAAATAAGGGGAAAGAGATACATAGTTGGCTTACAATCGCCACTTCACACAAATACAAGAATAAAGCATTACATCATATAGATACAATCAAGGTCCGACTACGGGACCAAAATAAAAGAAGACTACCCCAAATGCTACACAGATCCCGATCGTCCCAGCCCGGGCTCCACTACTGGTCAATCAAAGCGAAACAACACAAAGAACAAGATCTTCATCGAGCTCCTCCTTGAGCTCGGGTCCATCACCTGCACGGTTTCATCGGCACCTGCAAACTGGTTTTGGAAGTATCTGTGAGTCACGGGGACTCAGCAATCTCACACCCGCGAGATCAAGACTATTTAAGCTTAAAGGTAGGAAAGGGTAGTGAGGTGGAGCTGCAGCAAGCGACTAGCATATATGGTGGCTACATACGCAAATGAGAGCGAGAAGAGAAGGCAAAAGCACGGTCGAACAACTATGATCAAGAAGTGATCCTGAAACTACTTACGTCAAGCATAACTCCAACACCGTGTTCACTTCCCGGACTCCGCCGAGAAGAGACCATCACGGTTACACACGAGGTTGGTGTATTTTAATTGAGATCAACTTCGGGTTTTCTACAACCGGACATTAACAAATTCCCATCTGCCACATAACATGCTGGCACGGCTTTCGAAAGTTCAAACCTGCAGGGTGTCCCAACTTAGCCCATGATAAGCTCTCGCGATCAGCGAAGAATAGACCTTCTCCCGGGAAGACCGATCAGTCTCGAAATCCGGCTACAAGACATTTCACAGCAATAAAACAAGTCCAGAAGACCTCCCAAGCGTGCCGACACCACGATAGTAGCAGCGTATCTCGTCTCGAGTTACGACCGGATGAGCGATGCGACTGACAACCGACGATACCCCAAGTTGCCTCGGGCGGCACCATAAGTGGCTCTAGTTTGGACCAACACTTAGACAAGCATTGGCCCGGGGTAAATAAAGATGACCCTCGGGATGCGCGACTCCCAAGGAAAAAAGGCTAGAGGCAAATGTAAAACCAATGTTGGGCCTTCTTTGGAAAAGTCTTATTCAAAGCGAACTGTCAAGGGGTCCCATAAATCACCCGACCGCGTTAGGGACGCAAAATCCGGGAACATAACACCGATATGACGGAAACTAGAGGCGGCAAGAGTGGAACAAAACACCAGGCATAAGGCCGAGCCTTCCACCCTTTACCAAGTATATAGATGCATTAATTAAATAAGATATATTGTGATATCCCAACAAGTAAACATGTTCCAACAAGGAACAACATCTCCATGTTCCAACAAGGAACAAACTTCATCTTCACCTGCAACTAACAACGCTATAAGAGGGGCTGAGCAAAGCGGTATCATAGCCAAACAACGGTTTGCTAGGAAGGGTGAAAAGGTTAGAGGCTGACATGGTAATATGGGAGGCATGATAAGCAAGTGGTAGGCATCGTAGCATAGGCATAGCAAAAGAGCGAGCATCTAGCAAGCAAAGATAGAAGTGATTTCGAGGGTATGGTCATCTTGCACGAAATCCCATAAGGAAGAAGAACGAGTCCATGAAGAGGACAAGCGGGCGTAGTCGAAGCGAATCCTCACAATCGCAACATTACGGAACCGAGAAGCAACACGGAAAGAAACAAACAACATGATAAATGCACAAGCATAAACATGGCATGATGCACAAACAAATATGATGCATGTCGGTTTAAAAATGCATGGCATGGCAATATGCACAAACAACACTACAAGTTAAGTGGAGCTCAATATGCAACGAGTTGCATATTGACGGAACACCACAACACTTATTTAGTTTGATCTCGGTTAGGTACACAACAATATTAAATGTTGTTAAACATGGCAAGAGGTGGAGCATAATGGAACTAACTATTTAGGCAAGTTTAAATGAGGCCGGAAATAAGAAACAACAATTCCGGAAAATCCCCATGAGCAATATTTTAGATTCGGTACTGTTCTGCCCTAAACACAATTTTAGAGTTGTTAAACAGCAACATAAAGTGGACCAAGTTAATCTAGGCATTTTTCTACCCCATTTACATATAAAGAACATTTAATTCCGAGTTACGGTTATTTAGTTATGAAATAAATCATTTTAACATGGCATATTAGCAAATTAATGCAAACATCAATTTAAACATTTTTAAACATGGATGAAAATGGCATATTATTAATCTACACAATATTCTGAGCAAATTACATATGTAAAACATTTTAATCCGATGCACCATTTGTGAGTTATTAAATGCATGATGAACAAGGGTTTTTCAGAAACTGTAATTCCACGAAATTAGCTAAATTCGCAGTATGAAAAAAAAAACAACAAGGGCCGAATCTGGCTGGGCCAGCAGAGAGGGGCTGGGGAGGCGGCTCACCTGGGCCAAGGCCCAGTCGGGGAAAAGAGGTATTTGGAGGGCTGGGTGGTGGGCCTCGGGAGGCCAATTTGGGCTGGCCTGGCTTCGCCCACGCTGTGGTCAAGCGGTCAACGGGCTGAGGCGTCGAGCTTCTCCCGACCCGCCGGACGGCGAAGCGGCGGCCTCCCGTGAACAGGGGCCGACGGCGAGGGGAAACCGGGCGGAGGCGGGGTCCGCGGGTCGACGAGGCCGGAAGGTCGCCGGGCGCGCTGAGGTCCCAACTCCGCCAGATCGAGGCGGAGGTTACGGATCCGCGCTGGGATGCCGGGTCGGCGAAGGCGACCTGGGGGAGAGAAAACGTGAGAGAGAGAGAGACGCAGAGAGAGAGCAAGGCGGAGCTGGCCAGGGGTCGCCGTGGGACGGCCGCACCACTCCGGGCGAGGCTGCCATGGGCGGGCGGGCGGAGGCGTAGGGAGAGCGGGCTGGATCCGGCTCGGGATCGAGCCGGAGGAGGAGCCAGGCTCATGGGCGCCGAAAGCGGCGAACAGGCTCAGCGGGCTTGGCGGCCAGATGGACTGGCAGGCAGCTGGGAAGTGGGCGCTGGGGCGGCGGGCGCCGCTTGAGTTGGAGCGCGGCGGCTGGGTGGCGGCTGGCCAACTGGCGCGCCAAGTGGCAGGGATGAGGTGGAGGGCGGAAATGGAGGAGGAGGCGGCGGCTGATGATTGGGGGAGCGGATTCGAGGGAAGGAAGGAGAAGACCCAAAATGGCATTGGGGGTGTTTATATAAGGAAGGGGGCTAGGGTTAGTGGTTTGGGGGGGTTTTGAGCGTTTGAGCCTCGGATCGACATCGGACGGCTCCGGATCGGAAGGATCTAGGAGGGGTTGGTGGGCTGTGAAGATAGGACTTGGACCGAGGGGAGAGAGAGAAGTGCAGCCCGACGGCAGTTTCGGAGGCCAAACGTCTGATTTAAAATACCGGCTATAACCCGTTACATATTTAACGGTTGGGCGATCAAACGAACTCCGAATGCGATGAAACTTGGCAGGCGGCCTGCCTACACTATAATAAGACCGCATGACAAGTTGCAACCCATTCCGAGAACATTATTATGCCACTTATAAAATAATATTTGGAGGTGCGAGGCGTGCGAGTGTATCCGGACTCGGAACGGACAACGGAGAGAACCGGCGGAACACGAACGGATGCAAGTTTTGAAAAAACATGCGGATGAAATGCAGATGATGCCATGAGATGAGATGCATAACAAGAACAAAATGCAAAACAACCGACAAAACCCAACCACGAAGGAAATAATAAATCACATCTCCGGAAAGGGCAAGAGTCGGAGTTACGAATATGGAAAGTTGTATCCGGGGTGTTACAAAAGTACTGGTGGTTTTGGGGGCTGGCGTCGTCCTGACGTCCCCCACCGGAGATACAGTCCAATACGTACTCCAAATACTATACACAGACTCCAACAACGCAGCCGAATAAAAGGCCCTATTACATGGTCTCCAGATGGCAGTCTCCATGGGCATTCAACGCCTGGAGGTGCGTGGGGACTCGAACCTTGCAATATCTCAAATAAATGGAGACTTAGACGCCAAGGATCCAAAAATGGCGGCTTACCGCAATGCCGTCCTCAAAATGTCAGCTCGGTTCGAGGGGCTTGAATTCCACCATGTGGCTCGGGAAAACAATCAGGCGGCTGATATCCTCGCCCGTATCGGCTCTAAGCGCGACCCTGTCCCACCTAACATCTTCTTAGACAGGCTGTTTAAGCCATCCGTGGTATGGGAAGGGGAGACCGGAAACAATAGTCCGGACCCGGCCAGAGCACCAGATACCGAACACTCTGACACAATCGGAGGCTCTGGCACCGAAATAACACCTTCAGCCCACGTGATAATGGCCGTCATCGCCCCGTGGATAGAACCATTCCTGACCTACCTAACCAGGCAGGAACTCTCCGAGGACCAAAATGAGGCACGCTGCATAGTGCGGCGGTCTAATGCCTACAAGGTCCACGAGGGAGAGCTTTATAAGAAAAGCACTACCGGAGTCCTTCAAAGGTGCATCTCCGAAGAGGAAGGGCGGAAGATTTTGGCAGAAATCCATGCTGGACTCGGCGGCCACCACGCCGCAGCCCGGGCCCTTGTAAGCAAGGCCTTCCGTACAGGTTTCTATTGGCCGACGGCCCGAGCAGACGCTCAGGACCTTGTTTAAAGTTGCGTTGGTTGCCAGCTTTTTTCAAACCAAAGCCATATGCCGCCTACCGCTCGCCAAACAATCCCCATTACTTGGCCCTTTGCGGTCTGGGGGCTTGATATGGTCGGACCCCTCAAAGGGGGAACCCATAAAAAACTACTTACTGGTCATGGTGGATAAATTCACCAAATGGATAGAAGCCAAACCCGTTAAAACGGCTGAATCCGGATCGGTGATAGACTTTATATCTGGGGTTGTACACCGTTATGGAATCCCCCACAGCATCATCACTGAAAACGGCTCGAACTTTAGAGCCAACGAGGTAAAACTTTGGTGCAGCAACATGGGCATCAAGCTCGACTATGCTTCTGTCTATCACCCACAAACTAACAGTCAAGTCGAGCGAGCAAATGGTCTTATCATGAGCGGCATTAAACCCATATTAGTGCGGTCCTTAAAGGAATCAAACACGCACTGGGTAGAGGAGCTCGACTCCGTACTATGGGGGCTGCGGACCACGCCGAATCGCACTACCCGATACACACCGTTTTTCATGGTGTACGGCGCAGAGGCGGTTCTGCCCTGCGACATAATTCATGACTCACCTCGAGTGCGAATGTATGAAGAAAAAGAGGCCGAGCTCGATCGGCAGGACAGTTTGGACGCCCTGGAGGAGGAGCGTGATGTGGCAAATTCTATCAGCAATAGGCTCGAAGGTATCAAAGCAGAGAAGTACGGGCCAAAACTTATAATGTTGGCGAACTCGTTCTACGCCTGCCGGAAAAGAAAAAGAACAAGCTCAAGCCTAAATGGGAAGGTCCCTTCATTATTGACCAGGTTCTGACCGGTGGAGCGTACCGTCTGCGGGATGCATCAGATAATCGACTCGAGCCAAACCCATGGAACGCAGCCTGACTCCGAAGATTCTACGCCTCGTGCCGGACTCTATGTTCGTCTCCTTACCCCCGTCAATTTTTTGCATATCCGTTATCTGTCTTTTCTCTCTTTCTTTCTTCTTTTTCCTTTTCCTCAAGGCCTTAAAAGGCTAACTTGTGTCTTGGCTACACAATCTTGACGCGCTAACCGCGCTCATTATACCTGGGGGCTTCTTATACAAAAGCTTAATATAACTATTTTTTCTGGGCTTTATGCCCCACACATGTGTTATTCTTCCACATGTACCTTTTTTCGCCATTATATGCATCGATATAACTTAAGTTTTGGCCAAGATGGGTTGCCTGGCTCTTGTGTTTATGCCATACGTTCCCGTTAGTTCAGCTAGGGCATAAGGGGAGCACCTCTGCGATTGTTACTGCCAGGTCAGCCGGATGTGTACCTCAGACTGGGTGAAGCCGAAAGCTAGCATTCTTAAGGGAATATTCGGTCGGTGAACAAAAGATGACTTTTATTTATTTTGATACACGCCCCCAGATGTTTATAGCCTATGTCTCTTTTCACGGATCGGGCATGCACATTAGGGCATGCGTACCCAGGGAAAGGAACCCTTAACGGAACTATTCTCCCTGGAAGATGTTTCTTACTATCCATGTAATATAACATAGCTAGTTGGGTACTTATGCATTCTCAAGCACTTATGACCCCTACTTTGGTTTCCACACATACCCAGTTTTACAAAGCGGCGGGTATTCGGATACACTCCGAACTGTCGGGTCCAGAGGTTGAAGCGAAAAGGTCCGCCATGACAAATGATTTACAATTTGGCTAGGGACAATACATGTCACTTGAAGTACATAGTCGCTTAGACTCACTAAATTCTTCTTCTATACCATCCAACAAGCTGTCTAGCCTACAATCCTGTTGGGAATACTTTGCAGCTAATTCGACTGTGTCATACACCAAACTGACAGGGATCTCTTTCCCATCGGGCACCACAGGTCCGACCTCAGCCATGTGGTTTGGGTCAGCCTTGGTATATCGCGTCTTCACCATGGCCCAGGCTTCCCTTGCACCTTGTCGGCAGGCTGATATCTTCCATAATCAGAAGCGCCGCTGCACTCCCTTGAGCTTCTCTATAAGATCCCCCATGCCTCCTGGCGGGGAGGTGGATGGCCACAAGGCTTGGGCAATACCCTGCATCACCTGCCGAACTTGCTCGTGCAGTTGTGAGAGCTCTGGCAGAAGATCACCCATAGACCCGGGCATCTCCTCTGCGGGACGACCTATCAGCATACCTGCAGACATAACTCTGTTAGCCGGCTTATTCGTCGAACTCTTTAAAAGTTTGTTCAAGCACTTACTAAAAATGCCGCATCGAAGCTGCTTATTCTCCTTTACGGAGTCAGCAAGCTGGGCCCGAACATCTTTTAGTTCAATGCTCAGCTGGGTATTGGCGTCTTGGAGATCATTTTTCTCCCGCCTTACTTTCATAAGCATGCGCTCGCCAGCCTTTAGCTGTCATTGGGCATGTTGCTCATCCGGATTCACTTCGAGGCTATCTGCATAATCTATTATTAGATTTGCACGCATGTCGTACACTACCTGGTACATAACATTCCTTGCAATGAAAGCAAGTCTTACCCGATGGGGCCTTCTCGGGCTCCTACACTGCGGCAACTGCGGCCTGAAGCTGGGCCCTACATTCCTCCAGCTCTCGAGACAACCGGGTATTCTTCTCTATAAGAGCCTATGCAAACAATGATCCTTAAATCAGTTGTACCAACTATTTCAAGTCTCAGGGGCTACTGATATACATAACTGTTAGATTTTGTCTTACCCGTATATCCTTTACATACTGGTCCGTGGCTCTGGCAAGACCATTCTGAGCAGCTCGGGTGTACGCATCTCTCGAGTTGAAGGCATCAAACGCCCCTTGGGAGAAACAAGCGTCACAGAGTACGGCCCGGCAACGCCTGTGATTCATGGCGCCCTCCACCTCAGAATTTGTAGCGGATAGCCTATCTGCATCCTTTGTAGGAGGAATATCCGGAGTTGGCCCCATGTTAGCGTCTGCCTCTATGTCCGGCCCTGGAGCCCGACTGGTGGAGGCGTGATCGGCAACCTCTTCGGACATAGTCCAGCGAGCGTTTTTCCTACTAGGAAACATGGGCTTAATTATATTTTAAAAGACGACCACCACGGAACGGGGTTCTCTTTCATACCTCTGTGACGGTGTCTCAGTCCCGACCGCTTTCCTTTTAAGCCTGCCTGGCTTCAGTGCCCTTCGTTGGTGAGTCACTGCGGGTTCGGCATGGCGTCCCGAGAGCCTTCCCTGTAAAGCACCATATGTGTGTGGTAGGTGAAGTGCGAAAAAGGGATCCTTCTTGGAAGTTAGGACTCCGGTTTTACTTACATGCGATGCAGGGAGCAGTCCTAGATAATCGGCTATGATGGCCACCATGGCACCGTCGCAACTTAATTGATAGAACGTCCTGTCAATAAGCTCCACAAATGTGTGCGGATCTTCTTCAAGTCCAGGGTCGAAGGCCCGGTCAGGGTCCTCCGGTTGTGGAGGCAGGCTGTGGACCTTCCTTACAGCTTCTCACAGTTCCTGTTATGAAATGGCAAGGTAAATACTCATGACAAAGAATGCGGGAAGGTTGGGAGTAAAAAGTAACAGCTCACCAAGCTTGGAGGGTTGTACATGGAGAATCCATCCCGTGTCTTGATAGGGAGGAACTCCTCTTCCTCTCCTTTGTACAGATCGGACAGAATCTTTGCCAGAGCAGTGACTGAGTCCGGTCCCTTACGGCCGCAGCGGGTGGCATCATCTTCTCCATTGAAGTGCCACATGGGTTGCCCCCGATATTGAAGTGGTTGCACCCCCCGCATTATACACACTGACATAACCTCGATTATTGCCAGTCCTGATTGAGCCAGCGTCTCTATCGGGCCCATCAGGTAAAGGACTTCTCCGTTATCTTCCTCCTGAGGGCTCCGAGGGCGCCAGCTGCGGCGTTTCTTCAGGGGAGCGTTGTCGAACTCGGGGAGGCCCATCTGAATAGGGTCCGAAAGGTGGACGTTCTCCATATAAAACCACTCCGAAGGCCAGTCTCCGGACGTCTTCTTTGGGGTACCGGATAGGTATCCGGTCCCGGCGAGGCGCCATATTTCGGCTCCACCCACTTGATATATCGACCCCTTCTGTGCACGGGGCACGAGGCAGAATAGCCTCTGCCACAACTCGAAATGGGCTTCGCAGCCTAGAAACAGCTCGCAAAGAGCAACGTAGCCAACAATGTGTAGTATGGAAGCAGGGGTGAAATTATGCAACTGGAGGCCGTAGAACTCCAGGAGTCCGTGGAGGAACGGATGAATTGGAAGTCCAAGTCCCCTTAATAAATAAGGGACAAGGCATACCCGCTCCCCTTTGGAAGGGTTGGGGAAGCTCTCCGCTTGCTCCCCGCCATTGTAGGTGGCGAGCCCGGCTCGAACGCGGACCATATACGCTGGAGGGAGAAATCCCTGGGTCTGTCACTCTACTAATTGGCTGTGAGGGACAGAACACTTCTTCCAATCACCGGGCTTAGGGCTACGGGAGCGAGAGGAGGAGCTGCGATGGCCGGCCTTGTTGGAATGGATTTTTCCGAGCGCGCTCCGATGGATACTCGCCGTGGGCGGATGGTGTGATTTGGATCTAAGAATCCCCGTCTCTTTAATAGACAGTTTAATCACAAGGCTAGGGTGGCAAATTAAAAATGCCCTGGCTTCTCGCATTCGCTCGACACGTGGGAGATAGCCATTATTAGGCGTGGAAGCCAAGGAGTGCAATATTTATGGGAAGCCGGACGCTACTTAAAAAAGTATTCAGAATTTGAAGAAGAACCTGCCTTGCAATGCCGAAGACAACCTGCGCGCCGGACTCATCGCCATTGAAGCCTGGTTCGGGAGCTACTGAGGGAGTCCTGGATTAGGGGGTCCTCGGACAGCCCGACTATATCCTTTGGCCGGACTGTTGGACTATGAAGATACAAGATTGAAGACTTCGACCATGTCCGGATGGGACTCTCCTTGGCGTGGAAGGCAAGCTTGGAAATTTGGATATGTAGATCTCCTCCCTTGTAACCGACTTTGTGTAACCCTAGCCCCCTCCGGTGTCTATATAAACCGGAGGGTTTAGTCCGTAGGACAACAACAATCATACCATAGGCTAGCAGTGGAACATGTTTCACATAGATCCCATAATCTTTAAGAGTTTGGGTCATCCAAAGTAATTGAGCACAGCATGAAAAGGCGGCAATGTATTCCGCTTCAGCGGTGGATAAGGATACCGAGTTTTGTTTCTTGGAGGACCAAGACACAAGAGATCTACCAAGAAATTGACAAGTACCCGAAGTGGACTTTCTATCAACCTTGTCACCAACATATTCCGAATCGGAGTAGCCAACAAGATCAAAAGAGGACCTCTTAGGATACCGATTGCCAAAATTTGGTGTATGGATTAAGTATCTCACTATCCTTGTCACATTCTTAAGATGACATTCTTTGGGGGCTGCTTGATATCGTGCACACATGCACACGCTTAGCATAATATTGGGACGGGAGACACATAGATATAACAATGAACCAATCATAGAGCGGTAAACCTTTTGGTCAACCGATTTTCCATCCTTAGTCAAGTCAAGATGTCCGCTAGTAGGCATGGGTGTTTCATACCTTTGCTTTCTTGCATGTTGAACTTCTTGAATAAGTCCTTGGTGTACTTTGTTTGAGAAACAAAGGTGCCCTCCTTAGTTTGCTTGATTTGCAAACCAAGAAAGAACTTGAGTTCACACATCATAGACATCTCAAACTTCTTTGACGTTAACTTCCCAAACTTTTCACTAAAATGAGGGTTAGTCAAACCAAATATGATATCATCAA
The DNA here is from genome assembly GCA_021605205.1 of Aegilops longissima. NCBI lineage: Eukaryota > Viridiplantae > Streptophyta > Magnoliopsida > Poales > Poaceae > Aegilops > Aegilops longissima. Next base: position 553,041,950 of record CM038682.1, read on the forward strand.
CATAAATTTGGCAAACAAATAATTCACCATTTACCCTTTTAGTAAAAAGAGTAGAATCTATCTTTCCAATCTCAAAGCCTTTTTCAATAAGGAACTTAGTCAAGCATTTATACCATGCTCTATGAGCTTGTTTAAGACCATAAAGAGCTTTGTGAAGTTTGTAAACATGGTCGGGTTCCTTAGGATTGACAAAGCCGGGAGGTTGTTTAAAATAAACTTCCTCCTCAATTTCACCATTTAGAAAAGCACTTTTAATGTCCATTTGGTACAAAGTAATATCATGGTGATCAGCATAGGCAAGTAAGATGCAGATGGACTCAAGTCTAGCAACGGGGGCATATGTCTCACCATAGTCCATACCTTCAACTTGAGTGTAGCCTTGGCGACGAGACGTGCTTTGTTGTGAACGACTTGTCCATCTTTGTCTTGCTTATTTTGAAACACCCATTTGGTACCGATGAGGTTGTGGTTGCTGTCGAGCTTCTCGACCAATGTCCACACTTGGTTTCTCTCAAAGTTGTGTAGCTCTTCATGCATGGCATTTATCCAATCCGGATCTTCCAATGCTTCTTCAACCTTCATAGGTTCAATGCTAGAGATGAATGAATAATGCTCACCAAAATTAGCCAAACGAGTTTTAGAGCGAGTGATTCTCCTGGTTTGGATATCATTGAAGATTTGTTCGACGGGATGGTCTCTTGAGACTCTTGCTCGAACTCGTGAGAGCTTTTGCTTGGGTCGGGGTGGAACATCTTCTTCATCATCTTGTTCTTCTTCATGGCCTTCTTCATTGTTGACGTTGTTGTTCTCTTGTCGTGGTGGAGACGGAGGTTCATGAGGTTCATCTTGGTGTACTTACTCATTTTTTTCGTCTTGGTGTGTCCCACTTGTGGATGCTTCTGTGTCAACTCTTGGTTCACCTTGTCGCGAGGTAGAAGCTTCCACTTGGACGGACGAGGTACTCTCCTTCACCTCTGTTGGACGAATCTTGCCAATAGACAAGTCTTGGATTGCTTCCGAATGGTCTTTGCCTCCTACATCAATTGGCAATTGCTCTAATTGCGAGCCATTAGATTCATCAAACTTCACATCTACCGTCTCTTCAACCTTTCGGGTGAAACTGTTGTAGACACGGTAAGTGTGAGAGTTTATGCCAAAACCAAGTAGGAAACCCTCATGAGATTTAGGAGCAAATTTAGAATGACGATGCTTATCAAGAATATAGCATTTTGAGCTGAATACTCGAAAGTATCCAACTTGGGGTTTGTTACCGGTGAGAAGCTCGTATGCCGTCTTGCCAAGTAGCTTGTCAAGATACAAGCGATTTGTTGCATGACAAGCTGTCTAAACTGCTTCCGCCCAAAAGTGTTTTGGCGTCTTGTACTCATCAAGCATCGTTCTCGCCATCTCAATAAAAGTCCGGTTCTTCCTCTCAATAACTCCATTTTGTTGAGGCGTGTACGTAGCCGAGAACTCATGTGAAATCCCTTCTTCTCAAGAAAGGTATCCACATTTGCGTTCTTGAACTCTGTTCCGTTGTCGCTGCGAACCTTCTTGATCTTCACTTCAAATTGATTTTGGGCCTTCCTAGTGAAGTTCTTGAAGATCTTTTGGACCTGTGATTTATCATCAAGAAAGAACACCCACGTAAATCTTGAAAAATCATCGACTATGACTAAACCAAATGAGTTTCCACCAAGACTCTTGTAGGCATTGGGACCAAAGAGATCCATATGAAGTAGCTCGAGTAGTCTTCTTGTGGTCATTATGTTCTTCACGGGGTGGCTTCCTCCAACTTGTTTTCCTGCTTGACAAGCATTGCACAATCTATCCTTGACAAAAATAACATCTTTCACTCCAAGGATATGATCACCTTTAATAAGCTTATCAAGATTTCACATGCCCACATGGCCTAACATTCTATGCCACAACCAACCTTTGGAGGATTTAGCAATAAAGCAAGTTCTAGCTTGAGCCTTTTTAGTGAAATCAACAATGTAAAGATCACCTCTACGTATACTAGTAAAGACCATATTATGATTATCTCTATGAAACACTTGGCAATCTACTTCAGTGAATAGGACACTGAAGCCAAAATCAGCAAGTCTAGATACGGAAAGTAGATTATAGCCAAGAGATTCAATGAGCATAACATTTTGTATGGAGCTATCATGTGAGATGGCCACCTTACCAAGGCCGACCACCTTAACCTTTGAGTTATCACCAAAAGTGACATACTTGCGAGGGTTGTCGTTTTCAGCTAGCTCACGAAACATATCTTTGTCTCCGGTCATGTGATCGGTACATCCACTATCAAGGACCCATTCCTTTCCTCCAGCCATGTAGCCGTGAAGATTAGCCATAAGACCAAAGTGTCTCATAGACTCATTGTGATCAAAGTCACTATCATCATCCTCATCATAGTATCCATGTTCAACATCATCTTGTGATGGATCAATTCCTAGAGAGAGTGATTCATTAGATAAACGATCATCACAATGTTCATCTTTATGAATTCTAATGGCTTCAGAGATGATATTGATAATGATTCCAACATCTCCTTTGGCACGCATAAGGTTAGTAAGCTCAAATAGACAATCACCAAACTTAGGATCATTGTAATTCATCTTACTCAAGGCAATAGACTTATGAAGAATCACATGTAGATTTAGCAAGGCATAGTTTGGAATTCGTTCCTCAAGAAATCTCCATATAGTGTAGGCACAATCAAGAGTAGGCAAGCAACCAATCAATTTTCTAGGCAAACCTCTAGTAATAAGATTGACAGTTCTAAGGTTGCGGATCATGTCAATAGACTCATCAAGGGTAGGATGCAAAGGATCAACATGGGGTGCACAAGGGCTAGTAATGTACTTGTTCAAATGATATTCATTGAAAATGACAAGCATCTCATTTTTCCACTCATGAAAGAACTCTCCATCAAGTATAGGCACTCTATGTCTAAGACTTCCCAACGTAGACTCATCCATATTCCTCCAATGGTGATTAAACCAAGGCAATGGAGACCAATGCTCTGATACCAATTGAAAGGATCGAGAAGAGGTGTCTAGAGGGGGGGGGGGTGATTAGACCCTCAACAAAGAAGAGTAGCCGTTTTTAATTTCTTCAAGTTAAGGTGGAGTTTTATCAGAAGTTTAAGCATTCACAATACATTTCAAGAAAGCATGGCAAGAGTATATGAGCAGCAGAAAGTAAAGCATGCAATTTGCAAGAATGTAAAGGGATGGGATTAGAGTATGCAAACACAATTGGAGACACGAAGATTTTTTCTGTGGTTCCGATAGGTGGTGCTATCGTACATCCACATTGATAGAGACTTCAACCCACGAAGGGTAACGGTTGCGCGAGTCCACAGAGGGCTCCACCCATGAAGGGTCCATGAAGAAGCAACCTTGTCTATCCCACCATGGCCATCGCCCACGAAGGACTTGCCTCACTTGGGTAGATCTTCATGAAGTAGGTGATCTCCTTTCCCTTACAAACTCCTTAGTTCAACTCCACAATCTTGACGGAGGCTCCCAAGTGACACCTAACCAATCTAGGAGACACCACTCTCCAACAGGTAATAGATGGTGTGTTGATGATGAACTCCTTACTCTTGTGCTTCAAATGATAGTCTCTCCAACACTCAACTCTCTGTCACGGATTTGGATTTGGTGGAAAGATGATTTGAGTGGAAAGCAACTTGGGAAGGCTTGAGCTCAAGATTATTGTGGTTGGATTGGAATGTCTTGGTCTTAACACATGAGTAGGTGGTTCTCACTCAGAAAATGTATGCTGGAAGTGTAGGCACGTTCTAATGGCTCTCTCCACGAATGAGGAGTGGGTGGAGGGGTATATATAGCCTCCACACAAAATCTAACAGTTACACACAATTTACCAAACTCCGTGGGACCGAATCATGAAACTCGGTCAGACCGATTTAGTTCAAAATGTGAACGTTAGGCTTTTCGGAGGGACTGATGTGCTAGGGTTAGGCTAAAACCTCAACTCGGTTTGACCGATTACACAAACTCGGTGAGACCGATTTTGGTAATAAGCAAAACAGAGAGTTGGTCAGGCAAACTCGGTTGGACCGATTGCATATCTCGGTGAGATCGAAATTATTGCAACAGGCACCAGAGAGTTTGCAAGCCCATGCCGGTGAGACCGAGATCCCATCAGTGAGATCAAACTGATTAGGGTTTCTGGCAGTGGCTATGTCAAGTGAACTTGGTGGCGCCGGATAGATCAACTCGGTGGGGCCGAGTTTGACTTTTGGTTTGGGACATATGTGGAAATGAGAAAGTGGTTGAGGGCTTTGAAGCATATCACTAAGCACTTAGAGCAAGCAAGCCATTAAGCAACACCTCATCCCCTTTTAATAGTATTGGCTTTCCTATGGACTCAATGTGATCTTGAATCACTAAACTGAAAATGTAAAGTCTTGAGCTTTTGAGCTTTTTCCAATCTTCTGTCCTTAGCATCTTGAAGGGGTTCCACATCCTCTTGTCCACGCCACTCCACTGTTGAACTCATCTGAAATATACTAGATAAAACTATTAGTCCAACAAGTGATATGTTGACATTAATTACCAAAATCACCCAGGGAGCACTTGTGCTTTCAGCAACCCCTCCTTGTCCAGCTCCGCCCCCACCATCGTGCGGAGACGGCTCAGCTCCTCGGAGATATAGGTGAATAAGGAGACTAGGTCAGGAAGCCGCAGCTCATTGAAGTCGACGGGGTGGTCGAACGATTTTAGCTGGACGGCCGACATGGTCGCGCGGGCACGACGGTAGGCATCGTGTAGCCGCAACACGTGCATGGAAACATGGTCCATCAAGTTGTTGAGGCGATCCTAGACCTCGTCACGATCGGCCCGCTCGCGCTCCAGCCGGCTCACCTGACCACCTATCATATCTCCCACTTTCTGCAGCAACACCGCTGACGCCTCGAGCATCTTTGTGGTGGATGCCTGCCCCTTTTGAAGCTCCATGAACTCCCGCACATAAAGCAGGAGCATGGCACTCCTCTCCTCCTTGATCTCACAGAGCTCCACGTCCTTAGCCTTGAGCTCCGCATCCTTGGCCTGGAGCTCCTGTGTCAGGCGCCTCACCTTAGACTCCATGATCTGGTGTGCCACCATGGTACCAGCTAGAAGCAATGGGGGAGAGGAAGCAAAGGGGGAGAAACGGCTGAAAGACAATGCAATCTACGAGAAGGCGGAGGGAGCCAGCCGAGGAGCGGGGTGAATCTTTTGGTTTTCACCATGGGAAAATACCAGTCGATGACTTTTCACATCAAGGAGCAGTGGGTTTTATAGGCAGAGTCATCATGACTAATTGCTGTCGCGCCTGCTCCCGTCAATCAAAAAATAAAAATCCCGCCGCGCCTGCCGCACCCAAAGACCATAGCAACGCCGCGGTGGATATTTAAATTTACATGCCGACAAGGAGAGAAAAAGGGGTGAAAAAGACAAATGTGGCGGTGGCCTTGCTAATCGGTCGCACTAGCTCAACTAGCTAGCCACCGTGCTTCACTGATGTACTCGGCGGGAAAGGTGGGATTTTGTGATTTGACGACTCATTTACTTGCTTCGGCGTTACGACCGAGGAGGACACAGAAAACACGCGGTAGGGCATCCCACGTATCAGCAAGAAATAAAGTATGCGTGCACCACACAGGAGGACCCCAAAACCGTGCGGTAGGGTGTGCCACGTCTCGACACGGAGAAAAAATGTGCGTGTAAAAATATACTGTATCAGACATACTACCTATGTTTCGACCTCGGGACCCAGCCAGTCAGTCGAAAGCACCCGACTACCCACACAGCTTCACCATGCTAACATGGCATGGAGGATAGGTGTGGTTAGCTCCATCTCGACCAGCCACAACGTCTCTTGTTCTAGGCGATTGTTCTATTTTCCAAGCATTTTTTAGTTATAATAACACCACGGCAAACTCGCGCCGCTCTTCGTGTGTGCCCGTGCATCTAAACGTTAGACGATGGAAAGGAGAGAGAGATCGCAGACATGAGATCCAGCAGTAAGTGAGTCAACGATCATGCACATGTTGACGAGCCACTCCCTCTACTCTACTCAATGTAATACTGTATAAAATCAAGTTATGCGACAAAGCCAACAACCGTTGCTGTTTCAGGCTATCGACTTACGCTTTGTAGTCCAGGTTGCCAGTTCAAATTTCTTCTTTCAGATTTGTTAGTTTTAGGTCCAAATTTGATCAATGACAAGTGGGACCCCCGTGTGTTGTTCCGATATTTTAGTGTAGGATGGTTTTTTTTCACAAACACTTTGCGCGGTTAGACAAGTAATGGCACCAGTTACACGTGTTTTGCAAGTTTAGGAACAAAGATGACAGTGACATAGAATATCACACCACCCCGCAGCTTAGATGCTTTGGTGATACGAGTTTTTACGTCATTGGATCTGAGATCCATTGGCTTGGGAGTAGTCTTTGCAATTATGCGCAATTTCCAGACTCTCCAAGTGTTTTTTTTAAATAATACATTCAGGCCTCGTGTGTGCCACTGCATCATGGATCCAACGGCTCCCAGTATCTCATATTAGGTGCTCCTTGTAGCTTAATTAGCCGCTATGGTGATACGAGCATCTAGTCGTATGATCTGTGATCAGATGCCACATGCGTAGTACTTATACTTTTTGCGCAATTCCCAAACTCTTTGAGGCCTATATTGCAAAAACATTCAAACCTCTTACTGTGAGCCGTTAGATCTCTGGGAACTCGTATCACCATAGAATCTACGGTGCAGGAGAACCTCATATTCTCCCGTGCGAGAAAACATCAGGTGCTCTTGCAGCTTGGATGCTACGGTGATACGAGCTTCGAGGTTATTCGATCTGAGATCCAATGGCATATGAGCTGTCTTTGTGTTTATAAGTAGTGGCCGAACTCTTGGGGGGCTTTTCTGCAAAAAAAAACATTCGAACCACCAAGGAGTTGTTGGATCACAAATCCAACGGCTACGAAGAGCTTGTATCACCAAAGCATCTAAGGTGTTGTAGCACATGATATTCTTACATACAGGAGAATATGAGGTCCTCCTTCATCTTAGATGCTACAGTGATATGAGGTTCGATGTCGTTGGATATGGGATCCAAGGGCATCTGAGTAGTTTTATTGCAAATTGTGTGCAATTCTCAAACTCATTAAGGTTTCCTGTAAAAATATTAAGACATGCTGTGAGCTGCTATATCTCAGATCTACAAGCTCCAAACAACTCGTATCAGCATATAGCATCTAAGGTGTGGGGGCACATGATACTCTCCCGGGGAGGGGGTGCACAACCAATCGGTGATTGGGAGGGTGGGGACAAATATGTTCAAAAAATATAATCTAAACAATCCTAAATAGAGCTTCACAATTTTATCTAAGGTCGAGGGGTCAACCCCCGACAATCCACATAGCTCCGCCTATGCAAGTGGTGTAGTGCGAGCGTCTATGTGTAAGAGAGACGACGCAAAAAAGCAAGGTCAATCGAGTCTTTTATAGAGGGAGAGATCAAGGGAGTGTGGCCTAGCGTACACTCGAATGTTAAAGATGATACACCGAGATATCATGCGGCGAAGCTGTGGTGAGGACTGGAGGGAGATAGTTACTGAGAGAGTGGCCTAGATAGACTTCGTGTGCACGCGCACGGTGAATGTGTTTTACAAAGGCAACACAGGTGTCTTGAGAGAGAGAGAGAGGAGTGTTTGTCATGGAGGGCACTACGAGGTTGTGTGTGAGAAATACATTTGTTGAGACAGTGAGGGCGGGAATGACATAAATGGAGATCGAAACGTGAAGAGCAATAATGAGTGCATGTGTGTCGGATACCATGAGTTTGCAATGACAAACTTACTGGGGATACCATGAAATGTGAAATCCATGTTGAGATCACTATATCACAAACTCACTCTAATTCAAGAACTCATCATAAATTAATTACTGTGCCTTTTGGAATGACCAGTAATTTGCAAGGAAAATACGGGCATTGTAATACATATAGATTCATTCGGCAATTTAAAAGATTCCTTTCATATTCTCGAATTGTAGCCCCCAAAGGCATACCAGCCAGACCCAGGCTCTTATTGATCCTAAAAAAATGTCTTGTGTCCTTCTGGTGGCCTGCGTGGTACGCACATTAGCCAACCCCAACCACTCGAGCCTCCGTGTTTCGAGTCAAAATATTTGGCGGCCAGAATTCCAGCCCTAGGAAATTCCCCTCATATCCCTGGTCCATAATGACTACCGATGAACAATGGAGGGATGCTTTAGTAACTAGACAATGTTACGTACCGTGCCAATCACGGTTCGATTCCCTCGGTCGCCGCTACCCAAGGTCACTCGTCAACTCCATTGCCTAGTACTAATAGAAGTACTACACTAGGATGAGCACAGAACTGAGCCCCGTTTGTTCGTGCCTAGTACTTGAGTTAATATATTAGGCAATGCACTGGTACGGAGTTATTATCCTTTTACTCTGCATATATAACTTGTCTGAAGTATAACTAAGCAAAATGTTTGACCAAATCCTTTCTTAAGAAATATTAACATCTACAACAGTAAAGATGTATCGCTTGAAAAATTTATTGCATGATGCAGGTTATGATATTGTTTCGAATCCTGGATTTTAAATTTCAGAAAATCCAAAAGTGACCTGAAATTCATGAAATTGAGCATGGTCTCGTGATGTGGCACAAATATGCTGTCGTATTTTTTTGTTTAATTTGAGACAAGCTGCTTATGAGAACTTGCACAAATGAAGAGAAAAGGTATTTTGGAACAAAGACCTGTCACGTTAACGCGAACGCTTTCACTATTCAAACAGTCGGTGTTTACGTGCCGCCACGAGTCCCGCTTCTCATCGGTAGGTGTCGTCCGAGCAAGCGTGTTAGTCGACGAGAGGTGTGCGAGCAGACCGCTGCGCCGGTTGACCGGAGGGCGTGCGAACAGGCCGCTGCGCAGGGTCACCAGGAGGCGAGCCCGTTGACCAGGCTCCACCGCCCACCTTCATCCCAACTGCCCCACTTTTAATGGCGCCGGCACCGTAGTTAAAAATCACCCCAGCACTACCTGGTATCGCTATAATCTTCTCTCTTCCTCTCCGATTCTCCTATCATCTACTTCCAACCAGCCTGACCTAACCGTACGCCATGTCGCATCACGATGGTCTGCCGTTAGTCTTCTAGTTTGCTGAGCAAGACACCCAGCCGGAGTCTGAAGAACATAAGGCACTTTGGGATGATCTTGAACTGGCCTTGTGGGAAGACGTCGCGCCTTTCCACGCTCTCGTTCCGGCTCCCGTCGCCCCGACTGCACCAGCGCCCATCCCCGTGGCATTGATGGGTTGGGAGCCGCACATTGTCACTGAGCTTGATGCCACGGGGTTCCCCGAGGTCCCCACCGACTTTCGCACGCCCGTGCACCTGCCAGCGCATGCGCCTATGCGTGCACTAACGCGCGCGCCCATGCTTGTGCCCATGCACCTGCCGCGATGATGCGCCTGCGCTGCACCGACAGCGCGACCGCGCTGCGTGCCGTGCACACGAATGTCTCTGCTGCACCGCTGCGGCGCTTTGTCCCAGCGGTGCAAGGTGCCCCTCACCGCATGGATTGCCGCCGTCGACCGCTTCCTTGCACCAATGCCAGTCGCCTCCTCCCGCCAGTTGACTCGCTCCTGGAGACCGAAGTCCAGAACATTCTGGCCTTCCTTGAAGCTAGGGCCAACATCCAGGAGTACGCCAACAACGGCGCAAGACGCCGCCGTCACCGTCTCCCTCGATGGGTGGCCCGAGGACACATAGAGGATGGCAGAGGAGCCACTTCCCACTGCAAGACGCCCCCGCCACTGCCGCGTAATCTAAATTTTCCAAAAACATTCGGATTGCCATGCTTAAAATCTGAATGTTTGGATTTATCATTGTCGGATGTGGGGTTCCGGCAAACCCTTAAGGTTCAAACACTGGGGTGCGCGTGAAGTCTTTCCCCCTACCGATCTACGCCCTATCTCGCTAAGATCTCGCGGACGAACTAGACGAACTCGCAACATAGAAAGACATGAGGTTTATACTGGTTCGGGCCATCGTTGTGGTGTAATACCCTACTCCAGTGTGGTGGTGGTGGATTGCCTCTAGGGCAGATGATGAACAGTACAAGGGAAGAATAGTGATACGTCTCAGTCGTATCTACTTTTCCAAACATTTTTGCCCTTGTTTTGGACTCTAACTTGCATGATTTGAATGGAACTAACCAGGACTGACGCTGTTTTCAGCAGACTTTCCATGATGTTATTTATGTACACAAACAAAAGTTCTCAGAATGACCTGAAACTCCACGGAACGTCTATTTGGAAATAATAAAAAAATCATTGCAAAAGATGAAGACCAGGGGGCCCACACCCTTTCCACGAGGGTGGGGGCGAGCCCTCCCCCATAGGGCGCGCCCCCCTACCTCGTGGGCCCCCTGGAGCTCCTCCGACCTCAACTCCAACTCTATATATTTGCTTTCGGGGAGAAAAAAATAAGAGAGAAGGATTCATCGCATTTTACGATATGGAGCCGCCGCCAAGCCCTAAAACCTCTCGGGAGGGCTGATCTGGAGTCTGTTCGGGGCTCCGAAGAGGGGGATTCGTCGTCGTCGTCATCATCAACCATCCTCCATCACCAATTTCATGACGCTCACCGCCGTGCGTGAGTAATTCCATCGTAGGTTTGCTGGAAGGCGATGGGTTGGATGAGGTCTATCATGTAATCGAGTTAGTTTTCTTAAAGTTTGATCCCCTAGTATCCACTATGTTCTGAGATTGATGTTGCTATGACTTTGCTATGCTTAATGCTTGTCACTAGGGCCCGAGTGCCATGATTTCAGATCTGAACCTATTATGTTTGCATGAATACATGTGAGTTCTTGGTCCTATCTTGCAAGTCTATAGTCACCTACTATGTGTTATGATCCGGCAACCCCGAAGTGAAAATAATCGGGACCACTCCCGGTGATGACCATAGTTTGAGGAGTTCATGTATTCACTATGTGTTATTGCTTTGTTCCGGTTCTCTATTAAAAGGAGGCCTTAATATCCCTTAGTTTCCGCTAGGACCCCGCTGCCACGGGAGGGTAGGACAGAAGATGTCATGCAAGTTCTTTTCCATAAGCACGTATGACTATATTCGGAATACATGCCTACATTACATTGATTAATTGGAGCTAGTTCAATGTCACTCTATGTTATGACTGTTACATGATGAACCGCATCTTGCATAATTTTCCATCACCGATCCAATGCCTACGAGCTTTTCCTATATTGTTCTTCGCTTATTTACTTTTCCGTTACTACTGTTAGAATCACTACAAAACACCAAAAATATTACTTTTGCTACAATTACTTTTCTTACCGTTACCACTACTATCATATTACTTTGCTACTAAATACTTTGCAGCAGATATTAAGTTATCCAGGTGTGGTTAAATTGACAACTCAACTGCTAATACTTGAGAATATTCTTTGGCTCCCCTTGTGTCGAATCAATAAATTTGGGTTGAATACTCTACCCTTGAAAACTGTTGCGATCCCCTCTACTTGTGGGTTATAAAATAGCCTCCTGAGGTTGAGGTGTTCTTGCGGCTAGTGTAGGCTCTCGATCGGGTTGGATCAAGCTAAGATGAGATGCCCCTACTATGGTGGCTAGCTCTACTTATATAGGCCCTAGTCCTCTTCCCAAATATCGAGCGGGAAGGGAGCCAACAACGGCGGGAAAATTTGAAGGGGGACAGCTAGTACAAGCTATCCTGACAAAAGTGGTCTTCGCCTGCGAAAAGCTCTGGTGGTGACGCTGTCTTGGGCTCCACGATGACCTCCATCTTGCCGTCCTCCTGGTCTTGGTCTCGTTGCACCAATATAGCAACCTTTGCCTGATGCCTCGGTACTCTTCGCCTGCGCTGGCCTTCTCAGCACCAAAGAAGAAATAAGGACGCTGCACCCGCCTGGCGCTCGCCTGGTGTCGTTCGTCATGGCTCACGTCACGAGAGCCTCGTGAGGTTTGCCCTTCCTTGATATCTCCGCTCCTCTTGAGCCTGTCTGGCTAGGCCACTCCAGAGGAGGTCTTGCGTCGTCCGCCTCGTGAGGCTTGGAACCTCGCGAGGGTCTTGGATGCATTGTTGATAAAGATGGGCCATACGGCCTGCTGTCTTAGCCACGTCGTGGGCCGCAGGCAGGCAAGTCTGGGGACCCCTGTTCCCAAAACGCCGACAGTAGCCCCCGGGCCCAAGATGCGCTCAGGCTTGGCTTCGCGGCGAAGCCAAGGGTCAAGTTCGGAGTACCGCAGGCCCCAAAAGCCTGCGGCCTTGGTTGACGCATGGCGGTTGATTGGACGTGGGCGCCTCCGCTTCCCCATGCTGCCTTGGCAACTGCTTGACCTGACAAAAAGGCCGGCACGGCCAGTTCTTTCCTTCATTGCTTCCTCATCGCCTCGCTCCAGATCCCCTTTCTCGCTCCACGCCATCGCTACCTGCAGATCTGCTCCAACTTTGCTCTGCATCTGCCACCCATGGCACCGCGCAAGGTCAAGACTTCCTCGGCACCGGCTTGGTATGAGCCTGCTCTTGAAGCGCCCACCGTCACGGAGAAGAGCCTCGCCTCCGTGCACCTACTGACGGCGGGGGAGAGCAATGAGTTGGGGAAGACGGAGCTCCGACTCGCCTCCGACGAGCCGGAGCCTGAGGGGAGCACCTTCTTCCCCTTCTTCTCAAGCATCGTCGCCGTTGGGTTGGTCCCTCCTTTCTCCGATTTCTTTTATGAAGTCCTCGACCACTACGGTCTGCAGGCATTGCATCTCCATTCCAACTCTGTCCTCCTCCAATCCATCTTCGCCTACTACTGTGTGGCATACCTGGGCGTTATGCCGTCCGTGGCGCTCCTGCGCCATTTCTTCTTCCTCCGTGTCAGCAAGACGCACATCTCTGGATGCGCTAATTTCGTTGCATGCGGCAAAGCCAACTCGATCTCGAGCACCGGGAAGAGGGCCGACAACATTCGATCCAAATGGGTCATGATGGACGCCAAGCACGCCGTCCCGCGTCTGGCGTTGCCAATGGCGGCGCGCCCTTCCAACGGGGGGTGGCCCAAGGCGGAGCTTGCCGATGAGCGGGCATCGCCAGTGTTGGGGCAGATGATGACCGATTTGAAGCCGGGCAACGCGAGGGCGGCCAAGGTAACAGGGGCAATGCTCCTGAGGAGAGGGAAACAAGACCCGCCTGAGGCCGAGGGACCTGCCCGGCGATGAATTGGACGCCGTACTGCGCCTCATAGTCAGATACAACCAGGAGTACCCGCCTAGCGCCTTCGTCCCTTTGTTCCAACGCAGGGACCGGGAGGAATTCGTCACCTCCAGGACGACTTTTGACGCGCGTGGGCTGGTGCTGCCGGCGCTTCTGGGGGCTCCTGCGGCACAGAAACCGGTGGACGTGTCTCCTGGCAAGTCCCACGGAGAGGGGGAAGAGGAGGTGGACTCGGAGAAGACTCTGGAAGAGGTGGGGGAGACTTCCCCTCTGAGCAAGGCCGAGATTCTCCGTGCCCTTCCTGACGATGTCGAGGCTGATGCCTACCAAGAGGAGAGGGAGCAGCCCCTCGTCCCGACGAGGGGTAGGTCGTCGCTGGTGGCCCGCGGTGCCGCCTCCACCCTGGCACCTCCTAGGGCTGGCTCCGGCTCTGCCTCTGCTCTGCCTGGTGCCGCCGGAGCCCGAACGCCTGCTCCTCAGGTCCCGAAGCTGTCAGGCTTCAAGCTTCCCAAGAGGATAGTGGAATACATCGCAGTGGATCGGTAAGTGTCTTGAGCATCGCCTTGTCCTAGTTTGTGCTCGCCATTTCCTGATTCTCGCCCTTGGTTGATCATGCCGATGTCTTCAGCGAAGAAGAGGAAGGAGGATACTGCGGCCGTGCCTCCCTCCACAGAGAAAGGAGGCAGCAGCGCCCGCGTTTCCCCAGCCCAATCGTCCTCGCGAGACCAAGAGGAGCATCACTGCGTGGGATCAGCCCCCATGGCCCCGCTGGCTCCGGAGGTGCCGGCGCTTGGCGTGGCTGATCAAGTCCTAGCTGCCCCGGAACCCGTGATCTCCCAGGCTCTGGTGACGGTGTCGCCTTATTCCAAGGCTACGCCTCCACTCCCAGGTTCTTCTGCTCCTGTTGCTGTTCTGGAACGCGCTCTTTCGGAGATGACCCAACTGCATGTGGATCTCCTGAGCGCGGACCCATGCCTTGTGGCCGGGCGCCTGGAGCTGGCCTCTGGCTGGCTCCACTCCGACTTGGCTGTTCGCGCGGTGCTGGGCCAGGCCGCTGCGGCTTCTGAGAAGGAGAAGCAGAGTGCCGCCAACGCCGCAGTCAATCGCGAGGCGGCGCAGAAAGACGCCAAGGCTACCCATGACCGCTACCGTGCCCTGGAGGACGAACTGCAGAGCCTGTGCGACAAGCATGCCGAAGAAGCACACTACCACCAAGTGAAGGAGGAGGAGATGAAGGCCTGGGAGGACGCCGTCAAGAACCGTGATGCTGAGCTAGCGGAGTTGGGGAAGACGCAGGCCGCCGAGCGCAATCGGTTGGAAGAGCTGGAGCGGAAGGCGACGGCGAGGGAGGCCGATCTTGATGCCAAGGCGTGAGTCCTGGCCGAAGACCGCGTGGCCTTCGCCGACCTCGAGAAGAGATCTCGCCAGGCGCTGAAGATGTTGTACGAGCACGGCCCGAGAAGTCGCACATCGACGAGGACGGCCCGCCAAATTGCTTCCTCTCTTGGTGGAGGCACTGGAGGAAGTCGTTGATGGCGTTGGTCCCATGGCGGAGGCGGAAGCTCGCGTCCTGTCTTCAGCTGCGTTGACCCGCATCTTTAGCCACATGCACCTTCGCGACCCCAACGCGTGCCTTGACGAGCTGCTGGAGCCTGTTGCTCAAGATCAATGCGAGGCCGCCGCCGCAGCCGTGGAAGGTCAGGTGGAGGCCTTGCTGAAGAAGTTCCGCGGCTTTGTCTCCGCTCCTCTGTCCGGCGACACGGCCGATCCTGCGGCGGGTGGTGAAGGCGAGAACATCGTTGCCCATGGGGAAGCACCTTCCGCAGGCGATGGCGACGTCCAGGGGTGACCTGTGGCTATTCCTCCTGTTTCGTTCCTGCAACATGTACCAGGCCTCGTGGAGGCGTTTAGACTTTTCATTTGGTATTGTGAGGACAATATGCTTGTAATATTTGATTCGACGTTTTTGCGATTTCCCTCCTATTAGCTTTGTGTTATGCGTCGGCAGAGCTCGGCCCCGCGCATACTTCAACCACCATTGGGCCGACCGAAGACCAGGACGGACCAATGGGTGAGGGGCTACGTGACCAGTTAGGCTCCTGAGTCGCGATGCTCAGGAGTCCCCCTTGACGCGCAAACTGCTTATAGGGAGAGTTCGCGAGGATAGATTAATGTTCTACGTCGGCAGAGCCCGGCCCCGCGCATACCTCAACCGCCATTGGGCCGACCGGAGACTAGGACGGACAAAGGAGTGAGGGGCTACGTGACCAGTTAGGCTCCTGAGTCGTGATGCTCAGGAGTCCCCCTTGACGTGCAAAAAACTTCCGTACATGCCCTCGCCGAGGCCTCGGGAGGGGCGCGCGACGCCCAGGTCCGGGAGACCTGGTTGGGTGGCGTGTGCTTGGGCGTGACCCGAGCGCAGCCCCATGCCCAGCCCCCTCGTGCGGCTCTCCAGAGGGGAGCCGTTGCGGTTGGTACGACCGTGGGGCCGCCCTCAGTTGTTTATCACCAGTTAGGAGCATAGTGCTTTCGCTTCTGCACGGGCATAGCCGCTCCTCGGCGGTGTCGTCAGCCAGTGCAGAGCATGGTGCTTCCACTTGTGCGTGGGATGGGGCCCCCCTCCGGGAGGAGCCCCCGGGGCGTGTACAGCCCCGCCCTAACACATGGCTTGCACGCAGGGCTGCGAGGTGTATCTGGGCACTCGTGAGCCAGCGCGGGACTCACGAGGCCCTACCTCAAGGCGGGTTGCGCCTGGTCTTGAGCCTTGGTGATCAGATGTTCTGCAAGGTGGTTAGGTGCAAGCACTCTACATCCTCGTGTCCTGCCTCGAGCGAGCTCAGCCGCGGCTGGTATGACAGTCGCGATCGTGGTCAAGGCCTGGGGTGAGGGCTGGAGAGCCGAGAAGAGTTCTGAGTCGCGATGCTCAGAGCCCCCCTTTTAACACGGAAGCGAATTGCACGGGGTGAATGGACCCCGCGGCCGATGGCGATCGAGCAGGTGATAACCGTAGGCAGGTTAAGCATGGAAAGCAGATCAACTTAGATAAACGCAGGAAGATACATGCCACCGATTCCGGCCCGAGCGGCTTGGGGATGATGCAGCCCCAGGGGCGCCCCCAGCTAAACGAGCTCGGAAGATGTCACCTGGTTTTGTAGACGAAGTAGAGTCGGTGTGGCTAAACGCGTGCGTTGAAGAAATCACTCCTCATGAGTCACCGGAGTCCAGAGCCTCGGGAGGTTCCCAGAAGACCGTCTCCATCTCTTCTAGGACGGCGTGGTACCTGGCCTCCTGAGCCGCCAGGACACGCCGCATGTTGTGTTGATAGGCCAACGCCACGCTCGGCAAGCTGAAGGGCATGCGAACGTAGCTGTGTGGCGGGCCCTCGCAGCGGCCCACAGGTGAAGGCCAGAAGCGCTCCTGAGACGCAGCCTCGCTGAGCCTCGAGGGCGTGCGTCAACCGCTGCCCAAAGATCTCGCCAGATGGGGAGCTGCGCCTCGTGAGCGGCTGTCGCCGCGCATGGCTCTTGCGTCTTGCAGTTCCTGAGTGGTCTTGGCGATGAACTCCTGAGTGGTGGGCGATCCTCGCCCTGTGCTCTCTTGAGGGAAGCGTGCCGTGAAGCACGCCTCCAAGTGGTGCCCAAGCGCCTCCCTCGTGAGGTTGGCAAGGTCTGAGGCCCTCCAGAAGAGAGCCCCCGAGCCCTGCCCGAGGAGGGTGCCGGGCGCGCTTTCCTATACGACGGAGGGAGGCGCCCCTGGGATGGACGCTGATCCTGATGAGACCCCTGCCGCGACGCCATCCTCCTGAGGTCCTGCGCGGTGCAGCTGCTTCTTACTGGGAATGGCCTCCGGAGGGCCCTCACTTCTGTTGTCGGGGTAGTCGATTGCTGCAGCCTGGAAGGCGCGCTCAAGGGAGCGCACCACATCTCTTTCTTCACATGGGACCGTGGTGATTCTGCCGCTTCCCGGCATCTTGAGGACGTTGAAGCCGTGATGGGTGACTGCCATGAACTTGGCCAGGGCCGGTTACCCGACGATGGCGTTGTACGGCAGGCGGATGTGTGCGACGTCGAAGTCGATGAGCTTGGTCCGGTAGTTGTCGCGCGTGCAGAAGGTGACGGGCAGGCGGACCTGCCCTATCGGTGTGGTGGAACCGTCGGTCACTCCTGAGAAAGGCTTGGTAGGCTGGAGCTGCTCATATGGCACTTGGAGGTTGTCGAACGTGTCGACGGACAGGACGTTGAGCCCTATGCCGCCGTCGATGAGGGTCTTGGTGGCCTACACATTGCTGATGACTGGGGAACACAACATAGGGAGGGCACCAGCGGTGGCTACGCACTTGAGCTGATCTGCCGAGTTGAAAGTGATGGCGCATTGGGACCACTCGAGCGGGCACGTGGCCTCGAGCTTGGGGAGCACCGCGTTCACCTCGCGAGCGAACTGTTTGAAGATGCGCTAAGATGCTGGGGCCTAGGCGCCGCCCAAGATGCAAGCGATCACACGCGGCTCCTCGAAGCCCCCAACCCCCTCATCCTGGTCGTGGTCGTCGTTCCTTCTTGGTGATGGCAGTGGGGGAAGACCGGTTTTGCCCTGAGGGCGATCCTCACGAGGCGGGTCCCACCAGGCGCCCTCGCGAGGTTGGTCCTGCCAGCGGTCCTCGTGAGGCCTGTTGCGCCATTCCTGGCGCGGGCCATGGTCGTCCCAGCGTCCGCCTCAACGTCCTCCTCGTCGGCCGTATCCCCGGTCGTTGCGCCAGTCGGCGCTGACCAAGCGCCTTCTCGTATGGCTCGAGCTCTTGACACCACGGTGTTGTGGGTGTTCAGTTGTGGAAGGCGCAGAACGGTCGGCTGTTCTTAGACGACTCGGGCAGATCTCTGGCCCGCTTGGTGTCGGGCTGCACTGCGAGCACAACTGCCTCCTTGCGCTTCACGTCCTTGGCCTTGGCTTTCTTCTCCTCTGCACCCGCGGCTGGCAGCTCTAAGAGAGAGAGAGAGAGAGACGCCCCTCCTCAGCTCTTGCGCACTTGGTTGCCAGGTTGAACAACTCCTAGGAGGTGCAGAGTTCCTCGTGGATAGCGAGCTCTTCCTTCATCTTGATGTCACGGACGCCGTCGGAGAATGCAGAGATGATGGCCTCATGCGTGACCTTGGGGATCTTGAGGCGAGTGTTGTTAAACCGCTGGATGTACTTCTGGAGGGTCTCTCCTGGTTGTTGCTTGATGTGGCGTAGATCACCCGCGGCCGGCGCGCGGTCGCGAGTGCCCTCGAAGTTGGCGACGGCGGTCGCGCATTTCGCCCCTGTGGAGGAGATCGAGCCGTCTTGCAGTGTTCGTGGAGCCGAGAGCGGCTCCATCCTTGAGAGACATGGGAAACCAGTTCGCCATGACTTTCTCATCGCCGTTGGCCGCTTCGATGCTCAGCTCATATAGCTGCAGGAACTCCACGGGGTCGGCGGTGCCGTCGTAGCGAGGAGGCAAATCCGGCTTGAACTTGCCTGGCCAAGCGACGCAATGCAGCTCGGGGGGAAGGCGCGGCAGGCAGCCGTGGTTGCTGGGGCCCTCTTTGGGGGTGGGGTTTGGTCTTGGCGAGGTCCACGCGACGCCACCGTGGGCGGCGCGCAGTCTTGACGAGGTGGCGCGGGGAGCACAGGTGCAGCTTTTCGCGGCCGCAAGGTTTCTTGGCAGCTTCTCTCTTAGCGCATGGGCACCGGGCGTGGTGGATCACGCCGCAGAGCCGCGCGCCTTGGTGCCAAGGCACCATCTTGAGGCAGTGGTGGCGGAGGCGCCCCATGGGTCTCGTTGCCCATGGCTGGCTGAGGGTGGGGCAGAGAGAGGGACGGCGCCAGAGAGCACCCTGCGGTGCGGACGAGCTCGGCGACACTGTCGACCCACTCCTCGTCGAGGTCGTTGACTGAGCGGTAGCGTAGGAGTTCATTCGCCGCGAGGAGCGTGGCCCGCGCCTCCATGCGAGCGCGGCGCGCGTGAGACGAAGAACCAGCAGGGGTCAGTGATGGAGTAGCAGTGTGGCGGTCCTGCCGCACCGAAGGGTGCAGCGAGGACGCCTGCTGCTTGTTCCCCGCCAGGCCGGTGGCAGCATTGGCGGTAGGAGACGGGGAATGACGAGGTGGCCCGCCGACGGGAGCCGTCTGAGCGACGCGAGCGGTGAGGGCAGCCCGACGCTCAGCTCGAGCACGGTGAGCGTCTTCCATGGAGACGACGGAGCGACGGAGTTACTGATCAACGCGAGGGAGGCTACGGCACACCCCTATCCGGCACGCCAAATGTCGGATGTGGGGTTCCGTCAAACCCTTAAGGTTCAAACACTGGGGTGCACGTGAAGTCTTTCCCCCCTACCGATCTACGCCCTAGCTCGCTAAGATCTTGCGGACGAACTTGACGAACTCACAACACAGAAAGACACGAGGTTTATACTGGTTCGAGCCACCGTTGTGGTGTAATACCCTACTCAAGTGTGGTGGTGATTGATTGCCTCTACGGCTGATGATGAACAGTACAAGGGAAGAATAGCCTCCTGAGGATGAGGTGTTCTTGTGGCTAGGGTAGGCTCTCGATCGGGTTGGATCAAGCTAAGATGAGATGCCCCTACTATGGTGGCTAGCTCTACTTATATTGGCCATGGTCCTCTTCCCAAATATCGAGCGGGAAGGGAGCCAACAACGGTGGGCAAATTTGAAGGGGGGCAGCTAGTACAAGCTATCCTGACAAAAGTGGTCTTCGCTGCGAAAGCTCCGTGGTGACGCCTGCCTTGGGCTCCACGATGACCTCCGCCTTGCCGCCCTCCTGGTCTTGGTCTCGTTGCACCAATATAGCAACCTTTGCCGATGCCTCGGTACTCTTTGCCCTGCGCTGGCCTCCTTAGCACCAAAGAGGAAACAGGACGCCATGCTACCGGGCGCTCACTGGTGTCTTTCGTCATGGCTCACGTCACGAGAGCCTCGTGAGGTTTGCCCTGCCTTGATATCTCCACTCCACGTGAACCTGCCTTGCTAGGCCACTCCAGAGGAGGTCTTGCGTCGTCCGCCTCGCGAGGCTTGGATCCTCGTGAGGGTCTTGGATGCCTTGTTGATGAAGATGGTCGACGGCTGCCTGGCTTAGCCACGCTGGGCCGCAGCAAACTGAGACCCCTGCTCCTTAACGCCGACAATCATTTCCGTTTGTTTCAGTTCAGTCGTATGAATGTAAAGTTGGAGTCAGAATGAATGAAATCTATGGTTTGATTGATTGAATGTTCTGCTAGAGCCGTATCAAATTAAATATGAAACGTCATCAAGCCACATGTATTCCTTCTCATCGCAAACATTTCATATTAAATACCACGTCAAATCCAAATATATTTTTAGGGAAGTCAATTCCAAATACTTGTAGGGCGCGACCAGTCCCCTTATTTGAGCACTAGGCGATACATCTATTTATCCACACATTTAATTATTGCGGACTAGTAGATAAATAGTACTACAACTAGCCTAACTTATCCGTCACAGTCACTTTTGTTCCTAAACTTGTTACATGTATAATACTACTAGTACGTGAAACTTGTGCCATAACTTGTGAACACGTGCAGATATGGTCAATGGCAACATCGCTCGCGCGTTCTTCGTGTTTGCCCGTGCGTCCAAACGTGGAAGGGGAGGAGAGAGAGAGAGAGAGAGAGAGCAGACATGGAACCCACCAGTAAGTAAAGGCGGATAGTACGTGCTAATGAGCCGATCCCACTAATGTACTAAAATTAATATTAAAACATGTTATCCATTAAATAGGTTGTGGTAATATAAAAACATTATATCAACAAAGGGGGGTACAACAAACGTTGCTACTATGTTGCCTATTGACTTGCGGCTTGAATGCCCTGGTCACATTTTTTATCCTCGTCATTTTTCATTTTTATTTTATAATTTATACATGGGTCCAAATTTTTTCCATGACAGGTGGGCCCCTCGGTGTGTAGTTTGTAGCACTTTAATTTGTGGGCCAAAATTTGTTCCTTTACATGTGGACTATCCGTGTGTAGTTTTGTAGCTTATTTGTAATAATTAAAGAGAAGAACAGAGTTTTTTGCAAAAATACCATGGTGCAACGTGGAAGGTGAGAAAGGACGTGCGAGAGAGTGGTGACCGATCCAGAGGGAAATCAATTGGGGGAGGTGCGGGGGTTGCAACGGTGTTTGGAGTGGTTGTGGGCCGAATGCTATGAAAATATAATCTAAATTCATCGGAATAAATGCCTTCACAAATTAATCCAAGGTTGAAGTCCCCCTCGCAATGTAAATAGCTTCGGCTCTGCGAGTGATGGAGAGGTAGCTTCAATGTGCGGAAGATACGACGTGAGAAAGCGAGGTCAATTGAGACACGGATAGATAGAGAGACAAAGTGAGTGTGGTCCGGCATTCGTTGAAAAGATATATATGCTCTGGAGAGATATTGTCTGATTGAGCTTTTGGGAAGGGTGACGGCTGTAAGATGGAGCTTGAGAGATGATCCACTTACAGACATGTAGATATATTTTGTGCATGGGAGGAAGCAAGGTCAATCGATTACATACATAATGGGAGAGTGATTGAGGGAGTGTGGGTCGTCTTGCGATCGAAAGAGTGAGATGGGTTGGGGAGAGTGACCTAGATAGACAATGTGCGTGAGAGAGTATACAATATGAATATGTCGAATTGGGCTCAAACATGGAGATATATCATTTTGCCTGAGAAAGAGCGAGGTTAATCGAGACATACATACATACATAGAGAGAGAGAGAGAGAGAGAGAGAGAGAGAGAGGGAGAGAGATTGAGCGAGCGTGACCCGCGATGAGGTCGAAAGAGTGGGGGCGGCTTGGATGGACTGACCTAGATAGAGAATCTGCGTGAGAGAGTATATAGTGTGTTGATCGAGGCCCGATGTGACGCCCCGAGATCGACGCTCCAGACGCCTTCCATGTTTTTCGTTATCATCGTGTGTATTTATTTGTTTGCTGCATTGCTTCATCTCATCTTTTGCATTGCATCATGTCATCATGCCATCATATCATTAATTGTATAACTCTTTTAAATAAATTGTATGGATCTTCGATCCATTTAAATCGAGGGAAGAGTGACTTCTCTTTATAACATATCCTCCCAATATTAGCGAGCTATTATAAAATATTCCATTCTTTAGGAATAAACCATAACACACTTACAGTTTAAGTTTCATGCATTTTCCTTCTCAATTCTCGGCCTCCATCCTTGCTATAAATTCTTTTGTCACCTTCCCAAGCTCCGCCAAATTTTCGTCATTTTGGACACTTCTAACTCCTACGTCCACTTCTAACTCATTTGGTTTAAATTGAATTTATACATTTTTTCCAAATCGTTGGAACTGTCTTTTCTGGCTTGGTGTTGCTCCAGTAAGTCCCACAAAAATGTTGCATATTTTTGCCAAGCCCTTTTGCTATTTCTTTCCTGCCCTTTTCTTAGTACTCCTTTTCTGTTTGGAGGAAGAGAGAAGAAGCCCAGCAGCCGCATGCCACTAGGCCAGGCCTCTGTTCAACATTTCCCTCTCCACTGGGCCGGCCTCTAAGGCCCAAACGCGCGCTCTTAACCCTAGCCTTCCTCTCAATCCTCGACCTCTCCTCTCTCGCTCCGTGGCCGCCACCACGCCTCGATCCCCAAATCTCCATCCTCTCGATCTCTCCTCGCGCCCCCTCGCACACAACACCTCGGCCCCCGCCTCCTGTCAGCCACACACACACCTCGAGCGAGGAGGAGCCTCAGGCCGATTCCCAGCGCCGCCACCTCCGTGAGCTCCCCACGCCCTTGATCCGCGAGCCCCATCGACAGATTGCACTGCCGCCGCGCCCGCCACTGCCGCCTCATCGCCTCCTCGACGTCCTGCTCGTCCTCGCGTGGACCAATTTTTTTGAACCGGGCATTACCCCTTTCCATTACTGTGACATAATGGAAATATATCAAATGTCCAGAGAGGGGGCGGGAAAGGGGAAAGTGAGTTCAGGCATCGTGGGGAAACCCACTGTAAGCAGTCACCATCGAGATTACTTACTGTGGGGCGAAAACCTGACGACACCGTTACATCACAACATCATCTAAAACCAACAGACAGTCTGGTTTAACAAGCCAAGGACAAAGGGCCTAAACACCCAACCAACACACGACCAGCAGAGCAGCATCCCTTCCTGCATAGCAGCAACATCACCCTTTTAGTTTTCTTCTTGTTCTGGCCTGGTTGACCTTCAGTAAGCCCCATCTTCCTGGTGCGCAACGGCACTGATCTGCATTAGTCTTGAGGCGTTGCTCTTCAGCATGTTTGCTCCAGTCCTCAGGTCCTCCATATCCTTTTGCTGTTTCATCGGCCCTGCTCCTATTGTTGTTTCATCAGCCCTGCCCAGTAACAAGGAAGAGCACAAGTAGAGAAGGCGCATTTAAATGGGTTTCTGAGAGGGATAAACTCAAAATTAGCTCTGTTGCGACACGTCCAGATCGCCCAGCATATGGCAGCAATGCCCACTGTGTAGAACACTTCCCCTTCTAGGAAAAATGAATAGCACCACGAATATGCTTGCCATAGATTATTTGAACATAAATCAGTCCCAAACATACAAGCCACCGCTCTCCAAGTTACCCTGGCCACTGGGCAGGTAAAGAAGAGATGTTGAGATGTTTCTTTTGCAGCACAAAAGGAGCATTTAGGATCTTTTTTCCACCCCCTGCGCTTCATCACATCTCTAGTTAAGATTGCATCTTGTGACAATTGCCAGATAAATATTTGGATCTTGAGAGGTATACTCGCTCTCCAAATCCAGTTATAGTTACATCTCACAATGTGCCTCTCCAGGAATGCATAAACCGAGCGAGTGGTGAAGTAGGTTTTAGGGCCCAGCCCCCATTTGATTTTGTCACCCTCACTACAAGTGCAAGTTCTACTAACTGTATCTACCATCTGATGCCACTGCCCCCCCCCCCCATTTCGTGATTTAGTCTTCTTCGGAAGAAAGACAGAGGATCAGCCGTTAGGCAGGCATTGATAGTCAGTCAGGATAGTTACATATAGAGAACAATCTGGGAAATTGTTCACAAAATGGTAATTGATCCCCAACAGATCTCTTCCAAAGTCCGCAATATTGCGATCGGATCACCACACGCCTACCGCCATATAAAGGTCTTTCACTTTCATTATCGCTTTCCAGCATGGGGAGTCACTGAGTTTCCCTTTAACCGAGGCAATAGTATCTCTACGAAGATATCTAGCCTTAATAATATCCTTCCATAAACCATTTTTGGTCTCCAGTTTCCACCACCACTTGGTGAGCAAACTCAGATTCTGTTTGTGCAGGTCTTTAATTCCCAACCCCCCTTTGTTTTTAGATCGACAAATTCTGGTCCATTTGACCAAATAATACCTTTTTCTATTCTTAGTAACTTGCCAGAAAAATCTCCTTCTGTGTTTATCTAATCTTGCAATCATGGTATTTGACAGCAAGAACATGGACAGGTAGTAAAACGCAATGCTCGAGATATTAGCATTGAGCAGGGTTAGTCTACCTCCCGAGGAAGCATTGCTCCCTAAGCCGGACTCGCATCTCTTAATGTATCTTTCTTCCAAAAATTCCTAGTCCACTCCTTTTAGAGTTGAGTATCTTACTGGTACTCCCAAGTATTTCATGGGGAAATGCCCAATCTGGCAATTAAACATATCAGCATATGTTGTCAGAATATTATCATCCCCTCCCACACACAAAATATCACTTTTTGGACATTGATTTTCAATCCTGACATTAGCTCAAACATATAGAGCAATATTTTCATATTTAGTGCTTTCTCAAGGTCATGCTCGCTGAAAATCCCCGTATCATCTGCATACTGCAAGATGGCCACACCATTCTCCACTATTTCAGGGGCAAGGCCAGTAATCAGTCCATTATTCTGTGCTTGACGCACCATTTTGGACAAACATTCAGCTGCATGTAACATCCCAAAATTCTAAATTTTGGAATGTTATAATAAATAGATAGATTTGATTGTTTGTTTGATTGTTGTGTGATTGACTGAGTGAAATTCGAGACTTTTTGAATGTTAAATGAGAGGGAATAAAAGGACTTTCCCAAACTTTCATTTTGCATTTTGATCTCCGTGAATTCAAATTCCTTTCAAATACAAAACCCTTGAGCGAAGATGATATGACTTCTTCCATTTAATTAAATGAAAGGGTATTTGAAAATATTTGAATTTCATTTGGAAAATATTTCCAATTATGAAACTTCATGCAACTCAATGATTTTCACGAGCGAAGATAAAATGACTTCTTCAAAACATATGAAATATGAGTAGGAGTTTAAAGAAATAAATTCAAAATTCTTTTGAATTTATTTTCAATTTGGAGTTATTTGAGTTTTATTCAAATTATTTTCTCCAAAAATTAAATAGATGGAAAATAGGGTAACATGATTCCCTACAACAAAAAATTGGAGAGGAATAAATTTGAATTCATTTTGGTATTTTTAAAATGATTTTTATTGGATTTTATTAGAGCTGAAGCACTCTTTGCTTTATTTGAATTTGTGTGTACTTTATTTAATGCTAGAATAATGTTCATGCGGTAGAAAATCTTTTTCTGAAAATTTTGATATATAATATGCCTATATAAAGTTTTAGTTTTATTTTCGTTTTTCAGTTTATCGCTTTCTTATTAAAAAAAAAACAAATAACAAACTGCACGCACGTCTGAAACTAACTGTCGCCGACGTGCGCATCATAGTACCAGCGGGCGCCCCTTCTTTTCTTTTTCTATATAATATATGGGCCAGGCCCAGCGGGCCATATTCCTTCCCCATATTTTTTTCCATAGTTTTTCTTTTTCTTTTCTATTGCTCAAAAAAAAAATTACAGTGTACGTGCGCGGCCGGCCGATGGGCTTTAGGCCCGTGCGAGGCGTTAGTCTTTTTCTCCTCTGTTTCGTTTAATTACGTCTACGTTTAGTCCCACATTGCCTAGCTTTTGACCCTTAAACCTCTTTTCCACCAATAAATATAGACCCATAGAGCCTTCAAAAATCATTCGATTCGGGTTAAATCAATATTTTGGTTTGACTAGATTCCTTAAAGAAAAAATATTTTTTTCCTCTCCTAGCGATTTCCGAAATTGTCTCTTCTCTTCAAAGTCGTCTTTTCTCCGCCTTTATAAAGGTATCTTTCTTTGTATTTTTTTCTTCTTATACTTCCGTAGTTTATTATTTTTAGACTAATACGATAGATTAGATTATCAATTAGTCTACGATTTATACATTAGACCTTAGTCAGTAACTATTTTTCTTTCAGAAACAACTTGGCCCTGATTTTTCAAATAGCCATAACTTTTTACTCGTTCATCCAAATTAGATGAAACCAACGCCCACTTCTTCGTTACGATCTCCTCTATCCAGTAATCCAACTCAAACATGTTTTTGAAAGTTTAAAATTTGAATTAGATCAGATTTGAATTGAACTTCGTTTGATCATAACTTGAGTTTCCTAACTCCGATTTAATTGAATCTTTTTGCAAATCGAAGCTCTTGACCTAAACTTTCTGATAAGGCCAAATTCACATAATTTTGGTACTGTTAGAAATTGTTTTATGTTGCAAGAGTTATTTGCTTGGTTTTGATGTTTTCTGAATCGTTTTCTTCGTTCTTTCCGATCTTTTGAGTGATTACTGATGTGTGGTTACTATTGCTTGATTACGATAGATTGACCGGAGTGTGACGAGTAGACCTATCAAGAGTTTTGAGTGCGAATCATCTTCATCAACTTTGCAGGCAAGTAACACTTTGATCATACTTTTCTCATACCCAGTTTTCATGCATTAGAGCAATCCTCAAACACTTGCATGATTAGGATCTAATTAAATTGTGGGATGGGAAGCAGATTGAGGTAGTACCTATTACCTGTTTTATTACTAAACCCTTGGGAGTTACTTCTACGTTTGCTTATTTGACATGCTATGCTAGTAGACGTGGATTGGGTGAGTGTATCCATGACAGATGTGAGATTGTTAAATTAATGGTTTATTTAAGGTGGCAACTTAAACACACATCTAGGTGGATTGAGGCACCTGGTTTCTATCAGGACTTGCCTGTTTTTCTTCGGACCGCCACCCAGGCTCAAAGGGATCATAAGATTATTCGTGCTAGAAACTTCCGTGTGCAGCCACAAGCTATTATGGGCTCTAGCATAGTTGATTAAGTCATGTGAACTCTTACAGTGGTAGACTAGCAGATGTAGGGGTTGTAGGTGGTATGGTCTACCCATCGTAAGGTGCAAACGCTTCTGAAAGACTATGTCTCGGTCATCCGTCTCTCAAACACCAAGTAGTGCGAGAAACCAAACGGAGGCGATCGAGTCTTGTGGGGAAAAGTGCGCAAACCTCTGCAGAGTGTATAAACTAATCATGATTAGCCGTGTCCCCGGTTATGGACATCTTGAGTATCTAGTTCTTGGATTATCTTGTTGATCTCATCACGTTACTTAATATAATTTGTTTGGGTTTTTAATGAGTACTTTTAATTGGGATTGAGGATGCTGTCAACCATTCTCAATGTTTAACAACCACCATGATAGTTAAACAAATTTATTTCTTTGCAGTAGGGAAAAATTGGCTTTTCGCAAAACCTTATAACCATAGAGCTTTCCACCAGCCAAATATGCATGTAGTATAGGCTTATTATTCCATTATTCTCTATGTGTTACATTGCCAAGATATTCCATGTGTCAATTGTTTCAGCTGCAACTTTTCATGTTGCAGACTTTTCAGATGACGAGTAAGTGATACGTTAGGGTTACGATTTCCTATACTCAACTTTGCCGTTGGTGTTGATGGGAATCCACAACCTTGTTGCTTCCGCTATATGGATTGAGGTAATAGTATTTACGCTACTTTATACATGTGATTTACCTCTGTTATAAATCCTCGAGTACTGTGTGTGTCAGCATACCGATCCATGGATGACACGAAAGCACAGAGACTTGACCCATTCGGGTCGGGTCGCTACAAGATGGTATCAGAGCCAGGTTGACTGTAGGACGTGACCCTAGAAACTGACAAACCCATAGGAAAGATTTTTCTCTACAACGTTCTTTTCTAAAGAATCTTTTACCTCTCTTCTCTTCTGAGCTTATTCAAATATTCCCTTTTAGTGAGACCATACCCCTTTCCCCTTTTGACCCCTCGAAGATTCGACTGATGAGACCACTCCAAGAAGTACAAGATATCGGAAAACTAAGACCATTTGAAATGAAGAGGATCTTACCGTGTAAAAGGAAACTACAACTGTTGAAGACTCCAAAGACTAGGAGAATTTGAAGGCTTTGAAGAATTTCCAGATTGGTATGACCTAGGAAGGCTACTCTGATAGAGCTTGTCAGACTAAGGAAGTTGTCAATACCCGAGATCAAGGTGTATTGGAGTAAGACCGGAACATGAAGAGTTAGTAACTCAAAGTTTTTGTCAAGAAAACCATAAGGCAGGAGATATGAACTAACAAAATGATAGCTCATGGCAATGATAAGAGCAGAAACATGGACATTCATGATGTTATCATTCGCCTATGCTATTGTCACCACGCTGAGTTAAGCATACATATGCATGGAAGGATTGGATGGTAGAAGGTCAAGGAGCATCCGTCGTCAAGGATGCGCTTTTAACATTGCGGTGTATCACCGTGATCCGAGCATTACATCAAGGATTTTAAGATGGATATGGAGGAAGCTATATTTGACAAGGAGGCAAATTCGTGAAGCACTCGGAACCGTAAGTTTAAAGTAGCCAAACGGAGGAACAAAATCTCGAGATACCGGAGATTCATCAGATCAAGGACGATGAGGATCATCGCTCATATCAAGGTTGATGAAACCAGAAGTTTGGAATGCAACTCCGAAATATTAAAGGACGTCGCGAGAGACTTCGGCCAACAAAGATGATCCGCAAAAGAACTTGAGCAGACAAGCACGATTGGAAGAAGCCATCGGAGACATGAACAAGACTTGAAGAGTTTGATGACTTTGAGATCTATTGACCTTTAGAAGACCAAACCCCTTGTTATATACCTACGTTAGATGCGACGATTGTGAGCTGTCATTTTGTTCGATGTTTTTTCCGACAACCACAATAAAATCTGTATTTTCAAAACCATTGTTTGTATTGTGTGTATCCCTCCCTGTCTATCTCTCTTATCCCACCCCAAAACCCATGGACCCAATAGAGGATGAATGGAGATGAGCTTGTATTTTCTGGACCGATGAGTCAATTGGAGACAGTCTGATGGATTCAGAACATGGAGGATCACATGGAGAATAACCCTATAGCCAGAAAGGATATGGCCCAAAGATGCTCTTCAAAGGCTTTGAAAGAGGTGCTGCTATTTGGTTGAGGATGTACCAAACCATCAATGGATTGCAAATAGTAACCACTTGGGAAGAATATAAGTTGACTTTGCTAAAGTCTCGGTTTGTGTCCCAGAAGTTGAAGCCTTATGGAAAGGATATGAAGAAACCTTGTGCATACAAGCTTTGTGGGGAAATAGGATACAACCATAAAGAAAACAAGGACTAATGCCCTCATAATCGGAGGATTATCAAAGGAGTTAGCCGAGGATTTTCGTGGAACTTCGATTGAGATTGTTCCCAAAGGTTTCGTTGCAAAGAATGGAAGTTCACCTACATTGTTGAGAAATATCCGTGAAGCTCAGAAGGATGACAAAGAGATTGCTGAGTTAAAAGAGAGGATGAGCAAAGGAAAGTCCAAAGGTTTTCATAAGGATGAGCACGACACCTTATGGTTTGAGGACAGTGTACATATACCCAATAATGCAAAGATCAGGAAGTTAATACTTCAAGAGGCTCATGACTCACCTTACTCGATTCGCCCTGGAAACACCAAGATGTATTTGGATTTGAAGGAGTGTTTCGTGGACTGGTATGAAGAAGGATATTGCGAGTATGTAGTCGAGGTGATGTATGCCATAGAGATTAAAAGCAGAGCATCGAAGCCGCCAGGATTAATACAGCCTAGGCCGATACCGAATGGAAGTGAGAATAAGCTTGGCATGGATTTCATTACGGATTTCCGTAACCCGAACGGGATATTGACTCTATCTGGTAGTAGTTGATTCACTTGACCAAAGTGGCTCACTCTATCCCAGTGAAAACCACCTATACAAGTGCTAAGTTGGCCAAGATATATATGACCAGGATCGTATGTCTGCATGGAGTTCCGAGGACCATCGTATCAGATAGAGGAACACGGTTTACCTCAAAGTTTTGGAATCAGCTGCACCAGACTTTGGGTACTAGGCTAGAGTTCAGTACAGCCTTTCATCCGCAGACAGATGGATAAATCAAGAGAGTCAATCAGATTCTAGAGGACATGTTGAGAGCATGTGCGCTAGATTATGGATCTAGTAGTGATGATAATCTACCTTACGCGGAGTTCTCATACAACAACAGTTACCAAGATAGTTTGAAGATGGGCCCTGGTGAAGCGTTGTATGAGAGAAGGAGCCAGACACCGTTGATGTGGGATGAAGTTGAAGACAGTCAGTTGTTTGGACCGAATGTGATCAAGGAGTCAGAAGAGAATGTTAAGTGGATTCGAGATAGACCAAGGTAGCTCAATCCAGTGTAAGAGTTATGCGACTCAAAACGCAAGGAGGTAGTCTATGAAATTGGAGATGAGCATGTCTTTGTGTGTCCCTCTGCGAGGAGTTAAACGATTTGGAGTTAAGGGAAAGTTATCCCTAGATTTGTAGGACCATACCGAGTTTTGGAGCGATGTGAGAAGTGGCCAACAAGTTGGAGTCACCCAAAGGACTGTCAGAGTTCATAATGTGTTTCACGCTTCCAGCTTGAAGAAATGTCATGCGAGATGGCCAATATTCCTCGTAAGGACGCTTGACCTCGAAAGGATAATGATGTTCCACGAAGTGGAGTATGGAATTCTTAAGTATAAGTTTTTATCTCCAGATGTGGGACATCCCACGAGGATGAAGAGATAAATTACTATTGGACATAAAGTAGGTATGATGTTGGAAATATGGATCAATGGAAATTCCATGATGAGTCCGAGTAATCATGTCCTAGTTTGGTGCCAATAGAAGGAAGGAAGACAAGACAATTGGATGGATATAGAATACTAGGAAGTTGGAAGTTGGAATAAGGATCGCTTGCCTCGATGAGGTGTTCAAGGATTAGAAGTGATGAGATGGGCTATAACCCACGTGCCCTGTGACTCGCCAAGAAGCAAGCACATTCTTGTCAAGGAAAACCTCGAAGAAGTTACGATTTTATCAACCAACGATTCTATAGGAGTTTACACAAAACCCGAGAGTTGTTAAGGAACGATAGATGTTTGTTTGGCTTGCGTAATCAATGGATTTATCCGAACTTGGTTCGTCGACAAGAGAAATTCTGCAATGCTTGTGAGCATGACCGCGTGTTAGAATGCGAGATTCGCTAAACCATGTACAAGGTAATGATTTAAAAGCGGGATGGATTGATCACCATACCGACTTACTCTTATTATTCGCTTTGCTATATGGGATGGTAAATCTGAGTGACTTACCTATAATAGAGAGACGACGATCAAAACCTTGTTTAAACCTTAGAATGGTATAGATATTTTTTTTATTTTCCTTATACACGGCAATGGTTGCCAATCGTAGGTCATACGGTGAGGTTCAACCCAGACCCGTTTTCTGCAGGAGAAACCATAAATCGTTGACCACCATGAGATATCGATAGTTGTTTAGTATTGGCGCCGCACCGCCGCCTATGAAGACCCAATCTCGGAATAACCTTACCAAGATTAAAGGAAAAAGGATTGAGGAAAAGGTTATGCCGCTACAAAAAGAGCCCCGAGAAGGAATTATCCTTACGATCTGAGAAGACCGACACTGTCAACGATGGATGGAGTATATGAGTTTTGATGGAACCTTAACAATGCTTCTAAGGGTGGTAGCACCCGAGACCCCGGAGACGATCGATGGATTTTTGAGAAGACCCCCAAACCCTAACCTATTTCTTGCTAGCCTCTCCGAATCTCGAGGACGAAATTCCTTTTAAGGGTGGTAGGTTTGTAACATCCCAAAATTCTAAATTTTGGAATGTAATAATAAATAGATAGATTTGATTGTTTGTTTGATTGTTGTGTGATTGACCGAGTGAAATTCGAGACTTTTTGAATGTTAAATGAGAGGGAATAAAAGGACTTTCCCAAACTTTCATTTTGCATTTTGATCTCCGTGAATTCAAATTCCTTTCAAATACAAAACCCTTGAGCGAAGATGATATGACTTCTTCCATTTAATTAAATGAAAGGGTATTTGAAAATATTTGAATTTCATTTGGAAAATATTTCCAATTATGAAACTTCATGCAACTCAATGATTTTCACGAGCGAAGATAAAATGACTTCTTCAAAACATGTGAAATATGAGTAGGGAGTTTCAAAGAAATAAATTCAAAATTCTTTTGAATTTATTTTCAATTTGGAGTTATTTGAGTTTTATTCAAATTATTTTCTCCAAAATTAAATGGATGGAAAATAGGGTAACATGATTCCTACAACAAAAAATTGAGAGGAATAAATTTGAATTCATTTTGGTATTTTTAAAATGATTTTTATTGATTTTATTAGAGCTGAAGCACTCTTTGCTTTATTTGAATTTGTGTGTACTTTATTTAAAGCTAGAATAATGTTCATGCGGTAGAAAATCTTTTTCTGAAAATTTTGATATATAATATGCCTATATAAAGTTTTAGTTTTATTTTCGTTTTTCAGTTTATCTCTTTATTATTAAAAAAACAAATAACAAACTGCACGCACGTCTGAAACTAACTGTCGCCGACGTGCGCATCATAGTACCAGCGGGCGCCCCTTCTTTTCTTTTTCTATATAATATATGGGCCAGGCCCAGCGGGCCATATT
Source organism: Aegilops longissima (assembly GCA_021605205.1). Lineage (NCBI taxonomy): Eukaryota > Viridiplantae > Streptophyta > Magnoliopsida > Poales > Poaceae > Aegilops > Aegilops longissima. The sequence continues at coordinate 553,075,200 of CM038682.1, forward strand.
CCTTCCCCATATTTTTTTTCCATAGTTTTTCTTTTTCTTTTCTATTGCTCAAAAAAAATTACAGTGTACGCGCGCGGCCGGCCGATGGGCTTTTGGCCCGTGCGAGGCGTTAGTCTTTTTCTCCTCTGTTTCGTTTAATTATGTCTACGTTTAGTCCCACATTGCCTAGATTTTGACCCCTAAACCTCTTTTCCACCTATAAATATAGACCCATAGAGCCTTCAAAAATCATCCGATTCGGATTAAATCAATATTTTGGTTTGACTAGATTCCTTAAATAAAAAATATTTTTTTCCTCTCCGGCGCGACTTCTGGAAATTGTCTCTTCTCTTCAAAGTCGTATTTTCTCTGCCTTATAAAGTTATCTTTCTTTGTTTTTTTCTTCTTCTTATACTTCTGTAGTTTATTATTTTTAGACTAATACGATAGATTAGATTATAAATTAGTCTACGTATTTATACATTAGACCTTAGTCAGAATTATTTTTTCTTTCAGAAACAACTTGGCCCTGATTTTTCAAATAGCCATAACTTTTTACTCGCTCATCCAAATTAGATGAAACCAACGCCCACTTCTTCGTTACGATCTCCTCTATCCAGTAATCCAACTCAAACATGTTTTTGAAAGTTTAAAATTTGAATTAGATCAGATTTGAATTGAACTTCGCTTGATCATAACTTGAGTTTCAGAATCTCGATTTAATTGAATCTTTTGCAAATCAAGCTCTTGACCTAAACTTTCTGATAAGGCCAAATTCACATAATTTTGGTACTGTTAGAAATTGTTTTATGTTGCAAGAGTTATTTGCTTGGTTTTGATGTTTTCTGAATCGTTTTCTTCGTTCTTTCCGATCTTTTGAGTGATTACTTATGTGTGGTTACTATTGCTTGATTACGATAGATTGACCGGAGTGTGACGAGTAGACCTATCAAGAGTTTTGAGTGCGAATCATCTTCATCAACTTTGCAGGCAAGTAACACTTTGATCATACTTTTCTCATACCCAGTATTCATGCATTAGAGCAATCCTCAAACACTTGCATGATTAGGATCTAATTAAATTGTGGGATGGGAAGCAGATTGAGGTAGTACCTATTACCTGTTTTATTACTAAACCCTTGGGAGTTACTTCTACGTTTGCTTATTTGCCATGCTATGCTAGTAGACGTGGATTGGGTGAGTGTATCCATGACAGATGTGAGATTGTTAAATTAATGGTTTATTTAAGGTGGCAACTTAAACACACATCCGGGTGGATTGAGGCACTGGTTTCTATCAGACTTGCCTGTTTTTCTTCGGACCGCCACCTGTGCTCAAAGGGATCATAAGATTATTCGTGCTAGAAACTTCCGTGCAGCCACAAGCTATTATGGGCTCTAGCATAGTTGATTAAGTCGTGTGAACTCTTACAGTGGTAGACTAGCGATGTAGGGGTTGTAGGTGGTACGGTCTACCCATCGTAAGGTGCAAACGCTTCGAAAGACTATGTCTCGGCCATCCGCTCTCAAACACCAAGTAGTGCGAGAAACCAAACGGAGGCGATCGAGTCTTGTGGGGAAAAGTGCGCAAACCTCTGCAGAGTGTATAAACTAATCATGATTAGCCGTGTCCCCGGTTATGGACATCTTGAGTATCTAGTTCTTGGATTATCTTGTTGATCTCATCACGTTACTTAATATAATTTGTTTGGGTTTTTAGTGAGTACTTTTAATTGGGATTGAGGATGCTGTCAACCATTCTCAATGTTTAACAACCACCATGATAGTTAAACAAATTTGTTTCTTTGCAGTAGGGAAAAATTGGCTTTTCGCAAAACCTTATAACCATAGAGCTTTCCACCAGCCAAATATGCATGTAGTATAGGCTTATTATTCCATTATTCTCTATGTGTTACATTGCCAGCATATTCCATATGTTGAATTGTTTCGGGCTGCAACTTTTCATGTTGCGCACTTTTCGCATTTATTTAGTAAGTGATACGTTAGGGTTATGATTTCCTATACTCAACTTTGCCGTTGGTGTTGATGGGAATCCACAACCTTGTTGCTTCCGCTATATGGATTGAGGTAATAGTATTTACTCTACTTTATACATGTGATTTACCTCTGTTATAAATCCTCGAGTACTGTGTGTGTCAGCATAACGATCCAGGGATGACACGAAAGCATAGAGACTTGACCCATTCGGGTCGGGTCGCTACACTGCAATATTGAATAAGAATGGAAAAATAGAGTCTCCTTGTCTTACTCCTTTGTAACTTTGGAAATATGGACCCAAAGTGTTATTTAGTTTCACACTAACTGTTCCATTTTGGATGATTTTCTTCATCCACCCACACCAAGTGGTGCCAAAACCTCTGTTTTCTAAGCTTTGTAGCAAAAACTCCCAGTTCACCTTGTCATAAGCTTTCTCAAAATCTAGCTTAATGACAATCCCCACTTTCTTCTTAATATGGGTGTAATGAAGGATCTCATGGAGGGACATGCTCCCATCCATGATGTGCCTGTTTTTAATGAAAGCATTCTGGTGTTTACTGAATAAGACATCAGCATAGGGAGCTGCTCTATTATCCAGGACCTTGGTGATCAATTTATAGGGGCATCTAAGCAAACAGATGAGTCTAAATTGCTGAATCTTATTAGCTCCATTAACTTTTGGGAGCAGAGTGATAATGCCATAGTTAAGCCTATGCACATCCAACCTCCCCTCATAAAAGGCTAGGAAAAGATTCATTATATCTTTTTTAACAATCTCCCAACAGTGCTGGTAAAATTCAGTAGGTATATTGTCAGGCCCTGGGGCTCTCTTACTGTTCATCGAGAACAGAGCTGATTTGACTTCTTCCTCAGAAAAAGGTCTAGTCAGAATTAAATTGTCAGCCTCATCTAATCTCTCATTCTCCCCCCAAATCTCAGGATGAAGCAGAAATAAATTCCCAGGGGCTGGCCCAAACAAAGACTTATAAAAATGTAACATCCCAATTTTTAATTTGGATGTTTATAATAGATCATTCATATGCATCCATGAATTATGCATTTTGCCCCATTTGTTTTATTTGATTTTTTTGATCCAAGGAACTTTGAGCAATTCAAGGACCAAAAGAGAGAGTTGTAAGTTTCCCTAAAAACCAATTTTGATTTTTTTCGAAGTTGGGAGTTTGGATCAAATTTGGTTTCACCAAAAAAAATATTCATTTCCATTATTTCAAAAAAAAAGAGAGAAGATAAAAGGACTTCTTCAAAAACAGAAAGAAAATATTGGAAATTTAATTTGGAACCAAAATATATTTGTTGGGTTTTATTTGCACTTTATTAGTTTAGCAAAAATGTTTATTTTTTTAACTTGCATTTTAGGTCGGATAAATGTTCACTAGGTCATATATAAGACCATATAACTATGTGAATTTTTTTGGAAATTTTTAGATTGTTTTTATTTTGTTTTTGTTGTTTCATTGCTTCTGTTAAAAAAAAGTTTAAAAAAATGTGGGCAGCCAAGGCCCAAGGAAGGCCCAGCCTTCTTCACGACAGGAGGTCATCTTCAACCTCGCGTACATTACTGTACGCACGCACGCAAGGCAGCACCCCACCCTAGCGCCCCACCCCTCCCCTTCCTCTCCCTCGCCCCGAAAACCCTCTGAATGGAATCCCCTCACCTCCCTCTACCCCTTCCCCTTCACTAGTGCGCCTTAATTCCCTCTCTAATGGCCACCATGAGCGCTTGAAACTGCAGCCATTAACACATCTCGCCCCACTCAACTCTGGACCTCCCCAAGCCCTATATAAAGCACCCCTGGTAGCCCTCTCACCCCTCGTCCGAAGCCATCTCCTTCTGGAGTTTTTCCCTCTCTCTAACCTCTCCAATTGCTCGCGAGAGTTCGCGAATTCCGGCGACCTCTCACCGTGTGTACAGGAAGCAATCTACCACCATAACTTGTGCAAGTGGTTCAACTCATCGTCCTCTACACCGTCCCGCACACGTCCTTCGCCGAAACACACCGGAGCCGCCTTCTTCCTCGTCGCCGGCGACAAGTCCGGTGAACACCCAGGCCAAAATTTTCTTTTTCCAGTATTTTTTTCAATCTCAGATTCTATACCAATTCTTGTTTCTTGTATATCTTTTAGTCTATTGATCCGATTTAGTTGATTCTTTTTCCTACTAGTTCATAAAAATCCCCTCTATCCAGAAAACCAAACGAAAAATATTTTTGAAAATTTTAAAATTTAAATTCAAACAGATCTGAATTCAAACTTCGTTAGGCCGTATCTCGAGTTTCGTAACTCCGTTTTAGGTGATTCTTTTTGCAAATCGAAGCTCGTAACATGTACTTTCTGTTAAACCCAAACACACATATTTTTGCTACTATAAATATTACGTTCTGTACAGAAACTTTATTTGGATGTTTTGGAGTTTTTTCGAAGTCTTTCATTTGTTTTCTTTTTGGATCTTTGCTTGTATGCTTATGTATGTTATTGCTTGCTTACGCTAGATCATCCGGAGTGCGAAGCTTGCTACTATGAATCTTTACAGTTCAACGAACGTCGGCAAGAAGGCAAGTTCACACTTTGATCATAATTTTTAATACCCGCTTTTACTACGCATTAGTTTAACCTCAAAGATTGCACGGATAGGATTGGGAACATGTGGATATGCTATGTAGTTCATGTGGTAGGAACCAATGACCTTTGATCACCCGGGAATTTTCGTTATGTCATATATTGCTTAGCCATGCTCAGATACGGGATTGGTTTGAGTGATCCATGCAAGTTGCGTAGAGATAATAATTTTGGGACAACATAAGGTGGCAACTTTAATACACATCTGGTGGATTGTTTGGGGCACTGAGTAACCAGTGCTTGCCCAAGGGGAATCCTGAGTACCTGTGTGATTACCCTAGGTCCGCCACCTAGGCTCAAAGGGATCATAAGATATTTCATGCCTAGAAACTTCCGTGTGCAGCCACAAGCCATTATGGGCTCGCATAGTTGAGTAAGTTGTGTGACCTCTTCCGTGGTAGACTAGCTGATGTAGGGGAAAGTAGGTACCGGTCTACCTGTGGTTAAGGGCAAACGCTCGAAGGCTATGTCTCGATCTTCCGATCATGGAGGTGGTCGAGTCTTGTGGGGAAAAGTGTGCAAACCTCTGCAGAGTGTACAAACTAATCATGATTAGCCGTGTCCCCGGTTATGGACAACTTGAGTATCTAGAAGTGAATTATTGGTTGATCTCATCACTCTTTTTAATCTATTGGGTTACTAATAACTTGGGAATTTTGGGATTGAGTTGGAGGAACCTTCTCAACAATGGCATTTTAATTTAGTAGTTAATAAAAATTTATTCCTTTGTTGTAGGGTAAAATTGTCTTTATGCAAAAATTTAACTTAGAGCGTCCACCAGCTAAATTTGCATATAGAGATAGTCTTTTCATTTATTATTATTCTATGGTGTGAAATTGCCAGCATATTCCATGTGCTGACCTACACGGCCGCAAAGTCTCATGTTGCAGACTTTTCCGACGAGGATTAAAGGTGCGATAGGTCGTTGTTCTGCACTCAGTTTGCCGTGGAGTTGGATGGACTCATTTACCTTCGATGCTTCCGCAGTTATTTTGTTTTAGATGGCCTTTGGCCATATTATTGTAATAAGTACTCTTTTGAGGATCTCGATGTAATAAAGTGTGTGATTGAACTCTGTTATAATTCCTCGAGTACTGTGTGTGTCAGCATACCGATCTAGGGATGACACGTAAGCACAGAGACTTCGATCCATTTGGGTCGGGTCGCTACAAAAAATTAGTGGCATGTCTCAAAATATTATCAGGCTAGCCATAGTGGGGGTAACATAACTAGTATCATGTACTTGGGACTCGCAAACATGCTTACGTGGCAGATAATTAAAGAAGAGAGAGAGGGTCATGGTAACGTAGATACCGTAACATAATAAATGTTATGCTACTATGTGTCATGGATGGCACTAAATGAGACCACCTATGATACTACTTTATGATACTATGCACTATGGATATAGTATCATACACTAGTATCATATGCATGATACTAGTATATGTGACTCCCCACTATGACCAGCCTCAGTCCCTTCAATAGTAACATCACCAACATTCATCGAATGAATGGTGTTTTTCCTTTTATACACATTAGCAAATTTTTGATAGTACGCTATGTTACTATCTCCTTTAAGTAACCAGCATTCTTTAGATTGTTGTAGCAGAAATAATTCCTCATTAATTAGGATTTCATTCAGCTCAACTAACAACTCAGTTTTTTTACAAAAGATGCCAGGATCCATATTTCCTTTCTCTTCCTCCTCCTCAATCCATCTTAGCTCCTCTCTGATTTCCTTTTTTCTGATTTTTTCATGACCAAATTTATTCGAGCCCCATCCTTTGAAGAACTTTTTTAAACGTTTTAACTTGATATTTAGAATATCAATTGGGTAAGTGGCTTTCACATATTGTTTACAAATTTTCTCCACTAAGGGAAGAAACTCATCAGATTTCAACCAACTTAATTCAAATCCAAACTCTCTTGTCTGTGGAGATCTGACAACATGGTTGTCAGAGGACAGCAAAAGAGCATTATGGTCTGATACATCTCTGACTAGTTTCCTAATGTTGACTTGAGGGAAGATTTCCTCCCAGTCACTACTCATAAGAACACGGTCTAATTTTTCAAGAGTTGGATGGGATCGGCCATTGGTCCAGGTGTACATCCCCCCACTCATATAAACCTCACTCAAACACATAGCATTGATCACAGAATTAAATAGATCAGAATAAGTGGAGTGTTGCCATGGTTTGTTCTTTTCCCTAGCATACCTAAGGATATTAAATTCTCCTCCAATAAGTAAAGGAGATGATATATGGCTATAGAACTCAGAAAGTTCAGTTAAAAAGTCCTCCTTATCTTTGTCATGTGCAACACCATACACAGTGCACAATGTCCACTTCCTTTTTTCTTTATTATCAAAAAATGAAGCTTGCAGGATAAATCTGACTTTCTTCCACATTACTCCTTCAAATCTTTCTTTTCTCACTCCACATAGGATTCCCCCAGATCTGCCTATAGATGGAACAAAATTCCATTCATATGTCTGATATGGGTCGATTTTTCTAAAGAAACTGTCCATATAACTTTTTTTGTGAGTCTCTTGCAGACCAATAAAGTCCAGGGAATGATCTCTAATGATATGAGAGAGACATGAGCTCATCCCTTTCTTTCCTACCCCCCTATAGTTTTTTTTTGACTATAAACAGTAGGGTAAAACCCCACTGCAATTTTTATTCAATAAAGTAGGACAACAAAGCAGTCTGAAAGGCTTGAGATAAGCCCAAGAAACAAGAAAAAACTAAAGGCCTAAAAAAACTAGAAAGAATCTAAACAGCTAAAAAAAGTCTAAGAAGAAGAAAGAAATAATTACAACAGGCCATCAAGCCAAACTGAGAATTGCCTCTCATGCTTCTGCCTCATCCTATATTTGAGAAGCTTCAGTTCCTCCAGAAAAATGAACTTCCACTCTTGGAAAGAGGGTGCAATATTCTCAAAGATTTTATTTTTTCTGGTGATCCAAATGGCCCAAGCTCCAAGAATGATTATCTCCATGTAAAATGGGTATCTTATTTTATCTTTGAGGTCTTGGAATGCTTCTAAAACAGACAGATTTAGAGCTCTTGTGGGACAAATGAAGTCCCAACATTGTTGGACAAATGGACAGCCCAAAAAGAGATGATGCAATGTTTCTTCTAGAGGACATCCGCCAATAGCACAATTGTAATCTTCCAACACGAACTTCTTCCTTCTAAGTAAGTTTCTGGTGTTCACCCGATCATCTAGAAGTTGCCAGAAGAAAACTTTATGCTTTGGTTGGCAGGAACTCTGCCAGATCCAGTTGAAATGAGGGGGTGTCTGTTTGTGACCAATTAATACTTTATATGCTTTGATGGAGGAATAGTGCTCAGTTCCCCAAATGTAGCTCCAAGTATCTAAAGAGTTTAAATGTTCAGATTGTCTCATGGCTAAATAAATGTCTTCCATTTGTAAGAATTCCTCATAGGCCTCAGTTGTCAAGGGGAGGATGAATAAATCCTGCAGGTACTCAGTCTGTAAAACTTGTTGAATATTCAGCTGGGGATTTTTGACAAAAGAGAACAGATGGGGGAATTGGTGTTTAAGAATTTCTTGGCTCCACAGATCATCCCAAAAGAAAGCACTAACACCATCTCCCACATTACATCTAGCAATTGCTTTGTACTGATCCATGAGGGCTAAGTTGGACTTCCACCAGAATGATCCAATCATGTTGCTCCCTGGTAATTTCCCATCATTGTAATATGTCTCCCAGATCAAGTTAACCCAGGGAATATCATGTCTGTTGAAGAATTTGTGAAGGTTTTTCATGAGCAGGGTCTTATTATGAGTGAAGATATCTAAAACACCTAGGCCTCCCTGGTCTTTTGGCCTGCACATTGTGGTCCATGATACCAAAGCAGGCCTTTTGTCCTCCATATCAGGTCCTCTCCAAAGGCAGTGTCTCAGGTATTTGATGATCTGTTTTTTATTGTAATTGGAATGTCCAAACAGCACATGTAGAAGACTGATAGAGATGTCATCACTGACTTGACCAACAGTAATTTTCAAGCTTGGGTCATGAAGATAGAGATACCAGCCACTCTTTTTGCAATCCTGTTAACTAAAGGTAGACATTGCTCAACCGTTGGCTTGTAAATTCCCAAGGGCATACCAAGATACAATTGAGCATGATGCCATCATTGATATTTTTCGAGCCAAAGGATTTGGAGAGAAGTGGATTTCCTGGATGGAAGCTTTGTTCACAACTGCATCCTCTTCTGTACTACTCAATGGAGTTCTTGGGAAAAGAATTTACATAAGGAGGGGAGTAAGACAAGGGGACCCTTATTCTCCTATAGTTCCAAAAGAGACCTATCATTTAACCCCAGTTTTCTTTCTCCCCCCTCCTCTGGTGGCCCTGGAATGATGGACAGGGCTACCAGGTCTTTTTTTCCAAACCCTATCAGGGTTTTGACTTCTGGTCACTGGCCTGGAAATAACCACATGGACTTTTGGGCTCCTTTTTTTCCTAGACCTGATCAGGGTGAATTCCTCTTCTAACTCATCCATTTCTTCTACCCAGTCATCACTGACAGGAGTTATATCTCCTTTGCCATTGGTGATGTAAAACATTTTTCACTCTATACCTTTCCCAGATATAGTATCTGTTTTCCCCCCTCACTTCTAACTCCTTCTAGCTCCCTTAAAATATCAATACTAGAAAAATTATTATCAGGGATTAAAACTCCCATTTTAGTCGCCCTAAGCATCATCTCATGATTAGACAAAACTTCAAAAGAGTCATGGGACGGTTCATTACCTTCCAGATTTCTCTTTTTGGAGATAGCAACGGCCTTATCCTGCATCTTGGCCTCCATATTCTGCATAGTCCTCACACTGAGTCTCAGACCAGCTTCTGGAATAAGAGGAGTAGGAATCACCTCCCCCATATCATCAGAAGATGTGGGGAACTGTACCATATAGTCAGTTTTCCCCCTTCCTTCTCAAACTCCTCTCCCTCAAGCTCCTCGACCTGCTCATTTTTTTTGTTGATCCAAATGAGATATATGCAAAGCAGATATATATTTTGAAATCGAATCATCACCAGAAAGACTTTTTACTACCTGTATCTCATCCATATGCTGCTCAAAGTTCTGTGCAGCAGGAATTGTGATGGATTTAAACAGGTCCTCTCTTTCACATTCCTCATCGTCTATAGTTTCAATCAGGAGAGTATTATCCTCAGTTTTCTCAGATTCATCTTGCTCATCTTCCACAGACTCAGTCGGGGCATTTTTCCCAGCGCCCATATATTTACTAGGCATGCCCGAGAAAACTACTTGTCATATGGTGAGCTCTCTTTTATATTGCCAACCTGGGCACTTCTAAGTTCTCTTTCTGGGTCTCTCACCAAAACCTTGTCAACTTCGTAAAAGAAGTCAAAGAAATGTGTGCCCAAGACTGCTTCTGCAACTCCAGGTAGCTCATCCACATTGCGACATCCAAGCCGGACCCGTACAAATTCTGGTTTATGTAGGGTGGCGATATGTCTCCGACGTATCTATAATGTTTGATTGTTCCATGCTATTATATTATATGTTTTGGATGTTTATGGGCTTTATTATTCACTTTTATATTATTTTTGGGACTAACTTATTGACCTAGAGCCCAGTGCCAGTTCCTGTTTTTTTCTCTTGTTTCAGTGTTTCGAAGAAAAGGAATATCAAACGGAGTCGAAACGGAATGAAACCTTCTGGAGAAGTTATTTTTGGAAGGCAAGCAACCTGATAGACTTGGAGCGCACGTCAGGAAAGAAACGAGGGAGCCACAAGGTAGGGGGGCGCGCCCACCCCCCTAGGGCACGCCATCCACCCTCGTGGGCCCCTCGTGGCTCCCCTGACGTACTTCTTTCACCTATATATATCCATATACCCTAAAACGATCGGAAAACAGAAGAGATCGGGAGTTCCGCCACCGCAAGCCTCTAAAGCCACCAAAAACCAATCGGGACCCTGTTCCGGCACCCTGCCGGAGGGGGGAACCCTCACCGATTGCCATCTTCATCGTCCCGGCGTTCTCCATGACAAGGAGGGAGAAGTTCACCCTCGGGGCTGAGGGTATGTACCAGTAGCTATGTGTTTCATCTCTCTCTCTCTCTCTCTCTCTCTCTCTCTCTCTCTCTCTCTCGTGTTCTTGAGGTGGTACGATCTTGATTTATCGCGAGCTTTGCTATTATAGTTGGATCTTATGTTTCTTCTCCCCCTCTACTCTCCTGTAATGGATTGAGTTTTCCCTTTGAAGTAATCTTATCGGATTGAGTCTTTAATGATTTGAGAACACTTGATGTATGTCTTGTCGTGCATATCTGTGGTGACAATGGGATATCACGTGACACACTTGATGTATGTTTTGGTGATCAACTTGTGGGTTCTGCCCATGAACTTATGCATAAGGGTTGGCACACGTTTCGTCTTGATTCTCTGGTAGAGACTTTGGGCACTCTTTGAGGTTCTATGTGTTGGTTGAATAGATGAATCTGAGATTGTGTGATGCATATCGTATAATCATACCCACCGATACTTGAGGTGACATTGGAGTATCTAGGTGACATTAGGGTTTTGGTTGATTTGTGTCTTAAGGTGTTATTCTAGTACGAACTCTAGGGATATTTGTGACACTTATAGGAATAGCCCAATGGATTGATTGGAAAGAATAACTTTGTGGTGGTTTCGTACCCTACTATAATCTCTTTGTTTGTTCTCCGCTATTAGTGACTTTGGAGTGACTCTTTATTGCATGTTGAGGGATAGTTATATGATCCAATTATGTTATTATTGTTGAGAGAACTTGCACTAGTGAAAGTATGAACCCAAGGCCTTGTTTCCTAGCATTGCAATACCGTTTACGCTCACTTTTATCGCTTGTTACCTTGCTGTTTTTATATTTTCAGATTACAAAAACCGATATCTACTATCCATATTGCACTTGTATCACCATCTTTCCGCCGAACTAGTGCACCTATACAGTTTACCATTGTATTGGGTGTGTTGGGGACACAAGAGACTCTTTGTTATTTGGTTGCAGGGTTGCTTGAGAGAGACCATCTTCATCCTACGCCTCCCACGGATTGATAAACCTTAGGTCATCCACTTGAGGGAAATTTGCTACTGTCCTACAAACCTCTGCACTTGGAGGCCCAACAACGTCTACAAGAAGAAGGTTGTGTAGTAGACATCAAGCTCTTTTTCTGGCGCCGTTGTGGGGAGGTGAGTGCTTGAAGGTATATCTTTAGATCTTGCAATCGAGTATTTTTGTTTCTTGTTTTAGCACTAGTTTAGTTTATAAAAGAAAACTACAAAAAATGGAATTGAGTTTGCCTCATACGCTTCACCTTTTTAATATCTTTCGTGAAAATGATGGAAAGGAAAATTGTGCTCAAGTGCTAGAAGAAGAATGCATTAGAATGTTTGGCACTAAATATTTATATGATGAGCATGATTGCAATGTTGTTAGTATGAATTCCTTGAATATCCATGATGCTAATGATATGCAAAGCCACAAGCTTGGGGAAGCTATGTTTGATGAAGATGATATTTTTTGTCCCCCAAGTTTTGATGAGCAAATTTATTATGATGAAAGCATGCCTCCTATCTATGATGATTATTGTGATGACACGTATGCTATGAATAATAATGATAACCATGAAACTTGTCATCTTGATCTTAATTTTCAATCACATGATAGTTATTTTGTTGAGTTTGCTCCCACTACTATTGATGAGAACAAATTTGCTTACGTGGAGAGTAGTAAAATTTCTATGCAAGTAGATCATGAAAAGAATGCTTTAGGTGCTGGTTATATTGTTGAATTTATTCATGATGCTACTGAAAATTATTATGAGGGAGGAATATATGCTTGCAGGAATTGCAATAATATCAAGTTTCCTCTCTATGTTCTTAAAGTTTTGAAGTTATGCTTGTTTTGCCTTCCTATGCTAGTTGATTATTTTTCTCATAAGTTGTTTGCTCACAAAATCCCTATGCATAGGAAGTGGGTTAGACTTAAATTTGCTAGTCATATTCTTCATGATGCTCTCTTTATGTTTCAATTCTTATCTTTTTGTGAGCATCATTGAAATCATCATGCCTAGCTAGGGGCGTTAAATGATAGCGCTTGTTGGGAGGAAACCCCATTTTATTTTAGTTTCTTGTTTTTTGGTTATGTTTAGTAATAAATAATTCATCTAGCTTCTGTTTATATGTGGTTTTATGTTTTAATTAGTGTTTGTGCCAAGTAGAACCTTTGGGAAGACTTGGGTGAAGACTTTATGATCATGCTGTAAAAACCAGAAACCTTAGCACTCACGAGATTAGCTTCAAATTTTTATTGGAGAGTGCTATTTAGTTGATTATTTTTGCATATGGTTACTAGAAAAATTCCTCAGGTCCACCAATTTATTTTAGAATTTTTGGAGTTCCATAAGTTTGCTTTAGTTACAGATTACTACAGACTGTTCTGTTTTTGATAGATTCTGTTTTTCGTGTGTTGTTTGCTTATTTTGATGAATCTATGGCTAGTAAAATAGTTTATAAACCATAGAGAAGTTGGAATAAAGTAGGTTTAACACCAATATAAATAAAGAATGAGGTCATTACAATACCTTGAAGTGGTGTTTTGTTTTCTTTCGCTAACGGACCTTACGACATTTCTGTTAAGTTTTGTGTTGTGAAGTTTTCAAGTTTTGGGTAAAGACTCGATGGACTATGGAATAAGGAGTGGCAAGAGCCTAAGATTGGGGATGCCCAAGGCACCTGAGGGAGTCCTAGATTAGGGGGTGTCCGGATAGCCGGACTATAGCCTTTGGCCGGACTCCTGGACTATGAAGATACAAGATTGAAGACTTCGTCCCGTGTCCGGATGGGACTTTCCTTGGCGTGGAAGGCAAGCTTGGCGATACGGATATGTAGATCTCCTACCATTGTAACCGACTCTATGTAACCCTAACCCTCTTCGGCGCCTATATAAACCGGAGGGTTTTAGTCCGTAGGACGAACAACAATCATACCATAGGCTAGCTTCTAGGGTTTAGCCTCTCTGATCTCGTGGTAGATCTACTCTTGTACTACCCATATCATCAATATTAATCAAGTAGGAGTAGGGTTTTACCTCCATTGAGAGGGCCCGAACCTGGGTAAAAACATCGTGTCCCTTGTCTCCTGTTACCATCCGCCTAGATGCACAGTTCGGGACCCCCTACCCGAGATCCGCCGGTTTTGACACCGACATTGGTGCTTTCATTGAGAGTTCCTCGTGTCGCCATCTTTAGGCCCGATGGCTCCTACGATCATCAACAACGATGCGCCCAGGTGAGACTTTTCTCCCGGACAGATCTTCAGATTTGGCGGCTTTGCCTGCGGGCAATTAATTTGGCCATCCGGAGCAGATTGAAAGCTACGCCCCTGGCCACCGGGTCAGATTTGGAAGTTTGAACTACACGGCTGACGTCCGCGGAGACTTGATCTTCGATGGGTTCGAGCCACAGCCAAGCGCGCCGCACTGTCACGAGGGGCATGATCTAGATCTACCGCCGAACAGTGTCCTTGAGGCCGCACCAGTGTCCGCTCCGACCTTTAGCTCGGAGCCGACTGCGCCGATCGAGGACGGGTGGCTGGACACCGCCTCGGGGGCTGCGATCTCTATGGCGGTTGAGCCACACACCTACCCTGTCCTTTGCGAAGCTCGTAACTCCAAGACGCCATACTCCTCTCCAGACTCCGAGCCTTCCGCGTCCCCGCCAATCGAATCCGATTGGGCGCCGATCATGGAATTCACCGCCACGGACATCTTTCAGCACTCGCCCTTTGGCGACATCCTGAATTCACTAAAGTCTCTCTCTTTATCAGGAGAGCCCTGGCCGGATTACGATCAGGAAGGCTGGGATGCGGACGACGAAGAAATTCAAAGCCCACCCACCACCCACTTCGTAGCCACTGTCGATGATTTAACCAACATGCTCGACTTGACCAAGACATCGACGGTATGGACGGCGATGCAGAGATTTAACAAGAACCAAAGGTCCACATGGCATCGAAGGCCACCTCGTCATACGACATATACATGGTGGACATCCCAAAAGATGGGAATGGCGATGGAACAGCGGAGGATGAGCCCTCCAAGAAACAGCCTAAGCGCCGGCGTCAGCGGCGCCGCTCTAAATCCCGCTACAGCAAAAACGGTGATTCCGGCACGGGAGACAATAACACCCGGACAAGTGCGAAGACAACCCTCCAGCAGGATTCAGTGCAGGAGGATGGAGAAGCCAGCCCTCATGAGAGAGCGGCAGAAAAAGAGGTAGAGGACGATAATTACATGCCTCCCTCCGAAGATGAGGCAAGCCTCGACGACGACGAATTTGTCGTGCCCGAGGATCCCGTCGAACAAGAGCGTTTCAAACGCAGCCTCATGGCCACGGCAAGCAGCCTCAAGAAAAAGCAGCAACATCTTAGAGCTGACCAAGACTTGCTAGCTGACAGATGGACTGAAGTCCTTGCGGCCGAAGAGTATGAACTCGATTGCCCCTCCAAGAGCTACCCAAGACACAGGCTGCTACCCCGATTAGAGGAGGAAGCACCCAAACCTACATCACCAGCGCATGACACGGCTGACCGACCACCTCGTGGCCGCGACAAAGAGGCCTCTCGGCCCTCAACTCAAGCCGCACCCCGGCGCCGCTCAAAAAATACCAAGGCGCGGGGAAACGCGCCAGACCTGCGAGATATATTGGAGGACAAGGCAAGGTAAACAAGATCGATCTATGGATCGCGTGGGCGCCCCGCGACACGTGACGATAATCGTCACGCCGGATATGGCAACTCCGGCTGGGCGAACACAGTAGACAAAGCTCATTTGAGCTGCGTCGTGATATAGCCCAATACAGAGGCGCCACACACCCACTATGCTTCACAGATGAAGTGATGGATCATCAAATCCCTGAGGGTTTCAAACCCGTAAACATTGAATCATACGATGGCACAACAGCTCCTGTGGTTTGGATCAAGGACTATCTCCTTCACATCCACATGGCCCGCGGTGATGATCTACACACCATCAAATACCTCCCACTCAAGCTTAAAGGACCAGCCCGGCATTGGCTTAACAGCTTGCCGCCAGAGTCAATTGGTTGTTGGGAAGACACGAAGCCGCATTCCTCGACAATTTCTGTGGCACATATGTGCGACCACCGACGCCGATGACCTAAGCCACATAATTCAGCAGCCAGAGGAATCGGCCAGACAATTCTGGACATGGTTCCTAACCAAGAAAAATCAAATCGTCGATTGTCCGGATGCAGAGGCCCTTGCAGACTTCAAACACAACATCCGCGGCGAGTGGCTTGCCCGGCTCCTAGGATAGGAAAAGCCGAAATCCATGGCAGCCCTCACAACACTCATGACCCGCTTTTGCACGGGAGAGGACAGCTGGCTAGCTCGCAGTAACAACATGACCAAGAGCCCTGGTAATTCGGATACCAAGGACAACAACGGCAGGTCGCGTCGCAACAAGCACAAGCGACTCATTAACGGCGATAATGCTAAGGATACGGCAGTCAATGCCAGATTCAGAGGCTCTAAACCCGGTCAGCGGAAAAAGCCATTTAAAAGAAATACTCCGGGCCCGTCCAATTTGGACCGAATACTCGATCGCTCATGCGGATACATGGCACTTCGAAAAACCAGCCAATCACACCAACAGGATTGTTGGGTGTTCAAGGCAGGCAAGTTAAATGCGAAAACAATGACAAGGGGCTGCATAGCGATGATGAGGAGGAGCCCCGCCGCCGAACAATAGAGGATGAAGTGCTTCCCCGCAAGTGCGGACGGTGAACATGATATACGCAACCCACATACCCAAAAGGGAGCGGAAGTGTGCACTAAGGCGATATGCGATGGAGCCAGTCGCCCTAAAGTTCAACCCGTGGTCTTCCCGCCCGATCACTTTTGATCAAGGGACCACCCACTAGCATCCGCCATGGCGGATTCGCCGCATTGGTTCTAGACCCAATCATTGACGGATTTCATCTCACTAGAGTCCTAATGGACGGCGGCAGCAGCCTGAACCTGCTTTATCAGGACACAGTGCACAAAATGGGCATAGAACCATCAAGGATTAAACCCACGAAGACGACCTTTAAAGGTGTCATACCAGGTGTAGAAGCCAACTATGACAGGCTCGTTACACTTGAAGTGGTCTTGGATCCCGGATAACTTCCGCGCGAGGAGTTAATCTTCGACATAGTCCCGCTCGCAGCGGCTATCACGCGATTGCCGGACGAACCGCATTTGTAAAGTTCAATGCGGTGCCGCGACCACGATATCTCAAGCTCAAGATGCCAGTCCTCGAGGAGTCATTACGGTCAATGGAAACACCGAATGCTCTCTCCGGACGGAGGAGCATACGGCGGCCCTCGGGCGGAAGTACAAAGCAGCCTCCTAAGGCAATTCTCGAGTCCGGCTATTAAACGTCCGGACACCGCAAAGCGCGCCGAGTAACCTACAACAAGACCGCCGACACGTTCGAGCACGCATAGCAATGCGCCCAAAGCCCCAACCTCGCGAAATTGCGAAACCAAGATTACGCTGCGTACATAATTACGCCTGGAAATACCATGTGCATAGGGAAAGGGCACGACCACGGCATGCCCACAATGCGCTCAACCGCACTGGGGCCCGATTGTGTCATTCTTTCTTTTCTTCTTTTTTACTTTCGGGACTCCGTTCTCATGAAGCCTCGTCCGCAAGAGAATCGCTGAACACACGATGCAACAGCCAGGGAAGCAGAAAGCTACGTCGAGTGTCCAGGTGGTCTCTATTACGAGAAGTATACCTGTTTTACACACCATCCCGCAGCTTAACCCTGGAAGGGGACATGTTAAAAAGTCCCGTCCCTTGCTTATCGCACTATTTGTATCATTCTGCTCTTACTGCAGCCCTTTTGAATAAACAATACATAGCTTCGCCTATTATTGAATTCCCTTTTTTCTATATATATATATATATATATATATATATATATATATATATATATATATATATATATATATATATATATATATATATATATATATATATGTTCATTTATGACATTGTGCAACTGCACACTTTGGTACGGGCAATACACCAGGGGCTTAAGTACCCCATAACACGGTGTGATAAGTCCGAACACTTTCACAAGTGCGGCATCCCGAACTTATAGCATTATATGCATCGGCTCCTAATCATGTCTTGGGTCAATAGTTGGGTTTGCCCAGCTCCCATGTTTTGGTACCTTACGTTCCATTATATCGGCTAAGGTAGCGCTGGGAGAACCACTGCGATTGTGCCCCGGTTGAGCTGGGCTAAGCACCTTAGTGGAGAAAGCTAAAACTGACCGTCATGATAGGTCGAGAGCCGGTCGCTGTTCGAGAGGTTTTCGAGTCCCTAAAGACTTATGCCGCTTAGAGCGAGGAGTCGGCATTGTCCGGCCTAGGCGTGGATAGCGCCCCGAACTCGGTCTTCCGAATACTAGGGGCTTCACCGAAATTTAAAATTATAGAATTCTATGGCCAAGTGAGAGTGTTCAAGCATTATAGTCCGGTTGCCTTGTTCGTTGCGTTGAGCGCCTCCCTCGAAGGACCCAAGAATGGGAACAAGAGCGCTCAAGTTTATCCCAAACACCCAGCACTCGTGGCATGGGGGCTGAAGCCGACGACTCGCCATCTCTCAAATTTAATACACGGCCGCACAGAAGGTAATATTTTAAATTCAACATTGTTGCTTAGCGCATATGAACAAGTTTTCAGCATACAGGGTAACAAATGCGAGTCTACTCAATTATCATATCTTTGGAACATTCATCCGCTATAAGGCGGGCACCCTTCCGGACGCCCTCATAATACGTTTCAGGCTTGTGATGCTCCTTGCGTGGTGGTGGCCCATCCGTCACAAGCTTCTTAGCGTCCATCTTGCCCTAGTGCACCTTAGCAAGGGCAAGGGCCCTATGGGCACCTTCGATGCAGACGGAGCGCTTGACGACGTCAACCCATGGACAGGCGTCCACCAGCCGCCTCACCAGCCCGAAGTAGCTCCCATGCATGGCTTCCCTAGGCCACAGCCGAGCTATGAGGTTCTTCATGGCCTGTTCGCCACCTTATGGAGCTCGACCAGCTGCTTCAACTGGTCGCTTAAGGGCACTGGTGTCCGCCTCAAGATATCGAGACCGAACACCTTCTCCGTCGAGCTTCCCTCCTCGGCTCTGTAGAATGCGGCAGCATGAGACACACTGCTGGGCAGATCTACGAATGCTCCTGGAGAGCTCCGGATTCGGGTAAGTAACAGATAATTCACTTTGACATGCTTTCTTTGCATATAGAATGCCTTACCCGCCGCTATCTTCTTCATCGCCTCAATTTCCTGGAGGGCTTTTTGGGCTTCGGCCTTAGCGACTTTGGCGCTCTCAAGGGCCGAGGCAAGCTCGGACTCTCGAGTCTTTGAGTCACGCTCCCAACTCTCGTGTTTTTCCACGAGAGCCTGGAGCTCTTGTCGTACCTCCGCCACCCGCGCCTCCTGTTTCTCTCGCTCGGTGCGCTCCGCGGCCGCATTGCTTTCGGCCTTGGACACCGCTGCCTTCAGGGTCGCCACCTCATTCGTGGCCCCTGCAGTATTCACGTTATTCCTGTCATCTTTTGCAACCACATCTTTTAAAGACTCCCATAAGGTATTACTTACCTTCCTTGTCCTCGAGCTGCTTTTTGGCAAGTCCGAGCTCGTTCTCGGACCGCTTGAGGCTCTGCTTTAATGCATCAACCTCCATGACAAGTCTGGCAGAGGTCAAGCAGCGCAGCCTGCATTCCCATATTGACATACTTATGTTAGACTCCTGCGTATATCTTTTTAGATCCTCAGTTCGGCTATTTCTTTCCGAACACCAAACTGAGCATCAGGGGCTACTGTCTATGCAGTAATATTTTTACATATCTTAAATACATACCTCAAAGCCTGTTAGAAGGCTGGCACAGGCTTCAGTCAGCCCGCTCTTGGCGGATCGAACCTTCGGATCACCACACTCATAACAAGGCGGTGCTCCTCGTCGATGGAAGCGCTGTTAAGCACCTCCATCAAATCATCAGTGCCTCTGTTGGGACGGAGGTCATTTGGCGTCAGATCTTGCCCTTCTTACGAAGGGGTCGCAGTTGGACTCGGAACCACTGAAGGTTCGATGACGGAGTCCGCACAGGTCAACTTGAAGCCCTTCGGTTTTATCCCCTTGCGCCGGAGTCCGGAGGTCGCCTTTGGCGCGCCCATGGCCACCTCCTCCTGGCTGGGCCCCTTTTGGGACTCCACCCCGGCGTCATCCGCGGCAGGAGGAGACAAGGCGGTCGGAAGTGAGGTGCTATTCACCTCCGACGAATCCAGGGAGCCGCTCGACGAATCGTCGAGCCCGTCCTTGGGCGGGCTGCATGGTTATACTCGGCATTAGAAGATGATGTGTGACAAATGGAACGCCATGACTTATTTTGGTGTCCGGACACTTACGATTTTGCCAGGGGCTTGGTCCTTGCTGGCCACTCCTCTCCGTCGTCGTCGGCGTTGGTGGTGTAGTCCAGAGGGAGGGTCCTTCCCTTCTTGGACCCTCCGGCCTCCCAAGTTGGGGCGGCCTTCCTTTTCTTCTCTCCCCCCGCTGGGGGAGAGGCCTCTTTTTCCTCCTCCTCATCTTCGCGGGAGGAGTCCGCCTTGGAGTCATCAAACGATGAGTCCGACAAACCTGGCGCCGGGAACTCCTTCGAGTTCCGTGGCCTTCTTCTTGGTTTTCTTCTCGGCACCACGTAGGTGCCGGAACCAAGAACCCCGTCAGCGGGCGTCCGCTGGGTCTTCGGCAAGGAGCCGAGCAGTTAACCTGTCGGACGTCTTACGCCATCCTGTCAAAGGTGAGGGAGTTTTGGATCCCGCATAGAGTCAAACTATGAAAAAGAGTCCGTAAAGGGTAAAATAGCTTACCTCGCTGGCTTGATGTCTGCGAGCTGAATCCGCGATCTTGGTAGCGGATGCGGAGCCTCGGCGCCCTTGAACGGCACCTTCGTGCATCTTCGTGCGTAGTGTCAAGAGCCGGCTCAAGGTTCGTGTTGTGCGGATCAAACTCCCACAAGTTGAAGGCCCGTTGTTGGCATGGGAGGATCCGCGGATGAGCATAACTGGACTACGTTGACAAGCTTGAGCTTCTTGTCCACCAGGTTTGGACGCAGAGTTTGGAGTCCGGTCAGCTCTTCCGAATTATTTCCCACGCCGGGCCCATCTCTTTCCATGAGGTGAGCCGTGTAGGGAAGCCAAATCAGAATTCGGGGGCCGCTGCCCATTTGGAGTCGCGCGGCTCGGTGATGTAGAACCACCCCGATTGCCACCCCTTTATGGTCTCCACGAAGGAGCCCTCGAGCCATAGGACGTTGGCCATCTTGCCCACCATGGCACCTCCGCACTCCGCTTGGCGGCCGCCCACTACCTTCGGCTTGACATTGAAGGTCTTCAGCCACAAGCCTAAGTGGGGCTGGATGCAGAGGAAGGCCTCGCACACGACGATGAACGCCGAGATGTTGAGGATGAAATTCGGGGCCATATCGTGGAAATCTAGGCCATAGTAGAACATGAGCCCCCGGACAAATGGGTGAAGTGGAAACCCTAGTCCGCGGAGGACGTGGGGGAGGAACACCACCCTCTCATGGGGCCTGGGGGTGGGCATGAGCTTCCCCTTGTCGGGGAACCGATGCGCGATGTCGTCAGACAAGTATCCGGCCTTCCGCAGCTTTTTGATGTGCCCCTCCGTGATGGAGGAGGCCATCCACTTGCCTCCTGCTCCGGACATAGTTGGAGAAGGTTGAGGTGGGATGTGCGGACTTGGGCGCTGGAGCTTGAGTGTGCGGAAATGGATAAGCAAAGGAGGAAGAAGGCGTGTGTGAAAAAGTGGATCCGTATCCCCTTATATGGACGGACAAAGCTATGCGTCCCCACCGGCCTGATAAAACTCGCTTATCTCCCAAGCGCCGTAATCAATGGCGCGGTTGGGTTACCCACGCCCGTATTGATGAGAATCCCGAAATAAGGGGACACGATCTCTGCTTTGACAAGGCGTGCCAAGAAACCGCCTCGCTAAACGCTACCGAGGTGGGACGAAGAAAACGATTGAATAAAGGCTTGGCCGTGGTGTGATGTCATCTTTGCGGAATACGCCAGCAGATTGAACTTGTGTAAATATTATTCTCTCTACGGTGGTATGTGGAACTTATTTTTCAGAGCCGGACACTACCCTTGTGTTCAAAATCTTCTATGAAGTATTCGGAGGAGGAACCTGCCTTGCAATGCGAAGACAATATGCGTCGGACTCGTCATAATTGAAGCCTGGTTCAGGGCTCTACCGAGGAGTCTGGATTAGGGGTGTCCGGATAGCGGACTATAGCCTTTGGCGGACTCTGGACTATGAAGTTACAAGATTGAAGACTTCGTCCCGTGTCCGGATGGGACTTTCCTTGGCGTGGAAGGCAAGCTTGGCGATACGGATATGTAGATCTCCTACCATTGTAACCGATCTGTAACCCTAACCTCTTCGGTCCATATATAAACCGGAGGGTTTTAGTCCGTAGGATGAACAACAATCATACCATAGGCTAGCTTCTAGGGTTTAGCCTCTCTGATCTCGTGGTAGATCTACTCTTGTACTACCCATATCATCAATATTAATCAAGCAGGAGTAGGGTTTTACCTCCATCGAGAGGGCCCGAACCTGGGTAAAAACATCGTGTCCATTGTCTCCTGTTACCATCCGCCTAGACGCACTGTTTGGGACCCCCTACCCGAGATCCGCCGGTTTTGACACCGACAGCACCCCAAGGTAATATTTAAGGAAAACCAAGAGCCTAAGCTTGGGGATGCCCCGGATGGCATCCCCTCTTTCGTCTTCGTTCATCGGTAACTTTACTTGGAGCTATATTTTTATTCACCGCATGATATGTGTCTTGCTTGGAGCGTCATTTTGTTTTCTTTAGCTTTGCTTGTTGTTTGAATAAAGTATCAAGATCTTAAATCCTTAAATGTTAGAGTCTTCACATAGTTACATAATTATTCGGCTACTCATTGATCTTCACTTATATCTTTCGGAGTAGTTTGTTGTTTGCTCTAGTGCTTCACTTATATCCTTTTAGAGCAAGGTGGTTTTATTTTGAAGAAATATATGAACTCTCATGCTTCACTTATATTATTTTGAGAGTCTTTAGAACAGCATGGTAATTTGCTTTGGTTATGAATTTAGTCCTAATATGATGGGTATCCAAGAGGGATATAATAAAAACTTTCATATAAAGTGCATTGAATACTATGAGAAGTTTGATTCCTTATGATTGTTTTGAGATATGAAGATGGTGATATTAGAGTCATGCTAGTTGAGTGGTTGTGAATTTGAGAAATACTTGTGTTAAAGTTAGTGATTCCCGTAGCATGCACGTATGGTGAACCGTTATGTGATGAAGTCGGAGCATGATTTATTTATTGATTGTCCTCCTTATGAGTGGCGGTCGGGGACGAGCGATGGTATTTTCCTACCAATCTATCCCCCTAGGAGCATACGCGTAGTACTTTGTTTCAATAACTAATAGATTTTTGCAATAAGTATGTGAGTTCTTTATGACTAATATTGAGTCCATGGATTATACAAACTCTCACCCTTCCACCATTGCTAGCCTCTCTAATACCGCGCACTTTTCGCCAGTATCATACACCCACCATATACCTTCCTCAAAACAGCCACCATACCTACCTATTATGGCATTCCCATAGCCATTCTGATATATATTGCCATGCAACTTTCCACCGTTCCGTTTATTATGACACGCTCCATGATTGTCATATTGCTTTGCATGATCATGTAGTTGACATCGTATTTGTGGCAAAGCCACCGTTCATAATTATTTCATACATGTCACTAATGAGTCATTGCACATCCCGGTACACCGCCGGAGGCATTCATATAGAGTCATATTTTGTTCTAAGTCTCAAGTTGTAATTCTTGAGTTGTAAGTAAATAAAAGTGTGATGATCATCATTATTAGAGCATTGTCCCAATGAGGAAAGGATGATGGAGACGATGATTCCCCCACAAGTCGGGATGAGACTCCGGACTAAAAAAAAGGAGGCCATAAAAAAGGAGAAAAAGGCCCAAAAAAACAAAAAAATGAGAGAAAAGAGAGAAGGTACAATGCTACTATCCTTTTACCACACTTGTGCTTCAAAGTAGCACCATGATCTTCATGATAGAGAGTCCCCTATGTTGTCACTTTCTTATACTAGTGGGAATTTTTCATTATAGAACTTGGCTTGTATATTCCAATGATGGGCTTCGTCAAAATGCCCTAGGTCTTCGTGAGCAAGCGAGTTGGATGCACACCCACCTAGTTTCTTGTTGAGCTTTCATATACTTATAGCTCTAGTGCATCCGTTGCATGGCAATCCCTACTCCTTCACATTGATATCTATTGATGGGCATCTCCATAGCCCGTTGATATGCCTAGTTGATGTGAGACTATCTTCTCCCTTTTTTGTCTTCTCCACAACCACCATTATATTCCATATATAGTGCTATTTTCATGGCTCACGCTCATGTATTGCGTGAAGATTGAAAAAGTTTGAGAACATAAAAAGTATGAAAAATTGCTTGGCTTGTCATCGGGGTTGTGCATGATTTAAATACTTTGTGTGGTGAAGATAGAGCATAGCCAGACTATATGATTTTGTAGGGATAGATTTCTTTGGCAATGTTATTTTGAGAAGACATGATTGCTTTGTTAGTATGCTTGAAGTATTATTGTTTTCATGTCAATATTAAACTTTTGTTTTGAATGTCATGGATCTGAATATTCTTGCCTCAATAAAGGAGATTATATTGGTAAATATGTTAGGTAGCATTCCACATCAAAATATCTGTTTTTATCATTTACCTACTCGAGGACGAGCAGGAATTAAGCTTGGGGATGCTGATACGTCTCCAACGTATCTATAATTTTTGATTGTTCCATGCTATTATATTATCTGTTTTGGATGTTTATGGGCTTTATGATTCACTTTTATATTATTTTTGGGACTAACCTATTGACCCAGGGCCCAGTGCCAGTTCCTGTTTTTTCTCTTGTTTCAGTGTTTCGAAGAAAAGGAATATCAAACGGAGTCGAAACGGAATGAAACCTTCTGGATAAGTTATTTTTGGAAGGAAAGCAACCTGATAGACTTGGAGTGCACGTCAGGAGAGAAACAAGGGAGCCACGAGGTACGGGGGCGCACCCACCCCCCTAGGGCGCGCCCTCCACCCTCGTGGGCCCCTCGTGGCTCCCCTGACGTACTTCTTTCACCTATATATATCCATATACCCTAAAACGATCGGAAAACAGAAGAGATCGGGAGTTCCGCCACCGCAAGCCTCTGTAGCCACCAAAAACCAACCGGGGCCCTGTTCCGGCACCCTGTCGGAGGGGGGAACCCTCGCCGGTGGTCATCTTCATCATCCCGGCGTTCTCCATGACGAGGAGGGAGTAGTTCACCCTCGGGGCTGAGGGTATGTACCAGTAGGTATGTGTTTGATCTGTCTCTCTCTCTCGTGTTCTTGAGGTGGTACGATCTTGATCTATCGGAGCTTTGCTATTATAGTTGGATCTTATCTTTCTTCTCCCCCTCTACTCTCTTGTAATGGATTGAGTTTTCCCTTTGAAGTAATCTTATCGCATTGAGTCTTTAATGATTTTAGAACACTTGATGTATGTCTTGCCGTGCATATCTGTGGTGACAATGGGATATCACGTGACTCACTTGATGCATATTTTGGTGATCAACTTGCGGGTTC
Source organism: Aegilops longissima (assembly GCA_021605205.1). Lineage (NCBI taxonomy): Eukaryota > Viridiplantae > Streptophyta > Magnoliopsida > Poales > Poaceae > Aegilops > Aegilops longissima. Next base: position 553,100,689 of record CM038682.1, read on the forward strand.
CGCCCATGAACTTCTGCATAGGGGTTGGCACAAGTTTTCGTCTTGATTCTTCGGTAGAGACTTTGGGCACTCTTTGAGGTTCTATGTGTTGGTTGAATAGATGAATCTGAGATTGTGTGATGGATATCGTATAATCATACCCACGGATACTTGAGGTGACATTGGAGTATCTAGGTGACATTAGGGTTTTGATTGATTTGTGTCTTAAGGTGTTATTCTATTACGAACTCTAGGGCTGTTTGTGACACTTATAGGAATAACACAATGGATTGACTGGAAAGAATAACTTTGAGGTGGTTTCGTACCCTACCATAATCTCTTCATTTGTTCTCCGCTATTAGTGACTTTGGAGTGACTCTTTATTGCATGATGAGGGATAGTTATATGATCCAATTATGTTATTATTGTTGAGAGAACTTGCACTAGTGAAAGTATGAAACCTAGGCCTTGTTTCCTAGCATTGCAATACCGTTTACGCTCACTTTTATCGCTTGTTACCTTGCTGTTTTATATTTTCAGATTACAAAAACCTATATCTACTATCCATATTGCACTTGTATCACCATCTCTTCACCGAACTAGTGCACCTATACAATTTACCATTGTATTGGGTGTGTTGGGGACACAAGAGATTCTTTGTTATTTGGTTCCAGGGTTGCTTGAGAGAGACCATCTTCATCCTATGCCTCCCACGGATTGATAAACCTTAGGTCATCCACTTGAGGGAAACTTGCTACTGTCCTACAAACCTCTGCACTTGGAGGCCCAACAACGTCTACAAGAAGAAGGTTGTGTAGTAGACATCAGGTGGCCATGTCGATTTCAAGTGGTACACCTACCAGAGATGAAACATAAGTCAAATTTCTCTCATTCCTGCTCTCCAATGGAATGTTTGCTACCTTGACCCAAGCTATTTCCATCACACCCTTAGCCCCAACATTATCCGACCATGGAACAATTTTCACTACCACTCCACAAGATTTCAAAGTCATTTTATCATTGTAACAGGCCTTTTTAACATCTCTCTGATTAGGGAAACGCATGACATAAGTATTGGGACCAATAGAGCGAGCAGTATAGTGCCATTTGGTCCCGATATAATCAGAAAAAGCATCCTCAAGTTCTTTCACACTAGAATCTCCCTCAATCACTGTGATAACTACACTAGTAGCCCTCTGACGGTGTCCTGGACTAGGGTGTACTCACCACGTCATCTCCCGATCTGTTAAATTGGGCCGAGGACCCCCCATGACCGTATACTCATGGGCTAGTCCGGACAGCTGCCGCATACAAGGAAGATTCCAAAAGACTTGGCGATCAAGACAAGGACTCCTCCCCCACCGGTGTATTCGGCTAGGACTCTTGTTATCCTAGGCCTCTGGTGCATTATATAAACCGTGGCCAGGCTAGTCGATAGAGATATACAACAATCATACCATAGGCTAGCTTCTAGGGTTTAGCCTCTCTGATCTCGTGGTAGATCTACTCTTGTACTACCCATATCATCAATATTAATCAAGCAGGAGTAGGGTTTTACCTCCATCGAGAGGGCCCGAACCTGGGTAAAAACATCGTGTCCCTTGTCTCCTGTTACCATCCGCCTAGACGCACAGTTTATGACCCCCTACCCGAGATCCGCCGGTTTTGACACCGACATTGGTGCTTTCATTGAGAGTTCCGTTGTGTGTTCGGCAAAAGGTCGATGGCTCGCCTGCAGATCAACTGCGACTTCGGCATATTCGTCACCAGCTCGACTGGTCACCTTGGTTCGACCAAGGACTGCGCCCTACCTCCGATCGTCATGTTCGGATGAGGGCCTTCAGCAACATCAGCTCCGATCTCTATCAAGATCATGGAGGAATCATCCAGGGAGCCCGGGGGCTCAACGTCAACATTGCCCTCGGGCGACCGTGCTGTTTTTCTGGACAGCGAACTTGTATCCGCCGTCACCGCCTCCTCGGGCGTCGGTTTGACGATTGCTTCGGTGGAATAGTGCGGAATTACGTCTACAACAGCCACGCTAAATTTTGTCGAGTTCCGATGGAGGAATCTCCGACAATCTACGATATACCGGAGCCCTGTCAAATTCGTACGAGAATCTGGACGAGTTTAGGGCGTGGTGTCCAGCTTCTTGCTCGGACCTCCTTTGGAAGATCCAACCGTTGATCGACTGCGGAATTCCTATATCTACCACCCCTCAAAATTTCAGCTTGATCCGACCGTCCAAACTCCGGGAACCTTCCGATTAGTGCATCACTTTTCGGATCTGTTTTCTGCGCGAAAACAAATCCGACCCGAGTTCGTCCTTTTTACGAACGGGATTTCAGACATCCTTTTTGAAGGAAGTTTTGTATGGGGTATTGTGTTTTGTTCCCGAACACATCCCACTAACTTTAAAATATTTTGAACATGATCTTCAACATCATGCTGGTGTCAAACCAGTCCGGCAATATTGTTCCACGGCTGCCGACCTGCGCTAGATACGTCGTCACTTTGTTGAGCCGAGCTCAACTTTTTCGGATCATCATCTCGGCAAGCCGAACAAGGGTCCGACATCGCGAAGGATAAATCATCACCAACATTGCCGCCCCACGGATTACATGGAGCGGGCATACCGGCATCGCCGCACGGTCGCTTCATCAAGCCGGCATCGACCACGTCACGACCTGCATCGGCAGGGCCGCACTATTGCTTCTTCAAGCTGGTGTCCATCATGCCGACCTACTTCGACATCTCGGCTGGACCGGGGGCTTCGCCATCTCTTCATCTTCACTAGCCGACCAGCTCCGTCACGTTAGCTCGACCGAGGGCTTTGCCTCGGCAAGCCAACCTTTGCCAGCATTGCCATGCCATCGTTTTATCGCCCATCAGGCAATGGGTGCGCGGATCGAGTCCCAATTTTGGGAATCACCTTCCTTCAGATTGCTACAACAAATAACCAGGTGCTATTAATCCCAGTATTTTTTGCTTGTCTGGTTTCATTTTTCCCAAGGAATTATTACTCTGGTTTGTCCAACATATGTACACAGGTCTATCAAATGGTGGCCGCATTAACGACAGTCGCATGGTGATTCGGTCAGTTTCCGTACATAGTCCGGCAAACGCCGCATCCGGAGCTCGGACCGACCTGTGAATTCAGGCTTTGCCACGCCTTTACCGCATCACGCCGACGCCTTGCATCGACATCGGCGCCAGGCCATATTTCTTTTATTACTCACTTTGCATAAATTATTTATTATGCAACGATTTTCTTTAATTATCAATATTACTATTACCTCCGGTTTGCACCATTTTTTGTGCACATGAAAATGATCCGGGTACTTCAGTGTCACTCTGCCGGTCTGCATTGACCGTGCTATGTCACCACTTCGGCGTGTCGAGCTCTCCTCTCCGCCACCTCGGGACTGGCTTGGGGGATGGAACCTTGTCCCGTATCAAGCTCAGATCACGTCATCAATACCGAACAGATTAACTAGCTAAGTCGCTTTCATGCTCAAAGCTTTAATTTCTAACTTGTGTTCGGTTCGACCAAGCATTATACTTTTTTGGAAAAATGTTACTTGTAAAAATTTTCTTGTCCAAACTTTGTTTGTGACGCATAAATTCAAATACCCAATTCATTTGTTGGCTTCCTTCATGAAGCTTTTCCTCTTGCATATGATTATACTTGTATGGCTTCGTTCCTTGTTCGTGTATTACGCCACAATATGCACCATATTGACTTAAGCGATTTGCAAGCTGGGTTGCCTCGCTCCTGTGTTTACCCCTACGTTCCCGATTGTTCGGCTAGGGAGTAAAGGGAGCACCTCTGCGATTGTCACGATCGGGTCATCCGAGCCGGACCTCAGACTGGGTGAAGCCGAAAGCTAGCGCTCTCATAGTTTTCAATGATGGTCGGCACACAACGGAACTCATGAGTACAAAAAATCTATTGCACAAGTCTCATAATAACAATGAGCACCGAAGAAAGGTATCGGTGGGGGTACTATTTTCTTCAAAGATGCTTCTTACACTTCGCAGTAATATAGCATAAGTTCCCTGAGTGCGCTTTGTCTATTACATCCTTATGGCATGATTGCCTAGTTATTGGAAACACCGTCGATATTCTCGACAGATGGAGTACATAACACTTTTCGGTCCTTGACCGAAGAGGGAGAAGCCGACGGTCGGTTAAGACGCGTTTAAAGTTCGGTTGAACATAGATATGATATAAGTACTTCGGTACATGCAATCATTCTTTTACCCAAGTCACTTGGGGGCTCTTAAATTTATATGAGCCGTTTCATGATAAGTGTTCTTCTTCTTAGTCGTTGCAAAGTTTTGTTATAATTATTATTATCTCTCACTCCTTTTTTCGACACGAGCGTGTGGTCACTAGCCGGGGAGCCTAATTTCTCTCTCAAAGCCGCTAGAGTTTAGTTTGTTAAACTGGCCTAATGAGAATTACTCCGCCCTCGGGATAGGAGGTTGAAGCCGTAGGCTGACCCGCTTGAAGTCTAGAGATAGGATGTATCATGTTAAAGCATGACAGAAGCACTTCTTTTGCTAAGGCCAATTTTCGGATTGGCACCGAACACTTGATCTCGTTCGGACATCAAGTTTTTACTGACGTTTTTTGGTTTTCCAAGCTTATTGCACTTTTTAAACTATTTTTGTGTTTTCAGCACAAGTCTCATGAGGCAACGCGGACACCTTTAGAGATTCGCAAAAAAATTCTCGGATATTGCTATATATGCATCAGTTTCAATTGTGTCTTGATCAATAGTTGGGTTGCCCGGCTCCTGTGCTTGCCTCCTACGTTCCGCTTTGTTCGCTAGGTGTGCAAAGGAGAACCATCGCGATTGTGCTTCCATCTCACATGGTTAAGCACCTCGGTGGAGAAAGCCAAAATCCGATCGTCACAATAAGCGTAAACTGGTCAGCGATCCGATGGCGGTGTTAAACGACGGGCCATTCATAACAACGGTCAAGTGTTTACAGCTTGACCTCGATCGTCGCGAACACTAGCGGGGCTATTAACTGGCCTCCCAAACTAAATCCTCGATATTTTGCTCTTACATTGAGCTGAGGTTTCATGATCATGCTTAGCATGACAACCCAAAGAAAGGAACCGATAAGCGGGACTATTTTCTTTGCAAGACATTTCTTACATTAAACAGTAATATAACATATCTCTCTGCGTACATTTGTTTGTAAAACCGTATGGCCAGATTGCCTTGTTTGTTGTAAATCTTTGCCTCATAAAGGCTTTATAAAGTAGGATTAAACACTCCTCGGCTATTGGCCGAGGAGGTGGAAGCCGATGGTCGGTCAACAAAGTTTTGTACAATGCGGATCCGAGCATTAATGACGTAGAGTACTTGGATACATAGAGTCACTACACATAATTTGTGATTTTACTATGGATATCAATCCTTAATTCGGCCACTCGTGCCCGCATTAAGGCTCGGGGGCTACTGGGCTTCGGGCTTATTATTTACAAATATTAAAGGGCACATCGATCCCCGATCGGTGTTGCCACCGACCCGATGTCTCGGGGCTACTGCATTGCCTGTCCAATGCAGAAAATTTTAAGTGTAATACAGTCTCCGAGGAGATTTTGATCCTCAGGTTGGTCGGCCGCACCCAACCTGAGTCTTGAGGATTGAGCACACCGCTTTTTGTGTCCCAAAGTATTCTGCCGAGCTAGGACTTGATTCTCAGACCGACTTTGCAAATCAACCTGAGTCTCAGCGGCTACGGGGATCAGCGGTCTTATGTCATCCTTCATGTGCATCTCGGGTTTTAGACCGATACCCACCTTGAGGGCTACTGGCTATGTATCTCGGGAGAGAATAAATTGCACCAATCAAAAATATTGACAAAAATTGGCCCACATTCGGGGTGGTGCACCACCTCAGAAGCAGTTTGGCATAAAGCTCGGGCGCTAGTGGCTGGCTCCATAGAGGGCATTTCCGGCATTAAGCTCGGCTAAACTCCTTCAAACTTCTTTGAACCAAGGTGATTTATGACACCTCGGATACAGTCCGGTGTTGGAGCTCGGATACATAGTCCGGCGTTGGAGCTCGGATACAGTCCAGCGTTGGAGCTCGCAAACATAGTCCGGTGTTGGAGCTCGGATACATTCCGGCGTTAGAGCTGGGAAGCGGTCCGGCGTTGGTGCTCGGCTGCAAAAGACACCTCGAATGCAGTTCGGCGTTGGAGCTCGGACGCAAGAGGACGCTGCCGCCCAGGAACAACTTCAAACCCGAGGTGTGGCATAAAAATAACGAGGCATTGATAAAGGCCAGAAACTTAAAGGGGGTCCTTGGATACCCGACGTGTAAACTTGGCGAATGCACTTCGGCGATCTTCAAGATCGAATATGAGAAGATTTGTTGAACCAGTTTTCAAGACCGACGATTGAAGATGAAGAACGGTTCGGAAGAATCGAGGAGTGTCCCTAACTTGAGGACCGGTTCAGGGGGCTACTGACGGTGTCATGGACTAGGGGGTACTCACCACGTCATCTCCCGATCTGTTAAATTGGGCCGAGGACCCCCATGGCTGTATACTCATGGGCCAGTCCGGACAGCTGCCGCATACAAGGAAGATTCCGCAAGACTTGGAGATCAAGACAAGGACTCCTCCCCCACCGGCGTATTCGGCTAGGACTCTTGTTATCCTAGGCCTCTGGTGCATTATATAAACCGAGGCCAGGCTAGTCGATAGAGATATACAACAATCATACCATAGGCTAGCTTCTAGGGTTTAGCCTCTCTGATCTCGTGGTAGATCTACTCTTGTACTACCCATATCATCAATATTAATCAAGTAGGAGTAGTGTTTTACCTCCATCGAGAGGGTCCGAACCTGGGTAAAAACATCGTGTCCCTTGTCTCCTGTTACCATCCGCCTAGACGCACAGTTTGGGACCCCCTACCCGAGATCCGCCGATTTTGACACCGACACCCTCTCTTTTAGTTGCTTAGCAGTACATGAATCTGTAATATAGAAAAACCCCTGGCCCTTGGCCTGAAAAGCGCACATCGGTGCCACACACTCCCATAGCAGAAAAGCAACACAAACCGATGCTAGATGTCCCATCTTACTGCATCTCCCACAAAATGCTTGCGGATAACTAGTAGGAGTATGGCTAGTAGACTTGCAGATTAAACATGGGTCATAAGCTTTGGGTGGGGGCACCTGAGAGGAAGGCTCAGCTCGAGCGACGGAGTCGTAGATCTGCTTCTTCTTGTGGATTTCTGCAGTGTTGAGACCAGGAGGATTAGGGTTTTTCTCCACCCCCCCCCCCCAGATCTGGTCCTCTTGGCCCTCTCCGCAGCCTCATCCCACCGCTCGGTGTCGTCTGACGCCGACGCCGCCTTCTTGTTGGTCGAGAGGTCATCGCCGTCGATGTCCCTAGACCATGAGAAGCGGCCCCGACCGCGCCCTCGGCCGAATTGGCCGGCTTCGCGCCCCATCCGCCCAGATCCGAAGCCCTCCCGACGATTTCTGCGGAAGGCGTGGCCACTGTGGTTCTCCATCTCGCTCGCTTGGAGTGGAAGTAACCACCGCTGCGTAGGATCTGTGGTCGCCTCCAATCTTCCCCTCCCACCATAGGAAGGAGGAGGGGAATCTTGATCTAGGGTTTCTCGGGGTCTCCCAGAAGTGAGATAGAGCGGCGTCTAGGTCACGAATCAGGGTGGGAGCGGCTTTTGCTGGCCTCTTCTGTGTGCGTCCCATCTCCCTCGCCGACGCCCTGCTCTGCTTCGGCCGCCACTCCTTCACCAGGCTGTTGCCGTCTCCAGAATCGACAAGGCCACCGCATCCATCCTCGGTTCCGTCTGCATTGACCACGCCCCTGCCTCAACAGATCGCCGAGCGCCGCCTCACTGCAGTGCCCCACCTCGGACCCTAACATCCGAACCAAGGCTCTTTCGTCTTGCTTTGTTTCTTGATCGGCATGTACCCCTTGGAATCCTTCAAGATCGTCAAGTGAACGACTACCACACCGGAACGCCAAGTACATGGATATGCCAAGTTCCTCTCCAAACATGCATGAATACGTCCGACGATGCGACAAGTACCTCTACCGACGACCCCGAACATCTACGAAAACGTGTACCACTACCGTCGTCGAAGACCCGTGTACAACTATCGTCGCCTTGTACCACTACTTCCACTACCGTCACCGTGTAACACTACTTCCCTCGATGACCCGTGAATGACTACTTCCACTACCGCCAAACTCGTTCTGCCCGAAAAACGCACGCTTCAAAGGTATACCCGCAGGAACGATGCCCGTGGATGAATGCATGTAATGTATGAGATGCACCGTATGTTTGCACCGTGTCCGATTTGTCACTTGTTTCCATGCCACTAACTCGTGGGAACCCCGTAGTCGGGAGCACCCCACCATCTAGCATGGTTCCGCACATCCGCGCACTTCCTTTTGCACCGGTATCTCCATGAGCTACCGGAACCGATATGTGGCATCATTTTCGGATTCATCGTCGTGACACCCTTTCTTTCCGCCACGATGACAAATGCCTCGTATCTTGCTCAAGTCAACATTTTCATAAAAATTTCTTAAAACTTGCATATGTCATCCGCATCATGATAACAACATTTAAAATGTTTAAAATTGTATTTGCATTAAATTGCTAAATGACATGAGGATTTACCGGAATTGTTGTTTGATGTTTTCAGCCTCATTTAAATTGCCTAAAATGTGTAGTTTACTTATGTCTCACCTCTTTCCATGTCAATCAACATTTAATATTGTTGAGTAGATTAAACAAGAGTGAACTAAATATTTGAATGTGGTGTTTCGTCAACATGCATCTTGCTACATGTTGAGCTCCTCTTAACTTGTAGTTTTGTTTGTGCACTTTGGCATGCCATGCATATTTAAACCAGACATGCATCATCCTTGGTTGTGCATAATGCCATGTTTATGCTTGTATGTTTACCATGTTGTTTGTTTATTTCTAGTTTGCTTCTCTCGTTAGCTTTGGTTTCGTTCCGGAGTTGTGAGGATCCGTTCGACTACATACGTTTGTCTTCTTCATGGACTCGTTCTTCTTCCTAGCGGGATTTCAGGCAAGATGACCATTACCCTCGATATCACTTCTATCTTTGCCTGCTAGTTGTTCGCTCTATCGCTATGTTGCGCTACCTACCACTTGTTTATCATGCCTCCCATGTTGCCATGTCAAGCCCCTAACCATCCTTCCTAGCAAACCGTTGTTTGGCTAAGTTACCGCTTTTGCTCAGCCCCTCTTATAGTGTTGCTAGTTGCAGGTGAAGTTGAAGCTGGTTCCATGTTGGAACATGGATATGTTGGGATATCACAATATCTCTTATTTAAATTAATGCATCTATATACTTGGTAAAGGGTGGAAGGCTCGGCCTTATGCCTGCTTGCCGCTATAGTTTCCGTCATACCGGTGTCATGTTCCTTGATTTTGTGTTCCTTACGCGGTTGGGGTTATGGGACCCCTTGACAGTTCACTTTGAATAAAACTCCTCCAGCAAGGCCCAACCTTGGTTTTACATTTGCCTAACAACCTATACCTTTCCCTTGGGTCAGCCAACCCGAGGGTCATCTTTATTTTAACCCCCCCGGGCCAGTGCTTCTCTAAGTGTTGGTCCAAACCGAGCAGCCAACTTGAGGGCTGGTTTACTCGTAGCTTGTCTCATCCGGTGTGCCCTGAGAACGAGATATGTGGAGCTCCTATCGGGATTTGTCGGCACAGTCGGGTGGTCTTGCTGGTCTTGTTTTACCATTGTTGAAATGTCTTGTAACTTGGATTCCGAGACTGATCGGGTCTTCCCGGGTGAGGGAGTCCCGGACTAGGGGGTGTCCGGATGGCCGGACTATCGTCACGGCCGGACTCCAAGACTATGAAGATACAAGATCGAAGTCACGTGTCCGGATGGGACTTTCCTTGGCGTGGAAGGCAAGCTTGGCGATACGGATATGTAGATCTCCTACCATTGTAACCGACTCTGTGTAACCCTAACCTATCCGGTGTCTATATAAACCGGAGGGTTTTAGTCCGTAGGACGAACAACAATCATACCATAGGCTAGCTTCTAGGGTTTAGCCTCCTTGATCTCGTGGTAGATCTACTCTTGTACTACCCATATCATCAATATTAATCAAGCAGGAGTAGGGTATTACCTCCATCGAGAGGGCCCGAACCTGGGTAAAAACATCGTGTGCCTTGTCTCCTGTTACCATCCGCCTAGACGCACAGTTCGGGACCCCCTACCGAGATCCGCGGTTTTGACACCGACATTGGTGCTTTCATTGAGAGTTCCTCGTGTGTCGTCACCGATAGGCCTGATGACTCCTTCGATCATCAACAACGGCGCGTCCAGGTGAGACTTTTCTCCCGGACAGATCTTCGTGTTCGGTGGCTTTGCTGCGGGCCAATTAAGCAGCCATCCGGAGCAGATCGAAGCTTCGCCCTGGCCATCAGGTCAGATTTGGAAGTTTGAACTATACGGCTGATATCCGCGGAGACTTGATCTTCGACGGATTCGAGCCGCAATAGCGTGCCGCCTTGTCTCGATGGGCATGATCTAGCTCTGCAGCGAACAATGCCACGGAGGCGCACCGAGATCCGCCCGACCCTTATTCGGTCGGATTCCCGATCGAGGACGAGTGGTTGGACACCGCCTTGGGGCTACAATCTCTCGGCGATCGAGCGAACTCCATCACATCCTTTGCAAAGACCTCGACTCGGTGCCGGACTCCTCTCCGGACTCCGAACCCTCGCGCCCCGCCGACCGAATCCGATTGGGCGCGGTCATGGAGTTCATCGCCACGGACATCTTCGGTACTCGCCCTTTGGCGACATCCTGAATTCACTAAAGTCTCTCTCTTTATCCAGAGAGCCCTGGCGGACTACGGACGGGAAGGTTGAGATCGGACGACGAAGAAATTCAACGCCCACCCACCACCCACTTTGTAGCCACTATCGATGATTTAACCGACATGCTAGACTTCGACTCCAAGACATCGGCGGTATGGACGGCGATGCGGAGGCGACCAAGACCAGCGCCTACGAGGGCTTTGGAAGGCCACCTCGTCATATGGCATATATATGGTGGACATCCCAAAAGATGGGAACGGCGATGGAACAACGGAGGATGACCCTCAAGAAACAGCCAAAGCGCCGGCGTCGTGGCGCTGCTCTAAATCCGCCACAATAAAAGCGGTGATTCCAGCACGGAGATAATAACACCGGACGGTGCAAGAGAACCCCTCAAAGGGACTCAGCGTGGGAGGAGGGAGAAGCAAGTCCGCCTGACGGTCGGTAGAAAGAGAGGTCGAGGGCGATAATTATCGCCTCCCTCCGAAGATGAGGCAAGCCTTGACGACGGCAATTTGTCGTGCACGAGGATCCCGCCGACAGAGCGTTTCAAACGCAGGCTTATAGCCACGACAAGCAGCCTCAAGAAAAAGCAGCAACAACTTAGAGCTGATCAAGACTGCTAGGCGACGGATGGACGAAGTCCTTGCAGCCAAGAGTGTGAACTCGAGCGCCCCCAAAAGCTACCCCAAATGCAGGCCGTTGCCTCAACTAGAGGAGGAAGCACCCAAGTCACCATCGACGACATGGCAGACCGGCCACCCGTGGCATGACGAGAAGCCTCTCGGCCCTCTGCTCAAGCCACACCCGGCGCCGCTCAAAAAGTACCAAGGCACGGGAAAACGCACCGGACTTGCGAGATATATTGGAGGATAAGGCAAAACATACAAGATCGATCTACGGATCGCGTGGGCGCCCAACAACGCGGGATGATTACCATCACGCCGGATACAGCAAACCCGGCGGGCGAACACGATGAGACAAAGCTCATATGAGCTACGTCGTGATATAGCCCAATACAGAGGCGCCGCACACCCACTATGCTTCACAGATGAAGTAATGGATCATCAAATCCCCAAGGGTTTCAAGCCCGTAAACATCGAATCATACGATGGTACCACAGATCCTGCGGTCTGGATCGAGGATTATGTCCTCCATATCCACATGGCCCGCGGTGATGATCTACATGCCTTCAAATACCTCCCACTCAAGCTTAAAGGACCAGCTCGGCATTGGCTCAACAGCTTGCCAGCAGAATCAATTGGTTGTTGGGAGGACCTGGAAGCCGCATTCCTTGATAGCTTCCAGGGCACATATGTGCGACCACCAGACGCCGATGACCTTAGCCACATAATCCAGCAGCCAGAAGAATCAGCCAGACAATTCTGGACACGGTTCCTAACAAAGAAAAATCAAATCGTTGACTGTCCGGATGTAGAGGCCCTTGCAGCCTTCAAACATAACATCCGCGACGAGTGGATTGCCCGGCACCTAGGATAGGAAAAGCCAAAATCCATGGCAGCCCTCACAACACTCATGACCCGCTTTTGTGCGGGAGAGGACAGCTGGCTAGCTCGAAGCAACAACTTGGCCAAACATCCAGATAGTTCGGATACCAAGGACAGCAATGGCAGATCGCGTTGCAACAAGAACAAGCGCCGCATTAACGGCGATAACATCAAGATCGGCCGTCAATGCGGATTCAGAGGCTCTAAACCGGTCGCGGAAGAAGCCATTCAAAAGAAATACCCAGGCCCGTCCAACTTGGACCGAATACTCGATCGCTTGTGCGGATACATGGCACCCCGAAAAACTCAGCCAATCACACCAACAGGGACTGTTGGGTGTTCAAACAAGCGAGCAAGTTAAGTGCGAACTCAATGACAAGGGGCTGCATACCGATGGCGAGGAAGAGCCCGGCCGCCCGAACAATAGAGGATGAAGGGTTTTCCCATGCAAGTGCGGACGGTGAACATGATATACGCAACCCATATACCCAAAAGGGAGCGGCGTGCACTAAGGGGCGATATGCGATGGATCCGATCGCCCAAGTTCAATCCATGGTCTTCCTGCCCGATCACCTTTGATCGAAGGACCACCCACTAGCATCCGCCACGGCGGTTTCGCCGCATTGGTTCTTGACCCAATTATCGACGGATTTCACCTAACCGAGTCACGATGGACGGCGGCAGCAACTGAACCTGGTTTATCGGGATACGGGCGCAAAATGGGCATAGACCCTCAAGGATTAAACCTACAAAAACGACCTTTAAAGGCGTCATACCGGTGTAGAGGCCGGTTATGCGGGCTCGTTACACTCAAGTGGTCTTCGGATCCCGGATAACCGAAGCGAAGAGTTAATCTTCGACATCGTCCCATTCATAGCGGCTATCATGCATTGCTCGGACGAACCGCATTTGCAAAGTTCAATGCGGTGCCGCACCACGCATACCTCAAGCTCAAGATGCCAGGCCCTCGAGGAGTAATCACGGTCAATGGAAACACCGAACGCTCTCTCCGAACGGAGGAGCATACGGCGGCCCTCGCGGCGGAGGTACAAAGCAGCCTCTCACAGCAATTCTTGAGTCCGGCCACTAAGCGTCCGGACACTGTCAAGCGCGCCCGGAGTAACCTACAACAAGACCGCCTGGCACGATTCAAGCACGCGTAGCAATCCGGCCCCAGCCCCCGCCCTCGCGAAATTGCGAAGCTAGTATTACGCGTACATAATTACGCTCTGGAGACACCATGGGCTTATGGGGAGGGGCAAGGCCACGGCACGCCAAGAATGCGGCTCGACCGCACCAGGGGCTCCGGATTGTGTCATTCTTTTTCTTTTTTCCTTTTTTCTTCCTTTTTCTTACTTTCAGGACTCCGTCTTTCATCGGCCCTGTCCGGCACTAGAATCGCCGAACTCACGATGCAACAGCCAGGGAAGCAGAAAGCCACGTCAAGTGTTCAGGTGGTCTCTATTACGAGCATTATACCTATTTTACATACCATCCCGCAGCTTACCCTCGGAGGGGACATGTTAGATAGTCCCATCCCTTGCTTATCGCACTATTTGTATCGTTCTGCTTCCATTGCAGTACCTTTTTGAATAAACAATACATAGCTTTTGCTTATTATTGCTCTACTTCCTTTATATATACATATGTTCATTTCACGACATGTTGCAACCGTGCACTTTGGTACGGCCAATACACCAGGGGCTTAAGTATCCCAAAATTATGGTGTGATAAGTCCGAACACTTCCACAAGTGCGGCACCCCGAACTTATAGCATTATATGAATCAGCTCCGAATCATGTCTTGGGTCAATAGTTGGATTTGCCCGGCTCCCGTGTTTTGGTACCTTACGTTCCGTTATATCGGCTAAGGTAGCACCGGGAGAACCACTGCAATTGTGCCCCAGTTGAGCTGGGTCGAGCACCTAAGTGGAGAAAGCTAAAACTGACCGTCATGATAGGGCGAGAGTCGGTCGCTGTTCGAGAGGTTTTTTCGGGTCCCTAAAGACTTATGCCACTTAGAGCGAGGAACCGGAATTATCCGGCCAAGGCGTGGATAGCACCCCGAACTCGGTCTTTCGAATACTAGGGGCTTCGTCGAAATTTAAAATTATAGAATTCTATGGCTAAGTGAGAGTGTTCAAGCATTATAAGTCCGGTTGCCTTGTTCGTTGTGTTAAGCGCCTCCCTAGATGGACCCAAGAATGGGAACAAGAGTGCTCAAGTTTATCCCGAACACCCCAGCACTCGTGGCATGGGGGCTGAAGCCAATGACTTGCCATCTCTCAAATTTGATAAACGGCCGCACATAAGATAATATTTTAAATTAATAAGCGTTGCATAGCGCATATGAACAAGTTTTCAGCGTACAGGATAACAAATGTGAGCCTATTCAAAAATTACATCCTTGGAGCACTCATCCGCTATTCGGCGGGCACCCTTCAGGAGGCCCTCATAGTACATTTCGGGCGTGCCATGCTCATGGCCCTTCGGTGGCCCGTCCGTCACAAGCTTCTCCGCATCCAGCTTGCCCCAGTGCACTTTAGCACGGGCAAGGGCCCGACGGACACCTTCAATGCAGACGGAGCGCTTGATGACTTCAATCCGTGGACAGGCATCCACCAGCCGCTGCACCAAGCCGAAGTAGCTCCGGGCATGGCCTCCAATGGCCACAGCCCGCTTATAAGGCCCTTCATGGCCTGTTCGGCGACCTTGTGGAGCTCGACCAGCTGCTTCAGCTGGTCGCTCAGGGCACCGGATGGTCGGCCTCAAAGATCTTGAGACCGAACACCTTTTCCGTCGAGCTCCCCTCCTTGGCGCGGTAGAATGCGGCAGCAGATCGACACACTACGGGCAAATCTGCGAATGCTCTGGAGAGCTCGAATCTGGGTAAGTAATAGGTAATTCACTTTCACATGCTTGCTTTGCATAAAGAATGCCTTACCCG
This sequence comes from Aegilops longissima, assembly GCA_021605205.1. Lineage (NCBI taxonomy): Eukaryota > Viridiplantae > Streptophyta > Magnoliopsida > Poales > Poaceae > Aegilops > Aegilops longissima. The sequence goes on from CM038682.1 coordinate 553,116,008, forward strand.
CCGCTATCTTCTTCAATGACTCAATTTAATGAAGGGCTTTTTGGGCCTCGGCCTTAGCAGCTTTGGCACTCTCAAGAGCCGAGGCGAGCTCGGACTCTCGAGTCTTCGAGTCACGCTCCAAACCCTCGTGTTTTTTCACGAAAGCTTGGAGCTCTTGCCGCACCATGGCTAGATGCCCCTCCCCCTTCTCTCGCTCGGTGCGTTCCGCAGCCGCTTTGTTTTCGGCCACGCACACCGCTTCCTTCAGGGTCGCCACCTCGTTCGTGGCCCCTGCAGTACCCATGTTATTCCTGTTATTTTTTGCAACCAAAACCTTTTCTATAAGGTATTCCTCTAATAAGGTATTACTAACCTTCCTTTTCCTCGAGTTGCTTCTTCCCTTGTCCGAGCTCGTTCTCGGAGCGCTCGAGGTTCTGCTTCAATGCATTGACCTTTGCAGTCAGTGTGGCAGAGGTCAGCAGCGCAGCCTGCATTCCCATATTGACATACTTATGTTAGACTCCTGCGTATATCTTTTTAGATCCTTAGTCCGGCGTTTCTTTCCGAACACCGAACTAAGCATCAGGGGCTACTGTCTATGCAGTAATATTTTTATATATTCTAAACTTACCTCAAAGCCTGTTAGAAGGCTGGTACAAGCTTCAGTAAGTCCGCTCTTGGCGGACTGAACTTTTCGGATCACCACACTCATAACAGTGCGGTGCTCCTCCTCGATGGAAGCGCTATTAAGCGCCTCCAGTAAGTTATCCGGTGCCTCCGGTTGGACGGAGGACACCGGCGTCTTACCCTTATTGCGAAGGATCCGCTGGCCGGACTTCGGAACCGCTGATGGTTCCGGCATGGAGTCCAGACGAGGGTCGGGCTTAGAGCCCCTGGGGGTCTTGTCCCTCGCGCGCCTGGAGTCCGGGAGGTTGCCTTGGGGCACCTCCTGCGCAACCTCCTCTTGACCAAGCCCCACTTGGGGCCCCGCCGCAGCGTCGTCCGCAGCGTGAGGCGAGGAGGCGGTCGGAAGCGAAGTACTCTCCATTTCCGACGAGCCCAGGGACCCGCTCGATGAATCGGCGAACTCGCCCTTGGGCGGGCTGCACGGTTGTTCGACATTAGAGAACACTCTGCGATAATAAAAAGCCATGGGTATCCGGACACTTACGATCTCTCCAGGGGCTTGGCCCTTGTAGGCGAATCCTCCTCCTCGTCGTCGACGTTGGTGGAGAAGTCCAGAGGAAGGGTTCTTCCCTTCTTGGACCCTCCGGCCTCCCCAGTTGGGGCGACCTTCCTTTTCTTCTCCTCCCCCGCTGGGGGAGGAGCTTCTTCTTCTTCCTCCTTGTCCTCAGGAGAAGATTCGCATCGAATCGACAAGACTGGCGGCACGGAGCTCCTTCGAGTTCCCGTGGCCTCCTTCTTGGCCTTCTTCTCCGGCACCACATGCGGCATCGGAGCCAGCAGCCCCGTCAATCGGGCGTCCGCTGGGTCTTCTGGCAAAGGAGCCGGACAGTTAATCTGTCCGGACGTCTTGACCATCTGTCAAAGATTAGGAGTTTTAGATCCCACATAGAGTCAATCTATGAAAAAGAGTCCCGTAAAGGGTAAAATAACTTACCTCGCCGGCTAGACGCCGCGAGCTGTATCCGCGATCTTTGTTAGCGGATGTTGGGGCTTCAGCGCCCTTGAATAGCACCTTCTAGGCATCTTCGTACGTAGTGTCCAAGAGCCGGCTCAAGGTTCGGTGTTGTGCCGGATCGAACTCCCACAAGTTAAAGGCCCGTTGTTGGCATGGGAGAATCCGGCGGATGAGCATCACCTGGATTACGTCGACAAGCCTGAGATTCTTGTCCACCAGGTTTCGGACGCATCTCTGGAGTCCGGATAGCTCTTCTGAATTCCCCCATGTCAGGCCCGTCTCTTTCCATGACGAGAGCCATGTGGGGAAGCCAGATCTGAATTCGGGGGCCGCCACCCATTCGGGGTCGTGTGGCTCGGTGATGTAGAACCACCCCGATTGCCACCGATTATTGTCTCCACAAAGGCGCCCTCGAGCCATAGGACCTTGGCCATCTTGCCAACCATGGCGCCTCCGCACTCCGCTTGACGGACGCCCACTACCTTCGGCCGGACGTTGAAGATCTTCAGCCATAAGCGAAGTGGGGCTGGATGCAGAGGAAGGCCTCGCACCTGACGATAAACGCCGAGATGTTGAGGATGAAATTGGGGCCAGGTCGTGGAAGTCCGAGCCATAGTAGAACATGAGCCCGGACAAATGGGTGAAGTGGAATACCTAGTCCGCGGAGGAAGTGGGGAGAAACACCACCTCTCATGGGGCCGGGGGTTGGAATAAGCTGCCCGCATCGGGCAGCTCAGGCGCGTGATTCGCCGGACAAGTATCCGCCTCCGCAGTCTTGTGATGTGCCCCTCCGTGACGGAGGAGGCCATCCACCTGCCACCCACTCCTGACATGGTTGGAGAAGGTTGAGGTGGGATGTGCGGACTTGGGCGCTGGAGCTCGAGTGCGCGGGAATGGATAAGCAAAGGAGGAAGAAGGCGTAGGTGAAAGGGTGGATCCTTATCCCCTTATATGGACAGACGAAGCTATACGTCCCCCACCAGCCTGGTAAAACCCGTTATTTACCAAGCGCCATAATCAATGGCGCGGATGGGTTACCCACGTCCGTATTGATGAGAATCCCAGAATAAGGGGGCATGATCTATGCTTTGATAAGACATGCCAAGGAAACTACCTCGCTAAACGCGCTAAGGCGGAACGGTAAAAAACGATTCATAAAAAGGCCTGGCCGTGGTGTGATGTCACGCCGCGGAATACGTCAGCAGATCCGTGCAAAAATTATTCTCTCTACGGTGTTATGTGGAACTTGTTTTGCAGAGCCGGACACTGTCCTTGTGTTCAAAACCTTCTATGAAGTATTCGGAGGAGGAACCCGCCCGCAATGCGAAGACAATCAACGCGTCGGACTCATCGTCATTGAAGCCTGGTTCGAGGCTACCGAGGAGTCCCAGACTAGGGGTGTCCGGATAGCGGACTATCGCCACGGCGGACTCCAAGACTATGAAGATACAAGATTGAAGACTTCGTCCCGTGTCCGGATGGGACTTTCCTTGGCATGGAAGGCAAGCTTGGCGATACGGATATGTAGATCTCCTACCATTGTAACCGACTCTGTAACCCTAACCTATCCGGTGTCTATATAAACCGGAGGGTTTTAGTCCGTAGGACGAACAACAATCATACCATAGGCTAGCTTCTAGGGTTTAGCCTCCTTGATCTCGTGGTAGATCTACTCTTGTACTACCCATATCATCAATATTAATCAAGCAGGATTAGGGTATTACCTCCATCGAGAGGGCCTGAACCTGGGTAAAAACATCGTGTCCCTTGTCTCCTGTTACCATCCGCCTAGACGCACAGTTCGGGACCCCCCTACCCGAGATCCGCCGGTTTTGACACCGACACCGGGAGAAGGAATATCCTTCGCTGATCATGAGAGCTTGTGATGGGCTAAGTTGGGACACCCCTGCAGGGTATAAACTTTCGAAAACCATGCCCACGGTTATGTCGTTGATGGGAATTTGTTAATGTCCGGTTATAGAGAACTTGACACTTGACTTAATTAAAATGCATCAACTGCATAAGTAGTTTCAGGATCACTTCTTGATCACTTCTAGTTTCACGACCGTTGCGTTGCTTCTCTTCTCGCTCTTATTTGCGTATGTTAGCCACCATATTTGCTTAGTGCTTGCTACAACTCCACCTCATTACCACTTCCTACCCATAAGCTTAAATAGTCTTGATTTCACGGGTTTTGAGATTGCTGAGTCCTCGTGACTCATAGATACTACCAAAACAGTTGCAGGTGCCGATGATACCAGTGCAGGTGATGCTACCGAACTCAAGTGGGAGTTCGACGAGGACCTGGGTCGTTACTATGTTTCGTTTCCTGATGATCAGTAGTGGAGCCCAGTTGGGACGATCATGGATCTAGCATTTGGGGTTATCTTCCTTTTTCATTTGGATTTGACCGTAGTCGGTCTATGTGTGTACTCCTAATGATGTATGTTTAATAAATGTATTGTGTGAAGTGGCGATTGTAAGCCAACTCTTTATCCCATTCTTGCTCATTACATGAGATTGTGTGAAGATGACCCTTCTTACGACAAAACCACCATGCGGTTATGCCTCTAAGTCGTGCCTCGACACGTGAGAGATATAGCCGCATCGTGGGCGTTACAAGTTGGTAATCAGAGCCATCCCCGACTTAGGAGCCCCCTGCTTGATCGAATCGCTGATGTTGTTGAGTCTAGAACAAAAATGTTTTGAGTCTTAGGATTATCTATATCGGAGAGTAGGATTCTTTTTACTCCTCGGTCCCTTTGTCGCTCTGGTGAGGCCTCCTGGCGTAGATGTTTTGTCTTTCCTCTCCTCAAATTTCACTAAAAAAAATTTTTTAGGATCACGCGGGTATCTTGGGATCGTTCTGATATTCTTGTGATGAGAACATTGTTCTTGGTGCCTCCTGACATTTAGGGGTTGTGGCAGTGTCCCGGGGAATTGAGCTCCGAGGTGTTGTCGTCACAATTTTATCGTTGCAGTTCTGGAATAACTGAGTTTCACCAACATTGAAAATCTCTTTTATGCAGTTGTTGGTGAGATAACCTTGACGCCACCCAGTACTGGGGCAGGAGTTCGGGAGTATTGCCATAAGTCGTATAGCGGATGCTTTTCGAAGGTTGAGGTACACAATTCTCGGAGTTTTCTTTGTTATGTGTTGACGGATGGATACAGCTGGATGTAGGGATTGTTAGTTTGGGTGAGATATTGTGCTTCCCCTGTATCCCCAACACCATATTGCATAACCACAAAGTTTCGGGACTTTATAAGTGGGAATTCAAGTATCTCGTAGGATATCTTTCCAACAGACACATGATACGATATGGGATCTATCATATGTTTGTTTCCGTCTTATTCTGCAAGCCAAATCCTTTGTTTTTGTTTTGGTTTGTGGTATTCTAGTTTCTTCAATGTCAAGTGTTGATTCCATACCTTCCCTAAACGGTGTTCTCATATTTCTATGTGAATACTAATCCTTCTTGATCATCGAGGTTGCCATGTTAATTCTCTTCCAACCGATGTGCTTCTCTTCAAGTGGATCCGATCATTTCAACATTCGCGAGATCAATTCTAAGTTTTCTCAATTGCATCGATTCCATCTCCCCAAGTTGCCTTTGTTTTCCCGCCATCCCACCCTTTTCTTCAAGGACTCAGATTTCTCAATCAAGTATCCTTTTATTGATGGGAAGTCTCTCCATTCCTTTCTTTCAATGTTCTTATCCGGTGATTTCCCATGAAGATACTAACGAAGCTTCAAGTTTATCATTCTTGGTTCTCTTTATTTCTCTGGTGGATCCAATTCAAGCTTTCAGTGTTGATCATATTCCTTTCCTCGTTTCAAATTTTTTCTCATGCCGGTGCACCTCTTAATCATCCACCTCTTGCTATTCATGTTTATCTGCAGTGCTGAAGATATCCAGAAGATTCAAGTTTCTATTCGTAATCCTTTCAAGCTATTTTGAGGTCTTACCTTATTCAAGCCATTTAATTCAATCGACGCAATCTATCTTTTAAATCATTCAACGGTGTTTCTTTTGAGTGGGCCCTAACCCACAGGTCTTTTCCAGGGATCTTACCTGACTCTTCTAATTTTCCCGGAGATATTCCCAAATTCATTTCAAAGTTTGACGTAAGAATGAGTTATCATCAGTCAAATGTCTTTCTCCAAGATCTTCCAAATTCTTTTCATTGTTGGTTCAACCTTTCTAATTTTCATCCCGGAGTATCTCAACAATTCATGGTGGTGTTTCTCGTTGTCATTCTCGGATCTTGAAGACCGAAGAAGAGTTCCTCTTAAATCCTTACCTGTTCTTCCAAAGATTCATGGTTCTAGCTTGATGCCATCTTCTCATAATTGTTTTTCGGTTATGATAATTCTTTTCACCCATCCGAAGCAATTCAGGAGTATTTTCAGTTTGATTCTCCGGAGCCATCATCTCAGAATTATCCATTCCAGCTTTCAGCTCTCATTCTCCAAATCTTACTGGGGCATCCTTCAAGTATTCTCCAATCAGCTCGGGATCTTTTCGTTCACTTGTATCTAAATCCCCACAAGTATCTTCTTTCGTTTTCCAATTCTTCCCGGTGAATTGTGCCTTTGCTACTTTCATTTTCAATTCTTACGGTGGTTCGTTCAAGAATTCTCTTCCATTGTTATCGTGTCAATTCATTCGTTCTTTCCAAATCCTACCGGTGGTTCGTGGAAGACCTTCCCAAGTTGCGCTATTTCTCTCTTCAATCTTTTCAAGAAGAATAAGTGGCATGCCAAAACCGTTGCTTGTCATCAATTTAATTTGGTGAAGGATACGCATAATATAATTCTTATTCTTGTTTCATCCAAGTGATTAATTCCTTCTTTCAGAGTTCGTTCATGATATCAATTTCTCGGTTCATAGTTGTTCATTTTTTCTTTCGGAGTTCCAAGTTCTCTCAAGTATCTCGCCATGAAGCTCCATCTAAATCATTGCAATGCTTCAATTCTTGTTATTTTCAACCTTCACTCCCTTCCTACCATTCCTTTTCTTACTGGAGTTCATCATGGTGGTTCATCAAGGATTCTTTTCATTCTTCAATTGTTCTTCAAGATTTCTCTCGGAGTTATGATTCGCCAAGCTATACTCAAAATTAAACATGGTGCTCAACACATGTTTTGTTTTGAGGAGTTCAAGCATTCTTCATCTTGCATTCCAAAGTGCAATTCTTTCTACCTTATCTTTTGAGGTGGTGTTATGTCATTCTTGACAATTTCCCTTCGTGTTTCATGATTCGCAAGTTGTCACGGATGAGATATGTAAACCCATCTTTTTCTCTTTGTTCGGGAGATCCTTTGCAATCCATTAATCTCTTCGTTGGAGTTATCTTGGTACAGATTTCACCTAAAGCCTTCCCTAAGGAATGTTGTTGTTGTTGTTGTTGTCGTGTTTATCAATGATCCAAGTTATCTCTTTTTCATCTTGGTGGAAGAAGTTTTTCATATCATTGGTGTTATCAATTATATTATTTGTTTCTGTAGTGGCAGAAGTTTGCCTCAATTTTGAGAAGTTTTCCATAAGCCCACTACAAGCTTATTCGGTTCGTTGTTGGTTTTCTAACAATTCTGTTATAACCTTCTTGGAAGGGTGCTTTCCAAGATCATTTGTGGCACAAGTTGGCATTTTCTTCTCCATTCTTTTATTCCAATGATCTATCTTCTATTCTTTCTTCTAGAGACATTGTGTGTTGCTCTCTTCACTCATCATATCGAATTGTGAGGATCGTGTTCCTTCGTGCTTATCCATTTAACTGGAGTGTCGTGTCCTCTTTTCAAGTTCTTCCCATTTTGTCAAGTTTTGATTCTCTTTTCTACCTGAGTGTTGCCTGCATTCTTTCGTTCTCATTCCTTGCCTATTCCGTTTCAACCGGAGTGGTTACATGTCCTTCCTTGTCCATGGAGCTCTTCATGTCTTTGCAACCCCAAGGTTTTCGCAATGTTCCTTGTTCCTCTTTTCTAACAGAGTGTTTTCAAGTTTGTTCAACTCTGTTTTGTTCTGTCTTTCAAGCTTTCAACCTCTTAAGATTCGTGGTTTCACTCATTTGTCAAAGAAGCAACTATGTTTTACCTCCTGTTCTTCCGTTTCTCTTCAGTGCCATCCCTAGATCTCGGGACGAGATCTCTTGTGAGTGGAGGAGTGTTGTGACGCCCCGAGACCGACGCTCCAGACGCCTTCCATGTTTTTTGTTATCGTCGTGTGAATTTATTTGTTTGATGCATTGCTTCATGTCATCTTTTGCATTGCATCACGTCATCATGACATCATATCATTAATTGTATAACTCTTTTAAATAAATTGTATGGATCTTTGATCCATTTAAATCGAGGGAAGGGTGACTTCTCTTTATAACATATCCTCCCAATATTAGGGAGCTATTATAAAATATTCCATTCTTTAGGAATAAACCATAAAACACTTACAGATTAAGTTTCATGCCTTTTCCTTCTCAATTCCCGGCCTCCATCCTTACTATAAATACTTTTGTCACCTTCCCAAGCTCCGCCAAATGTTCGTCATTTTGGACACTTCTAACTCCTACGTCCACTTCTAACTCATTTGGTTTAAATTCAATAATGTTGAATTTAAACATTTTTTTCCAAATCGTTGGAACTGTCTTTGTTGGCTTGGTGTTGCTCCAGTAAGTCCCACAAAAATGTTGCATATTTTTGCCAAGCCCTTTTGCTATTTCTTTCCTGCCCTTTTCTTATTACTCCTTTTCTGTTTGGAGGAAGAGAGAAGAAGCCCAACATCCGCATGCCACTAGGCCAGGCCTCTGGTCAACATTTCCCTCTCCACTGGGCCGGCCTCTAAGGCCCAGCGCGCGCCCTTAACCCTACCCTTCCCTCTCGATCCCTGACCTCTCCCTCTCTCGTTCCCGTGGCCGCCGCCACCACGCCCTCGATCCCCATCTCTCCCTCCTCTCGATCTCTCCCTCGCGCTCCCCCTCAGCGCCGTCAACGCCCTTGACCCCTTGCCATCTGTCAGCCACACACACACACCTCGAACCAGGGAGGAGCCCCTGCGCCCGATTCCCCAGCGCTGCCAGCCTCCAGGAGCTCCCCCCGCGTCCTAGATCCGGCGAGCCCCGCTGCCGGATTGCACTGCCGCCCGTGTCTGCCACCATCGCCTCTATTGCCCTCCTCGATGTCCTGCTCGTCCTCGTGTGGGCCATGGACGTGCGTCGCGGCTGGCCTCTGCTGTGCGCATCCCGTCTCCCTCGCCGACGCCCTGCTCTGCTTCGGCTGCCAGTCCTTCACCTGGCTGCTGCCGTCTCCGGAATCGACAAGGCCACCGCATCCATCCTCGGTTTCGTCTGTGTTGACCACTCCCCTGGGGAAAACAGATCGCTGAGCGCCGCCTCGCTGTAGTGCCCCACCTCGGACCCTAACATCCGAACCCAGGAACTTTTGTCTTGCATTGTTTCTGGATCGACAAGTACCCCATGAAATCCTTCAAGATCGTCAAGTGAACGACTACCACACCGGAACGCCAAGTACATGGATATGCCAAGTTCCTCTCCAAACGTGCACGAATATACCCGACGATGCGACAAGTACCTCTACCGACGACCCCGAACATCTACAAAACGTGTACCACTACCGTCCCCGAAGACCCGTGTACAACTACCGTCGCCGTGTACCACTACTTCCACTACCGTCTCCGTGTAACACTAGTTCCCTCGACGACCCGTGAACAACTACTTCCACTACTGCCGAACTCATTCCGCCCCGAAAACGCACGCTTCAAAGGTATACCCACCGGAATGATGCTCGTGGATGAATGCATGTAATGTATGAGATACACCGTATGTTTGCAACGTGTCCGATTTTTCACTCGTTTCCATGCCACTAACTCGTGGGAACCCGGTAGTCGGGAGCACCCCACCATCTCAAGCATGGTTCCGCACATCCGCACACTTCCTTTTGCACCGGTATCTCCATGAGCTACCGGAACCGATATGTTGTCGTGGCATCATTTTCGGATTCGTCGCCGTGACACCCTTTCTTTCCGCCATGATGACAAATGCCTCGTATCTTGCTCAAGTCAACATTTTCATAAGAATTGCTTAAAACTTGCATATGTCATCCGCATCATGATAGCAACATTTAAAATGTTTAAAATTGTGTTTGCATTAAATTGCTAAATGACATGAGGATTTACCGGAATTGTTGTTTGATGTTTTCAGCCTCATTTAAATTGCCTAATATGTGTAGTTTACTTATGTCTCACCTCTTGCCATGTTAATCAACGTTTAATATTGTTGAGTAGATTGAACGAGAGTGAACTAAATATTTGAATGTGGTGTTTCGTCAACATGCATCTTGTTACATGTTGAGCTCCACTTAACTTGTACTCCCTCCTTCCCAAAATATAAGGCACGGTTTGACTTTTCTAGTCTTCGTTGCACAACTTTGACTATATTTTTTATGCATTATATGTCTATAAAATTATTATACATACATATGAAATAAAATTGCTTTGCAAGACAAATACAGCGATGTCATTTATACATGTTCAATCCATATACTTTGATATATATTAGTGGTCAAAGTTGTGCATCAAAGACCGTAAGAAGTCAATCGCGCCTTATATTTTGGGAAGGAGGGAGTAGTTTTGTTTGTGCACTTTGCCATGCCATGCACATTTAAACCGGACATGCATCATCCTTGGTTGTGCATCATGCCATGTTTATGCTTGTGTGTTTACCATGTTGTTTGTTTCTTTCCGGTTTCCTTCTCTCGCTAGCTTTGGTTTCGTTCCGGAGTTGTGAGGATTCGTTCGACTACATCCGTTTGTCTTCTTCATGGACTCGTTCTTCTTCCTAGCGGGATTTTAGGCAAGATGACCATTGCCTTTGATATCACTTCTATCTTTGCTTGCTAATTGTTCGCTCTATCGCTATGTTGCGCTACCTACCACTTGTTTATCATGCCTCCCAGGTTGCCATGTCAAGCCACTAACCATCCTTCCTAGCAAACCGTTGTTTGGCTTAGTTACTTCTTTTGCTCAGCCCCTCTTATAGCGGTGCTAGTTGCAGGTGAAGTTGAAGCTGGTTCCATGTCGGAACATGGATATGTTGGGATATCACAATATCTCTTATTTAGATTAATGCATCTATATACTTGGTAAAGGGTGGAAGGCTCGGCCTTATGCCTGGTGTTTTGTTCCACTCTTGCTGCCCTAGTTTCCGTCATACCGGTCTTATGTTCGATGATTTTGCATTCCTTACGCGGTTGCGGTTATGGGACCCCCTTGACAGTTCTCTTTGAATAAAACTCCTCCAGCAAGGCCCAACCTTGGTTTTACATTTGCCTAACAACCTATACCTTTCCCTTGGGTCGGCCATCCCGAGGGTCATCTTTATTTTAACCCCCCCGGGCCAGTGCTTCTCTAAGTGTTGGTCCAACCCGAGCAGCCTGCGGGGCCACCTCGGGGAAACTTGAGGGCTGGTTTTACTCATAGCTTATCTCATCCGGTGTGCCCTGAGAACGAGATATGTGCAGCTCCTATCGGGATTTGTCGGCACAGTCGGGTGGTCTTGCTGGTCTTGTTTTACCATTGTTGAAATATCTTGTAACCGGGATTATGAGACTGATCGGGTCTTCCTGGGAGAAGTAATATCCTTCGCTGATTGTGATAGCTTGTGATGGGCTAAGTTGGGACGCCCCTGCCGGGTATAAACTTTCGAAAGCCGTGCCCGCGTTTATGTGGTTGATGGGAATTTTTTAATGTCCGGTTGTAGAGAACTTGACACTTGACTTAATTAAAATGCATCAACTGCGTGTGTAGCCTTGATGGTCTCTTTTCGGCGGAGTCCTGGAAGTGAACACGGTCTTTGTGTTATGATTGTGCGTAAGTAGTTTCAGGATCACTTCTTGATCACTTCTAGTTTCACGACCATTGCATTGCTTCTCTTCTCGCTCTTATTTGTGTATGTTAGCCACCATATTTGCTTAGTGCTTGCTACAGCTCCACCACATTACCACTTCCTACCCATAAGCTTAAATAGTCTTGATCTTGCGGGTTTTGAGATTACTGAGTCCTCGTGACTCACAGATACTACCAAAACGGTTGCAGGTGCCGATGATACCAGTGCAGGTGATGCTACCGAACTCAAGTGGGAGTTCGACGAGGACCTTGGTCGTTACTATGTTTCGTTTCCTGATGATCAGTAGTGGAGCCCAGTTGGGACGATCGGGGATCTAGCATTTGGGGTTATCTTCCTTTTTCAATTGGATTTTACCGTAGTCGGTCTATGTGTGTACTCTGAATGTTGTATGTTTAATTAATGTATTATGTGAAGTGGCGATTGTAAGCCAACTCTTTATCCCATTCTTGTTCATTACATGAGATTGTGTGAAGGTGACCCTTCTTGCGACAAAACCACCATGCGGTTATGCCTCTAAGTCGTGCCTCGACACGTGGGAGATATAGCCACATCGTGGGTGTTACACCCGAAACGGGAGATATATCATTTGTGTGAGAGAGAAAGCGAGGTTAATGAGACTTAGATAAAGAGAGCGAGATTGAGCGAGTATGGGCCGCCATGCGGAAGAAAGAGTGAGACAGTCTCGAGAGAGTGACCTAGACAGACAATGTGCGTGCGTGCGCACGAGAGGGGGGGTCTAGATAGGCAATGCATGTATCTAGCGAGAGAGGGTGAGAGGGAGAGAGAGACAAAGAGCTTGGCATGGACTGCTATGACGGGTGTGAGAGAGAGATACATTGGTAACAGAGTGGAAAAAGGGGATTGTGTAGTTGAGAGAGTTAGAGATTGAAACATGGAGAGAAATAATGAACGTGTGTTGGAAACCGATAGATTCCTAAGGTGGTTAGGAGAGGAAGATTGATCGATACAGGAAGTATGTAGCGTGTGTGCCGAGGGGGGTGGGGATAAAAACAACATTTGAACGTAGATAGTACGAGACTTAATATCGATGTTTCAATTTAGTGTACATTGTAGGATTTGAATTGAGGACCATGCATATGGCTTCTGTAATTATTTCAAATTCATGCCATACTAGGTTCGGAAAAGTTCACATTGACTCGATTGTTGTGCTATTTGGTAGGTCATATGTTTGAATCCATCCAAAGTTTTCTCACTACCATGGTTTTCATCTTATACATATGAAATTATATTAAAAAACTAGCGTGGATACCGTGAAATGCGAAATCCACGTTAGAATTGGAGATTGCTATGTGACACACACTCTAATTCAAATAACTCCTCATTAATTAATTTATAGGATCTCATTTCGAATGACTAATTATTTGCAAGGAAAACACGGGCATGGTAATACATACATATTCGTTTGCAAATGAAAGAACATTCATTTGCATTCTCAAATGTAGGCGCACCAGGCAGACCAGGGTCGTGTCGTGGTGGTCGGTGTGTCGTACGGACGCTAGCACCCAGCCACCGACCCGCTCCTCCCCCGCCCCCAAAAAACGGCAACAAAATAAGTTCGCGCTTCCATGTTTCTGATTGAAATATCTGGCGCCCCAATCCCAGCCATACAAAATCTCCCTTCTCCACCGTCCCCTTCCGTGCCTAGAGCGCTCAAATCCCTAATTCGCTGCCAACCCAAGCAAAGTTCGAATCACCCCTAGTCTCATCTCTTTCCCCACCTCTGTGCCGGACGACGACGACAAAGAGGATGGCCGCGCTTCACCACCACACCGGAGCTACCTGATACGTCTCCGTCGTATCTACCTTTCCAAACTATTTTTCCCTTGTTTTGGACTCTAACTGGCATGATTTGAATGGGACTAACCCGGGCCGACGTTGTTTTCAGCAGAATTGCCATGGTGTTATTTTTGTGCAGAAATAAAAGATCTCCGAATGACCTGAAAATCAACGGAGATTATTTCTGGAAAATATAAAAAATATTGGTGAAAGAATCAACAGAAGGGGGCCCACACCTTGGCCACAAGGGTGGGGGGCACTGTCAGTGTCAAAACCGGTGGATCTCGGGTAGGGGGTCCCGAACTATGCGTCTATGGTCGATGGTAACAGGAGACGGGGGACACGATTTTAACACAGGTTCGGGCCCTCATGATGGAGGTAATACCCTACTTCCTGCTGGATTGATCTGGATGAATATAAGGATTACAAGAGTTGATCTACCACGAGATCGTAATGGCTAAACCGTAGATGTCTAGCCTATATGATTGTGATTGCCTCTACGGACTAAACCCTCCGGTTTATATATACATCGGAGGGGCCTAGGGTTGTACAGAGTCGGTTTACAGAGGAAGGAATCTTCATATCCGAACGCTAAGCTTGCCTTCCATGCAAAGGAGAGTGCCATCCGGACACGGGAGGAAGTCTTTTGTCTCGTATCTTCATGGCCCATCAGTCCGGCCCACATCACATAGGTCGGAGCCCCGAGGACCCCTTAATCCAGGACTCCCTCATTAGCCCCTGAACCAGGCTTCAATGACGTTGTGTCCAGCGTGCAAATTGTCTTTGGCACTGCAAGGCGGGTTCCTCCTCTGAATATTCCAAAGCAGTCTTTGAACACAGATAACGTGTCTGGCTCTGCAAAATAAGCTCCACAAAGAGTACAATATTTAACGAGTCCCATCTACTGACATCTTCTGTAGTGAGACGCCACGTCTCCACCCACTCATTATTTCGAACCATTTTTTAGCCTCCCGCTCCGCGTTTCGAGAGGCAGTTTTCGTTGGCACCTCTTGTCGAAATAGAGATCGTGTCCCATTATCACGGGATTCACATTATTATGGACGTGGGTAACCCAACCGTGTTGTTGGCGATTCCTTGGGAATAGGCGAGTTTTAATGCCCGTGAGGAGGCGTTCAATATTCCTCGCCTTTATAAAGGGGCACAGACCCGTCTTTCTCCCCCATGCCTAGCTCTTACTCAACCTTCCAAACCACAGGCTCCAGCGCCCAGGATTAGATTTCTTCCATTGTTTCCAGGCCCTCCAGTTATGTACGGATCCATCTCCCAAGGTAGACCAAGGAGGATATTGTGAAGCTTCAGAAGGCGAGGTACCTGACTGCGGAAATCCCCCACAGGCTCCCTACTAAAGGGCATGTCATCCCCACACCAAAATCCGGTGAGAGGGTTGTATTCATCTCCCACTTCCTCCGCGGGTTAGGGTTCGCTCTTCACTCCTGTTTCGCGGCCTTATGTTCTATTATGGGCTAGATTTCCATGATCTAGCTCTGGACACTTTTCTCCACATCTCGACGTTCGTCGTCGTGTGCGAAGCCTTTCTCCGCATCCCCCCACACTTCGTCCTATGGCTCAAGACTTTCAATGTGAAGTTGAAGTTAATTAATGGGGAGCAAGCGGAGTGCGGCAGTGCTATAGTGAGCACGCTTTCCAATACTATCTGGCCAAAAGGCACCTTCGCGGAAACCTCCAACTCATGGCAACAGGAGTGGTTCTATATCACCGAACCCCGCGGCACCAAATGGGCAGCCGCACCTGTGTTCCGATCTGGCCCTCCGTTGCAGCTCACATCGTGGATAAATAAAGGACTAGATTGGGGATCAGCTGATGAAGTACAGACGCTGCAAAGTCGTATCCGGAGTGTCCTTGAAAGGGACGTTGGCCTTATAAACGTGATCCAGGTGATGCTTGTCCGCCGGATCCTCCTGTGCCAGCGATGGCCTCTCCATATGTAGGAGTTTAATCCGGAAGGACCGCAGACACTTCAGAAATTCTTCGGCACAATGCACGAAGGGATGTGGAAACTATTCTTCAAGACTCGAAAGTAGTGGCCGGACACATCAGAGGACATCGGTCTGGACTGCAACCATCCGGATACCCCGGTAAGCACCCAATTTCTGACCGCAACTCGGTTGATTATCCCATAGCAATGTACTGAGAGCACTATCTTTGTCCAGGGCTGGATAAAGAAGGTGGAGCGAATTAGGTGTTCCGCTCCACTTCCCGAAGACTCGGCCGATCCTGTGTTGACGAGGATGTTGGTCCCAGCGCTGTATCAAGTGCCAGCGTTAGAGAACAAGAAGAAGAGCGAAGAGGCCGAAAGCGGTCTCCACTCTACAAGTATGCCGGACACTGTGTCCGGGGAAACTGAAGCTCCCTCTTCAGCAGACGAAGTGGAGGGAGAAGGTGATATCCCTTCCCCTGATGGGAGGAAAAGGACTGCATCCGAAGACTTGGAGGTGGAAGCACCTGAGAGAGGGAAGGTAGTCCTACCATATGGTTCGGGTTTCAAAGACGATGTTGTTGCAAGGCACCTCTCCAGGGACAAGTACCTTGCTGAATCATAAGTGAACAAGGATGCTTTAGACATATCCCGTTCCTTTCGTGTTGCAGGGGTAACATTTAAACTATATGCTTGCAGTTCGGCCCACGGTCCACCCCGACAGTCCTCCTCATCACGAGACTTAACTCTGGGGATGATGGAAAGCGAGACGCCTTCTCATGCTTCCTCGCCTCTTAGGGCAGACGACTTCGAGGTGTCATCTCGGAGAATCTCCCCTGACCATCAAGCGGCGTGGGAGACAATGAAAACAACGCCCGAGGGTGGTACTTCGATCTTCAAGGGTCCAGGGGGCGCAGCCCCTACATGGGCCAACAATGAAGGACCCGCACTATCCGGCTTACAGCCGAAGACGACTCTAGGGTCAAGCCGATGTACCCCTTTGAAGGGAATACATACTCCCGTAGCAGCCTCCCAGAATCCGGAGGTGCCGGATACTCTGATGAGCACATTAAAAAGTGTGTCCATCTCAGAGGAACATCGTACCTTAATGGGTACGGTAGTTGAAAGGGTTCTGTCTGCGAAAAGTGGATTGAATGAAGCTTTCATGGGCCTGTTGAGAGGCTTCGAGGTATGTAATGTAATAGCTTAACTATTTTTACATGCACAATGCACCTGTGTACAGATAGTAGCCCCTGAGGCTCTGGTTGGCTTCCATAGGGAGGCGATCAGAGGATCAAAAAGATATGCTCAGGAAGTAACCCAATTAATTTGAACACAGGCTGTTACGTCCATGGCGACCGCCCAAGCTACGGAAGTTGCAGATCTTAAAGCAGAAGCTGGAGTTAGTAGGTGAGGACATCACTCTTATTAACAGGTGGCTCGACGAGGCACAAGGTATGTGGTCGGGCAGCTTGTTTATGCATGTATACTAGTATTAGCATGGGGCTGAAAGTCATATACTGTGACGTGCATAACTGTAGATGGTGCTGCCGTGGTTGAGACCCTTCGGGCTGAACTTCCCCGGGCCAAGGAGCAGGCCAGAGTGAGAAACGCGGCCGCTAGGAAGGCGACTGCGGATTTAAAGGCCGAACAGGCCATTCAGCGCCAGTGCGAGGATAGAATATCTACCATGGAGCGGGAGCTGAAGGATGCCACTAGCATGTGCAAATATCTTGAGGAAGATAACAAAACCAAGCTAGCCGAACTCGACAAGGATTTACTAGAGGCGAAAGAAGCGCGATCCGAGTCCAGAGCGGCTTGGGAGGAGATCCGACAGGCTGGGGAGATAGCGGCTGGTAAGCCCTTTCTTTTACAGACTAAGTTCGGCAACCAAAGTATGCTCTGCTTAACCAAATGAGGAGTTCTCCAGACGCGTTCTCTGCCGAAGAGTGTTTTCGATGTGGCGCAGTTCTTCCAATCACAGGAAGGATGTGCTGCGGAGAGGCCTTTCTGGTTGCAATTCAACGTGGCAAGGCGCCCGACGCTGCTGAACGAACAGATGGCCCACTGGGCCGAGTTACACAAGATGTCCGGAGCCACCATGAAGGATGTTGAGGGAGTGCTGGATTAGGGGGTGTCCGGATGGCCGGACTATAACCTTTGGCCGGACTCCTGGACTATGAAGATACAAGATTGAAGACTTCGTCCCGTGTCCGGATGGGACTTTCCTTGGCGTGGAAGGCAAGTTTGGCGATATGGATATGTAGATCTCCTCCCATTGTAACCGACTCTGTGTAAGCCTAGCCCTCTCTGGTGTCTATACAAACCGGAGGGTTTTAGTCCGTAGGACGAACACCAATCATACCATAGGCTAGCTTCTAGGGTTTAGCCTCTCCGATCTCGTGGTAGATCTACTCTTGTACTACCCATATCATCAATATTAATCAAGCAGGAGTAGGGTTTTACCTCCATCGAGAGGGCCCAAACCTGGGTAAAAACATCGTGTCCCTTGTCTCGTGTTACCATCCGCCTAGACGCACAGTTCGGGACCCCCTACCCGAGATCCGCCAATTTTGACACCGACATTGGTGCTTTCATTGAGAGTTCCTCTGTGCCGTCGCCATCAGGAAGGATGCCTCATCCCGTCTTTAAAGACAACACTGTTGCTACAGGAGCTTTGTCTATCGGCCAAACTATCCGGCTAGGCAGTTTTCTTATGACCGCCTGTTCGGTCGCCGCGCCGACGATGACTTCTCGGGTCATCGAAAGCAACCTTCACGTCAACTCGGAACTCGCCGAGCAGTTAGATCCGACGGAGCTCTCTTCCTTAAACGAAGCTTGGATCTCATCATCGCTCGAGTCGCTCATGACTACGATCGATTGGGCCTAAACCCGATCCGAGAGAGATTAACTCTCCCTGTGTCACCCATCACGCTGCTGTGGTGGAGGAACAATCTGGCGACCCTTCATCTATCTTAAGGGCTAGCTATGTCCGGTTCGATCCTCCAAGCCGGATACCATGAGGAGGAGGACGTCACTCAAGACCTGAACTTAGAGTCAGGCAACGGGCTAGATTCATTGGACAACATCCAAGAATCCAAACTTCCGAGCTCGGAAACTCCTTGGCCCTTGAGTCTCAGATTGGGTGAGGTTTCGGATTTAATTCCACCCACCCACCCGAACATATGCGATCTATCCAAAATTAGGCAAGAGCCCAAGGAAACAGTAATCATTACTGGGCCAGATTCCTCATGGTTATGAACAGGATAAAGGACTGCCGCGAGGAAGACGCAATTTCATTCTTCTGCAATAATTGCATGGACAAGGGAATCCTCAACGCCATAGGTCACCGTGAAATTACACGATTTGCTGACTTAGCGTCCATAGTACGAAAGTATTGTGCGATGGAAAGCGCCTGGAAAACCAAAGTAAGATTTTGGGACAATCCGGCCCTGAATACAAACCCAGTCCGAAATAAAAGGGTGCATTATCGCCAGTCACCCGGGTTAAACACCAAAAAACAAAAAAACCCTACAGGGCATGGAACCGTACTGGAGGGATGGCTCAATGGACCCTGTAAAATTCATAGTACAGAGGGCGCCACACCAACTCATAGCCTTAGAGCATGTTGGATACTCCGCAGTGGCCAAAAGTGGCGAAGAGCTTCTAACCCCGTAATCCGTAAGGCACCAGCCGGGGATACCAAGACGGTATTAACAGTCTTTGAGACTTTCGCATCAAATAATATGCGAAACGAACACTCCAGAGCCTTGTCAAGTCTACCAAGTAGCAACGATAGACACATGGAGGACACTGCTATTACCTTTAATGCCGGTGATGAACCTAAATTCGAACAGCCCGAGCACCTACCGCATTGGTCCTCGGTCCAATAGTGGGGATTTTCGCCTTACCAAGGTACTCATGGACGGTGGCAGCGGATTGAACCTCATTTACGAGGAAACCCTTCAAAAATGGAAATAGGCTGGAGCCGCATTGAGCGAAGCAGCACAACCTTTAGAGGAATAATCCCGATCGGAAGCGTCTTTGTCTGGGAAAAATCACATTGGATGTGGTGTTCGCACGCCGGATAATTACAGGTCCGAGGAGGTCACGTTCCAAGTGGCCCCCTTCAGCAGCGGATACCACGCTCTATAAGGGCGAGAGGCATTCACAATTTTTCAAGCTATACCCCATTACGGGTACATGAAGCTCAAAATGCCCGGGCCCAACGGAATCATCACTCTTGCTAGTGACCCGGACATAGCACTCCGCGCCGAAAATAAGACAGCCGCAATGGCCCTTGAGGCACTATCCGAAACCCTAGCGGCCGAGGAACTGACTACGCTGCACTCCACGGTGAACAGGGACGACGTGATACTCGATAAAAGATCCTAGTCCACCTCCTTTAAACCGGCGGACGAAATGGTCAAATTCCAAGTCCATCCAACGGACCCTACAAAAACGGCCTCCATCGGGGCGCAATTAAACCCTGATGTAGACGCCGCACTACGAGAATTCCTACGCGAAAATTGGGACATATTTGCCTGGCACCCTTCAGACATGCCAGGAATCCCACGCCGGCTGGCCGACCACAGCCTAAACATCCTAAAAGGATTCAAGCCAGTCAAGCAGGCTCTTCGGCGTTTCTTAAAACCTAAGAGACAAGCCATGGGAGAGGAGCTAGCCAAACTATTGGAGGCCGGATTCATCAGAGATATAAAACATCCGGACTTGCTAGCAAACCTGGTGATGGTACCAAAGAAGGACAAATCCTGGCGTCTATGCGTCGATTTCAAGGACCTCAACAAGGCTTGCCCAAAGGACCCCTTCCCCCTCCCCCGCAGCGATCAAATTATCGACACTACCGCAGGACACGATTCATTGTGTTTCCTCGACGCATACTCCGGCTACCATCAAATTAAGATGGCAGAGCTTGACCAAGCCGCAACGGCATTCATCACCCCATACGGCACATTCTGCTTCAACACAATGCCCTTCGGGCTCAAAAACGTCGGCGCAACATATCAGCGCATGATTCAGACATGTCTGGCAAACCAAATCGGCAAAATAGTGGAGGCATACGTAGATGATGTGGTCGTCAAAACCAAGCATGTCGAAACTCTAGTAGACGACTTGAGGCTCACATTCGATAACCTCCGAACATATGACATCAAGCTTAAACCGAAAATGCGTGCGCATCACCCACGAAAGCTCTTGGGCTTCATTGTATCCGGTAGAGGAATTGAAGCAAACCCAGCCAAGATCCGAGCTCTGTCACAATTGGATATCCCAAAGGACCTCAAACAAATACAAAAATTGACTGGATGCGTGGCGGCTCTAAGCCGCTTTATCTCCCGCTTGGGAGAAAAGGCATTACCCCTTTATCGCCTCCTCCGGCGCACTGAACACTTCGAGTGGATGGATGCCGCCACGGCCGGACTCGAAGAAATAAAAGCCATATTGGCAACAAACCCGGTCCTGGCCGCGCCTAACATGGGCGAACCAATGCTATTATACATCGCGACAACTCATCAAGTTGTAAGCGCGGTGCTCGTTGTCGAACGAGAAACGGACGGACACAAGTTCCCCCTTCAAAAACTAGTTTACTACGTGTCCACTGTCCTCACTCCATGCAAGTCACGGTATCCGCATTGTCAAAAGATAGCGTACGCGGTGTTTATGGCATCCCGGAAGTTGCGACACTACTTTCAAGAGTGTTCGATAACATTAGCCTCTGAAGTACCTCTTAACGACATTATAAACAACCGCGACGTGACGGGCCGTATTGCCAAATGGGCCATGGAGCTCCTCCCGTTCGACATAACCTATAAGCCACATCGAGCTATTAAGTTACACGTTTTGGCCGACTTCGTCGCCGAATGGACTGAAGCCGAACTCCCTAAAGAGTACGACACATATTCCAACTGAATTATGCACTTCGACGGCTCCAACATGTTGGCTGGTCTGGGGGCTGGCGTCGTTCTGACGTCCCCAACAGGAGATACAGTTCAATACATACTCAAGATAATGTATACGGACTCCAACAACGCAGCCGAATACAAGGCCCTTCTACATGGTCTCCGGATGAAAGTCTCCATTGGCATTCAACGCCTAGAGGTGCGCGGGGATTCGAACCTCGTGATATCCCAAATAAATGGAGACTTTGATGCCAAGGATCCGAAAATGGCAGCTTATCGCAACGCCGTCCTAAAAATGTCAGCTTGGTTCGAAGGCTCAAATTTCACCATATAGCTCGGGAAAACAATCATGCAGCAGACGTCTTGGCATGCATTGGCGCAAAGCGCGATGCCGTCCCCCCCAATACCTTCCTAGAGAGGTTGTTCAAGCCATCCATATTATGAGAAGGGGAGTCCGAAAATAACAGCCCGGACCCAACCGCACTGCCCGACACCGAACATTCTGACACAACTGGAGGCTCTGCCAACGAAGTAACTTCTTCAGCCCACGTAATAATGGCAGTCATTGCCCCGTGGACGGAACCATTCCTAGCCTACCTAACCAGGCAGGAACTTCCCGAGGACCAAAACAAGGCACGCTGCATAGTGCGGCGATCTAAAGCCTATAAAGTCCATGAGGGAGAGCTTTATAAGAAAAGCACCACCGGAGTCCTTCAAAGGTGTATATCCGAAGAGGAAGGGCGGAATTTTCTGGCTGAAATTCATGCCGGACTCGGCGGGCACCACATTGCAGCCCGGGCCCTTGTAAGCAAGGCCTTCCGTACAGGATTTTACTGGCCGACGGCCCGGCGGATCTCGGGACTTAGTCCAACGATCGTCGGTTGCCGGCTCTTTGCTAACCAAAGCCATATGCCACCCACCGCCCTCAAACTATACCCATCACCGGCCCTTCGCGGTGCAGGGGCTTAACATGGTAGGACCCCTTAAAGGGGAACCCACAAGCAAAAATACCTCATGGTCATGGTGGATAAATTCACCAAATGGATAGAGGCCAAGCTCGTTAAGGCGACCGAATCCGGACGGTGATAGACTTCATATCAAGGGTGCATTACACGTTCTGGCGTCCCCAAACATCATCACCAATAACGGCACGAACTTTACGGCCGACAAGGTTAAACTCTGGTGCAAAAGCATGGGCATCAAGCTCGACTATGCTTCAGTCTATTACCCACAGACCAACGGTCAAGTCGAGCGAGCAAATGGTCTAATCATTAGCGGCATCAAACCCAGATTAGTGCGGTCCCTCAAGGAATCTAACACGCACTGGGTAGAGGAGCTCGACTCCGTACTCTGGGGGCTGCGGACCACGCCGAATCGCACAACCGGATTCACACCATTCTTTATGGTATACGGCGCAGAGGCAGTTCTGCCCTGCGACATAATTCATGACTCACCTCGCGTGCGCATGTACAAAGAAAGAGAATCTGAACTCGATCGGCAGGACAATTTGGACGCCTTGGAGGAGGAGCATGACGTGGCAAAAGCTCGTTCCGCATTCTATCAACAACAGGCTCGAAGATATCAAAGCAGAGAAGTACGGGGCAAAACTTACAATGTTAGCGAGTTAGTTCTACGCCTGCCGGACAAGAAAAAGGACAAACTCAAGCCCAAATGGGAAGGACCCTTTATTATTGACCAAGTCCTGACTGGTGGAGCATACCGTCTGCGAGATGCATCGGATAACCGACTCGAGCCGAACCCATGGAACGCAGCCCGTCTCCGAAGATTCTACGCCTAGCGCCGGACTCTGTGTTCGTCTCCTTCCTTTGCCTATTTTTTTTACACGTTAACTGTCTTACATTTCTCTCCTTCTCCCTCCCTTCCCCTTACAGCCTTAAGGGCTTGTTCGCGCCTTGTTCGCACACAACTGACGTGCTATCCGCGCTCATTATACCTGGGGGCTTCTTTAACAGAAGCTTATTTATACGGGCTTCACGCCCAACAAATGTGTCACACTTCCACATGTACCTTTTATTCACCATTATATACATCGATATGACTTATGTTTTGGCCAAGCTGGGTTGCCTGGCTCCTGTGCTTACCCCTGCGTTCTTGATTGTTCGGCTAGGCGGTAAAGGGAGCACCTCTGCGATTGTTACTGCCGGGTCAGCCGAATGTGTACCTCAGACTAGGTGAAGCCAAAGCTAAGCGTTCTTAAGGGAATATTGGTAGGTGAACTAAAGATGATTTCTCACTTGTTTATTTACCTGCCCCGGATGCTTTTACGCCTGCAGTCGGACATGCACTTTAGGGCATGCCTCCCGAGAAAGGAACCCCTAACGAAACTATTCTCCTTTGGAAGATGTTTCTTACTAACCATGTAATATAACATAACTAGCTGGGCACTTATGCATTCAAGCAATAATGACCCCTACGCTTTGGTCTCCATGCATGCCCGGTTCTTATATAACCGAGAGGGTATTCGGACACACTCCGGACTATCGGGTCCCGAGTTGAAGCGAAAAGGTCCGCCATGACAAGCGATCTACAATCCGGCTAGAAGGCATTTTACATGTCATCTTAAATTACATAGTCAATTTGGTCGAGCATATTCCTCTTCAATACCATCCAACAGGCTGTCTAGTTTACAGTCTGTTGGGAATATTAATGACCAACTCTACTTGGCCGTACACTAAACTCACAGGATCTCCTTCCCATCGCCCCCACAGGTCCGACCTCGGCCATGTGGTTTGGTCAACAACCGTGTGCAGCGTCTTCACCATGGCCCAGGCCTCCCTAGCGCCTTGATGGCAGGCCAATATCTTCCATAATCGGAAGCGCAGCCGCGCTCCCTTAAGCCTCTCTGCAAGCTCTCCAAGGCCTTCGGTCATGGAGACAGACGGCCACAAGGCACAGGCGGCGCCTTTCATCACTGCCGAACTTGTTCATGCAGTTATCGAGCTTCGGGAAGAAGGTCACCCATAGAACCGGGCATTTCCTGCAGAGGACGACACTGTGAGCATACCTAGACATAATTCTGTTAGTCGACTTCCTCGCGAACTCTTTTTCAAAGTTCGTTCAAGCACTTACTAAAATGCGGCGTCAAAGCGTCGATTCTCCTTCACGGAGTCCGGTACTGGGCACAAACATCCTTTAGTTCCTCGCCCAGCTGGGTGTTGGCATCTTGGAGATTATTCTTCTCATGCCTCACCCTCATAAGCATGCTCTCGCTTGACCTTTAACCGCGAAAAGAGTTGTTGCTTGTCCGGATCTACTCTGGCGCCATCTGTAATGATATTGTCGAGTTGCACACGCCGCACTTCACAACATACTTATCTTTGAGCGTATATTACGGAGGGGTCTCCTTGGCCTCCCCTGCCGCGGCTAGTGCGGCCTCAAGTTGGGCTTTGCACTCTTCCAGCTCCTGGGACAGTTGGGTATTCTTTTTTGTAAGATCCTGCATAACAAATGATCCTTAAATCAGTTATTCTAACTGTTTCAAGTCTCAGGGGCTACTGACATATATAACCATCAATTTTTCTCACCCATATGTCTTTCACATACTGCTCCGTGGTTCTTGCTAGACCATTTTGAGCGGCACAGAGGTACGCATCTCCCGAATTGAAGGCATCCAATGCCTCTTGGGAGAAACAAGCGTCACGAAGGACTGTCCGGCGACGCCTGTGATTCATGGCACTCTCCACCTCGGAATTGGTGGCGAACAGTCTATCCGCATCCTCTCGCCGGGAGGCGTCCGACGACGCCTCGTGTTCGCCTCGCTTACGGACTGGCTTTGGAGCCTGGCTGGTGGAGGCTCAATTGGCAATCTCTCCGGATATAGTCCGACGAGCCCTCTTTTTCCTAAAAAAAAGGAGAGCACTGGTGTTAGTATGCATCGTAAGAATAATACCTTGGAATAAGGCAGCGCGCCTTCTATCTTGCGCCGGTGCCTTGACCCGACTGCGTGTCTCTTTAGCCTACCGCCCTTGCGGTCCCCTGTTGGCTAGTCGCCGCAGGCTCGGCATTCCGCCTCGAGATCCTCCCCTGCGAAACACCATTGGTATACGGTGATAAAAAATAAGAACGGATGGATCATCTTCGAAGTATTAGGACTTCGTTCTCGATTACTTGTGAGGCGGGGAGCAATCCAGGATAATCGGCTGTAATAGCCACCAAGGCATAGTCGATGCTCAGTTGGTCAAATACCCCATCGATCAGCTCCACGGATATGTCCGGATACTCTTGGGAGGCCGGATCGAGGGACCGTTCCGGATCCACTGGTTGTGGAGGAGGGCTGTTTATATCGCTACGGCCGGCGCAATTCCTGCGTCGAAATCACAAGATAAGGTACTTAACTATGGGAATATGGAACGGATGGGCAAAAAGAAGTGTCCGCTTACCCAGCTTGGAGGATTGTTCATAGAAAATCCGCCCTGTGGATTGACGCGGAGGAACTCCTCCTCTTCTCCCTTGTACAATGCGGACAAGATCTTCGTCAGAGCGGCAACCGATCCCAGCCCCTTACGACCGCAGTGGGTGGCATCATCCTCCCTGTTGAAATCCCACATGGGGTGGCCTCTATACTGAAGCGGCTGCACCCCCCGCATAATGCATGTGGCCATGACCCCGATCATGGTCGATGCAGAATGAGCTAACAACCTTATCCGACTCATCGGGTAAAGGGCGTCCTTGTCATTTTCCCTCCGAGGGCTCCGTGGGCGCCAGCTTAGGCGCTTCTTCAAAGGAGCATTATTGAACTCCGGAGGCCGATCCGAGCAGTGCGGCGAGGACATCTTCTATATAAAACCATTCTGAAGGCCAGTCTTCGGACGCCTTCCTTGGGGTTCCGGATAGATATCCGGTCCCGGCGATGCGCCATAGTTCGGCTCCGCCCACTTGATATATCGAACCCTCCTGAGAACGGGGCACAAGGCAGAACAACTTCTTCCATAGCGCGAAATGAGCCTCGATGCCCCCAAAACAGCTCGCAAAGGGCTACGAAGCCCGCAATATGCAATATGGAGGCAGGCGTAAGGTTGTGCAACTGGAGGCCGTAGAACTCCAGGAGCCCCCGCGGAAACGGATGGATTCGAAATCCGAGCCCTCTTGTCAGATAAGGGACAAGGCATACCCGCTCTCCTTTGGAGGGACTGGGGACGCTCTCTGCTTGCTCTCCGCCATTATAGGTGGCAAGTCCGGCTCGAACCGGGACCATGAAGGCTGGGGGAAGGAATCCCTTGGTTTGGGCGTCACTAGCTCATTGCAAGGCGGAACATCTCTCCCAACCTCAGTGAGGGCTGGGAGGGCGAGAGGAGGAGCTGCGTCGTGGCCATGATGGAATGGATCTGTGTCGGATGCACTCTGATGAATGCTCGCGAAGGGAAGATGGTGTGATTCGGATCTAAATCCTCGTCTCTTTTATAGGCAGCTCATTTGTGCAGCTAGGGGGGTAAATGTAAAAACACCCTGGCTTTTCGCATTCGTTTGACACGTGGAAGACGGCCATTATTGGGCGTGGAAGCCAAGGAGCGCAATATTCACGAGAAACCGGACACTATTCAACAGGTACACAGAATTTGGAGAAGAACCCGCCTTGCAATGCCAAAGACAATCTGCGCGCCGGACTCATCATCATTGAAGCCTGGTTCGGGGGCTATTGAGGTAGTCCTGGATTAGGGGGTGTCCGGATGGACGGTCTATAACCTTTGGCCGGATTCCTGGACTATGAAGATACAAGATTGAAGACTTCGTCCTGTGTCCGGATGGGACTTTCCTTGGCGTGGAAGGCAAGCTTGGCGATACGGATATGTAGATCTCCTCCCATTGTAACCGACTACTGTAACCCTAGCCCTCTCCGATGTCTATATAAACCGGAGGGTTTTAGTCCATAGGACGAACAACAATCATACCATAGGCTAGCTTCTAGGGTTTAGCCTCTCTGATCTCGTGGTAGATCTACTCTTGTACTACCCATATCATCAATATTAATCAAGCAGGAGTAGGGTTTTACCTCCATCGAGAGGGCCCGAACCTGGGTAAAAACATCGTGTCCCTTGTCTCGTGTTACCATCCGCCTAGACGCACAGTTCGGGACCCCCTACCCGAGATCCGCCGGTTTTGACACCGACAGATGTCGTGGTTCGGCTATGGCTAGCCGAACCAGTTCCGAGAAATCTATTTCGGTTTGGTGCAGCGGCTTGTCGATGCAGTGCCGCGTATTGACGCCGTCAAGCGGTCAGTGTGCATAGAAGGTGCTCGGATGGCCTTCGCCCGCGTCAAGACGTTTTGGGCAAAGATGAAGGCCACCGATGTTGCAACCAAGGGTCCGCCTGGAGGCAAGGACGATCGCACGCCGGAGCATTATTTGGAGGACGTCCTAGAGGGCGCCTGTTGATAGAGGGTCAGTGCTCGAAGGATATTATATTTGAGTATATGTACCTGAATTGAAAACAATATTATCATACATTAAGGCTGTGTTATATACCTTTGCCTACTGTGCGGCCGTTTCTTATAACCTAAAAGTTTGCCAGTCATCGGCTTCAGCCCCCTCATATATAATACGAGGGCGTTTGAAATAGCACCTGATCACTCTTGACCCAATGTCTTGGTCCGGACTATAGGGCTTTAACACCTTCGCTTAGCCATAGGAGTTTTACGGTGGGTCTACGATGTAGCCCTTGGCATGTATGCAGTTATCCGAATACAGTCGTGTTACATAGGTGACCAGAAAGACGGTCCTTCGTGTAATATGGAAGAAATCGCAAAAGATTCTGATAAGTCGCCGAGTGGTTGACCAGCTCTCGCCGCATCATGACAATCAGTTTTCGGCTTTCTCTACTGAGGTGTTTGACCAGGTGAACCGGAAACACAATCGCAGTAGTTCTCCCTTTACTACCCTAGCGATAAGACGGAACGTAGGGTAGCAAGCGTAGGAGCCGGGCAACCCAACTATTGACCAAAGACATGATTCGGAGCTGATGCATATAATGCCAAACTCGTGACGCTGAAGTATGCTATAGAGATATTTAGACTTTTTTCGGCAACCCATATATTGCCGTATCAAGCCCCTGGCGATGTGTGCCGAGGTGTCTGTGTGAAACAACCGAAGAAGCAAGGTACATTTGTATGCGGAAAAGCAAATACTGAAGACGGATTATGTTCACTGAAATCTGATTGATATGTCGAACGTAATTTTACATATTATGACACCACCACCTAGGCCATCTTATGTGCCAGGGGTCGATGGCTAAGGGAAAAAAAGGCTCTATCAAGGTTTCAAATAGAGTTTTTGGTCTAACAAAAATCTTTTGGACCTCCTGTCGCACGTCTGCGCTGCCTGTGGAAAGGCTTCCTTAAAGGGATCAATCCCCGATTACTTGTAGGAAAGCCGGGCTCATGAAGAGTCCTTTCAAGTCCATAGGACGGACAGGTATTGTTTCACCTGTGGCAAAAAGATAAGAAAGTAGTTAGAAAGAGAAAAGGTTAAAGTTCGGACGAACCGCTTTGTAGGCCTATCCGTATTGTGCCTCCGCCGATGACCAAGGTATTTTGAGTGCATAATTATGTATGCGTGGTGCGAACTCTATGGGTGCAAGAGGCGAACGAGGGAGGCGGAGCTACTAATCCAGCTCTAGAATTGACCGATCATGTGCAGTAGAGGTCGGTGGTTTAATGACCGATGAGATATGCGGCTTGAGAAGGCCGCTTTGTACTTCGGTCGTGATTGCCACAGGATGCCCCTCAGTGCAGAGGGAGCGTCCCATGTTTCCGTTGACCGTAATGGTGCCGCATGGACCATGCATCTTAGTCTTTGGATGGGTGTAGTTTGGGACCGCATTGAAACGAGTAAACGCGGTCCGACCGAGCAGTGCGTGGTAGCCAGTTTGGAACGAGACAATATCGAAGATCAAGTCTTCGCGTCGAAAGTTTTCCAGTGAACCGAAGACGACTTGAGCCTGTGCCGTGAGCTTCTACGCCGGGTATTACTCCCTTGAAGGTAGTTGTGGTGGGCTTGATCCTTGAAGGGTCAATGCCCATTTTACGGACAGTGTCTTGATAAAGTGAATTAACGCTACTGCCGCCGTCCATAAGGACTCGCGTAAGATGGAATCCACTGATAATTGGATCGAGGACCAGAACTGCCGAACCTCCGTGACGGATACTGGTTGGGTGGTCCTTGTGATCAAAAGTGATCGAGCAGGCCGCCCATGGGTACAATTTAGGGTCGTCCGGCTTTATGGCGTGGTCGTTGAGGGAGTCCTGGACTAAGGGGTCCTCATGTGTCCGGCCTGTTAGCCATGGGCCAGACGGATGGGCCATGAAGATATGAAGGCCGAAGACTGCACCCGTGTCTGGATGGGACTCTCCTTGGCGTGGAAGGCAAGATTGGCGGCCAAATATGTAGATTCCTTTCTTAGTAACCGACCTTGTGTAACCCTAGATCCTCCCAGTGTCTATATAAACCGGAGGACTTAGTCCGGAGGAGGGGGATTCATAACGATAGTCATACAGGCTAGGCTTTTAGGGTTTAGCCATTACGATCTCATGGTAGATCAACTCTTGTAATACTCATATTCATCAAGATCAATCAAGCAGGAAGTAGGGTATTACCTCCATAGAGAGGGCCCTAACCTGGGTAAAACATTGTGTCCCCTGTCTCCTGTTACCATCGACCTTATACGCACAGTTCGGGACGCCCTACCCGAGATCCGACGGTTTTGACACTGACATTGGTGCTTTCATTGAGAGTTCCACTGTGTCGTCCCCAAAAAGGTTTCGATGGTCCCTTCAATCGTCAACAATGACGCCGTCCAAGGAGAAACCTTCCTCCCCGGACAGATCTTCGTGTTCGGCGGCTTTGCGCTGCGGGCCAACTCGTTTGGCCATCTTGAGCAGATCGATACCTACGCCCTGGCCATTAGGTCAGATTTGGGAGCTTGAACTACGTCGCGGACATCCGTGGAGATTTGATTTTTGCCGGATTCGAGACCGCGACGACCGCTCCTGGTCACCTTGATGAACATGGCCTAAATCTGTCATCGAACCGCGTTCAGGAGATAGCTCCTGTAACTGCTCTGGCCTTACATCCGGAGCATACTGCGCCATCCAAGGATTGGAGGCTCAACCCCACCACGGAGGCCACAGATTCCTCTGCATTGGAGCTGCACATGGACTTAACCTCACACAATATATGTGTCACCGAAACTCCCGACTCGTCTCTGGTCATAAGCTCCGAACCATGTGAGTCAGCGGACGCCGAACTTGATCGCTTATCGATCTTCGAGTTCAGCGCCGCAGACATCTTCAGCACTCGCCCTTGGGCGATGTGCTGAACTCATTAAAGAACTTGTCCTTGGCAGGGGACCCACAGCCGAACTATGTCCGGTTCGAACTAGGGGCTGACGATGGAGAGTTTTGCTTCCCACCTGCCACCCACTTCATAGCCACGTTCGAAGATTTAACCAACACACTTGACTACGACTCCGAAGACATCGACGGTATGGACGATGATGTTGATGAGGAGCAGAACCAAAATCCGCCATTTACTGGACCCAGGACAGCCACTTCTTCATACGATGTGTACATGGTGGATACACCCAAAACAACCAACGACGATGACAAAGAAAATCCAGTCGAGAATAAACCTCCTGAGACACAGCACAAACGCCGGCGTCCTCGGCGCCGCCCTAAGTCACATCATTCAAAGGACAACAATGTTGGCACCGGAGAAAACAATACTCCGGACGATGCCGAAAACAATGAAGACCTTGCTGGGGTAACATCCGAACAGGAGGAGCAAGAAAACGAGCAAGCTAGCCCCGACGAACAGGCCAGGCCCAACGACTCGGAGGACGGTAGTTATCGTCCGCTCTCCGAGGATGAGGAAAGCCTCGGCAACGAAGATTTCATCGTGCCTGAGGAACCTCTCGAGTAGGAGCGCTTCAAGCGCCAGCTAATAGCCACCGCAAGGAGCCTGAAAAAGAAGCAGCAGCAGGTTCAAGCTGACCAAGATCTGCTCGTCGACAGGTGGACTGATGTTCAGGCAGCCGAAGAATACGGCCTTAGACGCCTAGCCAAGAGTTACCCGAAGCGAAGATTGCTACCCCAGTTCGACGAAGAGGCACCGGATCCCATACATCCCCCGCGCAATGCGGCCGATCGACCACTACGCGGTCGGGACAATGCAGCAGACCGACCACCACGTGGTCCGGATAGAGCGACAACTCAGGCCGAACAGCAGCCTACCCCACTGCCACGTAAAATAGAGACAAAACAGTTCGGGATCATACATATGACCTCCGGCAGACCCTGGATAGTGGACCAGGATATACCCGATCGATTTACGGATCGCGTGGACGTTCCTCGACACGTGATGATGGCTGCCTATTCGGACGTGACAAACCTAGTCACACCCGAGCCGACAACCACAGACGGACTCCATTGGAGCTACGACGCGATGCGGCCAGGTATAGAGGCGTCGCGCACCCTCTTTGCTTCACTGATGAAGTAATGGATCACGAATTCCCCGAAGGGTTCAAACCCGTGAATATTGAATCATATGATGGAACAACTGATCCCGCGGTATGGATCGAGCACTTTATCCTCCACATCCACATGGCCCGCGGAGATGACCTCCATGCTATCAAATACCTCCCACTAAATCTTAAAGGACCAGCTCGGCACTAGTTAAACAGCCTTCCTGAAAATTCTATCGGCAGTTGGAGGACTTGGAAGAAGCCTTCCTCGACAACTTCCAAGGTACATATCTCTGGCCACCAGAAGCCGATGACTTAAGCCACATAGTCCAACAACCTGGAGAGTCGGCCAGGAAATTCTAGACTAGGTTCCTAACCAAAAAGAACCAGATCGTTGACTGTCCGAATGCCGAAGCCCTAGCGGCCTTTAAACATAGCATCCGCGAAGAATGGCTCGCCCGCCACCTCGGCCAAGAAAAACCAAAATCTATGGCAGCCCTTACGGCACTCATGACCCGCTTTTGCACGAGTGAGGATAGCTGGCTGGCTCGTAGCAAAAACACGACCAGCGAGGCAGGCCCCTCCGAGGTCAAAAACAGCGACGGCAAGCTCCGGCGTAACAGACACAAACGCCGAAGCAATGGTGATAATGCCGACGACACCACAGTCAATGCCGGATTCAGCGGCTCCAAGTCCAGCTAGCGGAAGAAATCATACAAAAGAAACAATCAGGGACCATCCATCCTGGACCACATACTCGATCGCCCGTGCCAGATACATGGCACCCCAGATAAACCAGCCAATCATACCAACAGAGATTGTTGGGTTTTTAAACAGGCCGGCAAATTAAACACCGAGAACAGGGAAAAGGGATCACGAGGACGACGAGGAGGAGCCCCGGTAACCGAACACAGGGGGACAGAAGAAGTTTCCCCCTCAAGTCAAAACAGTGAACATGATATATGCTACACACATCCCCAGAAGGGAGCGCAAGCGCGCACTAAGGGACGTCTACGCGATAGAGCCAGTCGCCCCAAAATTGAATCCATTGTCGTCATTCCCGATCACCTTTGATCGTCGGGATCATCCGACTAGTATCCATCATGGCGGTTCAGCCGCACTAGTCCTCGACCCAGTCATTGATGGATTTCACCTAACACGCGTCCTTATGGACGGAGGTAGCAGCCTCAACCTGCTCTATCAGGATACAGTGCAAAAAATGGGCATCAATCCATCACGGATCAAGCCCACAAATACTACCTTCAAAGGAGTCATGCCAGGTGTAGAGGCCCGTTGTACGGGCGCAATTACGCTTGAGGTTGTCTTTGGGCCTCCGGACAATTTCTGAAGTGAGGAGTTAATCTTCGACATCGTCCCCTTTCGCAGCGGCTATCACGCACTGCTCGGACGAACCGCATTCGCTCGATTCAATGCAGTGCCACCCTATGCTTATATCAAGCTCAAGATGCCCGGTCCATGCGGCGTCATCACGGTCAATGGAAATACAGAACGCTCCCTCCGTACAAAAGAGCACACATCTGCCTTAGCAGCAGAAGTACAGAGCGGCATTCTCAAGCAGAACCCTAATTCGGTTGCCAAGCCCACGGACACCGTTAAGAGGGTCCGAACTACCCTGAAGAAGAACAGCTCGGCTCGTCAGGAGCTCGACTAGCAATCTGCCTCCGTCTCAGTCCCGATCAAGTTGTGGCATTCGTGTCGCGTGTACATAACTACGCACTCAAAATTCCACGGGCATTGATGGAGCCATAGCTAGCTTGTGATCCACAGTGCGGCTCAACCGGCACCAGATACACACATACTTTCACTCTTACTTTTTCTTTCAGGTCTCAATCCCGCAGGCCCCATCCGATGGCCTGATCATGGGTCCTCTCGAAGGAAAAACACACCAAGACGGCAAGAAACACAAACATATGGGGGACTTCTCTAGGTGGTTTCGTTAAACGATCACTCTACCTGCTTTTCAGGACCCACATGCAGCCCTCCCTTGGTTTTGGCATGTTAAATAGCATGTTGCTCATCACACTACTTGTATCAAATCCGCCTTGACGTATTAATCAAATTACAATGGAAACAATTCGTGGCCCGAGCTTTAGGGCCCTAGCCTATTATCTTTGCACCCTATCTGTTTTCCTCTCTTTTTCTTCTTTCTTTCCCTCCTATGGGCAACCTTATCAGATAGCACTCGTACACTTTGGTATGTTTCATATTTGCCACGGGCTTCATAGCACCCCGCACTACGGCAACAAAAAGTCCAAACACTTTTTTATAGTATAGTTCGACACCCCGAATTTAGCACTATATGCATTGGCTCTGAATCATGTCTTTGGTCAATAGTTGGGTTGCCCGGCTCCTGTGCTTGCTACCTTACGTTTCACTATATCAGCTAAGGTAGTAAAGGGAGAACAACTGCGATTGTGCCTTGGTTTATCTGAAGGAGCACCTCAGTAGAGAAAGCCGAAAACTGACTGTCATGATGCAGCGAGAACCGATCAGCTCTTCGGAGGTTGCAAATCGTTGGATATTTCTTCCGCATTATGCGAAGGATTGGTAATTCCCGATCAGGCGCTTATAGCACTCTAGTTCGTATACTAGGGGCTGCGCCAACATTTTTTATTGTCAAACTCGTTTGGCTGAGTGAGGGCGTTCAAGCCGCATAGTCCGATTGCCTGGTTCTTTGCACTAAACAACTCCTTTAAGGACCATATAATTGGATCAAGAGTGTTTAGATTCCATCCCGAACACCTCCGTACTACCTACATGGGGCCAGAAGCCGACGACTGGCCAACCCTCAGATTTCATACAACATGGCCGCACAGGAGGTAAATTTTTCTAACATAACAAACATTATATTACATAATCACTTTGTTTTAGCATACAAGGTAGAGGCAACTTGAATGCATTTATTCAAAGATAATGTCTTGCGAATGCTGCGTCGCTACAATACGAGACCCCTCCAGGACGTCTCCAAAATACCACTTGGGTGTGCGGTGCTCCTTGCCCTCGGGTGGCCCCTCGGTCACAATCTTGATGGTGTCCATCTTCGCCCACCGCTTGACACGAGCAAAGGCCATACGCACGCCCTCGATGCAGACGGACCACTTGACAGTGTCCAGCCGAGGACAGGCATCCACCAGCCGCTTCACGAGGCCGAAGTAACTGCTGGGTATAGCGTCGGCTGGCCACATCTAGATTATTAAATCCTTCATGGCCAGTTCGGCCACCCTGTGCAGCTCGACCAGCTGTTTTAGCTTATCGCTGAAAGGCACCGGATGTTCTGGCGCAAGATATTGCGATCAGAACAGCTTCTCCGCGAAGCTCCCTTCTTCGGCTTGGAAGAACTCCGCGATGTCGGACACACTATGTGGCAGATCAGCAAAAGCTCCTGGAGAACTTCGAATCCGTGTTAGTAAAAGATACTTCCTCTTCACATATTTGCTTTGCATACTAAATGCCTTACCCGCCGCGATCTTCCTGGCCTCCTGGATCTCTTGGAGGGCGCCCTGGTCCTCATTCCGGGCCGTCTCCGCGCTCTGACGAGCCTTGGCGAGTTCGGTCTCTCGAGCCGACGCATCGCACTCTAAGGTCTCGCACTTCCTCACAGCGTCCTGGAGCTCTTGCTGGACCTCGCTGACCTGGGCCTTGAGCTTCTTACGGGCGGCCTACTCCTTGACAGCCTTCCCCTCGGCTTCGGCCAGGGCCTTCTTCAGGGCCTCGACCTTGATCATTGCTCCTATACATATCATGACACTTCGGTCAATATATATAATTTTACTCTTTTCGAATATATAACGGGTTATTACATACCTTGATTCTCCTGGAGCTGCCTCTTCACCTAGCCGAGCTCCTCCTCGGCCTGCTCCAGTCTCTGCTTCAGTCAGGAGACTTCAGCAGTATGCGAGGCTGCGGCCAGCGGTGATGCCTGCATACTCATTCCAGACAAATTTAGTTAGTGTCCTGCAATAAAGGATTGATCCTCTGTCTTGCTTTTCTTTCCGAACACCGGACAGTGTCACAGGGGCTACTGTCTATATTGGGCTTTTCTCTTTTTCCGTCGCTTACCTCAAAACCTGTCAGCACGCTGCTGCAGGCTTCGGTTAGTCCGCTCTTGGCAGACTGAACCCTTTCAATTATCGTGCTCATAAGAACACGGTGCTCATCCACAATGGAAGCGCCTCGCATCGCCTCTAGCATATTATCCTGTGCCCCTGGTTGGACAGGGGTGATCGGTGGAACAGGCATACCCCTTTCTTTCGAAGGAGGTTGCGTGCCGGATTCCGGAGCCGTATCGGTCTCCGGAATCGAGTCAGGCTGAGGGCCGAACTGAATACAGCCCTCATCACCAGTCTCCATGGGGATCGGCTCCCCCTGGTGTCGACGATGGGGGTTTCGCCTCCTGGCGCCTCCTGGATCTCACCCCGGACTAGGAATGTCCTTCGGGACAGCACCTCGGCGTTGCCCTTGGTCTTGGGGGAGTGAGCGGTCGGCGGCGACTCACTGGCCATCGCCTTTGAATCCAATGAACCTCATGATGAGGATCGCTGGAAGCTGTCACGGGCCGGACTGTAAAAGCATAACTAATCATGTCAATACAGCGAAGAGGAGAGGCTAGATTTATGGGTATGCATGAGTCTTGGCACTTACGATGCAGACCGAGGCTTAGTGCGGGGGCGTCGCTCCGGACTGCTGTCGATGTCCCACGCGGAGTTATCCGCGAGGGAGCCCTTCCCCTTCTTGGATGTCCCTGCCTCCAGGTTCGTGGAGGCCGCCCTCTTCTTCTTTCCCTCATTAGGGGGAGGGTTGCTCTCCTCCTCCTCCTCCTTGTCATCCTCGACGGTGGAGGAAAGGGTCACTTTGTCTTCGGACATCACGTTCGAAGTACCCTTGTGACAGGGGCCACCTTTGGCCCCCTTGGCCTTCTTCTTGGCCTTCTTTTCTGGCGGCCTATAGGGCGCCGGAACCACCATCTTTGCCAGAAGCGGGATGACTAGCTCTTCGGGAAGCGGAGCCGAACTATGGATCCGCTCCACTCTCTCCATCCATGCCTAATAAAATACAGCAAAGGTTTGCCATCCTCCTTGAGAAAACAAGTAAAAGGTACGCCTTAAAAAAAGGGGAACTTACCTCATTGGCAGGATGGGTGTGATCATGCCCACGATCCGAATCTATGACCGGCGGCTTCTCGTTGCCCTTGAAGAGCAACTTCCAAGCACCTTCGTGAGTAGTTCCCAAGAGCCCTTCCAAGGTCTGGTGCTTCACTGGATCAAATTCCCATAAAGGAAAGCTTCGGCGTTGGCAGGGAAGAATCCGGCAAACCAGCATCACCTGGATCACGTCGACAAGCTTGACGTCCTTATCCACCATGCTCTGAATTCATTTTTGCAGCGCTATCAGCTCATCTGACGCTGGCCAGTTGGGGCCTTTCTCCTTCCAGGAGGTGAGCCGCATTGGGGCTCCGGCCCTAAACTCGGGAGCCGCCGCCCAAGTGGTGCCGCGCGGCTCTATGATGTAGAACCACTGCTTCTGCCACTCCTTGACAGTCTCCACAAAAGTGCTTGTGGGCCAAGTGACGTTGGGCATCTTGCTCACCATGGCGCCTCCACACTCTGCATGCTGGCCGTCCACCACCTTCGGCTTCACGTTGAAGACCTTGAGCCATAGGCCGAAGTGGGGATGGATGCGGAGGAAGGCCTCGCACATGACAATGAATGCCGAGATGTTGAGGAAGTGGTTCGGGGCTAGATCATGGAAATCTAGCCCGTAATAGTACATCAGTCCGCAGACGAAGGGGTGAAGTGGAAACCCCAACCCGTGGACGAAGTGAGGGAGGAAAACTACCCTCTCAATAGGCTTCGGGGTGGGGATGACTTTCCCCTTGGCGAGCAGACGGTGGGCGATTCCTTTCGCCAGATACCCGGCCGCCCAAAGCTGGGTGATGTCCTTCTCCCTAACGGAGGAGACGATCCACTTGCCTTGGCCGCCGGATCTGGACATGATTGAGTGCTTCCTAGAAATGGAGAAGATAGGAACTTGGGCACTGGCGCTCGAGAATGGAAAGATAGAGAGGAAGAGAAGGCGTGGGTGAAGGAGGGAGATTCCTATCTCCTTATAAAGGTAGTGAATATTGAATGCCTCCCCACTTGCCTCAAAACTCGCCTATTCCCAAGGGCTGTGTAAATGGCACGGTTGGGTTACCCGCGCCCGTATTGATGAGAATCCCGCAATAAGGGGACACGATCTCTGCTTTGACAAGACGTACCAATGGCAACCGCGTCTCGAAACATGGAGCGGCAGACGAAAAACGGTTCGAAATTATGACCGAGCAGACGTGATGTCATGTTACAAAAAGTTGTCAGCGGATTGGACTCGTGGAATATTATATTCTCTCTGCGGTTGTGTGTGGTGTGTGTGTTACAGGTCCGGACACGTTCAAATACGTCCGAAGACTATCTTGGAGTTCGGAAGGAGGAACCCGCCTTGCAATGCCAAAGACTGACCTACGCGCCGGATACCTTGTCATTGAAGCCAGGTTCAGGGGCTACTGAGGGAGTCCTGGACTAAGGGGTCCTCGGGCGTCCGGCCTGTTAGCCATGGGCCGAAATGATGGGCCATGAAGATACGAAGACCGAAGACTGCACCCATGTCCGGATGGGACTCTCCTTGGTGTGGAAGGCAAGCTTGGCGGCCAAATATGTAGATTCCTTTCTTAGTAACCGACCTTGTGTAACCCTAGATCCTCCCGGTGTCTATATAAACCGCAGGACTTAGTCCGGAGGAGGGTGATTCATAACCATAGTCATACAGGCTCTGCTTTTAGGGTTTAGCCATTACAATCTAGTGGTAGATCAACTCTTGTAATACTCATATTCATCACGATCAATCAAGCAGGAAGTAGGGTATTACCTCCATAGAGAGGGCCCGAACCTGGGTAAAACATTATGTCCTCTGTCTCCTGTTACCGTCGACCTTAGACGCACAGTTCGGGACCCTCTACCCGAGATCCGCCGGTTTTCACACCGACAGTCGTCTCATGGTGCATGCTTGCGCTCCCTTTTAGAGGTATGTGTCACGTATATCATGTTTACTGTTTTTACTTCGGGGGAAAATTGCTTCTGTACGCCGGTGCTCAGTGGTCGAGCCTCCTCTTCTTCACTGTCACTGGGTGGCCCCTTCCCTTTGTGTTCAGCATTGAGCTTGCCGGCTTGTTTGAAAACCCGACAATTCCTGTTGGTATGGTGGCGGGTCTGTCAGGGCTGCCATGAATCTGTGTCACGCCCAATATGCAACCCTATCCAAAAGGAACTCGACGGTCCCACAAAGGATAGACCCGCATATTGAAACGCTTTTGCAAGGTGGATATCATTACATCAACATTACATAATAGATGGGGATACATACACAAGGTTGGAAAATGCGGTAGGCGTAAGCGAGGCGGTTGGCCTTCGCCTAGTGCCTAGGCGGTGCCTAAGCGCCCTAGGCGCGGCCTAGGCGGTAATATAGTTTTTACTCGGAGTGTATTTGTGATTATTATATGGTTGTTGATATTAGTTTAGGGCATATAAATAAGTTAATTATTGTCTACTACCATTGGAATATAACCCGTTTGGCGTATCAGTGCAGTATGTGGCATGATTTATTGCTTGGGTAGGCAATTCCTTACTTACCCTGCCTAGACCTCCATTTATGCCCTAGGCGAGGAATTTGGTCATTGCCTAGCGCCTAGGCGTGCCTAAGCACCTCCTAGGCACTGCCTTTTCCAACAGAGTACATACATAAGGCACAAATGCCACAAGAATACATCAACATCATATACAAGATCAACATCCGACTACGGATGAAACATAAACAGAAGCTCAAACGACATCCACCCTGCTAGCCCAGGCTGCCGACCTGGAACCTATCCCCTGATCGAAGAAGCAGAAGAAGAACTCCAAAGCAAGTGTGCATCGCTCTCGCGTCATGATCATCGCATAACCTGCACCTGCAACTGGTGGTGTAGTAATCTGTGAGCCACGAGGACTCAGCAATCCCATTACCATGGGTATTAAGACTAGCAAAGCTTAAGTAGGAAAGGAAGGGATGAAGTGGTGAGGTTGCAGCAGCGACTAAGCATATATGGTGGCTAACATACGCAAAAGAGAGCGAGAAGAGAAACAAAGGAACGGTCGTCAACTAGTAATGATCAAGAAGTGATCCTCAACTCCTACTTACGTCAGACATAACCCAGAAACCGTGTTCTCCTCTCGATCAACCCCGAAAAAAGACACTCACGGATACGCACACGGTTGGTGTATTTTAGAAGAGTTTGCTTCAAGTTTACTACAACCGGATATTAACAAATTCCCATCGCCACATAACCGCGGCACGGCTTTCGAGAGTTCAAACCTGCGGGGTGTCCCAACTTAGCCCATGATAAGCTCTCGCGATCAACGAAGGATATTGCTTCTCCCGGAAGACCCGATCAGTCTCGGAATCCGGCTACAAGACATTTCGACAACAATAAAACAAGACCAGCAAAGCCGCCGAATGTGCCGACAAATCCCGATAGGAGTCGACGTACCTCGTTCTCGTGGCACCGGATAAGTCAAGCTACGAGTAAAACCAACCCTCGAGTTGCCCGTGGTGGCCCAAGAATCTGCTCGGTTCGGACCAACACTCGAAGGAGCACCGCCCGGGGCTAAAATAAAGATGACCCTTGGGCTCCGAAACCCAAGGGAAAAAGGGCATAGGTGAGGCAAATGGTAAAACCAATGTTGGGCCTTCTTTGGAGGAGTCTTATTCAAAGCGAACTGTCAAGGGGTTCCCATAAATAACCCGACCGCGTTAGGGACGCAAAATCCGGGAACATAATACCGATATGACGGAAACTAGGGCGGCAAGAGTGGAACAAAACACCAGGCATAAGGCCGAGCCTTCCACCCTTTACCAAGTATATAGATGCATTAATTAAATAAGATATATTGTGATATCCCAACAAGTAAACATGTTCCAACAAGGAACAACATCTCCATGTTCCAACAAGGAACAAACTTCATCTTCACCTGCAACTAACAACGCTATAAGAGGGGCTGAACAAAGCGGTAACATAGCCAAACAACGGTTTGCTAGGAAGGGTGCAAAGGTTAGAGGCTGACATGGCAATTTGGGATGGCTTGATAAACAGGTAATAGGTAGCGCAGCATAGCGATAGAACGAAGCAACTAGCATAGCAATGATAGTAGTGAGCTCCAGGGTAGCGGTCATCTTGCCTGAAATTCCGCAAGGAAGAAGAATGAGTCCATGAATAAGACGAACGGATGAAGCCGAACCAAGCGTAGACGAACGAATCCTCACGATCATAGCGCAGCAGGAACTAACAAGAAGAAGCACACAACATAGTAAACACACCACACAAGAACAAGGCATGATGCACAACAAGCATGATGCATGGCAAGACTACATGAAGCTACTCATGGCAAAATATGATGCAAACAAGAACAACACATCAAGGCAAGTTTAAATGAGGCCGGAAACAACATAGAACAATTCCGGTAAGTCCTCATATACAAATTTCGAAATTGGTCCAGATCTGACTAAACCTTATGTTCAAGTTGTTAAACAGCAAGTTAAGATGCACCACGATGATCTACACGAAATTCTAGTCAAGTTACATATAAAGTTCATTAGGTTCGGAGCTACGGTCTAGAAGATATGAGCAAAACAAGATAAGCATGGCATTGATGCAAAATGCATACAAACATCAAGCAAACACCTCAAAACATGGATGCAACAGGATAATATGAGACTACATGCAAAATCAAGCAAGTTTCATATAGAGCACACTCAAAACGGAGCAACGGTTCAACACATACACACTATACAAGTCATGACAACAATCTGTCCAAAACAGCAACTAGGCATATTGCAAGCATCAAAACAACAAGCTACATGACCTCAATATGAAAACAAAAGGCATGGGCATGATGTACAGGTAAAGCATGACAAAACATAAACACTGAGCTATCTCCAGAAATCACTAAAACATGCTCAAAATGACATGGCAAGATTGCATACAATAACAGGTTCACAGACTTGGCAGAATTCACAGGACATGGCAGAAATAACATCAGGTTAACATGTTTAGAGCTATCAAAAAACATGCTACAGGAACTTATCATGGCAAAAAAAGGCATGGCATGAATCTACTAATTGCATAGAACAAAAGCCCCTTACTGACCATAAGCCAAAAGGGATCAGAAAATACATTTGCAAGCATGTGAATATAGCAAAAACATAAACAGATTCAGACTTGGTGCAAAACTGGAGCATGGCATAAACAGATAACAAGTAGGCATGTTTACGAGCTCGATGCACTCACTATGAGGCATTGAATGACAAACTAAGCATACACCCAGCAACTAGACATGGCATAGAAGCTATACATGGCAAGAACAACATCATAGCATACACGGATCAGCTACAACAACCTTGGCAAAATTGAAAACATGTAAACAACCTGCCAGGAAACATTTTATAGCAAAAGTAGAGCTCGATTGACTCAAGCTATGGCACTCCATAATTTCAAACAAGGTCATGGATGGATAGAGAATAACCATATGTTCAAAACATCCTTACTGAGGTATCTCAAAATAAGCATGGATCTCTCGGTAGCATCAAGTTAACATGGCATAAAAATATCAGCAGAACAGTGGCTGAAATCAGCAACATCAAGAAGCCTAGTTTGCATGATTGTGCTAGTCACCACAGAGATCACAAAAATACGTGGCATACACCCCTGTAAAGATGGCATGGCAAATTACAAAACACATGTAGGACTCAAGTTCATAGGGTGCACACATCAATCATGGCAAAAATGACAAAAATGCATGTTCTGATAAGAATCTGAAACTAACATCACATAGCCCTCTTTTAACAGCATTTCGGGCACCAATATGAGCTCAAATGAAAATTATGCAATGAGATGAAATGATGTACTCATCAAGGCGAACAATTCGGTATGCTATACGCCCCAAACGGAGCCACGAGTGCAAAGTTATGGCATGATGAAATTGCACCAAAATTACTGACAGAAAATGACTTAGAGGGAATTCGAGAGAGGGGAAAGTCAACCTCATGTGGCACGGACTTCGAGGCGGCCGGATTTCGCCGGAGAGGCTGCCGGAAAGGAGGGAGATGGCCGGAGTTGGCCGGATCCGGGGCACCACGCCCGGATCTCGACCGAGCCGAGGCGGCGCGGCTGAGCTTCTGGTGGCCGGGCCAGGAAACCTGGCGCTGGGCGGCGAGGACGGCGCTGGGCTGGGCGGCGCGAGGCCGAGGCCGGCGATGGGCGGCGAGGGCGGGCGGGCGGGCGCGGGCAAGGGCGGCGGAGGCGACGCGGATCGGGCGCCGAGGCGCCACTGGGCGGCGGAGGGAGGCGCGGAGGAGCTCGGGCGGGCAGCGGCGTGGCGGGCTCGGTGAGCTCGCTGCCGCCGGGGCGGGCCGTAAAGGCGCGGGCGGCGCAAGGCAGGAGGAGGCGGCGGCGGCTGGATGCTGGGGCAGGGAGCGCCTCGGCGGGCGGGCGGCGGGCGCTGTGGAGCAAGGCACGTGGCAGGCTCCGATCCTGGCCGGGCTGGCGTCTGGACATGTCCGGCGCGACGCGGACATGTCAGCGGCGGAGGAGGACGAAGCTAGGGTTTCGGGGAGTTAGACCATGAATTTGGAGGGGTGGTGTATTTATAGGTAGAGGGAGCTAGGAGTGTCCAAATGAGGTGCGGTTTTCGGCCACGCGATCGTGATCGAACGACCGAGAGCATGGAGGGGAGTTTGCTGGGTTTTGGGCTACTTTGAAAGGGTGTTGGGCTGCAAAGAGAAGGGGGCTTTTGCGGTTACCCGGTTAACCGTTGGAGTACCAAACGACCTCCAAATGGCACGAAACTTGACAGGCGGTCTACCGGTGCTATACCAAGGCCGCTTGACAAACCTCGGTCCATTCCGAGACCGTTTAACACCCGCATTACTAAAACGGGTAAAAGGGGCGCCGGAGACATAGGAGTGTCGGATTGGAAAACGGACAACGGGGAAAATGCTCGGATGCATGAGACGAACACGTATGCAAAATGAAATGCACATGATGACATGGTATGAAATGCAGATGATGACATGGCAAAGTGCAACACGCAAGCAAATGACATGGCAAAGATGGCGAATAACTGGAAGACACCTGACGCATCGAATCCGGGGCGTTACAACACTCCTCCACCAATAAGAGATCTCGTCCCGAGATCTTAGGACCGAGACAGAAGAGAAAGAGGATGAGGTGAAAACAAGAACTCAAGAGAAGAAGCAAAGAATCGAGAGCACTCGCGAAGAACATAGGAACGACGAGAATGACGAGAATCGAAAGCTCACTGAATCAGATAGACTATGAAACCACTCGTTCTAACCGGAGTGGTTAGAATGAGAAAAGAAACGGATAAGACTGAAAGGATTTAGGCAGCACTCCGGCTAAAACATTGAAAGAATAGAACATGAACTTGAGAGGATGGAATGATACTTCATGAAGACATGACACAAAACCTCCGGAAAGAAATGAAAGAGTTGAATG
The DNA here is from genome assembly GCA_021605205.1 of Aegilops longissima. Classification (NCBI taxonomy): domain Eukaryota; kingdom Viridiplantae; phylum Streptophyta; class Magnoliopsida; order Poales; family Poaceae; genus Aegilops; species Aegilops longissima. The sequence continues at coordinate 553,160,298 of CM038682.1, forward strand.
AAAAGAACAGAGAAGAAAATGACAACTTGTGCCGCGAATGAAATTGAAAGCATATTTAGAAGGAAGGTTTAAACGGAGTTGTTTAGAAAATCAACCACGAAAGAATAAGCTTGTCGTGGACTTATGGATAACATCTCAGGAATTATGAGGTGATAACCAGCCGCAAATGGAAATGATAGAATAGCTGGGAAGAACGAAGGAATGCAAAACTCCACTTTAGAAGAATACGGAGAATTAATTGTACTTCGAGACGCGAGAAGAAAAGATACTTGAACTCCGCCAACAAAATCTTGATGAACTCTTGAAGAATGAATTAAATCATGAAGAACCACCGTGAAGAACTCCGGTAACAAAAAAGATGAAGAGATAGAATGGAGGAAGAAAGAATAAGACTAAAGCCTTGCGTGACTTAGGTGGAGGTTCCGACGAAATGGCCGAGGAAAATTTAAACTCCGGAAAAGAAAAGATGAAAAGACTTGGAACTAGAATTTATTCATTACGAACAAACTCCGAAGGAAGGGATTACTCACTTGGAGGAAATAAGAATAAGATTTATTGTATGCTTAACCTTCATCAAATTAAATTGATGACAAGCAATGGATTTTGCATACTACTTATTCTTCTTGAAAAGGATTAAGAAGTGACATATTGTAGACTTGAGAAGGTCTTCATGAACCACCGGTAGGATTCGAAAGAACGAATGGATTAAAATGATAATCAAGGAAAAAGAATCTTGAACGAGCCACCGTAAGAAATGAAAATGAACGAAGAGAAGAGAACGAATCGCCTGAAAGAATTAGAAGAACCAATATGCTAGAGGGTATTTAGATTCAAAATAACAAAGAGATCATGAGCTGATTAAAGAACACTTGAACGAAGCACCGGAAGAATATTGAGATGAACGAAGGGGCACGGATATAGAATAATTGGGGAATGAATCTGAAAACTTAGAATGAAGAAATCTTCCGAAAAGATGGCCTCCGGATGATCGAGAGCAAAAACAACACCTGAAGTACTCCGGATGGATGAAAGAATTGCACAACTGGAAACAATTAGATAGGATAACATCGAGCTAGCACCATGAATCTCCGGGGGAACGGACAAGATTTAGAAGGAACTCTTCTTCGGTCTTCAAAGGACGACGATAAACACCACCAAAATTACTGAGAAACTCTGGAAGAATGGAAAGCAAAGGGGTTGAACCCACAATGAAATGATTTGAAATCGATCTTGGAAAGGCATCTGACTGATGGGATCCATTCTTACGTCAAACTTGAAAAGAATTAGAGAATAGCTACGGAAAATTAGAAGAGTCAGGTAAGATCCTGGGAAAGACCTGTGGGTTAGGGCCCATTAAAAGAAAACACCGTTGGAAAAGATTGTTGAACAGATAGATGATGCACCGGAAGAACTGAAATATTTGGATGAGGTGACAACCTCGAATTAATTGGAACACAGACGAATCTCTTGAGATGTCTTCACCACTCCAGAAGGATAAACTGGCGAGAGGCGAACGAGCAAAGGGAAATATTTGAGCTGAGGGAAAGAATAGGATCGGCAACGAAAAACTTGAATTGAATCCACCGGAGAAGAAAAGATGAAGAATGTCAAACGAGACGAGAATTCACTGGTTGAAATGATTGAGGGAAGACTGAAGAGACTCCGTACGAATGAGATAGCTGGTCGAGAGAGAGGCAAACTCCGGGAAGAAAAGGGTGGGAGGGCGGGAAAAACAAAGGCAACTTGGAAGGGGAACCGACGAATGACTTCAAGAGGAAACACCGGTTGAAATCATTGAGGAAAGAAAGCAAAGACTTCGCACGAGTAGGATGGATACTCGATTACGGACTCCGGTTCCGAGAAGAAGAACATGGAGGGTGGGTGGGAAAATAAGACAACTGAGGATTGAACTTGGCAAAGATGAAGAGGGTCGAATCACCTTTACGACAAATGCACCGGATAAAAAGAGCTGGGGAACAAAGATCGAAAAACCAACTGCGTGATCCTAAAGAAAAATTTGAAGGGGAGGAGGAGTAATTCAAAACACCTACGTCAAGATTCCTGACCAGAGCGACGAAGGGGCTGAGGAGTAAAAAGAATTCCTACTCTCCGATATAACTAGACTCCGAAATAGTTTTCTTCTAGACTCAACAACGGCCAAACTACACGATCAATCAAGGGGGCTCCTAAGGTCGGTCGAGGCTCTGATACCAACTTGTCACGCCCAATATGCAACCCTATCCAAAAGGAACTCGACGGTCCCACCAAGGATAGACTCACATATTGAAACGCTTTTGCAAGGTGGATATCATTACATCAACATTACATAATAGATGGGGATACATACATAAGGCACAAATGCCACAAGAATACATCAACATCATATACAAGATCAACATCCGACTACGGATGAAACATAAACAGAAGCTCAAACGACATCCACCCTGCTAGCCCAGGCTGCCGACCTGGAACCTATCCCCTGATCGAAGAAGCAGAAGAAGAACTCCAAAGCAAGCGTGCATCGCTCTCGCGTCATGATCATCACATAACCTGCACCTACAACTGGTGGTGTAGTAATCTGTGAGCCACGAGGACTCAGCAATCCCATTACCATGGGTATCAAGACTAGCAAAGCTTAAGTAGGAAAGGAAGGGATGAAGTGGTGAGGTTGCAGCAGCGACTAAGCATATATGGTGGCTAACATACGCAAAAGAGAGCGAGAAGAGAAACAAAGGAACGGTCGTCAACTAGTAATGATCAAGAAGTGATCCTGAACTCCTACTTACGTCAGACATAACCCAGAAACCGTGTTCTCCTCTCGATCAACCCCGAAAAAAGACACTCACGGATACGCACACGGTTGGTGTATTTTAGAAGAGTTTGTTTCAAGTTTACTACAACCGGATATTAACAAATTCCCATCTGCCACATAACCGCGGGCACGGCTTTCGAGAGTTCAAACCTGCAGGGTGTCCCAACTTAGCCCATGATAAGCTCTCGCGATCAACGAAGGATATTCCTTCTCCCGGAAGACCCGATCAGTCTCGGAATCCGGCTACAAGACATTTCGACAGCAATAAAACAAGACCAGCAAAGCGCCGGATGTGCCGACAAACCCGATAGGAGTCGACGTACTCGTTCTCGTGGAACACCGGATAAGTCAAGCTACGAGTGAAACCAACCTCGAGTTGCCCGTGGTGGCCCCACAAGTTGCTCGGTTCGGACCAACACTCGAATGAGCACCGCCCGGGGCTAAAATAAAGATGACCCTTGGGCTCCGAAACCCAAGGGAAAAAGGGCATAGGTGAGGCAAATGGTAAAACCAATGTTGGGCCTTCTTTGGAGGAGTCTTATTCAAAGCGAACTGTCAAGGGGTCCCATAAATCACCCGACCGCGTTAGGGACGCAAAATCCGGGAACATAATACCGATATGACGGAAACTAGGGCGGCAAGAGTGGAACAAAACACCAGGCATAAGGCCGAGCCTTCCACCCTTTACCAAGTATATAGATGCATTAATTAAATAAGATATATTGTGATATCCCAACAAGTAAACATGTTCCAACAAGGAACAACATCTCCATGTTCCAACAAGGAACAAACTTCATCTTCACCTGCAACTAACAACGCTATAAGAGGGGCTGAGCAAAGCGGTAACATAGCCAAACAACGGTTTGCTAGGAAGGGTGCAAAAGGTTAGAGGCTGACATGGCAATTTGGGATGGCTTGATAAACAGGTAATAGGTAGCGCAGCATAGCGATAGAACGAAGCAACTAGCATAGCAATGATAGTAGTGAGATCCAGGGTAGCGGTCATCTTGCCTGAAATCCCGCAAGGAAGAAGAACGAGTCCATGAATAAGACGAACGGATGAAGCCGAACCAAGTGTAGACGAACGAATCCTCACGATCGCAACGCAACAGGAACTAACAAGAAGAAGCACACAACATAGTAAACACACCACACAAGAACAAGGCATTATGCACAACAAGCATGATGCATGGCAAGACTACATGAAGCTACTCATGGCAAAATATGATGCAAACAAGAACAACACATCAAGGCAAGTTTAAATGAGGCCGGAAACAACATAGAACAATTCCGGTAAGTCCTCATATAAAAATTTCGAAATTGGTCCAGATCTGACTAAACCTTATGTTCAAGTTGTTAAACAGCAAGTTAAGCTGCACCACGATGATCTACACGAAATTCTAGTCAAGTTACATATAAAGTTCATTAGGTTCGGAGCTACGGTCTAGAAGATATGAGCAAAACAAGATAAGCATGGCATTGATGCAAAATGCATACAAACATCAAGCAAACACCTCAAAACATGGATGCAACAGGATAATATGAGACTACATGCAAAATCAAGCAAGTTTCATATAGAGCACACTCAAAACGGAGCAACGGTTCAACACATACACACTATACAAGTCATGACAACAATCTGTCCAAAACAGCAACTAGGCATATTGCAAGCATCAAAACAACAAGCTACATGACCTCAATATGAAAACAAAAGGCATGGGCATGATGTACAGGTAAAGCATGACAAAACATGAACACTGAGCTATCTCCAGAAATCACTAGAACATGCTCAAAATGACATGGCAAGATTGCATACAATAACAGGTTCACCGACTTGGCAGAATTCACAGGACATGGCAGAAATAACATCAGGTTAACATGTTTAGAGCTATCAAACAACAAGCTACAGGAACTTATCATGGCAAAAAAGGGCATGGCATGAATCTACTAATTGCATAGAACAAAAGCCCCTTACTGACCATAAGCCAAAAGGGATCAAAAAATACATTTGCAAGCATGTGAATATAGCAAAAACATAAACAGATTCAGACTTAGTGCAAAACTGGAGCAGGGCATTAAGAGATAACAAGTAGGCATGTTTACGAGCTCGATGCACTCACTATGAGGCATTGAATGACAAACTAAGCATACAACCAGCAACTAGACATGGCATAGAAGCTATACATGGCAAGAACAACATCATAGCATACACGGATCAGCTATAACAACCTTGGCAAAATTGAATAACATGTAAACAACCTGCCAGGAAACATTTTATAGCAAAAGTAGAGCTCGATAGACTCAAGCTATGGCATTCCATAATTTCAAAAAAGGGCATGGATGGATAGAGAATAACCATATGTTCAAAACATCCTTACTGAGGTATCTCAAAATAAGCATGGATCTCTCGGTAGCATCAAGTTAACATGGCATAAAAATATCAGCAGAACAGGGGTTGAAATCAGCAACATCAAGAAGCCTAGTTTGCATGCTTGTGCTAGTCACCACAGAGATCACAAAAATACATGGCATACACCCCTGTAAAGATGGCATGGCATATTAAAAAACACATGTAGGACTCAAGTTCGTAGGGTGCACACATCAATCATGGCAAAAATGACAAAAGTGCATGTTCTGATAAGAATCTGAAACTAACATCACATAGCCCTCTTCTATCAGCATTTCGGGCACCAAGATGAGCTCAAATGAAAATGATGCAATGAGATTAAATGATGTACTCATCGAGGCGAACAATACAGTATGCTATACGCCCCAAACGGAGCCACGAGTGCAAAGTTATGGCATGATGAAAATGCAACAAAATTACTGACAGAAAATGACTTAAGAGGGAATTCGAGGGAGGGGAAAGTCAACCTCATGTGGCACGGACTTCGACGCGGCTGGATTTCGCCGGAGAGGCTGCCGGAAAGGAGGGAGATGGCCGGAGTTGGCCGGATCCGGGGCACCACGCCCGGATCTCGACCGGAGCAGGGCGGCGCGGGGACTGCGGTGGCGGGCCGGGAGGCACGGCGCCTGCATGGGCGAGGACGGGCGCTGGCGGGCTGGGCGGTGGGCCGAGGCCGGGCGATCGGGCGGCGAGGGCCGGGCGGCCGGGCGGCGCCGGGCAAGGGCGGCAGAGGCGACGGCGGATCGGCGCCAGCAGGCGCACTGCTGGCGGCGGAGGGAGGCGCCGGAGGAGTTTTGGGCGGCGGGGCGTGGCGGGCTCGGCGAGCTCGCCGGGCCGGAGGCGGGCCAAGGGCGGCACGCGCGGGAGGAGGCGGCGGCGGCTGGATCTGCCTGGGGGGGGAGCGGGCTCGCCCGGGCCAGCGGCGGGCGGTGGAGCAGCCACGTGGCAGGCTCCGATTCGCCGGGGCGGGCGGCTGGACATGTCCGGCGCGACGCGGACATGTCCGGTGGCGGGAGGAGGACGAAAGCTAGGGTTTCGGGGGAGTTAGACCGCGAATTTCAGAGGGGGAGGTGTATTTATAGGTAGAGGGAGCTAGGAGTGTCCAAATGAGGTGCGGTTTTCGGCCACGCGATCGTGATCGAACGACCGAGAGCATGGAGGGGAGTTTGCTGGGTTTTGGGCCACTTTGAAAGGGGTGTTGGGCTGCAAAGAGAAGGGCTTTTTTTGCGGTTACCGGTTAACTGTTGAGTACCAAACGACCTCCAAATGGCACGAAACTTGACAGGCGGTCTACCGGTGCTATACCAAGGCCGCTTGACAAACCTCGGTCCATTCCGAGACCATTTAACACCCGCACACGAAAACGGGTAAAAGGGGGCGCCGGGAGACATAGGAGTGCCGGATTGGAAAACGGACAACGGGGAAAATGCTCGGATGCATGAGACGAACACGTATGCAAAATGAAATGCACATGATGACATGGTATGAAATGCAGATGATGACATGGCAAAGTGCAACACGCAAGCAAATGACATGGCAAAGACGGCGAATAACTGGAAGACACCTGACGCATCGAATCCGGGGCGTTACAATCTGGCAGGGCTGATCCAGTATCTTGTCTAGACTAGATGGACCATCTCGATTTGACTTAAATGACTTTTTCCGTTGACCGGCTTTCGAGCCACTAAATCCGGCGTTGACCGTTGTGTCTGGGGTTCCTACATTATTGTTGTGACGCTTGTCTTTATTGCGTCGTGGCTTGCCGTTGCCGTCCCTGACTTCGGAGGTGCCAGGATCACTCGCGCTACTGCTTCTACGAGCGAGCCAGTTATCTTCTTCCACGCAAAAGCGGGTCATTAGTGCGGTAAGAGCTGCCATGGATGTTGGCTTTTCTTGGCCGAGGTGGCAGGCGAGCCACTCGTCGCGGACACTATGTTTAAAGGTCGCGAGTGCTTCAGCATCTGAACAGTCGACAATTTGGTTCTTTTTAATTAGGAACCTAGTCCGGAGTTTCCTGGCTGACTCTCCGAGCTGTTGCACTATATGACTTATGTCATCGGCATCCGGAGGTCGGACGTATGTGCCTTGGAAGTTGTCATGGAAGGCGTCTTCCAGGTCCTCCCAGCTGCCAATGGAGTTTTCAGGCAGGCTGTTTAACCAGTGCCGAGCCGGTCCCTTGAGCTTTAGCGGGAGGTATTTGATGGCATGAAGATCATCACCGCGGGCCATATGAATATGGAGAAGAAAGTCCTCAATCCATACCGCGGGATCTGTTGTTCCATCGTGTGATTCGATATTCACGGGTATAAACCCTTCTAGGAATTCGTGCTCCATTGTGCGGCGCCTCTATATGGAGTCCGTCTGCGGTTTTCGGCCCAGACGTGGTTGTGCTTGTCGCGTCCGGCTAGATAGCCGTCGTCACGCGCCGGGGCATGCCCCCGCGATCCATAGATCGATCTGGTCTGGCCTGCTCTGTTTTCCAAATCCTATCGCAGGTCATATGTATATCCCCGAGTTGTTGTGTCTCTACCTTTACGGCGAGGTGGTATGGGCTGGTGTTCGGCTTGAATTGCCGTTTTGTCCCGGCCACGTGGTGGTTGGTCAGCCGCGTTACACACTGACGGTACGGGGTCCAGTGCCTCGTCGTCAAATTGAGGTAGAAGTTTATGCTTCGGGTAACTTTTGGTTGGGCGCTCGAGGCCATATTCCTCGGCTGCCAGGACGTTAGTCCACCTGTCGTTGAGTAGATCTTGATCAGCTTGAAGTTGCTGCTACTTCTTTTTCAGGCTCCTTGTAGTGGCTAGTAGCCGGGGCTTAAAGCGCTCCTGCTCGAGGGGTTCCTCAGGCACGATAAAGTCTTCATCGCCGAGGCTCGCGTCATGCTCAGAGAGTGGAAGATAATTACTGTCCTCCGAGTCTTCGTGTACGGCCTGTTCATCAAGGCTAACTTGCCCATCTTCCTGATATTCCTGTTCGAAGGTTGGCTCGACGGGGTTTTCTTGGTCTTCGGTGCCGTCCGGAGTACTGTTGTCCCTACTACAGCGTGATTTAGAGCGGCGCCGTCGGCGCTTTGATCGTATCTCAGGAGGTTTATCATTGACTGGATTCTTCTCGTTGTCGTCGTTATCCTCTTTGGCTGTATCTACCATGTACACGTCATACGCAGAGGTGGCCGTCCAACATCCGGTAAACGACGGGTTTTGTACATGCTCTTCTCTGGCATCATCGTCCATACGGTCGATGTCTTCGGAGCCGTAATCGAGCATGTCAGTTAAATTTGCGACAGTGGCTACGAAGTGGGTGGTGGGTGGGACGTAAAATTCCCCGCTCTCAGCCCCTAGTCCGGGCTGGGCGTAGTTCGGACCTCGCTCCTCTGTAATGATGAGGGATCGCATCAAGTCCAGAGCCTTGCTTAAAGGCGAGGTTTGGCCAGAGAGGAGAGATCCCATGGAGTACGGCAGGGAGGAGACTCCTTGGCCGAGCTCACACGACGCTGACTCCGAGGGTTCGGAGCCAGTGTCCGGAGAAGAGTCCGGCTTCGTGACGGTTGCCACCGACACTACTTCCTCCGGCTCTCCCGTACCGGGCTTAGTAGCCACAGTAGTCCGGCGGGCTCAAGAATCCCGTCTTCGGACCTAGCGATGCACTCCGGCTCTAAGGCCGGAGGGGTCGTGAACCCTTGGAATATCAAGTCTCCTCGGATATCAGCGACATAGTCCAAATTTCCAAAACTAACCTCGTGACCTGGGGCGTAGCTGTCGATCTGCTCTAGATGGCCAAGCGAGTTGGCCCGCAGTGCGAAGCCGCCGAATACGAAGATCTGGCCAGGGAGAAAAACCTCTCCCAGGGCGGTATTGTTGTAGATAACTGATCGATCCATCGAACCTTCTGATGATGACACAGCGGAACTCTCAATGAAAGCACCAATGTCGGTGTCAAAACCGGCGGATCTCGGGTAGGGGGTCCCGAACTGTGCGTCTAAGATCGATGGTAACAGGAGATGGGTGACACAATGTTTACCCAGGTTCGGGCCCTCTTGACGGAGGTAATACCCTACTTCCTGCTTGATTGATCTTGATGAATATAAGGATTACAAGAGTTGATCTACCACGAGATCGTAATGGCTAAACCCTAGATGTCTAGCATGTATGATTGTGATTGCCTCTACGGACTAAACCCTCTGGTTTATATAGACACTGGAGGGGCCTAGGGTTGTATAGAGTCGGTTTACAAAGGAAGGAATCTTCTTATCCGAACGCCAAGCTTGCCTTCCACGCAAAGGAGAGTCCCATCCGGACACGGGACGAAGTCTTCTGTCTCGTATCTTCATGGCCCATCAGTCCGGCCCACATCACATAGGTCAGATGCCCGAGGACCCCTTAATCCATGACTCCCTCAGGCACGCCCTGAAGGAAATATGCCCTAGAGGCAATAATAAAGTTATTATTTATTTCCTTATTTCATGATAAATGTTTATTATTCATGCTAGAATTGTATTAACCGGAAACATAATACTTGTGTGAATACATAGACAAACAGAGTGTCACTAGTATGCCTCTACTTAACTAGCTCGTTGATCAAAGATGGTTATGTTTCCTAGCCATAGACATGAGTTGTCATTTGATTAACGGGATCACGTCATTAGGAGAATGATGTGATTGACTTGACCCATTCCGTTAGCTTAGCACTTGATCATTTAGTATTCTGCTATTGCTTTCTTCATGACTTATACATGTTCCTATGACTATGAGATTATGTAACTCCCGTTTACCGGAGGAACACTTTGATATTATGTAACTCCCGTTCCTGGCGCGCCCCCTCTCTAGGCCGGTCGCACCCCCCCCCCTTGCTCCTTTATATACGGGGGCAGGGAGGCACTCCATAGACACAACAATTGATCTGTTTGATCTTTTAGCCGTGTGCGGTGCCCCCCTCCACCATAGTCCACCTCGATAATACTGTAGCGGTGCTTAGGCGAAGCCCTGCGTCGGTAGAACATCAACATCATCACCATGTCGTCGTCGACGTGAAACTCGCCTCAACACTAAATGCGGATCGGAGTTCGAGGGACGTCATCGGGCTGAACGTGTGCTGAACTCGGAGGTGCCGTGCGTTCGCTACTTGATCGGTCGGATCGTGAAGACGTACGACTACATCAACCGCGTTGTGCTAACGCTTCCATTTTCAGTCTATGAGGGTACGTGGACAACACTCTCCCCTCTCGTTGCTATGCATCACCATGATCTTGCTTGTGGGTAGGAACTTTTTTGAAATTACTACGTTCCCCAACAGTGGCATCCGAGCCTGGTTTTATGCGTTGATGTCATATGCATGAGTAGAACACAAGTGAGTTGTGGGCGATATAAGTCATACTGCTTACCAACATGTCATACTTTGGTTCGGCCGTATTGTTGGATGAAGCAGCCCGGACCGACATTACGCGTACGCTTACGCGATATTGGTTCTACCGATGTGCTTTGCACACAGGTGGCTGGCGGCTGTCAGTTTCTCCAACTTTAGTTGAACCGAGTGTGGCTACGCCCGGTCCTTGCGAAGGTTAAAACAGCACCAACTTGACAAACTATCGTTGTGGTTTTGATGCGTAGGTAAGAACGGTTCTTGCTAAGCCCGTAGCAGCCACGTAAAATTTGCAACAACAAAGTAGAGGACATCTAAGTTGTTTTTACAGGGCATGTTGTGATGTGATATGGTCAAGACATGATGCTAAATTTTAATGTATGAGATCATCATGTTTTGTAACCGAGTTATCGGCAACTGGCAGGAGCCATATGGTTGTCGCTTTATTGTATGCAATGCAATCGCCCTGTAATGCTTTACTTTATCACTAAGAGGTAGCGATAGTCGTAGAAGCATAAGATTGGCGACACGACAACAATGCTACGATGGAGATCAAGGTGTCGCACCGGTGACGATGGTGATCATGACGGTGCTTCGGAGATGGAGATCATAAGCACAATATGATGATGGCCATATCATATACTTATATTGATTGCATGTGATGTTTATCTTTTATGCATCTTATGTTGCTTTGATTGACGGTAGCATTATAAGATGATCTCTCACTAAATTTCAAGATAAAAGTGTTCTCCCTGAGTATGCACCGTTGCCAAAAATTGTCGTGCCCAGACACCACGTGATGATCGGGTGTGATAAGCTCTACGTCCATCTACAACGGGTGCAAGCCAGTTTTGCACACGCAGAATACTCAGGTTAAACTTGACGAGCCTAGCATATGCAGATATGGCCTCGGAACACCGAGACCGAAAGGTCGAGCGTGAATCATATAGTAGATATGATCAACATAGTGATGTTCACCATTGAAAGCTACTCCATTTCACGTGATGATCGGTTATGGTTTAGTTGATTTGGATCACGTGATCACTTAAAGAATTAGAGGGATGTCTTTCTAAGTGGGAGTTCTTAAGTAATATGATTAATTGAACTTAAATTTATCATGAACTTAGTTCTGATAGTTTTTTGCAAATTATGTTGTAGATCAATAGCTCGCGTTGTTGCTTCCCTATGTTTATTTTGATATGTTCCTAGAGAAAAACTATGTTGAAAGATGTTAGTAGCAATGATGCGGATTGGATCCGTGATCTGAGGATTATCCTCATTGCTGCATAGAAGAATTATGTCCTTGATGCACCGCTAGGTGACAGTCCTATTGCAGCAGCAGATGCAGACGTTATGAACGGTTGGCTAGCTCAATATGACGACAACTTGATAGTTTAGTGCAACATGCTTTTCGGCTTAGAACCGGGATTTCAAAGACGTTTTGAATGTCATGGAGCATATGAGATGTTCCAAGAATTGAAGTTAATATTTCAGACTCATCCCCGTGTCGAGAGGTATGAGACCTCTCACAAGTACTTTGCCTACAAGATGGAGGAGAATAGCTCAACTAGTGAGCATGTGTTCAGAATGTCTGAGTACTACAATCACTTGAATCAAGTGGGAGTTAATCTTCCAGATAAGATAGTGATTGACAGAATTCTCTAGTCACTATCACCAAGTTGCTAGAACTTCGTGATAAACTATAATATGCAAGGGATAACAGAAACGATTCCCAAGCTCTTCGTGATGCTGAAATCGAAGAAGGTAAAAATCAAGAAAAGCATCAAGTGTTGATGGTTAACAAGACCACTAGTTTTAAGAAAAGGGCAAAGGGAAGAAGGGGAACTTCAAAAAGAATGGCAAGCAAGTTGCTGCTCAAATGAAGAAGCCCAAGTCTGGACCTAAGCCTGAGACTAAGTGCTTCTGCGGCAAAGGAACTGGTCACTTGAAGCGGAACTACCCCAAGTATTTGGCGGAAAAGAAGGATGGCAAAGTGAACAAAGGTATATTTGATATACAGATTATTGATGTGTATTTTACTAGTGTTCATAGCAACCCCTCGGTATTTGATACTGGTTTAGTTGCTAAGAGTAGTAACTCGAAACGGGAGTTGCAGAATGAACAGAAACTAGTTAAGGGTGAAATGACGATGTGTGTTGGAAGTAGTTCCAAGATTGATATGATCATCATCGCACGCTCCCTATACTTTCGGGATTAGTGTTGAACCTAAATAAGTGTTATTTGGTGTTTGCATTGAGCATGAATATGATTTGATCATGTTTATTGCAATACGATTATTCATTTAAGTTAGAGAATAATTGTTGTTCTGTTTACACGAATAAAACCTTATATGGTTACACACCCAATTAAAATGGTTCGTTGGATCTCGATCGTAGTGATACACATATTCATAATAATGAAGCCAAAAGATGCAAAGTTAATAATGATAGTGCAACTTATTTGTGGCACTGCCGTTTAGGTCATATTGATGTAAAGCGCATGAAGAAACTCCATGCTAATGGAATTTTGGAATCACATGATTATGAATCACTTGGTACTTGCGAACCATGCCTTATGGGCAAGATGACTAAAACTCCGTTCTCTGGAACAGTGGAGCAAGCAACTGACTTATTGGAAATAATACATGCTGATGTATGCAATCTGATGAGTGTTGAGGCTCGCGGCGGGTATCATTATTTTCTGACCTTCACAGATGATTTGAGCAGATATGGGTATATCTACTTGATGAAACATAAGTCTGAAACATTTGAAAAGTTCATATAATTTCAGAGTGAAGTGGAAAATGATCATAACAAGAAAATAAAGTTTCTACGATCTGATCGTAGAGGAGAATATTTGAGTTACGAGTTTGGTCCTCATTTGAAACAATGCAGAATAGTTTTGCAACTCACGCCACCTGGAACACCACAGCGTAATGGTGTGTCTGAACATCGTAACCGTACTTTATTAGATATGGTGCAATGTATGATGTCTCTTACCGATTTACCACTATCGTTTTGGGGTTATGCATTGGAGACAGCTGCATTCACGTTAAATAGGGCACCATCTAAATCCGTTGAGACGACACCTTATGAACTTTGGTTTGGCAAGAAACCAAAAGTTGTCATTTCTTAAAGTTTGGGCTTCCGATGCTTATGTGAAAAAGTTTCATCCTGATAAGCTCAAACCCAAATCGGAGAAATGTGTCTTGATAGGATACCCAAAGGAGATAGTTGAGTACTGTAACGCCCCGGATTCGATGCGCCAGGTGTCTGCCAGTTATTTGTCGTCTTTGCCATATCATGTGCTTGTGTGTCGCACTTTGCCATGTCATCATCTGCATTTCATATCATGTCATCATGTGCATTTCATTTTGCATACATGTTCGTCTCATGAATCCGAGCATTTTCCCCGTTGTCCGTTTTCCAATCCGGCACTCCTATGTCCCCCGGCGCCCTCTTTTGCCTCTTTTCATGTGCGAGTATTAAACATTCTCGGAATGGACCAAGGTTTGCCAAGCGGCCTTGGTATAGCACCGGTAGACCGCCTGTCAAGTTTCGTGCCATTTGGAGGTCGTTTGGTACTCCAACGGTTAACCGGGTAACCGTAAAGGCCTCTTTTGTATTGCAGCCCAACACCCCTTCCAAAGTGGCCCAAAACCCATCTAACTCCTCTCCATGCTCTCGGTCGTTCGATCACGATCGTGTGGGCGAAAACCTCACCTCATTTGGAGTCTCCTAGCTCCCTCCGCCTATAAATAGGTGCTCTTCCCCAAAAATTCCGGGTCCAAACCTACCTAACCTCCACCCCTTGCCACGGACATGTCCGCCGACGGCCGGACGAATCGCGCCGCCGCTCTGTCCAGCCCGCAGACGCCACGTGGCGCCCCACGCTACCACGCAGCAGCTGCTGCCCGCTGGGCCCGGGAAAGCCTGCCGAGCCCATCGGGCCCCGCCCGCCGCCGCCGCCGCTCGCTTCCTCCCGCCGCCCGCCGGCGCCGCTCGCTGCCAGCCAGCGCGCGCGCCGCCTCGCCGTGCCCGGCCTCCGCCTCGCTGCCCGGCCCGCTCCGCCCTTGGTGCCGCTCCGCCAGCGCGCCACCCGGCTTCTCCGCCTCCGGCCGGGCCGCCTAAGCGCCTCCCGCCGCCGGCCGGTTGCTCCGCCGCCGGCTGCGCCCGTCTTGGCGCCGCCCTCCGACTCCAGCCTCGCCGGACCTCGCGCCGCCGCCTTCGCCGGACCGGACCCGGATCCGTCCTCTCCCGGCCTCCCCGACCTCTCCCGCGCTCCGGCCGCCGTCTCCTCCAACTCCGGTGGGATTCCGGCGAGATCCACCGAAGGTTGACTTTCCCCCTCCAAAATCCACTAAGTCCCGTATATTTTGTCATTTTCATGCCATGTTTGACCTGTCGTATCTCTGCATCCGTAGCTCCGTTTTGGGCGTGTAATATGTAAAATTGTTCGCCTCGACGAGTACATCATTTCATCTCATTGCATCATTTACATTTGAGCTCCTCTTGGTGCCCGAAATGCTGTTAGAAGAGGGATATGTGATGTTAGTTTCAGATTCTTATCAGAACATGCACTTTTGTCATTTTTGCCATGATTGATGTGTGCACCCTATGAACTTGAGTCCTACATGTGTTTTGTAATATGCCATTCCATCTTTACAGGGGTGTATTCCATGTATTTTTGTGATCTCTGTGGTGACTAGCACAAGCATGCAAACTAGGCTTCATGATGTTGCTGATTTCAGCCCCTGTTCTGCTGATATTTTTATGCCATGTAAACTTGATGCTACAGAGAGATCCATGCTTATTTTGAGATACTTCAGTAAGGATGTTTTGAACATATGGTTATGCTCTATCCATCCATGCCCTTGTTTGCAATTATGGAGTGCCATAGCTTGAGTCAATCGAGCTCTACTTTTGCTATAAAATGTTTCCTGGTAGGTTGTTTACATGTTATTCAATTTTGCCAAGGTTGTTGTAGTTGATCCGTGTATGATATAATGTTGTTCTTGCCATGTATAGCTTCTATGCCATGTCTTCTTATTGTGAGTTGCCTTTCCATGCCATGTATTACTCTGTGGTGAGTGGTTCAAGCTCACCAACATGCCTACTTATCGTTGTTCCTGCCTTGTATGAATATGTCATATAACTTGCCATGTTTACATGGGTGCCATCATATTTTCTGTGCCCTTTTGGCTCATGGCCAGTAAGGGACTTTTGTTCTATGCAATTAGTAGATTCATGCCATGCCTTTGTTTGCCATGATAAGTTCCTGTAACATGTTATTTGATAGCTCTAAACATTGCAACCTGATGTTATTTCTGCAAAGTCTGAAACTGTTATTATTTGCAATCTTGCCATGTCCTTTTGAGCATGTTCTAGTGATTTCTGGAGATAGCTCACTGTTCATGTTTTGTCATGCTTTACCTGTACATCATGACCATCCCTTTTGTTCTTACGTTGAGATGCTGTAGCATATTGTTTTGATGCTTGCAAAATGCCTAGTTGCTGTTTTGGACAGATTGTTGCTATAACTTGTTTCATGTGTATGTGTTGCACCGTTGCTCCGTTTTGAGTGTGCTCTACATGAAACTTGCTTAGAATTGCATGTAACTTCATGTTATCATGTTGCATCCTTGTTTTGAGGTGTTTGCTTGATGTTTGTATGCATTTTGCATCAATGCCATGCTTATCTTGTTTTGCTCATATCTTCTAGGGCGTAGCTCCGAATCTAATGAACTTTATATATAACTTGACTAGAATTTCGTGTAGATCATCGTGGTGCATCTTAACTTGCTGTTTAACAACTTGAACTTAAGGTTAATTCAGATCTGGACCAATTTCGAAATTTGCATATGAGGACTTACCGGAATTGTTATATGTTGTTCCCGGCCTCATTTAAACTTGCCTTGATGTGTTGTTCTTGTTTGCATCATCTTTTGCCATGAGTAGCTTCATGTAGTATTGTCATGCATCATGCTTGTTGTGCATCATGTCTTGTTCATGTGTGGTGTGTTTACCTATGTTGTGTGCTTCTTCTTGTTAGTTCCTGTTTCGTTGCGATCGTGAGGATTCGTTCGTCTACGCTTGGTTCGGCTTCTTCCGTTCATCTTCCTCATGGACTCGTTCTTCTTCCTAGCGGGATTTCAGGCAAGATGACCGCTACCCTGGATCTCACTACTATCATTGCTATGCTAGTTGCTTCGTTCTATCGCTATGCTGCGCTACCTATCACTTGTTCCTCAAGCCTCCCAAATTGCCATGTCAGCCTCTAACCTTTTGCACCCTTCCTAGCAAACCGTTGTTTGGCTATGTTACCGCTTTGCTCAGCCCCTCTTATAGCGTTGTTAGTTGCGGTGAAGATGAAGTTTGTTCCTTGTTGAACATGGAGATGTTGTTCCTTGTTGGAACATGTTTACTTGTTGGGATATCACAATATATCTTATTTAATTAATGCATCTATATACTTGGTAAAGGGTGGAAGGCTCGGCCTTATGCCTGGTGTTTTGTTCCACTCTTGCCGCCCTAGTTTCCGTCATATCGGTATTATGTTCCCGGATTTTGCGTCCCTAACGCGGTCGGGTGATTTATGGGACCCCTTGACAGTTCGCTTTGAATAAGACTCCTCCAGCAAGGCCCAACATTGGTTTTACCATTTGCCTCACCACCACCTACATTTCCCTTGGGAGTAATTAACCCAAGGGTCATCTTTATTTTAGCCTCCCGGGCCAATGCTTGTCTAAGTGTTGGTTCAAACCAGAGCCACTTGCGGTGCCGCCCCTAGGCAACTTGGGGTATCGTCGGTTGCCGTACGTAGTGTTCATCCGGTCGTGGCCTGAGACGAGATACGCGCGGCTACTATCAGGGTGTCGGCACGCCGGGAGGTCTTGGTGGTCTTTCTTTATTGCTGTCGAAATGTCTTGTAGCCGGGATTCCGAGACTGATCGGGTCTTCCCGGGGAGAAGGAATATCCTTCATTGATCGCGAGAGCTTATCATGGGCTAAGTTGGGACACCCTGCAGGGTTTAAACTTTCGAGCCGTGCCGCTGCTCCCCGCCGCCCGACCGGCGCCGCGCGCCGCCTCGTCGTCGCGCGCGCCGCCTCCCCCGCCTCGCCGTCTGCGGCATCCGCCGCCGCTGCCTGCCCGCTCCGCCGCTATGGTGCCGCTCCGCCAGAGCGCCACCCGGCTTCTCCGCCTCGGCGGCGCGCGCCCAGCGCCTCCCGCGCCGCCGGTTGCTCGCCGCCCGGCTGCGCCCGTCTTGCAAGGCCGCCCTCCGACTCCAGCCTCGCCGGACCTCGCGCGCCGCCGCCGTCCGGACGGACCCAGATCCGTCCTCTCCGGCCTCCCGACCTCTCCAGCGCTCGGCGCGTCTCCTCCAACTCCGCGGGATTCGCGAGATCCACCAAGGTTGACTTTCCCCTCCAAAATCCACTAAGTCCCGTATATTTTGTCATTTTCATGCCATGTTTGACTGTCGATATCTCTGCATCCGTAGCTCCGTTTTGGGCGTGTAATATGTAAAATTGTTCGCCTCGACAGGTACATCATTTCATCTCAGTGCATCATTTACATTTGAGCTCCTCTTGGTGCCCGAAATGCTGTTAGAAGAGGGCTATGTGATGTTAGTTTCAGATTCTTATCTGAACTTGCACTTTTGTCATTTTTGCCATGATTGATGTGTGCACCCTATGAATTTGAGTCCTACATGTGTTTTGTAATATGCCATGCCATCTTTACAGGGGTATATTCCATGTATTTTTGTGATCTCTGTGGTGACTAGCACAAGCATGCAAACTAGGCTTCATGATGTTGCTGATTTCAGCCCCTGTTCTGCTGCTATTTTTATGCCATGTGAACTTGATGCTACAGAGAGATCCATGCTTATTTTGAGATACTTCAGTAAGGATGTTTTGAACATATGGTTATTCTCTATCCATCCATGCCCTTGTTTGCAATTATAGAGTGCCATAGCTTGAGTCAATCGAGCTCTACTTTTGCTATAAAATGTTTCCTGGCAGGTTGTTTATATGTTATTCAATTTTGCCAAGGTTGTTGTAGTTGATCCGTGTATGCTATGATGTTGTTCTTGCCATGTATAGCTTCTATGCCATGTCTTCTTATTGTGAGTTGCCTTTCCATGCCATGTATTACTCTGTGGTGAGTGGTTCAAGCTCACCAACATGCCTACTTATCGTTGTTCCTGCCTTGTATTAATCTGTCATATAACTTGCCATGTTTACATGGGTGCCATCATATTTTCTGTGCCCTTTTGGCTCATGGTCAGTAAGGGAATTTTGTTCTATGCAATTAGTAGATTCACGCCATGCCTTTGTTTGCCATGATAAGTTCCTGTAACATGCTGTGTTATAGCTCTAAACATTGCAACCTGATGTTATTTCTGCAAAGTCTGAAACTGTTATTATTTGCAATTTTGCCATGTCCTTTGGAGCATGTTCTAGTGATTTCTGGAGATAGCTCAGTATTCATGTTTTGTCATGCTTTACCTGTACATCATGCCCATGCCTTTTTTTCTTACGTTGAGATGCTGTAGCATATTGTTTTGATGCTTGCAATATGCCTAGTTGCTGTTTTGGACAGATTGTTGCTATAACTTGTTTCATGTGTATGTGTTGCATCGTTGCTCCGTTTTGAGTGTGCTCTACATGAAACTTGCTTAGAGTTGCATGTAGCTTCATATTATCATGTTGCATCCTTGTTTTGAGGTGTTTGCTTGATGTTTGTGTGCATTTTGCATCAATGCCATGTTTATCTTGTTTTGCTCATATCTTCTAGGCCGTAGCTCCGAATCTAATGAACTTTATATGTAACTTGACTAGAATTTCGTGTAGATCATCGTGGTGCATCTTAACTTGCTGTTTAAAAACTTGAACTTAAGGTTTATTCAGATCTGGACCAATTTCGAAATTTGCATATAAGGACTTACCGGAATTGTTATATGTTGTTCCCGGCCTCATTTAAACTTGCCTTGATGTGTTGTTCTTGTTTGCATCATCTTTTGCCATGAGTAGCTTCATGTAGTATTGTCATGCATCATGCTTGTTGTGCATCATGTCTTGTTCATGTGTGGTGTGTTTACCTATGTTGTGTGCTTCTTCTTGTTAGTTCATGTTTCGTTGCGATCGTGAGGATTCGTTCGTCTACGCTTGGTTCGGCTTCTTCCGTTCATCTTCCTCATGGAATCGTTCTTCTTCCTAGCGGGATTTCAGGCAAGATGACCGCTACCCTGGATCTCACTACTATCATTGCTATGCTAGTTGCTTCGTTCTATCGCTATGCTGCGCTACCTATCACTTGTTCCTCAAGCCTCCCAAATGGCCATGTCAGCCTCTAACCTTTTGCACCCTTCCTAGCAAACCGTTGTTTGGCTATGTTACCGCTTTGCTCAGCCCCTCTTATAGCGTTGTTAGTTGCAGGTGAAGATGAAGTTTGTTCCTTGTTGGAACATGGAGATGTTGTTCCTTGTTGGAACATGGAGATGTTGTTCCTTGTTGGAACATGTTTACTTGTTGGGATATCACAATATATCTTATTTAATTAATGCATCTATATACTTGGTAAAGGGTGGAAGGCTCGGCCTTATGCCCGGTGTTCTGCTCCACTCTTGCCGCCCTAGTTTCCGTCATATCGGTATTATGTTCCCGGATTTTGCGTCCCTAACGCGGTCGGGTGATTTATGGGACCCCTTAACAGTTCGCTTTGAATAAGACTCCTCCAAAGAAGGCCCAACATTGGTTTTACCATTTGCCTCACCACCACCTACATTTCCCTTGGGAGTAATTAACCCAAGGGTCATCTTTTTAGCCCCCGGCCAATGCTTGTCTAAGTGTTGGTTCAAACCAGAGCCACTTGCGGTGCCGCCCCTAGGCAACTTGGGGTATCGTCGGTTGCCGTACGTAGTGTTCATCTGGTCGTGGCCTGAGACGAGATACGCGCGGCTACTATCAAGGTGTCGGCACGCCGGGAGGTCTTGGTGGTCTTGTTTTATTGCTGTCGAAATGTCTTGTAGCCGGGATTCCGAGACTGATCGGGTCTTCCCGGGGAGAAGGAATATCCTTCATTGATCGCGAGAGCTTATCATGGGCTAAGTTGGGACACCCCTGCAGGGTTTAAACTTTCGAGAGCCGTGCCCGCGGTTATGTGGCAGATGGGAATTTGTTAATATCCGGTTGTAGTAAACTTGAAGCAAACTCTTCTAAAATACACCAACCGTAGCGTAATCGTGAGTGTCTTATTTGGGGTTGATCGAGAGGAGAACACGGTTTCTGGGTTATGTTTGACGTAAGTAGGAGTTCAGGATCACTTCTTGATCATTACTAGTTGACGACCGTTCCTTTGTTTCTCTTCTCGCTCTCATTTGCGTATGTTAGCCACCATATATGCTTAGCCGCTGCTGCAACCTCACCACTTTATCCCTTCCTTTCCTACTTAAGCTTTGCTATTCTTGATACCCATGGTAATGGGATTGCTGAGTCCTTGTGGCTCACAGGTTACTACACCACCAGTTGCAGGTACAAGTTTGCGATGATCATGACGTGAGAGCGATGTTTGCTTGTGTTCGAGTTCTTCTGCTTCTTCTTCGATCAGGGGATAGGTTCCAGGTCGGCAGCCTGGGCTAGCAGGGTGGATGTCGTTTGAGTTTCTGTTTATGTTTCATCCGTAGTCGGATGTTGGTCTTGTATATGATGTTGATGTATTCTTGTGGCGTTTGTGCCTTATGTATGTATCCCCACTATTATGTAATGTTGATGTAATGATATCCACCTTGCAAAAGCATTTCAATATGCGGGTCTATCCTTGGTGGGACCTTCGAGTTCCTTTTGGATAGGGTCGCATATTGGGCGTGACATGTGACATGTACACCTTCTATCACAGATCCGAAGGCAATACATTCGTTGCAAAGAATGGATCCTTTCTAGAGAAGGAGTTTCTCTCGAAAGAAGTGAGTGGGAGGAAAGTAGAGCTTGATGAGGTAGCTGTATATGCTCCCTTATTGGAAAGTAGTTCATCGCAGAAATATGTTCCTGTGACTACTACACCAATTAGTGAGGACGCTAATGATGATGATCATGTAACTTCAGATCAAGTTACTACCTAACCTCGTAGGTCAACCAGAGTGAGATCCGCACCAGAGTGGTACGGTAATCTTGTTCTGGAGGTCATGTTACTTGACCATGACTAACCTACGAACTATGAGGAAGCGATGATGAGCCTAGATTCCGCGAAATGGCTTGAGGCCATGAAATCTGAGATGGGATCCATGTATGACAACAAAGTGTGGACTTTGGTTGACTTGCTCGATGATCGGCAAGCAATTGAAAATAAATGGATCTTCAAGAAGAAGACTGATGCTGACAGTAATGCTACTTCTACAAAGCTCGACTTGTTGCGATAGGTTTTCGACAAGTTCAAGGGATTGACTATGATGAGACCTTCTCACCCATAACGATGCTTAAGTCTGTCCGAATCATGTTAGCAATCCTAAAGTTGCTAACAAAATATGCAAGCCCCAACGATCCATCTGTGGACTCGTGCAAGCATCTCAGAGTTGGAATATACGCTTTGATGAGTTGATCAAAGTATATAGTTTTATACAGACGTGCGGTGAAGCCTGTATTTACAAGAAAGTGAGTGGGAGCACTACAACATTTCTGATAAGTATATGTGAATGACATATTGTTGATCGGAAATAATGTTGAATTTTCTGGAAAGCATAAAGGAGTATTTGAAAGGAGTTTTTCAAAAAGGACCTCGGTGAAGCTGCTTACATATTGAGCATCAAGATCTATAGAGATAGATCAAGACACTTATAAGATTTTTCAATGAGTACATACCTTGACAAAGATTTTGAAGTAGTTCAAAATGGAACAGTCAAAGAAGGAGTTCTTGCCTCTGTTTTAAGGTGTGAAGTTGAGTGAAGACTCAAAACCCGACCATGGCAGAAAATAGAAAGAGAATGAAAAGTCATTCCCTATGCCTCAGTCATAGGTTCTATAAAGTATGCTATGTTGTGCATCGGATCTATTGTATACCCTACATTGAGTTTGGCAAGGGAGTACAATAGTGATGTAGGAGTAGATCACTGGACAGTGGTCAAAACTATCCTTAGTGGAATAAGGATATGTTTCTCGATCACGGAGGTGCTAAAAGGTTCACCGTAAAAGGTTACGTCGATGCAAGTTTGGACACTGATCCAGAGGACACTAAGTCTCAATAAAGTATGCCATGCTATGTACCAGATCTATTGTATACCCTACACTGAGATAAGCAAGGGAGTACAATAATGATCTAGGAGTAGATCACTGAACATCGGTCAAAATTATCCTTAGTTGAATAAGGATATGTTTCTCTATTATGGAGGTGACAAAAGGTTCATCGTAAAGAGTTACGTTGATGCAAGCTTTGACACAGATCTGGATGACTCTAAGTCTCGATCTAGATACATATATAAAGTGGGAGCAATTAGCTAGAGTAGCTCCATGCAGAGCATTGTTGACATATAAATTTGCAAAATACATACGGATCTGAATGTGGCAGATCCTTTGACTAGATTTCTCTCACAAGCAAAACATGATCACACCTTAGTACTCTTTGGGTGTTAATCACATAGCAATGTGAACTAGATTATTGACTCTAGTAAACCCTTTGCCTGTTGGTCACATGACGATGTGAACTATGGGTGTTCATCACATGCTGATGTGAAATTATTGATGTTAAATCACATGACAATGTGATCTAGATTATTGACTCTAGTGCAAGTGGGAGACTGAAGGAAATATGCCCTAGAGGCAATAATAAACTTATTATTTATTTCCTTATTTCATGATAAATGTTTGTTATTCATGCTAGAATTGTATTAACCGGAAACATAATACTTGTGTGAATACATAGACAAACAAAGTGTCACTAGTATGCCTCTACTTAACTAGCTTGTTGACGAAAGATGGTTATGTTTCCTAGCCATAGACATGAGTTGTCATTTGATTAATGCGATCACATCATTAGGAGAATGATGTGATTGACTTGACCCATTCCGTTAGCTTAGCACTTGATCGTCTAGTATTCTGCTATTGCTTTCTTCATGACTTATACATGTTCCTATGACTATGAGATTATGTAACTCCCGTTTACCGGAGGAACACTTTGTGTGCTATCAAACGTCACAACGTAACTGAGTGATTATAAAGGTGCTCTACAGGTGCCTTCGAAGGTACTTGTTGGGTTGGAGTATTTCGAGATTAGGATTTGTCACTCCGATCATCGGAGAGGTATCTCTGGGCCCTCTCAGTAATGCACATCACTTAATCCTTGCAAGCATTGCAACTAATGAGTTAGTTGTGCGATGATGTATTACAGAACGAGTAAAGCGACTTGACAGTAACGAGACTGAACTAGGTATTGAGATACCGACGATCGAATCTCGAGCAAGTAACATACCGATGACAAAGGGAACAACATATGTTGTTATGCGGTCAGACCGATAAAGATCTTCGTAGAATATGTGGGAGCCAATATGAGCATCCAGGTTCCGCTATTGGTTATTGATCGGAAATTTGTCTCGGTCATGCCTACATAGTTCTCGAACCCATAGGGTCCGCATGCTTAACGTTTCGATGAGAGTTATATTATGAGTTTATATGTTTAGATGTACCAAAGGTTTTTTGGAGTCCCGGATGTGATCATGGACATGACGAGGAGTCTCGAAATGATCGAGACATGAAGATTGATATATTGGAAGCCTATGTTTGGATATCGGAAGTGTTCCGGGTGAAATCGGGATTTTACCGGAGTACCGGGAGGTTCCCGGAACCCCCCGGGGACTTAATGGGCCTTATTGGGCCTTGGTGGAAGAGAGAGGAGGCGACCATGGCAAGGGCCGCGCCCCCTCCCCCCTAGTCCGAATAGGACAAGGAGAGGGGCGGCGCCCCCCCCCTCCCTTCTTCTCCTCCACCTCTTTCCCCTCTCTCTCTCCTAGCCCAACAAGGAAAGGGGGAGTCCTACTCCCGGTAGGAGTAGGACTCCTCTGCGCCGCCTCTCTGGGCGGCCGCACCCCCCTTGCTCCTTTATATATCTGGCAGGCGGAGGCGCCCATAGACACAACAATTGATCTGTTTGATCTTTTAGCCGTGTCGGTGCCACCCTCCACCATAGTCCACCTCGATAATCATCAGAAAAGTGCATAGGTGTAGCGACCGACCTCGGACGGTCAAGCCTCTGTGTATCTGTGCCATCCTCGATCAGTAGTATTTGGCACACACAAGACATCAATGTATATATAAAAGTGCAATCACATGTATAATTAACGTAAAACTGATATATACCTCATAAGTCACAGTGAAACAAATAGTCGGGAGTGGAGTCCCATCAACGCCATCGGCAAGTTGAGTGTAGACCGTAACCCTGTATCGTAACTCTTACTCGTCGAAGAAAATCCTGCAACATGATACGTTGCAGCCGTGTAGGTCAATTACATTGAATGTACCGCAAGATCACAACATGAGAAACCAGATGGTAAAACTATACTATATGCAATATGGCTTTTGTGGCTCGTGTCTCGAGTTTTGTTTGCGTAAAAGCTGGTTTTATTTTCCCTACATCAAAGGAATAAATGAAGTCTATACTATGGAGTTTTCTATCATGACATGGTTCCGCCAACCGATGTCTCATAGCCCAAAATCATCATAAGTTGCCCACAATTAAGTTATCAATCCGGTGTTGAGAGTTCCGAGATAGATCCAAGTCCGGATGCTCAAGTTGTCCGTAATCGGGACACGGCTAATCGATTAGGTTTAACCTCTGCGCAGAGGTTTGTACACTTTACCCGCAAGATTCGATCCTCTTTTACGTTCTCGCACTTCGTGGTGTTTGAGAACAAGACGATCAAACATGGTCTTTCAAGAGTTCCTCGACCACCGTCGGTGCTCATCCAATCCTACCGTAGTTCTACATCCGCTAGCACCGCCCCAGCCAGAGTCACAACTAAGGTCAACCAAGCCGAGCCCATAGTGACTTGCGGTTGCAGGTAAGCTTCCGGGCATGAAGTATTCTTCCGTCTCTTTGAGTCTGGGTGAAACTTTCCGCAAGATGTCATGGCGCTTCTCCATGCATCCCGCCATCCTTGGTTTCTCCAGGTGCCCGTCAACCATCCTTCACCCAAGAGTGTGTATTGAATTCTTGTCTCGAGTCTTGAAGTCTTGAGGCCTTGAAGATGCAGTCCTTGCAGATTCCATCATGGAGTTGTCGTCATTGACGTAGATCATCCATTCTCACACCACTCCGAGCACTCATACCAACCCCGTCTACTATAGCGTAGCATTAAAATAAATAACGTCCGGGCTCGGTAACAGGTGATGGGTTCCTACCTCATGCATACTACTCAACTACAAGGATTCAATATCACTCTTTGGAGGGATTGTTGCGAAGATGACACTAGATGCAATAAAACACATAGGTGTGAAAAACATGGTCATAGTGAACTTGCTCGGTAATACTTGATGAAGATAACAACGCTGTCGAGAAAATGACTTGGTAGAACTAATCGTCACTCCGTTGAAAATCTATATAGTCAAACATAGCATTCACATAAGCAAACATCCTAGCAAACAATTTTAGCACTCAAATAACAATCAAAACAGCAAGGAAAATCGATAATAAAACTCAAACAAAATCAAAAGAAACTTCAAATAAAACTACAAAGAAAAACTACTAACGAAGATCTATGACTTTGCTACAAACATCTAATATAGTTTTGCCGTAAGTAAAAACTTAACAACAATTAAAATACTAAACTAATAAATTAACAGAAAATAAAATGTAAAATAACTAATTTAATAGAAAGTATTTTTTCCATAAAATTTTATTTGCAAAAGAAACGAATAAAAGGCTTTTATAAAACTCTAACTATGACCTATAGAAGGTTTCATACAAAACTAAGGAAAATAAATTTTTAAAATAAAATAAATTTTCTCCTGTTGTCTAACAGAAACACAACTAATTTTGTCAAAAGTGACAAAAGAAATAATTTAAAACTAATAAAAACAATAAAGAAAAAGTTAAAACAGAACTAATAATAAAACAGTACTGTTTTGCTAAAAATCTAATTTAAATTAACCTAGAAATAAAATACTAAATACTACTGGATAAACAAAGGTCCTAGAGACCAGGAGCAAAAAGAATCGGTCAAAATAATATTCCTAACTCAAAATAGCTCAAATCTAGTGATTTGAGTAAATTCATACAAACACAAATTTAAACTTCTCAAATGTGAAATAAAATTGAACTAACAGAAACTTCATAAAATTTGTGATCCATGGCAGTTGGAATCACTCAAAAGTACCTCGTAGATAATTAACTATGGATTTTACAAGATTGAAACTATTCTGTTTTAAAAACAGAACGAAAACAAAAAGTAGGTCGGGATTTACTGTAGCAGTTCCGATGATGGGGTCCTGGTGGAGCTCCGGCGACGTCCTCCGGTGGCCCTCTGGCGTCGGGGAAGGGATGGTCGGGGGCGGCAGATCGGGGCGGAGCGAGTGGTTGGGTCGGTGGGTGGCTAGGATGGCCGGAGGAGGTGGGGCGGGGCGGCAATGGCGGCGGTGGTCCGGCGAACTCCGGCGAGGCGGCACAGCGACATGGGGTGAGGGGCGGCGGCGCGGGTGAGGGCGGCGGCGCGGTGGTGGTGCTGCGCTGCTGCTGCTGCTGCGGAGAGGAGAGGAGAGGAGAGGAGAGGAGAGGTGTTGGTTTGATGTGTTGGAGGGGGGGTGCTTGGGTATTTATATTGGGGAGGGGAGGGCTTTGCTTGGGGTAGGGGACAAGAATTAGTGTAGGATTAGGAAACAAAAGAGAAAAGATCTAGAAACAAATCGGAATAAATGAAACGGGATCAAATCCTACTAGGATTTGTAAAAGAATAGGAAACCTTGGCTCCCTGGCTCCCTATGTGCGTGCGTGCGATGGTCTTGGCCTTGGCGGCCCGGTTGGTTGGCGGCTTGGGCCTTTGGCCCATAGGCGCATGAATATATATATATATATATATATATATAACAAACAGAGAGGAAAACAAAATGATAAAAAAATGAAAATATTATATAGGCATATAATATATCAAAATTTTCAGAAAAAGATTTCCTACATGATGAACATTATTCTAGCGTTAAATAAAATACACACAAATTTAAATAAAGCAAAGAGTGCTTCTAGTCCAATAAAATCCAACAAAATTATTTTTAAAATACCAAAATGTCTTGATTAATTTCTCTCCAATTTTCGATGTAGGGAATCATGTTACCCTAATTTCCATATATTTTGTTTTTGGAGAAAATATTTTGAATAAAACTCAAATAACTCCAAATTGGAAATAAATTCAAAAGAACTTTGGATTTAATTCTTTTAAAACTCCCAACTCATATTTCATTTAATTTGAAGAAGTCATTTTATCTTCTCTCGTGAAAATCATTGAGTTGCATAAAGTTTCAGAATTGGAAATATTTTCCAAATGAAATTCAAATATTTTCAACACCCTTGTCATTTAAATAAATGGAAGAAGTCATGTCATCTTCTCTCCGTGGTTTTGTGATGAAAAGAATTTGAATTCATGGAGATCATAAATGCAAGGTGGAAGTTTGGGAAAGTTATTTCATTCCCTCTCATTCAACTTTCAGAAAGTTTCAAATTTCACTCAATTTCACACAAGCAACCACACCACTATCAAACAAACAACCATAAATATTTATTTAATATAACATTCCAAAATTTAGAATTTTGGGATGTTACAAATCTACCACACTTAAAATGAATCTAGTCCTCGAGATTCAAGAGGCAACAAGAAAAGGTTAGGGTTTGGGGTCTTCCAGCAAATCATCGATCGAATGGTCTAGTGTGCTATCACACTTAAAAGCAGGGTTATGGTTCCAACGGAACTCGTGTACTCCATCCCTAGGGTGAACACTATCGGTCTTCTCACAACTTCAAGTAACTCCTACACCGGGCTCTTCCGGTAGGGTCAAAACCTTTTCCTCAAATCGTGTCCTTTCATCCTGGTGAGGTTCTTCCGAGATCTGTGTCTCCTTAGTGACAGTGTCTGCCGCCAATAAACAACTATCGAGATCTCATGGTGGTCGACCATTACAGGTTTCTCCTGCAGGAATAATGGGTTGGGTTGGGTCTCACCGTATGACCTACGTTTTGGCAACGGTTGCGGTACATGGATCAATCGTCCTACCATTCTAAGGTTTTGGCTTGTCGTCGACGCTCTTCTAAAGTTTTCAAGTCTCTCGATTTTCCATCAACATATGATAGTTCATGATAGAAGTCTCCGGTATGGGGCCAATCCATCCCGCACTTGAATCATTACCACATACGTAACAGTGAATCACGTATTCTAACACTTGGGCATACTCACAAGCATTGCAGAATTTCTCTTGTTCTCGAACTGGGTTCGAGTAAATCCTTTGGTTCAGCAAGCCAAACAAAACATCTATCGTTACTTCACCACTCTCGGTTTTTGCGTAACCTCCTACGTAAACGTATGCTGATTGGATCACCGATTCTTCCAAATTTATTCCTTTATCAAGGTTACATCTGTTCCTTTTCAAAATCCTGGGCATGTGGGTTATGGCCCACTTCAACACTAGTGCAGCTTTAACTCATCCTTGGAGTAACTCTCTTGTTCCATATTACACCTCCTTTAAATCCAAAGTAGTACTGTCTCTTCATACCATCATATCAAAAGCAAAACTCCAACTTTTTTTCCTTGAACTACAGTCCGTCGAATATATATTTTCTTATCCATTAGTCTAGTCTTCTTCACAGGGTACTACCACCCTAAAAATGAAATTCACAAATCCATCCATAGAACATATTTCTCATATCCTCGAAAATGGTCAAAATTCGTGTTCATAGAGTAACAACTCATACAATTAAACATATGAAAACATGTCACCTTAACTTTATTGATTTCATGAATTCATTACAATATCCGAGACTTTCATTACATAAATTCAACTCCATATCCTTATGGAAACAATTGCTTCCTACTACACTTATTACCAATATCAAAATTCCAACTACTCAGCTCCAGCTTTCATCTTGTCAGAACGTTTAGTAGCATAATGTCCTGCTTCCTTGCAGCGAAAACAAATGACTTTCAATAAGTCTTTGGGCTTCTTGGAGATGGTGCCTGCTCCTTGAGTTCCTTGCTTCCTTTCGAGACAATGATTGGCATAATGCCCGACGTCCTTACATTCAAAACAGGTAATATGACTCTTGTCCCTATTTGCAGAAATTGGGTTGTTACGAGGGTGTCTTTGTTTTCTCTTCCCGGTTTCTTCGTTCGATCAAACCTTCTATTCCCTGTGGATCAAACTCTATTGCTTCCGTCGGAAGTATCCGGATACTCTTTTCTTTCCTTGGTGCAATCTTGTGAAAATGTCCTTCTTCTCCACATGAATAGCAGGCATTGGAGTAAAATCTGTTGAGGCCTTCTCCATCAAGGTCTTCAACACATTCCTCCATCACTGGTTCTTTCATAACTTCTCGGAGGGCTTCTTTCATTCCTTCTTCCTGCTCCTGAATAGTTTGTTGCACCATGGGGTAAATGTAACTTGAGTCGGGTAGTGGGTGGTTCCTTCACACAAGAAACAAGTCACCTTACTAGTTGGGCATTCCTCGGTGGGTGTTTCTCCTCAAAATGAGGGCATCCATCCTTGTGTTCCCCACAGGTGTGTCCTATTTCTCCATAAATCTTGCAGGCACAAGGTTTATTTCTTGGTGTATCATGTTGCTTCCGGATAAGACGAGATCTTGTCGAGTCTTCTTGAATTCTTTCCAAGTCTTTGCTCCATTCCATCCCAAAGATAGCTTGATGCATCTGCCACCATGTTGCAGCACTTCCTTCAAAGTCTTGGAGAGCGTAAGATACTTCATTCTTCCTTGAAACCAAATTGCTCCCAAAGTGATTCTCCATGTTCGAATCCATAGCTCGCCTCCGGTGAGTCTTGATCCGAGAATATCAGTCCAACTTCATTCATCAACTATGGGGTCCAAAAGTTTTGGGATGAGATATGAGAGAGGTGGGGAGGATATACACACAATACAAACAATAGTTTTGAAGAAACAAGTTTTACTTTGTGGCTGTCGGAAAACATCAAACAAATGACAGCTCACAAATCGTCGCATCTAACTTAAGTATGTAACAGGGTTTGGTCTTCTAAAGGTCAAATAATTCTTCAGATTCTTCAAATTCTTCCGGTCTTGAGTCTTCAATTGTTGCAGCTTCAACTCTTCTAATGCATGGTGAAACCCTTTGTTACTTTGAAGAGGTCATCACTGTCCGATATCTTTCTTGGAGCGGCTTCATTGATCCTTCATGTGGTCAAAAGGAAACGGGTATATTCTAACTATTTGAGGTGAGAGGGTCTATTTGATAAAATCAGAAAAGATGAGAAGTAAGAGTCTTTTGAAAATAAAGTTTTGAGATATCCTGCCCAAGGGCTTTCCGACTTCTAGGGTCACGTTCTCGATCAACATGTGCTCGATACCATATCAGAAGCGACCCGACCTCGACGGTCAAGCCTCCGTGTATCTGTGTCATCCTCGGATCAAGTATCTTTGGCACACAAGTACATCAATGTATATATCAAAGTGCAATCACATGTATAATTAACGTAAAACTGATATATACCTCATAAGTCATAGCGAAACAAATAGTCGGGAGTGGAGTCCCATCAACGCCATCGGCAAGTTGAGTGTAGACCGTAACCTGTATCGTAACTCTTACTCGTCGAAGAAAATCCTGCAACATGATACGTTGCAGCCGTGTAGGTCAATACATTGAATGTACCGCAAGATCACAACATGAGAAACCAGATGGTAAAACTATACTATATGCAATATGGCTTTTGTGGCTCGTGTCTGAGTTTTGTTTGCGTAAAGCTGGTTTCTTTTCCCTACATCAAAGGAATAAATGAAGTCTGTACTATGGAGTTTTCTATCATGACATGGTTCCGCCAACCGATGTCTCATAGCCCAAAATCATCATAAGTTGCCCACAATTAAGTTATCAATCCGGTGTTGAGAGTTCCGAGATAGATCCAAGTCCAGATGCTCAAGTTGTCCGTAACCGGGGACACGGCTAATCAATTAGGTTTAACCCTCTGCAGAGGTTTGTACACTTTACCCACAAGATTCGATCCTCTTTTACGTTCTCGCACTTGAGGTGTTTGAGAACAAGACGATCAAACATGGTCTTCGAAGAGTTCCTCGACCACCGTCCGGTGCTCATCCAATCCTACCGTAGTTCTACATCCGCTAGCACCGCCCCAGCCAGAGTCACAACTAAGGTCAACCAAGCGAGCCCATAGTGACTTGCGGTTGCAGGTAAGCTTCGGGCATGAAGTATTCTTCCGTCTCTTTGAGTCTGGGTGATGCTTTCCGCAAGATGTCATGGCGCTTCTCCATGCATCCCGCCATCCTTGGTTTCTCCAGGTGCCCGTCAACCATCCTTCACCCAAAGAGTGTGTATTGAATTCTTGTCTCGAGTCTTGAAGTCTTGAGGCCTTGAAGATGCAGTCCTTGCAGATTCCATCATGGAGTTGTCGTCATTGGCGTAGATCCTCCATTCTCACACCACTCTCGAGCACTCATACCAACCCGTCTACTATAGCGTAGCATTAAAATAAATAACGTCCGGGCTCGTAACAGGGTGATGGGTTCCTACCTCATGCATACTACTCAACTACAAGGATTCAATATCACTCTTTGGAGGGATTGTTGAGAAGATGACACTAGATGCAATAAAACACATAGGTGTGAAAAACATGGTCAAAGTGAACTTGCTCGGTAATACTTGATGAAGATAACATCATTTGTCGAAAATGACTTGGTAGAACTAATCGTCACTCCGTTGAAAATCTATACATCAAACATAGCATTCACATAAGCAAACATCCTAGCAAACAATTTTAGCACTCAAATAACAATCAAAACAGCAAGGAAAATCGATAGTAAAACTCAAACAAAATCAAAAGAAACTTCAAATAGAACTACAAAGAAAAACTACTAACGAAGATCTATGACTTTGCTACAAACATCTAATATAGTTTTGCCGTAAGTAAAAACTTGACAACAATTAAAATACTAAACTAATAAATTAACAGAAAATAAAATGTAAAATAACTAATTTAACAGAATGTATTTTTTTCCATAAAATTTTATTTGCAAAAAGAAACAAATAAAAAGCTGTTATAAAACTCTAACTATGACCTATAGAAGGTTTCATACAAAACTAAGGAAAATAATTTTTTTAAATAATAATAAATTTTCTCCTGTTGTCTAACAGAAACACAACTAATTTTGTCAAAAGTGACAAAAGAAATAATTTAAAACTAATAAAAACAATAAATAAAAAGCTAAAACAGAACTAATAATAAAACAGTACTGTTTTGCTAAAAACTAATTTAAATTAACCTAGAAATAAAATACTAAATACTACTGGATAAATAAAGGTCCTAGAGACCAGGAGCAAAAAGAATCGGTCAAAATAATATTCCTAACTCAAAATAGCTCAAATCTAGTGATTTGAGTAAATTCATACAAACACAAATTTAAACTTCTCAAATGTGAAATAAAATTGAACTAACAGAAACATCATAAAATTTGTGATCCATGGCAGTTGTAATCACTCAAAAATACCTCGTAGATAATTAACTATGGATTTTACAAGATTGAAACTATTCTGTTTTAAAAACAGAACGAAAACAAAAAGTAGGTCGGGATTTACTGTAGCAGTTCCGATGATGGGGTCCTGTTGGAGCTCCGGCGACGTCCTCCGGTGGCCCTCTGGCGTCGGGGAAGGGATGGACGGGGGCGGCAGATCGGGGCGGAGCGAGTAGTTGGGTCGGTGGGTGGCTAGGATGGCCGGAGGAGGTGGGGCGGGGCGGCAATGGCGGCGGTGGTCCGGCGAACTCCGGCGAGGCGGCACAGCGACGTGGGGTGAGGGGCGGTGGCGCGGGTGAGGGCGGCGGTGGTGGTGGTGCTTGCTGCTGCTGCTTCTTCTTGGAGACGAGAGGAGAGGAGAGGAGAGGAGTTGGTTTGATGTGTTGGAGGGGGTGCTTGGGTATTTATATTGGGAGGGAGGGCTTTGCTTGGGGTAGGGGACAAGAATTAGAGTAGGATTAGGAAACAAAGGAAAAGATCTAGAAACAAATCGAATAAACGAACGGGATCAAATCCTACTAGGATTTGTAAAAGAATAGGAAACCTTGGCTCCTGGCTCCTAGGTGCGTGCGTGCGATGGTCTTGGCCTTGGCGGCCGGCTGGTTGGCGGCTTGGGCCTTTGGCCCAAGGCATGAACACACACACACACACACACACACACACACACACACACACACACACACACACATATATATATATATATATATATATATATATATATATATATATATATATATTTTAAACAAGCAGAGAGGAAAACAAAATGATAAAAAAATGAAAATATTATATAGGCATATAATATATCAAAATTTTCAGAAAAAGATTTCCTACATGATGAACATTATTCTAGCGTTAAATAAAATACACACAAATTTAAATAAAGCAAAGAGTGCTTCTTGTCCAATAAAATCCAACAAAATTATTTTAAAATACCAAAATGACTTCAAATTAATTTCTCTCCAATTTTCGATGTAGGGAATCATGTTACCCTAATTTCCATATATTTTGTCTTTGGAGAAAATATTTTGGATAAAACTCAAATAACTCCAAATTGGAAATAAATTCAAAAGAACTTTGGATTTAATTCTTTTAAAACTCCCAACTCATATTTCATTTAATTTGAAGAAGTCATTTTATCTTCTCTCGTGAAAATCATTGAGTTGCATAAAGTTTCAGAATTGGAAATATTTTCCAAATGAAATTCAAATATTTTCAACACCCCTTGTCATTTAAATAAACGGAAGAAGTCTTGTCATCTTCTCTCCAGGGTTTTGTGATGAAAAGAATTTGAATTCATGGAGATCATAAATGCAAGGTGGAAGTTTGGGAAAGTTATTTCATTCCCTCTCATTCAACTTTCAGAAAGTTTCAAATTTCACTCAATTTCACACAAGCAACCACACCACTATCAAACAAACAAGCATAAATATTTATTTAATATAACATTCCAAAATTTAGAATTTTGGGATGTTACAATATGTGAAGCCCTGCGTCGGTAGAACATCAACATCGTCACCACGCCGTCGTGCTGATGAAACTCTCCCTCAACACTCGGTTGGGTAGGAGTTCGAGGGACGTCATCGGGCTGAACATGTGTTGAACTCGGAGGTGCCGTGCGTTCGGTACTTGATCGGTCGGATCGTGAAGACGTACGACTACATCAACCGCGTTGTGCTAACGCTTCCATTTTCGGTCTAGGAGGGTACATGGACAACACTCTCCCCTCTCGTTGCTATGCATCACCATGATCTTCCGTGTGCGTAGGAAATTTTTTGAAATTACTACGTTCCCCAACACGCCCACCCCCTGGGGCGCGCCCTCCGACCTTGTGCGCCTCCTAGACCTCCACTGATCTCAACTCCATGGGGCACCCCGGCTCAGAGCGACCGGTTTACCATGCAGTGCCAGCCCAGAGACCATGTCTTCTGGCAACACACAACATCTTGGTACAGAAAACAACCGCATTATTGATGCTAGCGGAACAGAGTTTATATTACAAGAGTTGTCGAGGCCAAGCGGCACACCCGGTGCGACTGAACAATATGTACATTATTTAGTGAACATAAAGGGGCCTCGATCAGGACAACTACGTGGCAGCAGAATAACGTCGTAGTGGAAGCTCCATATCAATGGGACACCGATGTGGACACAATCTAGACTCGAGCAGCGCTCCTCTCCAACGAGACTTTCCTGAAATCTGGCATGACATGCCAGGTCAGTACATTGAATGTACTTGCAAGCTCACAACAGGCATAATTATAATGGCAAACAATATCATGATACTTAACCAATTATTAATAATGCAACACTACATGTCAAACATGCTATAATAATGCTCGAACGTCCCTCGAGACAACTTACCAACCGTGATCATTTCCGGATCACAAACAAACCACTAACGTGGTCTTAACAAGAGTAACTTGTGATCCTTACGGCGATCACAACCACGACCAATATCTGGCCCCGAATATCTCGATGGCCTTTCTGCCATCCTCAACAATGCAAAGTTCATAGCTTAGTGTGCAAATATTATTAAACATTAATGCATGGTGGGACCTACTACGAGGTGTCCGTGACCGTGGACTCGACTATCGATAGATTATACACTCTGCAGAGGTAGCACACTGTACCCACACCACGGAACCCATGGCCTCACACTCCCATTCGGGTGGACCAACGGCATTCTGACAAAACCCTTCCATTGCCATGACACTCTCCTGGCCACTCCGACCCAATCCCCATCGGGCTAGTTGACACACCGACCACCGCCGTGGCCAAAACAATCCCACTCGGGGACCTGGTACCATAATCTCAACAACGGGCACGCAAGGTTATGCCTGCTTACCGGGCCAGGGTGAGCATGACACAACCTTCACTAGTTGGAGGCACCGACCAGAGGCAATGTCAATGGACCGAATCAAGGCCTTCCCAAAAAGGAAAATGTGGTTGCACTGGGAAAAACTCGATTCAGCGGCTCCATGACCCAGTCAACATTATATTCAAGTTGAGTTATAATCAGATTCAACTTAAGATGAAAATTACCGGTGTCATAGCATGCCATGAAATACAAAACTACACATGCATCACTTAATAATATAAAAAGACCGATTGTCATCCTTATACACACTAAGCATAAACATCAACAACTCATTTTACTTTGCTGATCAATATAGCTCACATATTAGCCACAATATTTTGCAGCAAATTTTATTATTTTCTCATGCAAGAACGTAACTCCGATTAATTTCTCACGTGATTAATAAAGATTTTCCCACAAACAATTCCCAATTTCTTTCCCATCGAAGTTAGGTTCAAACATTCTGCAAGTCAAGTAAAATGACTAAACAAGCACTTAAAAGAATATTTTCTTAGCTAATTTTTATCATTTTATTTAAGGCAAGAGAATAACTTTAAAAAATTACTAACATGCATAAAAAAATCATTTCTATCATCACCACAAATAAATCCTAACTTGGCTCTACCAACTAAACTAATTTTCAACTGTAAATCAAGCATAATAACTCACAAACATTTAACAGAATAAAAATAACACAATAGTTATTTAAATGCATGGGTTAATCATTTCATTCAAGTAAGAAAATCAAAAATATTGAAATGACACCATGAAAATGTTGCAGTGGCTTGCCTTAGTGCAGATGAGGTTCACAAGCCTTCTGGTGATCCTCAAGACAAGCCTCACCCTCTGAAAATAAATTTAAACACAAAAAGCAAATATCAAGAACACTTCTGAAAATCACCAGAAATTCTAAACAGCTCAGAAAAATCTCATCTTTGGTGAGCTGCTAGATTTCTTTTCAAAGAACACAATGCAGAAAGAATCAATTCATTTGGACTTATGGTTGAAAAGTTATAACTGTTTGAAGCTCTCTAGAATTTAAGTGATTTTGCATTTCAATAAACAGCTGAGAGGGGGGTGACGTCGAAGGCGTAAAACCTCAGGGCGCCACCACTCATACCACTTCACGTGCGTACAGAGTGGCTGACTAGCGGGCCCCGCTAGTCAGGTGGGGGAAGGGGGAGAAGGAAACAGAGGAGGCCGTGGCTTCGTCGGAGCTCTCACCGGCGACGAGGGCTTCTTGGCCAAAACGAGAGGGAGGGATTTGGAGAGGGGACAGTGGCACACCTGCCCGTACCGGTAGCGTGGCTAGGGGTGGTCGGACGGCATCGGAATCAGGCTCGCAAGCGGAGGCAGAACACGGTGGTCGACGGAGTTGAGGAAGACTGCGAGCAGAGGCCACTGGCGAGACAGCCTCACCGGAGAGAGGCGGAGGCCTTGGAGGGGTCGCCCAGGCCTGGGAGGGGCTGGAGCTACCGAGGCGACCAGAGGGGATCGACAGCGAGCTCGAGCTCGGGGATGGTGGCCCGAGGCTTGCCCGGCCGAGCTACGGCTTCCTACGCGATTGTGGAGTGTGTGTGAGTGCTGGATGGTGGTCGAGGAGGCTGGGGTCCCTCCATTTATAGGCGAGCGGCGAGGGGGTTTCGGGCTCCGCTGGTGGACACCTGTCCATGGCGCCCGGCGACGAGCGGCGTCAGTGAGAGGGGGAGAAGGCGACGCAGGTCACCTGGCAACTGTGGGCGGACGGAGACGAGCATAGGATCGAGGGGAAGGCGACGAGCACAGTGCGCTCCGCACTGTTGGGCTGGCCGGACCTTGCCCGTGCTCGCTGTGGCGAGCTCCGGCGTCGGTGAGCGCCAGAGGGAGGTTAATGGCGTTGTGACGAAGATGGTGGCGCGGTTTGGCACGCACGGGCACGCGAGGGAAGCGAGCACGCGCGAACAGAGCGCTCGGCGGCACTCAGAGCGCGTCGACACGCATGCCAACACCCCTGGACGAACGTGGTCACCGCGTGAACTATGACATCAGGCCAATCTAAGCATGAACTTCATGTATGGCATGTTGTTCGTGGTATTTTTGAGTGTTACCACGATTTGGTTTGGATCCAGGTGCAGTAGTGAGGTTTTTACAAGCCAGGTAAGTTTCTGATCAGTAACTTTGAACAGTTACTATGGTTAAACGGCTGGGAGTTAGAGGCTGTGCTTTGGAGGCTAGTCGTGAGTTACTAAGGTAAAGATGCACAAGAAAGTTCAGGTCAAATGGAGCAAGTAAAATGGTACTTGCTGTAGAAACCACCATTCTTCTCCGAAACAGAAAATGTTTTCTGTAGCAAAAATATTCCAAAAAGTGATGAAATATTTTTGCTCGGGGAGGTGCCCTAGGGTTCACAGAATATTTTTGAATTATCTCAGATTTTTCGGAGCCATAAAAATTAGGGTTGCTTTGAAGCAAACTGATCTGGCTGGGGTTTTTGAGAGAAAAATGAATATTTTTCATTTAAGAAAAATATTCCAAAGATTATTTTGGGTGGATCAGAAAAGAAATGATGATTTAGGAGGGAAGTGGAGCACTTGGGTGAAATCCAAGGATGCCCAAGTGTTTAAGTCCATATGAAAAGATTCAAGAACTCCAAGTTTCAGAAAATTTTAAAATGAATATCAAGCAAATAAGAGAGGGCAAAAACCAGGCTGTCACAAACCTCCCCCACTTAGAATGAATCTCGTCCTCGAGATTCAGTTGCTTGGGAAAACCACTCTGGATACTGATCTCTAAGGAATTCTTCCCGCTCCCAAGTCGCTTCTGATTCTGTGTGATGCTCCCACTGAACCTTGTAAATTTTTCTGAGTTTACTGCGAGTGACCCTTTCCATCTGATCCAAAATTTTAAACGGTCTCTCTTCATAAGTTAAATCTTTTGCCAACTCTATCTCAGCCATAGCAGTCCTTTTCTCAGGCGGGGATATGCATCGTCTCAATTGCGAAACATGAAACACGTTGTGCACGTCGCCAATTCAGGGGTAGTTCAGTTGATATGCAGCAGTACCCTCAAGACATAATCGGGAATGGACCAATAAATCTGGGTGCCAGCTTTCCACGAGTATGAAATCTCTTGACTCTTTTCATAGGAGTGACTCGGAGGTATACGTGTTCTCCGGGTTCAAAACTGACATGTCGGTGCTTGGCATCATAATAACTCTTCTGTCGAGATTTGGCTAGTTGCAATCTGTCTCTGATTTCCTTAACTTATCTCTCAGCTTCCATCATGAGATCCGTTCCGAAGATACGGCTATCTCCAGTTTGAGACCAATTTAAAGGAGTGCGGCACTTACGACCATACAGAGCTTCATATGGTGACATCTTTAGACTGGTCTGGAAACTGTTGTTATAAGAAAACTCGGCATATGGCAAGCAATCTTCCCATTTAGCTCCTTTGGCTAGCACACAGGCTCGCAACATATCTTCGAGTATTTGATTTACCCGCTCTGTCTGTCCATCTGTCTGAGGGTGATAAGCAGTACTATATTTTAGTGTTGTCCCCAAGGCTTGATGGAGACGGGACCAAAAAGCGGAGGTAAACAAGGAACCTTGGTCGGAAGTGATAGTTTGGGGTACTCCATGTAGACTGACTATTCTGGATACATACAGCTGTGCAAGTTCAATTGCCCTGTATCTGGTGCTGATGAGAATGAAGTGAGCGACCTTGGTTAGGGTATCCACTATAACCCAGATTGCATCCTTGCCTCGCTGAGTCTTAGGCAATCCCGTAATGAAATCCATGCAAACGTCATCCCATTTCCACTGTGAAACCAGCAGCAGTTGGAGGAGTCCGGCTGGCTTCTGATGCTCTGCCTTCACCTTGTTGCATATGTCGCAACAGGCTACGAAATAGGCAATGTCTTTCTTCATTCCATCCCACCAGAATATTTGTCTAAGATCCTCATACATTTTCATACCTCCCAGGTGAATGGAATATAAGGATTCGTGTGCTTCTGACAGGATTTTCTTCTTCAAGTCCGGTTCATTGGGCACAAAATTCGTCCACGGAATCGGAGGGTGCCGAATTAGTCCTTGGAGAAATTAGGGGTCTGATCTGCCATCTGGCTCTTGGCACGTCTTTGTAGCTTGGCGTGTGCGGACTGGGCCTTGCGGATTTCCATCTCAAGTGTGGGCGTAACTTCCAAAATATTAGCAAGGCCAGCATCCATTATGATCAAGTTGAGCTGAGCAATCTCCTCTTGGAGTTTGGGAGGCAATGATTTCAAGATGACATTTAAGCTGACGGACTTTCGACTAAGTGCATCTACAACCATGTTGGCCTTACCCGGGTGGTAATGTATTCCAAGGTCATAATCCTTGACCAACTCTAGCCATCTTCGCTGACAGAGGTTTAGGTCTGGCTGAGCAAAGATGTATTTGAGACTCTTGTGGTCGGTAAAAATTTGGCACCTTTTTCCAATGAGATAGTGCCTCCAAATTTTTAACGCATGAACCACCGTAGCCAATTCTAAATCATGAGTAGGGTAATTTCCCTCGTGGGGTCGTAGCTGTCGCGATGCATATGCCACAACCTCGTTGTCTTGCATAAGTATGCAACCAATCCCTTGCCTGGAGGCATCACAATACACATCAAAACTGCGGTAAATGTCTGGAAGAGTTAATACAGGTGCGGTTGTCAGACGTATCTTTAACTCATTAAAAAAATTCTCACAGTCCTCCGTCCATTCAAACTTCTTATCCTTCTTGAGCAGCTCTGTCATGGGTTTAGCAATCTTGGAAAACCCTTCAATAAAAGGATGGTAATATCCCGCCAATCCGAGAAAACTCCAGATCTGCGTCACAGTCGTGGGCGGCACCCAATCGAGCACATCCTTTACTTTGCTCGGGTCCACGGCTATACCTTTGGCGGATAGTACATGTCCGAGAAATCCAACTTGCTTGAGCCAAAATTCGCATTTACTGAATTTGGTGTATAGCTGATGGTCGCGGAGTCATTGCAGCATTGCTCGAAGGTGATCCTTGTGCTCTTCTTCACCCTTGGAGTAAATGAGGATGTCATCGATGAAGACTACCACGAATTTGTCGAGGAAGTCCATGAATACTTTGTTCATCATATGCATGAAGAAAGCAGGGGCATTGGTGAAATCAAAGGACATCACGGTATATTCGTAAAGACCGTACCGAGTAGTGAATGCGGTCTTAGGGATATCCTCCTTTTTAATCTTGAGCTGATGATATCTGGTCCGTAAATCGATTTTAGAGAATACCTTAGCCCCACTGAGCTGATCAAACAGATCATCAATCCTTGGCAGTGGATATTTATTTTTGATGGTGACCTCATTCAGCTGGCGGTAATCTACGCACATGCAGAGACTACCATCCTTTTTGTCCACGAAAATAGCAGGTGATCCCCATGGTGAAGATCTGCGACGAATATAATCTTTTTGGAGCCATTCATCAAGCTGTTTCTTTAGCTCCACTAATTCCGTTGAGGGCATCCGGTAATACTTCTTGTATAATAGTGCAGTTCCGGGCACAGGATCTATCGCAAATTCCAGTTCCCAATCTGGTGGCATGCCTGGCAGTTCTTCTGGAAATACATCAGGGTACTCGCTGACCACAGGGATAAATTCCAATTCAGCCACAGCCATGCAAACCAATTCTTGTTTGGGTATATTCTTGCGAGCATATAATTTGGTAGACTGCCCATTCAGACTCGTCAAAGTGACTTCGCGCGTTGCGCAGTTTATGCAAACTTGATATTTGGTCAACCAATTCATACCCAATATAATATACAACTTTTCAGACTCTATGATGATCAGAGAGGTTGGAAAGTAGACTTCGTTGATATTGATTTCTAGATCATGGCAGACCAGATTGCTCTTGATTATAGATCCCGGGGTTTGTACCAGCATATTTTTTTCCCAAAAGCATGCAAGGAAAGTTGTTTTGGGCAGCAAAACTCCGAGAAATAAAAGAATGGGAAGCCCAATAAAATTATGGCAGGTATGTCATTAACAGAAAACATACCAATGACGACTTCTGGCTTCTCTTGGGCTTCATCGGCGGAGATATGATGCACGTGCCCAGTGAAGTTTTGCTGGGTTGGCCATGACTCCATAAAGTTGACTTGTGGCCTGCTTAGGGCATTCATCTTGTTGTTCTTGGGGCACTGTCTGGCATAATGTCCGTTCTGCCCACAATTGAAGCAAGAATTATTGTGCTGACGCTCCTCATGTGTTGGGTTGGTCACGACATTCTTGACTTGACTGGTGGTCTTGTTAACATTCTGCTGCCAATTTGGCTTATATTCCACCTGAGTCTGCTGCCAGGTACGAGCCTTTTGCGCGGGTTGCCCATCCTTCTTTGGCTCAAACTTACGCTTGTTGTCGTTGTTAACAGGCCTATTATCTGCTATAAGCTTGTGCTCCCGTTCAGCAATGAAAGCCTTGTTCACCAGAGTTTGGAAATCTGGGAAATCAAGCATACTGAGAATACACCGGAGTTGCGGATTTAGGCCTCCAAGAAATCTTTCAATCTTCCTTTCTTCGGTGGCCACGTCATAAAGAGAGTAACGGGCCAGATGATTGAATTTTTGCAAATATTCTGCTACAGACTGATTCCCTTGGACGAGTGCGAGAAATTCACTTTGCTTGGTCTTCATAACTCCAGCAGGGATATGATATTTTCGGAAATGGTCTTTAAACCTTTCCCAGGTGATTTCCTCATCAACCGGCCACATGGCTTTTGTATTTTCCCACCATATGGCAGCTGCGCCTTCAAGATAATGAGCTGCAAATGGAACTTTATCATTTTCTTCAGTACGCGCAATCTCAAGCTTTTTCTCAATGGTGCGCAACCAATCGTCTGCATCCAATGGGTCAACAATCTGACTTAAACTGGGTGGCTTGGTCCTTTGAAAATCTGACAGCTTTGAGTGATCACCGTTCTGATTTCCATTGTGTCCAACC
This sequence comes from Aegilops longissima, assembly GCA_021605205.1. Taxonomy (NCBI): domain Eukaryota; kingdom Viridiplantae; phylum Streptophyta; class Magnoliopsida; order Poales; family Poaceae; genus Aegilops; species Aegilops longissima. The sequence goes on from CM038682.1 coordinate 553,203,436, forward strand.
ATAGCTTGCACACTTCTCAATATTTCGATCAGATCATTGTTCCTTCTTTCCTCAAACATACACAGAATTTGCTCGGTGGAGGCGGGATTTGGCGGTGGAGGTGGTGGCGGAACGTACGGTTCGGGAGAATGTCCTGCCTATCGTGCGGAACGGCGAACAGGGGTTCCCTCATGAATGTTGCTACTACTGCCTCCCCGCGTCATCCTATTGTGGATTTTTCCCAAGACAACGCAATCGAGATGAGAAACACCCAAGAATAAATTTAGGGAAAAGCCAGCGATAAATCCCAGAAGAAAACAGAAGAGCGAAGAAAATAAGGCGAATAAAGTCTCAACATAATTATACATAGACTCATACATGAAAGATAAACAACATGACGGGTTCAACTACTCTCATACATGCAACGAAACATCATGACTTGTACGACTACATCCATACATCATCCAGACGACTGCGAATACTCAAAGATACTACTGCTCTGCTGGTGCTGCGGCATCCTCCCCTGAAGCGGTCTCGGATCCCGAACTGGCGTGGTTAACGGAAACCTCCGGGTTAAAGGTAACACGTCGGCGCTGCCTCGAGGGCTCTCCCTCAGGGTTAGGGGTAGGATGAAGCATCGGGGCTACAGGAGTAGCGAGAAGTGAGACCCACTCAGCAGGAGTACTGAGAGGGTTCACGGCCGAGACACGCGTGCTACTCGGAGGAGTAATCGGCGAAATAGGGGAGCTAGAGCTGACTGGAACATAAGGGGTAAATCCCAGGGAAGATGGGGTAGTGGCGGATCTAGTGGTGACTAAAGTAGCGGCTAAAGCAGTACGGGCACGAGTCAGCTCTCGAGCTAGCTCGTGGATCATGAGATAGTTAGCAGTGACATAACGAGCAAGGTGGCTACAACACTAGCAGACTCCGGATCAATGAGAGGGAAACGGACACGACCGTTGTCGTGCAGAGGTGGGTAGTAATAGAAACCTGGGTGGTTCTGCATTCGGACCTTGTTGTAGCGAAGCTCGACAAGGACCTTGAATGCAGCAAACTGGACAGCTTGAGAAGCGGTGAAGCCGTAACCGCTCCGAGAAGTACGAGTGTAAGAGCTGGAATCGGAACTAGTGCATAGAGTGACCACTGCGTGATACTCATACACTGAATCAGCTAGATGCTCCCGGTACACACGATAGACTGGGTCGTCTCCGAGAGGGTACAGCCGACACCACACATTGCGAAGGAGGTGCGGTGACGTGTACGGCATCAGCTGTAAATGGCACGGATACGGCACCGGAGCCATCTACACCCACAACCATTAGCAGGTTAACATAAAAACATATAAACCATATGCATGCAATGTAACAATCAGCATAAATTACTAGCGACAATCAACTTAAACTCGTACCTAACGTCCAGTTAACACGTCGCAGTCTAGCGTGGCCTACAGTCAGTGTGGCTCTGATACCAAGCGTTGTGGCACCCCGGCTCAGAGCGACCGGTTTACCATGCATTGCCAGCTTAGAGACCATGTCTTCTGGCAACGCACAACATCTTGGTACAGAAAACAACCGCTTTATTGATGCTAGCAGAACAGAGTTTATATTACAACAGTTGTCGAAGCTAAGTGGCACACCCGGTGTGGCTGAACAATATGTACATTATTTAGTGAACATAAAGGGGCCTTGATCAGGACAACTACGTGGCAGCGGGATAACGTCGTAGTGGAATCTCCATATCACAGGGACACCGATGTGGACACGGTCTAGACTCGAGCAGCGCTCCTCTCCAACGAGACTTTCCTGAAATCTGGCCTGACACGCCAGGTCAGTACATTGAATGTACTTGCAAGCTCACAACAGGCATAATCATAATGGCAAACAATATCATGATACTTAACCAATTATTAATAATGCAACACTACATGTCAAACATGCTGTGATCATGCTCGAACGTCCCACGGGACAACTTACCAACCGTGATCATTTCTGTATCACAAACAAACCACCAACGTGGTCTTAACAAGAGTAACTCGTGATCCTTATGGCGATCACAACCACGACCAATATCTGGTCCCGAATATCTCGATGGCCTTTCTGCCATCCTCAACAATGCAAAGTTCATAGCTTAGTGTGCAAATTTTATTAAACGTTGACTCATGGTGGGACCTACTATGAGGTGTCCGTGACCGTGGACTCGGCTATCGATAGATTATACACTCTGTAGAGGTAGCACACTGTACCCACACCACGGAACCCATGGCCTCGCACTCCCATTCGGGTGGACCAACGGCATTCCGACAAAACCCTTCCATTGCCATGACACTCTCCCGGCCACTCCGACCCAATCCCCAATGGGCTAGTCCTGGGTGGCCCAATGTCTACCAAAGACACACCGACCACCGTCGTGGCCAAAACAATCCCACTCAGGGACCCGGTACCATAATCTCAACAACGGGAACGCAAGGTTATGCCTGCTTATCGGGCCAGGGTGAGCACGACACAACCTCCCCTAGTTGGAGGCACCGACCAGAGGCAATGTCAATGGACCGAATCAAGGCCTTCCCAAAAAGGCAAATGTGGTTGCACTGGGAAAAACTCGATTCAGGGTCACCATGACCCAGTCAAGATTATATTCAAGTTGAGTATAATCCTGTTCAACTTAATATGAAAATGACCGGTGTCATAGCATGCCATGAAATGCAAAACTACACATGCATCACTTAAAAATAGAAAAAGACCAATTGTCATCCGTATACACACTAAGCATGAACATCAACAACTCATTTTACTTTGCTGATCAATATAGCTCACATATTAGCCACAATATTTTGCAGCAAGTTTTATTATTTTTTCATGGAAGAACGTAACTCCAATTAATTTCTCACGTGATTAATAAAGATTTTCCCACAAACAATTCCCAATTTCTTTCCCATCCAAGTTAGGTTCAAACATTCTGCAAGTCAAGTAAAATGACTAAACAAGCACTTAACAGAATAATTTCTTAGCAAATTTTTATCATTTTATTTAAGGCAAGAGAATAACTTTAAATAATTACTAACATGCATAAAAAAATCATTTCTATCATCACCACAAATAAATCCTAACTTGGCTCTACCAACTAAACTAATTTTCAACATTCTTTAAATCAAGCATAATAACTCACAAACATTTAACAGAATAAAAATAACACAATAGTTATTTAAATGCATGGATTAATCATTTCTTTCAAGTAAGAAAATCTAAAATATTGAAATGACACCATGAAAATGTTGTTGTGGCTTGCCTTAGTGCAGATGAGGTTCACAAGCGTCTGGTGATCCTCAAGACAAGCCTCACCCTCTGAAAATAAATTTAAACACAAAAAGCAAATATCAAGAACACTTCTGAAAATCACCAAAAATTCTAAACAGCTCAAAAAAATCCCAGCTTTGCTGAGCTGCTAGATTTCTTTTCAAAAAACACAATGCAAAAAGAATCAATTCATTTGGACTTATAGTTGAAAAGTTATAACTGTTTGAAGCTCTCTAGAATTTAAGTGATTTTGAAATTAAAATAAACAGCTGAGGGGGCGGTGACGTCGAAGGCGTAAAACCTCAGGGCACCACCACTCGTACCGCTTCACGCGCGTACAGAGTGGCTGACTAGCGGGCCCCGCTAGTCAGGTGGGGGAAGGGGGAGAAGGAAACAGAGGAGGCTGCGGCTTCGCCGGAGCTCTCGCCGGCGACGAGGGCTTCTTGGCCAAAACGAGAGGGAGGGATTTGGAGAGGGGATGGTGGCGCACCTGCCCGTACCCGTAGCGTGGCTAGGGGTGGTCAGATAGCGTCAGAATCAGGCTCGCAAGCGAAGGTAGAACACGATGGTCGCCGGAGTTGAGGAAGACGGCGAGCAGAGGCCACTCCAGGAGCTCCAAGCGGGCGAGACAACTTCACTGGAGAGAGGCGGAGGCCCTGGAGGGGTCGCCCATGACTGGGAGGGGCTGGAGCTACCGAGGCGTCCAGAGGGGATCGCCGGCGAGCTCGAGCTCGGGGACGGCGACCCGAGGCCTGCCCGCCGGGTTACGGCTTCCTACGCGATTGTGGAGTGTGTGTGAGTGCTGGATGGTGCTCGAGGAGGCTGGGGTCGCTCCATTTATAGGCGAGCGACGAGGGGGTTTCGGGCTCCGCCGGTGGACACCTGTCCATGGCGCCCGGCGACGAGCGACATAAGTGAGAGGGGGAGAAGGCGACGTAGGTCACGCGGCAACTGTGGGCGGACGGAGACGAGCACAGGATCGAGGGGAAGGCGACGAGCACAGTGCGCTCTGCACTGTTGGGCTGGCCGGACCTTGCCCGTGCTCGCTGCGGCGAGCTCCGGCGTCGGCGAGCACCAGAGGGAGGTTAATGGCGTTGAGACGAAGATGGTGGCTCGGTTTGGCACGCTCGGGCATGCGAGGGAAGCGAGCACGCGCGAACAGAGCGCTCAGCAGCACTCAGAGCGTGTCGACACGCATGCCAACACCCCTTAACGAACGTGGTCACCACGTGAAATATGACATCAGGCCGATCTAAGCATAAACTTCATGTCTGGCATGTTGTTCGTGGTAGTTTTGAGTGTTACCACGATTTGGTTTGGATCCAGGTGCAGTAGAGAGGTTTTTACAAGCCAGGTAAGTTTCTGATCAGTAACTTTGAACAGTTACTGTGGTTAAACGGCTGGGAGTTAGAGGCTGTGCTTTGGAGGCTAGTCATGAGTTACTAAGGTAAAGATGCACAAGAAAGTTCAGGTCAAATGGAGCAAGTAAAATGGTAGTTGTTGTAGAAACCACCATTTCTATCCAGAACAGGAAATATTTTCTGTAGCAAAAATATTCCAAAAAGTGATGAAATATTTTTGCTAAGGGAGGTGCCCTAGGGTTCACAGAATATTTGCGCACTATCTCAGATTTTTCTGAGCCATAAAAATTAGGGTTGCTTTGAAGCAAACTGATCTGGCTGGGGTTTTTGAGAGAAAAATGAATATTTTTCATTTAAGAAAAATATTCCAAAGATTATTTTTTGTGGATCAGAAGATAAATGATGATTTAGGAGGGAAGTGGAGCACTTGGGTGAAAGCCAAGGATGCCCAAGTGTTTAAGTCCATATGAAAAGATTCAAGAACTCCAAGTTTCAGAAAATTTTAAAATGAAGATCAAGCAAATAAGAGAGGGCAAAAACCAGGCTGTCACACTGCAACTCCATATATTCATGTTCAGGGAGAAAAAAATCAAAGAGAAGGATTCATCGTGTTTTACGATATGGAGCCGTCGCCAAGCCCTGTTCTTACTCCGGGAGGGCAGATCTGAAGTCTGTTCGGGGCTCCAGAGAGGGGAATCCATCGCCATCGCCATCGTCAACCATCCTCCATCACCAATTTCATGATGCACACCGCCGTGCGTGAGTAATCCCATCGTTGACTTGCTGGACGGTCATGGGTTGGATGAGATTTACCATGTAATCGAGTTAGTTTTGTTAGAGTTTGATCCCTGGTATCCACTATGTTCTAAGATTGATGTTGCTATGACTTTTCTATGCTTAATGCTTCTCACTAGGGCTCGAGTGCCATGATTTCAGGTCTGAACCTATTATGTTTCCATAAATATATTTGTGTTCTTGATCCTATCTTGCAAGTCAATAGTCACCTACTACGTGTTATGATCCGGTAACCCCGGAGTGACAATAGTCGGGACCACTCCCGGTGATGACCGTAGTTTGAGGAGTTCATGTATTCACTAAGTGCTAATTCTTTGGTCTAGTACTCTATTAAAAGGAGGCCTTAATATCCCTTAGTTTCCACTAGGACCCCGCTGCCATGGGAGGGTAGGACAAAAGATGTCATGCAAGTTTTTTTCCATAAGCACATATGACTATATTTGAAATGCATGCCTACATTATATTGATGAACTAGAGGTAGTTCCGTGTCACCCTATGTTATAACTGTTGCATGATGAATGCCATCCGACATAATTATCCATCATTGATCCATTGCCTACGAGCTCGTGTCATATTGATCATTACTTCGTTACTTTTCCGTTGCCACTGTTACAATTGCTAGAAAACTGCTACTGTTACTTTTGCCACTGTCACTGTTACTTCCATACTACCTTGATACTAAATACTTTGCTGCAGATATTAAGTCTTTCATGTGTGCTTGAATTGAAAACTCAGTTGCTAATACTCAAGAATATTCTTTGGCTCCCCTTGTGTCGAATGAATAAATTTGGGTTGAATACCCTTCCCTCAAAAACTGTTGCGATCCCCTATACTTGCGGGTTAGCAAGACCTTTTTTTGGCGCCGTTGCCGGGGAGCATAGCTCTATTCTCTGAGTCACTTGGGATTTATATCTGTTGATCGCTTTGAGGAATTTGAAAGATCAAAGAACTAAGATTTTTTCCCTCAACTACAAGGAAGATAAGGAACTGCCATCTTCTCCTTCTCGTTTGAATAAACTTGCGACACCTACACCTGCTATTGATTTTGATATGTCGCATGTTATTGATGATGCCACTTCTATTATGCATGATGCTTATGATGAAATTACTTCTCTGCTTGACAATATTATGCCACTTGGTGAATTTCTTGATGAACAACTTGCTAGGGTTAGAGAGAATGAAATTACTGAAACTGATGATTATGATTCTCCCCCTAAATATGAATAGCGGGTTGTACCTGAGGGTTATGTTATGGATGAAGAAACTGCTAGGGACTTCTTTGCTTGTAATGATAGAGAGGATCTTAAGAAATTGTTAGCTAAGCATAAAAAATCCTTGAATACTAGAATGAAATATGATCCCGCTTTTGCAACTTCACCTATCTTTGTTACTGATAAGGATTATGAATTCTCTGTCGATCCCGAGTTAATTACTTTGGTTGAATCTGATCATTTTCATGGTTACGAATCTGAAACTGTTGTGGCACATCATACTAAATTAAATGATATAGCTACTCTATTTGCTCATGAGGAAAAAATTCGTAATTACTATATTATTAAGTTGTTTCCTTTCTTGTCAAAGGGTGATGCTAAGTTATGGTTTAATTCTCTTGCTCCTGGTTGTGTGCGTAGTCCCCAGGATATGATTTACTACTTCTCTGCAAAATATTTTCCCGCTCGTAAGAAACAAGATGCTTTAAAGGAAATAATTAATTTTGTGCATATTAAAGAAGAGAGTCTCCCACAAGCTTGGGGAAGGCTTCTCCAATTGCTTAATGCTTTGCCTGATCATCCTCCCAAAAAATGAAATAATTTATATGTTTTATAATGGACTAACCGATGCTTCCAGAGACCACATGGATAGTTGTGTTGGTTGTATTTTCAGGGAAAGAATTGTTGAGCCAGCTGAATTGCTATTAAATAATATATTGACTAATGATAATGATTGGACACTTCCTGAACCAACTCCGAAGCGAACTCCAAAGAAAAGGGGTATTCTATTTCTCAGTCCTGAAGATATGCAAGAGGCAAAGAAACCTATGAAAGAAAAAGGTATTAAAGCTGAAGATGTTAAGAATCTACCACCTATTGAAGAAATACATGGTCTTGATAACCCAACACAGGTAGTAGAGGTAAACTCTCTCCATAGATTTGTTGAAGGTGATATTCCTCATAATAAGTCTGCTAGTCAATGCTTTGATGAGTTTGATTATTTTATTGTTAAACAAGAGAATTTCAATGCTTATGTGAGTAGACAATTGAAACGTAATGCTTACATGCTTGACCACATGGGTAATTATATGAGTAGAACTGTTAATGATCTTAAGCTTATTAGTAAACATGCTTCCATGGTCACAACTCAAGTAGAACAAGTACTTGAGGCCCAGGATGAATTGCTTGCTGAGTTTAATAGTAAGAACAATGATAATGTTGTTAGGGTTATGACTAGAGGTTGTAAAATGACCCCGGAACCTTCGTATCCTGAGGGCCATCCTAAGAGCGTTGAGCAGGTTTCTCAGAGAACTAATACTGATGCACCTAGTCATAGTAATAAAAAGAAGAAGAAACCTAATATGACTTTGCATGCTAGTGAACCTGCTATAGATACACCTGAGAATCCCAATGATATTTCTATTTATGATACTGAGACACAATGGTGATGAACATGAACCTAGCGACACTACTAATACTGATGTTCATACTGATGCTCAACCTAGAAATGATAATGATATAGAGATTGAACCAGCTATTGATCTTGATAACCCATAACCAAAGAATCAACGTTATGATAAGAGAGACTTCGTTGCTAGGAAACATGGTAAAGAAAGAGAACCATGGGTTCGGAAACCCATGCCCTTTCCTCCTAATCCATCCAAGAAAAAGATGATGAGGATTTTGAGCGCTTTGCTAAAATGATTAGACCTATCTTTTTGCGTATGTGTTTGGCTGATATGCTTAAAATGCCCCCTTATGCTAAGTATATGAAAGATATTGTTACTAATAAAAGAAAGATACCGGAAGCAGAAATTTCCACCATGCTTAATAATTATACTTTTAAGGGTGGAATACCAAAGAAACTTGGAGATCCAGGGGTACCAACTATACCATACTCCATTAAAAGAAACTATGTTAAAACAGCTTTATGTGATCTTGGAGCCGGTGTTAGTGTTATGCCTTTCTTTTTATATCATAGACTTGAATTGAATAAGTTGACACCTACTGAAATTTCTTTGCAAATGACTGATAAATCAACTGCTATACCCATCGGTATTTGTGAGGATGTGCTTGTTGTGGTTGCAAATGTTACTATCTTAACGGACTTTGTTATTCTTGATATTCCCGAGGACGACAGTATGTCGGTCATTCTTGGTAGACCCGTTTTGAATACTGCAGGGGCTGTTATTGATTGCAACAAAGGCAATGTCACTTTTCATGTTAATAGTAATGAGCATTCGGTACAGTTTCCAAAGAAACAACCTCAAGTTCATAGTATCAATTCTATTGGAAAAATTTCAACTATCACTATTGGAAATTTTGAATTCCCTCTTCCTACTGTCAAAAAGAAATATGATATTCTTATTGTTGGGTAAATGCATATCCCCATTGAGGTAACCTAGTGTTATTCAAAAATTCTCCGGTTTCATGTTATTCGAAAGAAGTTTGTTAATATGACTTGATCAACCTTGTTAATGGATTCCTTTTGATGAACATGGGATGGATGAATTTAGAAAGCACAACTCTCTGTACCCACTTTTTACTTTCTGTTATTTAGATTAAATAAAGCAAAAATAGTATTTTCTGTCTGTTTCTTGAATTATCCATGCAATAAAAAATGTCCCAAAAATAAAAAGTTCTCCAAATGTCGTGAAAATTTAGTATGATTTTTTCTAGAATATTTGAGAATTTCTGGCACTGAACACACACGAGTGGGCCTTACCAGTGGGCCACAAGGGTGGAGGGCGCGACCTACCCCCTGGGCGCGCCCCTGTCCTTGTGGGTCCCACATGGCCCCCCTCCACTTATTCCAGCACCCATCCACTCCTTCTTCCTCTAGAAAAAATCACTCCATAGCTCAAACTCATGTTCTTGCTCATCTTGCTGCCATTTTTTATCTCCTTGCTCAAAGCCCCATTCACAAAACTGCTTTGGGGGATTGTTCTTCAGTATGTGACTCCTCCAATGGTCCAATTAGTTTTTGTTCTAGTGCTTTATTCATTGCAAAATTTTGCTGCTGTGGTGACCTTGTTCTTGTGCTTGCATGTCAAATTTATATGGTCCAGAGTAGTTTTGATGCATGATATAGCCTCTAGACACTTGTAGGAGTAGTTGCTATCAATTTTGTTGAGTCTGGTTCACTTTTATTTTGAGTCATTAAAATTTCAGAAATTTTTTAAAGAAAATTGTACCAAGGTGGTTCTTCAAGGAAGAAAGCACCGAGGCGTGCGATACGCGAAATAGATCCTGAACCACCACGGGAAGCTTAAATGAAGCCATGTGAATGGCCGTCAGATGAATTTATGGATCGTGCAGGTTTCAAGGATGAATTCTATGCATGATATTTTATAACTAGAGAGGAAGCAAATGAGTATGAGAGAGAAGCTGAGGCTGCTCGCCTCCATGTTGCAGCACTTCAGGCAGTGGCTGACGCGTCTCAGTTTAACCCCGACTATAACTTTGGATATCCACCAGGCCAGCCATGGGCTTAGACCAACTTAGGCCAAAAGCCTAAGCTTGGGGGACTACGTATTTCTCACGGACATTACATTCTTGTTCACACACTCATTTCAGTTGTCGGTGTTCATACTCTTTCATTGTATTATCCATGCTAGTTTAATTATTTTTCCACTTTCTTCTTGTGTGCTTGAATAACCTTAAGAGAAAAACCAAAAAAATTAGTTGTAGTTAATTTACCTTCTATGCATGCTTAGTAGTAATATTAAAAAAAAACCAAAAAGATTTCTCGTTCTTCCTTTGCTTGTTGGGAGCTTTCCTGTGTAAATAGTTTTTCTTGTTCTTGTTTTACTTTCTTCAGAAAAACAAAAACTCCAAAAAAATTCAGTGTGTTTCCTTGAAATTCTTTTCTTTTTTGGGGAGGTCGAGAGGAGAAGACCACGACGAAAATGTTGAGTGGCTCTGTTATGCATTATTATTGATTTAACAAAGAGCCTATATTGCCTTGTCTTCTCCTTTGAATAAATGTTTGCATATTCCAGGTTAATCCAATGCACGTGCACTATTATTATTATCCACACCGTTCGTTCATGCAAGTGAAAGGCAATAATGACGATATATGATGAAATGATTGAGATGAAGAAAAGCTGGTATGAACTCGACCTATCTTGTTTTTGCAAATATGATTAGTTCATCGTTCCTGATTCAGCCTATTATGAATGAAACATGTTTGCAATGACAATTAAGATTATAGTTACTCATGCCATGCTTAATTAGCAAGGAGTTTATAATGGTTTACCTTGCATGCCAACATGGAAATTAAAATGGTTGTGATGTAGTATGATAGGATGGTATCCTCCTTTGAATGATTCGAGTGGCTTGACTTGGCACATGTTCACACATGTAGTTGAAACAAAATCAACATAGCCTCTACGATATTTATGTTCATGGTGATTTATATCCTACTCATGCTTGCATTCAATGTTGGTTAATCTCAATGCATGTTTATGACTGTTGTCGCTCTCTAGTTGGTCGCTTCCCAGTCTCTTTCTAGCCTTCACATGTACTAAGCGGGAATACTGCTTGTGCATCCACTTCCATAAACCCCAAAGTTGTTCCATATGAGTACGCCATACCTTCCTATATGCAGTATTTACCTGCCGTTCCAAGTAAATTTGCATGTGCCAAACTCTAAACCTTCAAATAATAATCTGTTTTGTATGCTCTAATAGCTCATATATAGGGCTGTCAATATCTTCCATGCTAGGTGGGTTATTCTCACGATGAGTGGACTCCACTCATCATTCACGAGAAAATGGCTAGTAACCTGGATGCCCAGTCCCATGCTCAAATCAAATTAAAATAACTGCAAACAAAACTCCCCCAGGATTGTTGTTAGTTGGACGGTACCCGTTGTTTCGGACCAGCCTGGAGTGTGCTTATTGGTGGTGGGGGTGCATAAACTTTGCCATTCTGTTTGGGAACCGCCTATAATGTATGTAGCATGGAAGATACCGATATCTCTTGGTTGTTATGTTGACAATGAAAGCATACCGCTCAAAATAGTATTTATCTCTATTTCAAAACTCGAGCTCTGGCACCTCTGCAAATCCCTGCTTCCCTCTACGAAGGGGCTATCTATTTACTTATAAAAAGCACCAGTTAGAGAGCACCACTGTCATTTGTGTGCATTGTTATTAATTTATATTGAGTATGAGTGTGACTGGATCTCTTTTACCATGAATTACAATGTCTAATCAGTCCTTGATCTCCAGGGGTGCTCTGCATTTATGTTTTTTGGTCTCAGAAATGGCTAGGGAGATACCATCTTGTTATATTATACCATGATTGTTTTGAGGAAGTGTTGTCATCCGAGATTTATTATTATTGCCCGCTAGTTGATTATGCCATCGATGTGAGTAAATGTGAGACCTAAAAGTTATTGTGAATATGGTTAGTTCATAATCTTTGCTGAAAACTTGAATGATGGCTTTACATATTTGCAACAACAAGATCAAACAGAGTTTGTAAAAGTTTTTGTTTATCACTTTCGGTTTGTCAACTGAATTGCTTGAGGACAAGCAATGGGTTAAGCTTGGGGGAGTTGATATGTCTCCGACGTATCTACTTTCCAAACTCTTTTGCCCTTGTTTTGGACTCTAACTTGCATGATTTGAATGGAACTAACCCGGACTGACACTATTTTCAGCAGAATTGCCATGGTGTTATTTTTGTACAGAAATAAAAGTTCTCGGAATGACCCGAAAATCAACGGATATTATTTCTGGAAAATATAAAAATATTGGCGAAAGAATCAACAGAAGGGGGCCCACACCTTGGCCACAAGGGTGGGGGGCGCGCCCTCCGACCTTGTGGGCCCCCTGGACCTCCACCGACCCCAACTCAGACTCCATATATTCATGTTCGGGGAGAAAAAAATCAAAGAGAAGGATTCATCGTGTTTTACGATATGGAGCCGCCGCCAAGCCCTATTCTTCCTCGGGAGGGCAGATTTGGAGTCCGTTCGGGGCTCCGGGGAGGGGAATCGGTCGCCATCGTCATCATCAACCATCCTCCATCACCAATTTAATGATGCTCACCGCTGTGCGTGAGTAGTCCCATCGTAGGCTTGTTGGACGGTGATGGATTGGATGAGATTTACCATGTAATCGAGTTAGTTTTGTTAGGGTTTGATCCCTAGTATCCACTATGTTCTAAGATGTATGTTGCTATGACTTTGCTATGCTTAATGCTTGTCACTAGGGCCCGAGAGCCATGATTTCAGATATGAACCTATTATGTTTTCATGAATATATTTGTGTTTTTGATCCTATCTTGCAAGTCAATAGTCACCACCTACGTGTTATCATCCGGCAACCCCGGAGTGATAATAGTCGGGACCACTCCCGGTGATGACCGTAGTTTGAGGAATTCATGTATTCACTAAGTGCTAATGCTTTGTTCTGGTACTCTATTAAAAGGAGGCCTTAATATCCCTTAGTTTCCACTAGGACCCCGCTGCCATGGGAGGGTAGGACAAAATATGTCATGCAAGTTCTTTTCCATAAGCATGTATGACTATATTCGGAATACATGCCTACATTATATTGATGATCTGGAGCTAGTTCTGTGACACCCTATGTTATAACTATTGCATGATGAATGCCATCCGACATAATTATCCATCATTGATCCATTGCCTACGAGCTCGTTTCATATTGATCTTTGCTTCTTTACTTTTCCGTTGCCACTGTTACAATTGCTACAAAACTGCTACTATTACTTTTGCCATTGTTACCGTTACTTCCATACTACTTTGCTACTAAATACTTTGCTGCAGATATTAAGTCTTTCAAGTGTGGTTGAATTGACAACTCAGCTGCTAATACTCGAGAATATTCTTTGGCTCCCCTTGTGTCGAATCAATAAATTTGGGTTGAATACTCTACCCTCAAAAACTGTTGTGATCCCCTATAGTGAGTTATCACTACCTCATCTACGCCCTCGTCCACCGCACTGGGTGGCCCACCGACAACGTCTGCCACGGCAACAACGTGCCTCACAGACACCGACTTCCACCGCATCAGGTGCGCTTCACCGACGTCGTCTCCCACCTCACCGGGGCTACTTCAGTGAGCACATCCTCACACCTCTGCCCCGACGAGGCCGTTGGGGCTTCACCAACGGTTTCATCCACCGCATCGTAGCGCTCCGCTGACGCTCAAGATCTGCATCTGTGCGCGGCTAGCCAACGCCAGTGCATCACCCTCAATGGCTCTGAAGTGACCAAATGCCGAACCAAACTAGGTATCCACATATCACTCTCTTGTGCACTGTTCCGATGATGTTTGGATATCCTTTTACTGCTCTCTTAGCTTACACGCCTATGCAACTCCGACTTTAACTCTTATTTCTTCTGGAGATATCATCTGAAACAAGCAAAACCATTTTTTAGCGAAGCATGACGGTGCTACGGGATCTTGTACACATCCTGCACACCGGTATAACCTTGTAAGTACCTGTCCTCGGGAACAACAGCAAGTCAATTCCTCTTATTTGATCAACCATTCGCCGTGTCAAAAATGCAGAGGGGGGTGCAAGGAGCATAAGGCATGCACATCCAAGCAAGTGGTAACATGGACTTGTACATGGAACATCCCAAGCGCAAGCAGAGCTGTAGTGAGCTTGTACAATGAGCTAGTGTAAGTCCTTGTATTTCATTTAATTCGTACTGGCCATCGTGTATGATTTGTGTGCAGTGGCGGATCCACTAATTCAAGTTACCATGGGCAAAAATTTAACTTAAAAATACGAAGGCACTTGCACTCTGGAAATCAACGTAACTTGAGAAATGTGAAGCTATATGCACTTTGAAAACCAGCTAATGATCTAAAGTAGTTCCAGATTATAAAACACTAAATGATGTAAGCACCAAAAACACAAAATGCAACATGGTGTACAAGGACTACTAACATGGTATGTACCTGCTTGAATTATTCATCCTCTGGTTGACAATATCGAAGTGCAATTGTACCTATAACCAGTGCGCAAACTGTATATCAATATATCTATCATGCACAAGTATGCCAATAGTTTCAAACAACAGATTAGAAAAGTATTTATGCTACGTTGTCATGATACGAGGACTATCTGGTAGATGGCCTCGATGTTTCCTCAAGCCATGAAAATGTACTATAATTTGCTAGTCATCAATTCCTGCAAATCTCTATGTCTCTCTCAACATAGCATATCATCATTAGACACTAAATCTTTCAATGGGAGCTTGCAAAATGCTTGCATTAGATCCCTCATTACACACTATATGTTCATCACAAGGAGCACGTAAAATGCTTGCATCAAATCCTTCATTAGCAGTCTGTTCATTAGACACTTCAGGCTCAAGAACAACATGAGCTTGTATGTTTGCACCGGAAACTTGATAAGACACATCAGGTTCAGTCAGTTCAGTATTGATTGGGGAGCTATAAAATAAGCAGAAATTGGTTTCATTTTCTTATAGATTCCCTACATACAACCAGTTTTATAACACCATCAGGTTTAACTATTGGCCAGAAATTGAACAGTCGAATTAGATATAATCAGGGATGTGATGTACCTGCTTGTTGCGCATGCTGCTCTTGCAAGCTGCGACTGTCCGTTTGCGCAAGCTCGATGTCATGCCCGTGTTGCCGCCACTGCCTCCCACGCAGGCTACACCCAGGGTTGAATCTTCATCTTCTTATCCTTCCATTTGTTTGAAGCCCGGTGAACGGCGTCCAACGTTGGTGCGACGAAGTGCTGTGTCGGTCTGTCCAGCAGCGACTAGGTTAGGAGCGAAGCAGACTAGAGGCTGGAGCGAACGAATTGGGATTTTTCCTGCTGTCGACCGATATGGGAGGCGCTCGTTTGGGCCGCAGCCTACTATAGGGCCTGGCTTGCACATATGTTATTGGCCCATCCAAATTGAAACATTTTTCTTCATTTTTTACATTGCCTGCTCATGCGCTGGGTGATAACCCACAAGTATAGGGGATCAATTGTAGCCTCTTTCGTTAAGTAAGAGTGTCGAACCCAATGAGGAGCTAAAGGTAGAACAAATATTCCCTCAAGTTCTATCGACCACCGATACAACTCTACACACGCTTAACGTTCGCTTTACCTAGAACAAGTATGAAACTAGAAGTACTTTGTAGGTGTTTTTGGATAGGTTTGCAAGATAATAAAGCGCGCGTAAATAAAAAGTAGGGGCTTTTTAGATAGAGATACAACTAAATTAGTTTTAGTAAAGAGCTTTTTGTCACGAGAAAGTTATTTGTCCCTAGGCAATTGATAACTAGACTGATAATAACTATTGCAATTTTATTTGAGGAAGAGGCATAAGCTAACATACTTTATCTTCTTGGATCATATGCACTTATGATTGGAACTCTAGCAAGCATCCGCAACTACTAAATATCATCAAGGTAAAACCCAACCATAGCATTAAAGTATCAAGTCCTCTTTATTCCAATACGCCATGACCCACATATCCGTGTTTGTGTTTCAGTCACTCACGCAGCACAGACAATAAGCAAACCATGAACATATTGCAAACCCTACAGCGGGGATCCCTCACGCTTGCGCGAAACGGAGAGCACCACAGGACAGCACTAATAATAAAACATGCAACTCGAACCAACCACGATCATCAATTAACCCATAGGACAAAACGGATCTACTCAAACCTCATAGGATAGCGATACATCATTGGGAAATAATATATAGCATTGAGCACCATGTTTAAGTAGATATTACATCGGGTCAAAGAGGGGTTACACCGCTGAATAGAGGGGGGAGAGTTGGTGATGACGGTTGTGAAGTTGTTGGTGTAGATTGCGGTGATGATGATGGCCCCGGCGGCACTCCGGTGCCACCGGAAGCGAGGGGGAGAGAGAGCCCCCCTCCTTCTTCTTCTTCTTCCTTGACCTTCTCCCTAGATGGGAGAAGGGTTTCCCTCTGGTCCATGGTCTCCATTGTGTTGGAGGGGCGAGAGCCTCTCCAAGATTGGATCGGTCTCTCTATCTTTCTCTGTTTCTGCGCTCCCCGATTCTTCCCTTTCACCGTTTCTGAAATTCCCGGAGATCCTAACTTCGATTGGGCTGAATTTTGGACACGATCTCTATCCGGATATTAGCTTTATTGCAGCAAAAGAAGGGCACCAATCGCCTTGCGGGGTGGCCACAAGGGCCCAAGGCGCGCCTGACCCCCTGGGGCGCGCCCCTGCCTCGTGGCCCCCTCGGGCATCGTATCGCGTGGATTCTTCTTCCCAAAAATCACATATATTCCAAAAAAAATCTCCGTCAGTTTTTATCCCGTTTGGACTCCGTTTGATATGGATTTTCTGTGAAACAAAAAACTTGCAACAAACAGAACTGCTTTGAGCCTTTGGATCAATATGTTAGTCCCAAAAATAGTATAAAAAGTTGCCAAAAGTATATGAAAGTTGTATAATATTGGCATGGAACAATAAAAAATTATAGATATGACGGAGACGTATCAGCATCCCCAAGCTTAATTCCTGCTCGTCCTCGAGTAGGTAAATGATAAAAAGATAATTTTTGATGTGGAATGCTACCTAGCATAATCTTGATCACATAATCTAATCATGGCATGAATATTAAGACACGAGTGATTCAAAGCAATAGTCTGTCATTTGACATTAAGACAATAATACTTCAAGCATACTAATAAAGCAATCATTTCTTTTCAAAATAACATGGCCAAAGAAAGTTATCCATACAAAATCATATAGTCTGGCTATGCTCCATCTTCACCACACAAAATATTCACGTCATGCACAACCCCGATGACAGGCTAAGCAATTGTTTCATACTTTTGATGTTCTCAAACCTTTTCAACTTTCACGCAATACAGGAGCGTGAGCCATGGACATAGCACTATAGGTGGAATAGAATATGATGGTGGAGGTTGTGTGGAGAAGACAAAAAGGAGAAAGTCTCACATTGACGCGGCTAATCAACGGGCTATGGAGATGCCCATCAATTGATTTCAATGCAAAGAGTAGGGATTGCCATGCAACGGATGCACTAGAGCTATAAGTATATGAAAGCTCAAACTGAAAAATAAGTATGGGTGCATCCAACTTGCTTGCTCATGAAGACCTCGGGCATTTGAGGAAGCCCATCATCAAAATATACAAGCCAAGTTCTATAATGAAAATTCCCACTAGTATATGAAAGTGATAACTCAAGAGACTCTCTATATGAAGAACATGGTGCTACTCTGAAGCACAAGTGTGGTAAAAGGATAGTAACATTGCCCCCTTTTTTTCTCTTTTTTGGTGGGCTTCTTTGGCCCCCCTTTTTTTATTTAGGCTTCTTTGGCCTCTCTTTTTTTTGTTCTTGGGGCAATGCTCTAATAATGATGATCATTACAACTTTATTTACTTACAACTCAATATTACAACTCGATACTAGACAAAGATATGACTCTATATGAATGCCTCCGGCGGTGTACCGGGACGTGCAATGATCTAGCGTAGCAATGACATCAAAAACGGACAAGCCATGAAAACATCATGCTAGCTATCTTACGATCATGCAAATAAATATGACAATAAATGCTCAAGTCATGTATATGATGATGATGGAAGTTGCATGGCAATATATCTCGGAATGGCTATGGAAATGCCATGATAGGTAGGTATGGTGGCTGTTTTGAGGAAGATATAAGGAGGCTGATGTGTGACAGAGCGTATCATATCACGGGGTTTGGATGCACTGGCGAAGTTTGCACCAACTCTCGAGGTGAGAAAGGGCAATGCACGATACCGAAGAGGCTAGCAATGATGGAAGGGTGAGAGTGCGTATAATCCATGTGGACTCAACATTAATCATAAAGAACTCACATACTTATTGCAAAAATCTACTAGTCATTGAAACAAAGTACAACACGCATGCTCCTAGGGGGATAGTTTGGTTGGGAAAAACCATCGCTCGTCCCCGACCGCCACTCATAAGGAAGACAATCAATAAATACCTCATGCTCCAACTTCGTTACATAACGGTTCACCATACGTGCATGCTACGGGTATGACAAACTTCAACACAAGTATTTCTACAATCCACAACTACCCACTAGCAAGACTCCAATATCACCATCTTTATATCGCAAAACTATTGCAAGGAATCAAACATATCATATTCAGTGATCTACAAGTTTTATGTAGGATTTTATGACTAACCATGTGAATGACCAATTCCTGTCAACTCTTTAAATAGATATAAGTGAAGCAAGATAGTTTAATTCTTTCTCGAAATATATGCCCACGCTCTAACAAATATAAGTGAAGCAAAAGAGCATTCTACAAATTGCGGTTTTCTATGTGAAGAGAAACAGACAATCCAAACTTCAAATGATAGAAGTGAAGAACATGAAGCATTCTATAAAGCCATACTCAAAGAATGTAAGTGAAGTGCAATGATAATTCTATAAATCAACCAAGGACTATCTCATACCATCATGGTGCATCAAATAAAAAAGAAAACTAAATGCAAAAGATGCTCCAAGATTTGCACATATAGCATGAACAAGACGAATCCGAAATCATACTGATACTTGTTGAAGAAAGATGGGATGCCTTCCGGGGCATCCCCAAGCTTAAACGCTTGAGTATCCTTGAATATTTACTTGGGGTGCCTTGGGCATCCCCAAGCTTGAGCTCTTGCCTCTCCTTCTTCTCCTCACATCGAGACATCCTCGATCTTCGAACACTTCATCCACACAAAACTCAACAGAAAGCTCGGTAAGATCCGTTAGTATAATAAAGCAAATCACTACTCTAAGTACTGCTGCAAGCCAATTAATATTTTGTTTTTGCATTATATCTACTGTAATATAACTTTTCCATGGCTTAATCCACTGATAGGAATCGATAGTTTCATCAAAACAAGTAAACTATGCATCAAAAACAAAATATGTCTTAAACAGAACAGTCTGTAGTAATCTGAACATTCACCATACTTCTGTTACTCCAAAAATTCTGCCACAATTATGAAAAAAAATTATATAAATACAGTGCAAAAAGTTTTAGAACCGTTTGACGTTCCAGTCAAAAATGTAAAATCGCGCACTACAGCCAAAGTTTCTGTCCTGCGCCGCACAAACCAACAAGCATTGTAAACATCCTAAAGGCAAACCTTGGCACATTATTTTTATTATACAATGGAATTGTACAGGGGGATAATTATTTTTGTAGAAAAATTTCCATAATAAAGATTCACAAAGTTTCCGTGAGCATGAACAAAGTTCAAGGCTAGCTACCACTTTAACAATGCTTGTCTTTCTCACTTTCGCTTTTCTTTTTTAAAAAGTTTTAGGTTCCCTCTTTATTTTTTTTTGTTTTTAAACTTTTATAAAAGTACACAACAGAAATAAATGACTCTCTAAAACTTCCGGGTTGTCTCCCTGGCAGCGCTTTCTTTAAAGCCATTAAGCTAGGCATATAGTGCTCAAGTAATGGATCCACCCGAATCCCAAGGTATATCATAGCCAATTTTAATTAACAATGATTTGTGATTTAGTAGTGAGCACAAAGTAACATATATCATGTAGTGACAAAGTCTAACTCTCTTCCTATACATCGGTATGTCATAAAAGAGCAATTCATGCACACATGCATGTTATATGTATAAAAATCATCATGTGCAACGGTAAAAGGCAACCCATCAATATAATCCTTAATAAGGGCAAAGTTCTCCGATATAGTGTAGTCCGGAGAATTCAAAAAGATAATAGGACTATCATGCGTGGGTGCAATAGCAACAATTTCATGTTTAACATAAGGAAATATAGCAAGTTCATCTCCATAAGCATAATTCATATTGGCATCTTGGCCACAAGCATAGCAAGCATCATCAAAAAGGGATATTTCAAAAGAATCAACGGGATCATAACAATCATCATAGCATTCATCCTTCGGTAAGCACGAAGGGAAATTAAACAATGTATGAGTTGAAGAGTTACTCTCATTAGAAGGTGGGCACGGGTGATCAATCCGCTCTTCCT
Organism: Aegilops longissima; assembly: GCA_021605205.1. Classification (NCBI taxonomy): domain Eukaryota; kingdom Viridiplantae; phylum Streptophyta; class Magnoliopsida; order Poales; family Poaceae; genus Aegilops; species Aegilops longissima. Next base: position 553,224,100 of record CM038682.1, read on the forward strand.
CCTTTTGTTCTTCGCTCTCCTCCTCATCTTTTTCATCCAATGAGCTCACAGTTTCATCAATTTCTTCTTCCATAGACTCCTGCAAAATATTAGTCTCTTCTTGGACAGCGGAGACTCTCTCAATAAAATCATCAATATCAGAATTTGTAACATCCCAAATTTCCTATTTGGAATGTTTTACAATTATAGCTAAGCATCCTATGCATCCTGTTTGAATTTGAATGCCATTTGAAGTTTCAGAGAATTTTGAGTTTTGAATTTGAATTCAAACTTTGGCAAGTGGGAAACATTTCAAAAACTAAGCCTGATAAATACTTGATCAAAAGTATGAGAGGAGTAAACATGACACTCCAAAAATATCAGAGGAAAACATTGCCAAAAGATTTGGATTCAAATCTGAATTTTATTTGAATTTGAAAAAAATAGATTTTTATAAAGTTTGGATTTTGCCTTTGGAAAAATGTTCAAATGAAAGGGAATATTCCCCTGATCATTTTGGTATATATATACCCTATATAAAATATTTATAGTTATTGTTTTATTTCTGTTTTTGTTTTATTAAAAAACAAATTTCAAAAAAATAGAAAAACCCACCCCAGGCGCCAGCTAGGCCCCCTGGCCCAGCCAGCGTCACAACCCCACCACTGGCCCACCAGTGCCCACTGCCAGAGCGAGCGGCCAGTGCCCGCCTCACTCGCCTCGCCTGAAAACCCTTGGGCTCGTCGCCGCTTCGCCCGCCCTCTCTCTCTCATCGACAGCTGGGACCCGCCCCTTCGTCAACCCCGCCCCCACGCCACGCGTCGCCTTGAGATCGCGGATCTGAAGGATCCGGATCCCGATCCTCCGATCGCCCCGGCTAGGCCGAGGCCCCAGCTATTTAAGCCCTCGCCTCCGCACCCCATTTCCCCCCTAGCCTCGCGGACCCCTCTCCTCTCGCTCGAGCTCACCGGAGCCAAGCTCTCGCCGCCGCCATTCTCGCCGCCGTCGCCGCCCTAGACCACCCCGGTCACCCCCGACTCCACCAAACCCCTCCCGACCTCGTCACTTTCCATGGCTACTCCCCGACCTCCCCGACGACCGGAGCCCTCGCCCTTTTCGTCGCCGCCCGCCGCCGCCGCCGTCGGACCTTGTAAGTCACCGGAAGCCCCCTCCCCCGTCCGATGCGCCACCAACGGTGTAGATTAGAACCCCCGAAGGGGTATCTTTTTTAAATAAAACCGCCCGGTCCGGCCCGGTTCGTTACGGTTTAGATTAGTTAGGTTTATTTTTAGCCCGGCCCATTTTAGTTTAAACCATTAGGCCCGTTAGGTTATTTTACGCACAGTGCGTAGTTTAGGCCCATTAGGCCTTTTTCTTTTATTTTTGTTTTTCTGTTTTAACAGAATAGTTTCTGTTTTGAAAAATTCATATCTTTTATTCTGTTTAATATTTTTAGTTGATTCTTTTTTTGTTGGTTTGCAAATTTTATGTAGTTTCTGTAGAATATATATATAGCTATGTTAAAATTAATTAAAATTGCTTTAATTTAGTTTTAGTCAGAATAGTAAATCTGCTATAACTTGAGTTAGAAAAATTATTTTTGGATGATTCTTTTTGTCCCAACTTTATTTTGGCATTGCCAAACCATAGAAATTAACTTGGGTATTTTAGGATTAATAAATAAATAGTTTTAAGCAGAATCTTATTAATCCCAATTAATTAACTAGCTACTGTTTTCCTATTAATTTAATTAGTAAATAAATTTATTTTTATCATGTGATTGATTCTTCTAGGGTAGTTTCTGTCACTTTATAGGATGAACTTTTATTTATAATTAATAAAAGTTTTATTTTATTTTTCTTAATAGAAATTGAATTAGGCCTAATAGGAGTTTCATAATAGGTTTTAAATTAATTCTTTTTGCTCCTAGTTGCTTAATGAAATCTTTTCTGTTAAGTTAACCTAAAACCATGATTAGGTTATGTTGAGAAAAATTTATTATATAAAACTACTTTTAGCTATTGTTTGAAGTAGGAAAAAACTTTGAATGGTTTTCTTTGAGTTTTCCCTTGGATTTTGATTTGGTTGTTTTGGTGTGTTATGTTACTTTTGTTATGCCATTGTGTTATGTGATCCTATGCTATATGCTTATTGTGATTTGTTTGTCTCGGTAGAGTTTCCGGAGTGCGAAGCTTGCTACTACGAATCTTTAGCTTACGAGGATCATCAGCAAGGCAAGTTTTGATCATGTTATTCTATACCTATGTTTTTGTGCATTAGAATTGTCACCACCCCACCATGCATGCAGTAGTTGAAAAATTTGAAGTTATTAATCTTGAGTAGTATCATGTGGTAGGATGAACCAATCCCCTTGTTACCATGACCCCAGGACGAAGTAGTTACTTTGCTATGCTCGTAGACGGGTTTTGGGTTGAGTGAAATTCATAAGCAAGATGTGAGAGTCAATGATGATGACAACCCCATGAACTACAAGAATCAAGATGGACTTGAATTCACTCTTTGGGTGGAGGGCGGTTGACGGGCACCCTGGAGAACCCAGTTGTGGCCGGGATGCATGGAGAAGTGCCATGACATCTTGCGGAAAGCTTCACCCAGCCACGAAGAGAAGGATGGATGCCCCATGACCGGAAGCTTACCTGTGCAGCCGCAAGCCATTATGGGCTCGGCTGGGTTGACCCTAGTAGTGACGCTGGCTGGGCGGTACTACGAGATGTAGAAGAACGGTAGGATTGGATGGGTACCGCAGTAGCGGAAGAACTCTTTGGAAAACCTGTTTCATTCGTCCGTCTTCAAACACCATGAAGTGCGAAGACTTTAAAGGAGGGAATGATTCTTGCGGGAAAGTCGCAACCCCCTGCAGAGTTAAAGATCTAATCGATTAGCCGTGTCCCGATTTACGGACAAATTGAGCCTCTGGAACTTGGAAGTATTCGGATATCTCAACACTAAAACTAATGAATTAATTTGAGGGTTTATGACTTAATAATTTGGGAATGAGATATTGGTTGGCGGAACCATCTCAATAACTACCAACAATTGTAGTAATTTGCAAGCAAGTCCTTTGTAGTAGGGAAAATTTGCTTTTCGCAAAATGATGAAACTTAGAGCTCCACAGCCAAAATGCATATAGTGATAGTAAGTTTATTATTGTTATTCTTCATGACTTGCCAGCTTATTCAAAAAGCTGACCTACATGGCTGCAACGTCTTATGTTGCAGAGGTATATTCCGATCAGGAGTGAGGCTACGCTCCGCGCTTGGCGATTGCCCTTTGGAGTCGGATGGACTCGCTTTATCTTCGACGCTTCCGCAGCATTAGTAGTTTATTTCTCATGAGTTGGCCTTGAGCCAAATTTATTCTCTTGTAATAAAGACTCTATATGAGAACCGTGTAATAATATTCAGGTGTGATTGAACTTTGATTACTTTATCGATGTACTGTGAGTACCAGCATGATCTTGGGATGGTACAGACACAGAGATTTGACCGATTTAGGGTCAGGTCGCTACAGAATTGAATTCATAATTCTCATAGCAATATTTAAGTATAGCAAAAGTTTCTGGTCTGTAAACAGTATCATCAAGATTTTCACACTCTTTAAACAAAGATTCAATTTCATAAGCACCCATAAAAGCAACGAATTCTTCTATTTGTTCCACATCATAGTTATCATATATACCATTAGCATAAGAAGCCAAGGTTTTATAATCATTAAATTTGCATGAAAAGGGAAGGTGTGGAGCCTTCATCCTAGAGCAACAAGTATAATCATATCTCTAGCATAGTTGCCTAGCATACCAATACAACATATAAATTTGATCCCATAATAGTTTCCCTTTTTGAGTCAAGCGATAATCCCTAAAGTATTCATGTTGATCAACCGTGTCTCCCATTATATAATTGAATGTGGTTTTCTCAGGATTATCAAAGTAGTACATAATATCTTTCACATAATGAGCATCGAGGGTTTTAGGAGGTTCCCCATCTCCATGAGTAGCAAGTACCACTAATTTTTTTGGTATTTTGTGTTCCATATCCATAACTAAAGATAGAGAACAACTTAGAACAGGAAATAAAAACTACTTAGTGATAAAGCAAACAAGCACACACGAGAATATTTACCCCACACTATGACTCCCCGGCAACGGCGCCAGAAAAATGTCTTGATAACCCACAAGTATAGGGGATCAATTGTAGCCTCTTTCGATAAGTAAGAGTGTCGAACCCAATAAGGAGCTAATGGTAGAACAAATATTCCCTCAAGTTCTATCGACCACCGATACAACTCTACGCACGCTTGACGTTCGCTTTACCTAGAACAAGTATGAAACTAGAAGTACTTTGTAGGTGTTTTTGGATAGGTTTGCAAGATAATAAAGAGCATGTAAATAAAAAGTAGGGGCTGTTTAGATAAAGACAGAACTAAATTAGTTTCAGTAAAGAGCTTTTTGTCACGAGAAAGTTATTTGTCCCTAGGCAATCAATAACTAGACCGGTAATTACTATTGCAATTTTATTTGAGGGAGAGGCATAAGCTAACATACTTTCTCTTCTTGGATCATATGCAATTATGATTGGAACTCTAGCAAGCATCCGCAACTAATAAAGATCATTAAGGTAAAACCCAACCATAGCATTAAAGTATCAAGTCCTCTTTATTCCCATACGCCATGACCTACTTATCTGTGTTTGTGTTTCAGTCACTCACGCAACACAGACAATAAGTGTCGGTGTCAAAAACGGCGGATCTCGGGTAGGGGGTCCCGAACTGTGCGTCTAAGGCGGATGGTAACAGGAGGCGGGGGACACAATGTTTACCCAGGTTCGGTCCCTCTCGATGGAGGTAATACCCTACTTCCTGCTTGGTTGATCTTGATGATATGAGTATTACAAGAGTTGATCTACCACGAGATCGTAGAGGCTAAACCCTAGAAACTAGCCTATGGTATGATTGTTGTTGTTGGTCCTATGGACTAAACCCTCCGGTTTATATAGACACATGAGGGGGCTAGGGTTACACAGAGTCGGTTGCAATGGGAGGAGATCCACATATCCGTATCGCCAAGCTTTCCTTCCACGCCAAGGAGAGTCCCATCCGGACACGAGACGAAGTCTTAAATCTTGTATCATCATAGTCCAACAGTCCGGCCAAAGGATATAGTCTGGCTGTCCGGATACCCCCTAACCCAGGACTCCCTCAGTAGCCCCTGAACCAGGCTTCAATGACGATGAGTCCGGCGCGCAGATTGTCTTCGGCATTGCAAGGCGGGTTCCTCCTCCGAATGCTCCATAGAAGATTTTGAACGTAAGGATAGTGTCCGGCTCTGCAAAATAAATTCCACATACCACTGTGGAGAGAATAATATTTCCACAAATCTAATCTGCTGACGCATCTCGAAGCATGACATCACACCACGGCTTGGTCATTATTCGAACCGTTTTTCTCAACCAGCCTCGGCGCATATCGCGAGGCGGTTTCCTTGGCACGTCTTGTCGAAGCAGAGATCGTGTCCCCTTATCACAGGATTCTCATCAATACGGACGTGGGTAACCCAACCGCGCCATCAATTATGGCGCTTGGGGAATAAGCGAGTTTACTAGGTAGGTGGGGGCGTACAGCTCCGTCCGCCCTTATAAAGGGATAAGGATTCACCTTTTTCACCCACGCCTTCTTCCCCCTCGCATATCCATTCTCGCGCACTCGAGCTCCAACACCCAAGTTTGCGTCTTTCTCCTCAAACCGTTCCAATCATGTCCAGAGCGGGAGGCAAGTGGATGAAATCCTCTGTCACGGAGGAGGACATCAAAAAGCTGCAGGGAGCCGGATACTTGGCCGTGGATATCACGCACCGGCTGCCCGACGTGGGGCAGATCATCCCTACCCCGGAACCTTATGACAGGGTAGTCTTCCTCACCCACTTCGTCCGCGGACTGGGATTTCCCCTCCACACGTTCGTCCGCGGCCTCATGTTCTACTACGGGCTGGACTTCCATGATCTGGCCCCGAACTTCATCCTCAACATCTCAGTGTTTATCGTTGTGTGTGAGGCCTTCCTCCGTGTCCGGCCCCACTTTGGCCTGTGGCTGAAGACCTTCAATGTCAAACCGAGGTGGTTGGCGGCCAGCAAGCGGAATGCGGAGGTGCCATGGTGGGAAAAATGCCCAATGTCACATGGCTCAAGGGCTCCTATGTGGAGACCATAAAGGGGTGGAAATCGGGGTGGTTCTACATCACCGAGCCGCGCGACACCAACTGGGTGGCGGCCCCCGAGTTCAGATCCGGAATCCCCACGTGACTTACCTCCTGGAAGGAGAAGGGCCTGTCCTGGGATCCTTCAGTGGAGCTGACCGGACTCCAGAAATGTATTCGGACATGATAAGAAAGAATCTCAAGCTTGTCAACGTGGTCCAGGTCATGCTCTTCCGCCGGATCCTCCCGTGTCAACGACGGGCATTCAATTTGTGGGAGTTCAACCCGGCCCAGCACCAGACGCTGTGCGAGCTCTTCAACGCGACGCACAAAGATGTCTGGAGGGTGCTGTTCAAGGGTGCCGAGGTACCTCCTTCCCTTACCGAGGACCGCGGACTTAGCGCGAAGCGCCCTGCGAATCCGGTAAGTTCTCTACACATTATAGGGTATTTTATTTTCCCCAGTTTAATCATGTGCAGGATCTAAGCTCCCATGCCTTTGACAGGACTGGGTGGAGACAGCCGAGCGGATTGACTGTCCTGCCCCCCTGCCCGAAGGTCCAGCAGACGCTCTCCTGACGGAGATGCTGACTCCGGCACCTTATGAGGTGCCGGAGAAGAAGACCAAGAAGAAGGCCATGGGGACCTGAAAGGGTTTCCGGCGCCAGGTGATATCGGACTCATCGCCCGATAACTCTGAGACGCACTCCTCCCATGAAGACAAGGAGGAGGAGGAAAGTTCTCCCCCCCCCCCCCAACCGGGGGAGATGAGAAAAGGAAGGCCGCCCCAACTGGGGAGGCCGAAGGGTCCAAGAAGAAGAGGACCCTCCTTACGGACTGTTCCACGACCGCCGCCTATAGTGGCGACGAGTGGTTGCCCAGGGACAAGCCCCTGGCGAAGTCGTAAGTATCCGGATACCATAGTAATTCATGATATGTTTCTATTGCACTGATTCACCTTATGCCGAACATGATTATGCTGTCCGTCCCGAGCCCGTATCGACGTATCTTCGTCGGGCGGTTCTTTGGACCCGTCGGATATGAGTAGCGGCTCTCTTCCAACAGCCTCCACCCCTCGCCCTACGGACAACACCGAGGTGTTGTCTCAGAAGGCACCGGGCCGAGGGGAGGTAGTCCAGGAGACGCCTCAGGGTGACTTTCTGGACCCTGGGCACAAAGGGAGCAAGACTCCCACGGGCTCCAGGTTCGGACCCCAGCCGAACACCGCGCCGGAACCTCCGATGGTTCCGCACTCCGACAGGCGACCCCCTATTAAGAGAGGCAAGCCGTCCGTGCCGGTGACCTCTGTCCATCCAGAGGCACCGTCCAACTTGTTGGAAGCGCTTCAGGGTGCTTCCATCGACGAAGAGCACCACACTATCATGAGTGCGGTGATCGAGAAGGTTCAATCCGCCAAAAGTGGACTGACTGAAGCGTGCAAAAGCCTCCTAACAGGCTTTCAGGTAAGTAATTATAGGAAAATGTTTCCGCATAGACAGTAGCCCCTGATGCTCTGTTTGGCATTCACAAAGAAAGGCCGAATAGAGGATCAAATCATGACTCAGGAGTCTAATTAGAATATGTTTATTTGTATATGCAGGCTTCACTGCTGGCCGCTGCCGCACGTACTGCGGAGGTCGCTGCGCTGGAGTAGGACCTTGAGCGGTCCAAGGAGGAGCTCGGCCTTATCAAGAGGCAGCTCGAAGAGAACAAAGGTAAGCAAGACCTTGTCTATATGAAAAAAAAAAGGAATTGGTTGCAGAATATTTGGATCATCATGAATGTACCAGAGGCCACGACTGAAGTGGCGACCCTGAAGAATGCGTTGTCCGAGGCTGAAAACAAAGCGGCCCAGGAGCGCACCGAGCGAGAGAAACAAGAGGTCCGAGTGGGCGAGGTGCAGCAAGAGCTCCAGGCTCTCGTCAAGAAGCACGAGGCCTTGGAGCTTGACTCTAAGACGCGAGAGTCCGAGCTTGCAAAGGCGCTCGATAGCGTGAAACATGCCAAGGTCGAAGCCCAAAAGGCCCTCCAGGAAGTTGAGGCGGCTTCTTAACGGCGGGTAAGGCATTCATTATGCAAAGCAAGCACGTGAAAGAAAATTTCTTTTTACTTACCCGAGTTCGGAGCTCTCCAGGAGCGTTCGCAGATATGCCCCGTAGTGTGTCTGACGCTGCGGAGTTCTACCGAGCCGAGGAGGGGAGCTCGACGGAGAAGTTGTTCTGGTCTCAGTATACTGGGACCAAACACCCGATGCCCTTGAGCGACCAGCTGAAGTAGTTGGTCGAGCTCCACAAGGCGGCCGAACAGGCCATGAAGGGCCTTATAGTCCGGATGTGGCCTGGCGATCCCCTGCCCAACAGCTACTTCGGTCTGGTGGAGCAGCTTGTGAATGCCTGCCCTCGGTTGGACGTCATCAAGCGGTCCGTCTGCATCGAAGGTGCACGCAGGGCTTTTGCCAGTGCGAAGGTGCCCTGGGCGAAGATGGACGCCGAGAAGCTGGTGAAGGAGGGGCCGCCGCAGGGCAAGGAGCATCGCCACCCCGAGATGTATTATGAGGGTGTCCTGAAGGGTGCCCGTCTTGTGGCGGAGGAGTGTACCAAGGATGTAATTTTTGAATGAACGTACTCATGTGATCCTGTAATGTGAAAACTAGTTCATTTGCGTTATGCAACGCTTATTGAATTTAAAATATTACCTTCTGTGCGGCCGTTTATATAATCTGGGAGTTGGCGGTGTAAACCGCCCCCATTCGAGATAGTCTTTGGGGTGTATGAATAAATCTGAGCACTCTTTTTCCCATTTTTGGGTCCTTCGAGGGAGGTGCTCAGCGCAACGAACCAGGCAATCGGACTATAATGCTTTATCACTCTCACTTAGCCATAGAAGTCTACAATTTTAAATATTGGCGAAGCCCCTAGTATTCGGAAGGCCGAATTTGGGGCGCTATATACACCTAAGTCGGACAAAGCCAACTCCTCGCCCGAAGCGAAAAAAGTCTTAGGGACTTGAGACCTCTCGAATAGCGACCAGCTCTCGCCTCATCATGACAGTCAGTTTTGGCTTTCTCTACTGAGGTGTTCATCCGGAAGAACCGGCACACAATCGCAGTAGTTATCCCAGTGCTACCTTAGCCGATATAGCGGAACGTAAGGTACCAAAAGATGGGAGCCGGGCAAACCCAACTATTGACCCAAGACATGATTCGGAGCTGATGCATATAGTGCTATAAGTTCGGGGTGTCGCACTGTCGAAAGTGTTTGGACTTCTTACGCCGTATTATGTGGTATGCGAAAGCCCCTCGCGTACTGGCCGTACCAGAATGTACAGGTGCTGAATGTCGTAAATAAACATATATATAAAAAAGAATAGATAACGCAATAATAGACTAGAGCTATGAATTGTTATTCAAGGAGTACGTTGAAACATACTAATACAAGTAGTGCAATAAGCAAAAAAAATAGGATTATTTAACATGTCCTATCCGAGGGCAAGCTGCGGACTGGTATTTAAAGCAGGTATTCTGCTCATTTATCAGAGACCTGGGGATTCCGTTGTACGACGTAGCTTCATGCCTCCTTGGTTGTTGTATTGTGTGTCCGGCAATCATATTGCCGGATAGGGCTTCCAGAGCGTAAGGTCCTGAAAGAGAGAGAGAATGATGAAGGTATTCAGCCCCCAGGGCGGTCGAGCCGCACTATGGGACGTGCCATAGTCGTGCCCCCGCTTATGCCCATGGTATTTTCAATGCGTAATTATGTACGCGCGGCACAGATTGCGTCGTTTGCCTGGGACTAGGGCGGGGGCCGACTTGCTAGGCGAGCTCTGAACGTGCTAGGCGATCCTGCTGCAGGTTACTCCGGACTCGCTTGACGGTGTCCGGGGCTTTATCACCGAATTGCTGGATTGCCTTAAGAGGCTGCTTTGTGCTTCTGCTGCGAGGGCTGCAGTGTGCTCCTCCGTGCGGAGCAAGCGTTCTGTGTTTCCATTGACTGTTATGAACCCTTAGGTCCTGGCATCTTGAGCTTGAGGTATGCATAGTGCGGTACCACATTGAATCTTGCAAATGCGGTTCGCCCGAGCAAAGGCGTGGTAGCCGCATGAGCGGGACGATATCGAAGATTAACTCCTCGCTTCGGAAGTTGTCCGGAGATCCGAAGACCACTTCCAGTGTGATTGAGCCCGTGCAATGGGCCTCTACACCTGGGATGACGCCTTTAAAGGTTGTTTTTATGGGCTTGATCCTCGAGGGGTCTATACCCATTTTGCACACTGTATCCTGATAAAGCAGGTTCAGGCTGCTACCGTCGTCCATAAGGACTAGAGTGAGGTGAAATCCGTCGATGATGGGGTCTAAGACCAATGCGGCAGATCTGCCATGACGGATACTAGTGGGGTGGTCCCTGCGATCGAAGGTGATCGGACAAGAGGACCATGGGTTGAACTTTGGGGCGACAGGCTCCATCGCGTAGACGTCCGTTAGTGCGTGCTTCCGTTCCCTCTTGGGAATGTGGGTTGCGTATATCATGTTCACCGTCCTCACTTGTGGGGGGAACCTCTTTTGTCCTCCCGTGTTCGGCTGCCGGGGCTCTTCCTCGTCATCACTGTGCAGCCCCATGTCCTTGTTTTCGGCATTTAACTTGCCGGCCTACTTGAACACCCAGCACTCTCTGTTGGTGTGATTGGCTGGCTTATCAGGGGTGCCGTGTATCTGACACGAGCGATCGAGTATGCGGTACAAACTGGACGGGCCCGGAGTACTTCTTTTGAATGGCTTTTTCCGCTAACCGGATTTAGAGCCACTGAATCCGGTATTGACTGCCGTATCCTCGGCGTTATTGCCGTTGTTACGGCGCTTGTGTTTGCTACGACGTGGTCTGCCATTACTGTCCATGGTATCCGAAGTGCCAAGGTTCCTTGATATGTTGTTGCTGCGAGCCAGCCAGCTATCCTCTCCCGCGCAAAAGCGGGTCATGAGTGTCGTGAGGGCTGCCATAGACCTCGGCTTTTCCTGGCCGAGGTGCTGGGCGAGCCACTCGTCGCGGATGTTATGCTTAAATGCTGCTAAGGTCTCTGCATCCGGACAGTCGACAATTTGATTTTTCTTGGTTAGGAACCGTGTCCAGAATTGCCTGGCCGATTCCCCTCGGCTGCTGAGTTATATGGCTCAAGTCATCGGCATCCGCGGTCGCACATAAGTGCCCTGGAAGTTGTCAAGGAATGCATCTTCCAGATCCTCCCAACAGCTAACGGAGTCTGCTGGCAAGCTGTTCAGCCAATGCCGAGCTGGTCCTTTGAGTTTTAGTGGGAGGTACTTGATGGCATATAGACCATCACCACACGCCATGTGGATGTGGAGGAGAAAATCCTCGATTCATACTGCGGGATCTATTGTACCATCATATGATTCGATATTTACGGGTTTAAAACCCTCTGGGAATTCATGATCGATTACTTCATCAGTGAAGCATAGGGGGTGGGCGGTGCCTCTGTGCTTGGCTATATCACGACGCAGCTCATATGATTCTTGTCTGCTATGTTCGGCCCGGCCAGATTTACTTTTACTGTATCCAGCATGACGGCCATCGTCCCGTGTAGGTGCGCGCCCTCGTGATCCGTAGATCGATCTTGCGTGTTTTTCCCTGTCTTCCAATACATCGCGCAGGTCTCGCGTGTTGCCCCGTGCCTTGGTATTTTTGTTTGAGTGGCGGCGGGGTGCGGGCTGAGCTTCAGGCTGGAATGCCTCTCTGTCTCGGCCACGAGGTGGCTGATCAGCCGCATTGTACGCTAGTGATGTAGGTTTCAATGCTTCCTCCTCAAGTCGGGGTAGCAACCTGCACTTTGGGTAACCATTGGAAGGGCGTTCGAGTTCATATTCCTCGGTTGCAAGGACTTCAGTCCATCTGTCTGCTAGCAGATCCTGATCAGCTCAAAGTTGTTGTTGCTTTTTCTTCAGGCTATTTGTTGTGGCTATAAGCCGGCGCTTGAAGCGCTCCTGCTCGACGGGATCCTCAGGCACGACAAATTCTTCGTCGCCGAGGCTCACCTCGTCTTTGGAGAGAGGCATGTAATTGTCATCCTACGCTTCTTCCTCTGCCGCTTGCTCGGGAGGGTTGGCTTGTTCATCCTCCAGTCCTAAATCTTGCTGGAGGGGATTGTCGTTGTCTTCGGCACTGTCCGGAGTGCTATTATCTCATGTGCCCATATCATCGCTTTTGTTGTGGCGAGACTTAGAGCGGCGCCGCTCACATCGGCGCTTGGGTTGCTTCTTGGATGGGTCATCCTCCCATATCTTGTCGCCATTGCCTTCTTTGGGTGTATCCACCATGTATATATCATATGATGAGGTGGCGGTCCAGTGCCCTATGGGCAGTGGCTCCTGTTCGTCTCCTGCATCGTTGTCCATACCATCGATGTCTTCGGAGTCGAACTCGAGCATGTTGGTTAAATCGTCGATAGTAGCTACTAAGTGGGTGGTGGGTGGGGAGTGAATTTCCTCGTCGTCTGCATCCCATTCTAGCTGGACATAGTTCGACCAAGGTTCTCCTGACAAGGAGAGAGACCTTAACGAGTTTAGCACATTGCCGAAGGGCGAGTACTGAAAGATATCTGCGGAGGTGAACCCAATGATCGGCGCCCAATCGGATTCGATAGGCATGGGCGCGGGCGGCTCGGAGTCTGGGGCCGGAGATGAATCCAGTGGTTCAGCATCACGGCTTTCGGGAAGGGTAAAGTCAGTATCCGGCTCTATCGCCGCTGAGAGCGCAACCTTCAAGGCGGGGTCTATCCGCCCGTCCTCGGATGGCGCAATTTGCTCCAGATTGAAGGCCAGAGTAGTTGCCGGTGTGATCTCCCGAACACGGTCCGATGATAGAACTATATCATGCTCGTCGTGATCGTGCGGCACACCTGGCATGGGCTCGAATCCATAGAAGATCAAGTCTCCCCGGATGTCAGCAGTGTAATTCAAGTTTCCAAACCTGAACAGATGACTAGGGGCGTAGCTCTCGATCTGCTCGAGATGGCCAAGCGAGTTGGCCCGCAGTGCGAAGCCGCCGAATATAAAGATCTGTCCGGGGAGGAAGACCTCACCCTCGACCGCATTGTTACTGATGATCGAAGGAGCCATCAAGCCTTACGGTGACTGCACAGCAGAACTCTCAATGAAAGCACCAATGTCGGTGTCCAAACCAGCGGATCTCGGGTAGGGTGTCCCGAACTGTGCGTCTAAGGCGGATGGTAACAGGAGGTGGGGGACACAATGTTTACCCAGGTTCGGGCCCTCCCGATGGAGGTAATACCCTACTTCCTGCTTGATTGATCTTGATGATATGAGTATTACAAGAGTTGATCTACCACGAGATCGTAGAGGCTAAACCCTAGAAGCTAGCCTATGGTATGATTGTTGTTGTTGGTCCTACAGACTAAACCCTCCGGTTTATATAGACACGGGAGGGGGCTAGGGTTACATAGAGTCGGTTACAATCGGAGGAGATCCACATATCCGTATCGCCAAGCTTGCCTTCCACGCCAAGGAGAGTCCCATCCGGACACGAGATGAATTCTTCAATCTTGTATCTTCATAGTCCAACAGTCCGGTCAAAGGATATAGTCCGGCTGTCCGGATACCCCCTAATCCAGGACTCCTCAATAAGCAAACCATGAAGATATTTCAAACCCTACAGCAGGGATCCCTCATGCTTGCGCGACACAGAGAGCATCATAGGACAACACCAATAATAAAACATGCAACTCAAACCAACCACGATCATTAATTAACCCATAGGACAAAACGGATCTACTCAAACATCATAGGATAGCCATACATCATTGGGAAATAATATATAGCATTGAGCACCATGTTTTAGTAGAGATTACAGCGGGTAAAAGAGGGGTTACACCACTGCATAGAGGGGGGAAGAGTTGGTGATGACGGCGGTGAAGTTGTTGGTGTAGATTGTGGTGATGATGATGGCCCCGGCGGCACTCCGTTGCCACCGGAAGCGAGGGGGAGAGAGCCCCCCTCCTTCTTATTCTTCTTCCTTGACCTTCTCCCTAGATGGGAGAAGGGTTTCCCCTATGGTCCATGGTCTCCGGATTGGATCTGTCTCTCTGTCTTTCTCTGTTTCTGCGCTCCCCGATTCTGCCCTTTGAGAGTTTCTTAAATTCCCGGAGATCCGTAACTACGATTGGGCTGAATTTTGGACACGATCTCTATCCAGATATTAGTTTTCTTGTGGCGAAAGAAGCGCACCAACTGCCTTACAGAGTGGCCACGAGGGCCAGCGCGCTGACCCCACAGGCGCGCCCTGCCTCGTGGCCCCCTCGGCATCGATCGCGTTGATTCTTCTTCCCAAAATCATATATATTCCAAAAAAATCTCCGTCAGTTTTATCCCGTTTGGACTCCGTTTGTTCGGATTTTCTGCTGAAACAAAAACATGCAACAAATAGGAACCGCATGGGCAATCGGATCAATATGTTAGTCCCAAAAATAGTATAAAAATTTGCCAAAACTATATGAATGTTGTATAATATTGGCATGGAACAATCAAAAACTATAGATACGACGGAGATGTATCACTGGGACGAACAAAACTAGCCTGGGACAACCTGGACGACTCAAACTAGGCGCACACTTTCCAACCACCCGAGGCGGCTACCCATACCAGCCCCTACGGTGGTGTCGCCCCTTTTTGCGTGTATGATTGGGGTAGTGAAAAATATTCCAGTGGCGCTTTTGATTTACCCAGAGAATGGTTGAATTGCTTGTTTCTATGAACTGAGTTCGCCAATAATGTGAAGGATGCCAGTCTTTTCATCCTATTGTAGATTGCTTAGATCTCGATATGCCAAATGTAATCGCATGAAATATACAGTAAAAGCTAGTGTGATGTGTGTTGCTACAACTAGTCTGACAACCCGTTCTCATATAACATATCAAGGATGCACGATCTTATCAGATTAACCATTCGACTTACCAATGCAGGGTGGGAAGAAAGAAGTATTGGGACTACGTATCCAAGCAATTGATTCCTTCATAGAACCTTGTAAGCGAAAAGGAAGTTGCAGTGTGCCTGTACAAAGAGCTAGCGTAAGTTCAGTTACCTGCTTCTTGGAATTTTAGTTAGCCACTTATTGGAAAATTGTTCAATTACGTTGCTTGGCTTAATTTAGTTTGCTACTGATTACATAATGTCATAGCCTGTTAATCCAATTATAGACTGCGCCTATCTATGTGTTTGATACTTACTGTTAAGAATTAACTGTTTTCCTAAACTTAAGTAGCTACTTAAGCATGTAGATAGATGTTCATATGTACTTCTAGGGTGCATCAAAGTTCATGTGTAATTTACGTTCTGATACCTTGTTTGTTTAAATGGTTTGTTGTTCTCACTTGTAGCACTAGTAATGTTTTCATGTTCATAGATAGACAACTATCAGGTTTATATGAGGGTCGCCGTCTTTTTAACTTATATATCTATATGTGTTGGAATCATTTTTCTTACATCAAAGAAATTTACAGATGTCTGTGTTGCTGGTAAACGGTACCGAACTTTTACTTTAATACGTTGCCAAGAACTTGTTAGTTTTACTAGTTCATGTGTAATTAAATAAGTTGCCAAAACTGGTTAGTTTTACTATTTTGATGTTAGTTTCTTATGGCTCTTGCAACACTTTCTTTATGATTGCTAACATTGAAGTTTGTAGGATCCAACTGAAACTCCATTGGTACAACATGTATGTTTTCAGAAACTTCCTTGTTTACCTGGTTTGCTGCTGTAACTTGTTGCTGTAATCATCTTACCAACTTCAAGTTTTCGGGATCCAATTGGAAGTCTAATTGCACAACAGGTACATTTTCAAAAATATATTTGTGTAACAGGTTTGCTGCTATAACTTGTTGCTCTAATCAAGTTACTGACTACTCAACTTTTCAGGCTCCAAGAGAAACTCCAATGCCACAACAGGTTCCTTTTGCAAAACTTCTTTGTTTAACTGCTTTGCTGCCGCAACCGGTTGCTCTAATCACGTTACTGGCTACTCAACTTTCCAGGATCCAAGAGAAACTCCAATGCCACAACAGGTACCTTTTGCAAAACTTGTTTGTTTAACTAGTTTGCCGCTGCAACCGGTTACAATGATGTTAATAACTACTTTTCAGCATCCAATTGAAACTTTTTTAATTTCTTGTTTGTTTAATTGGTTTGCCGTTCTAACTCCTAGTTGAGATGTTTTTCTAACTTCAACTTTTCGAAATCCAATCGGAACTTTAATGGCAAAATAGGTTAGCCAAAGATCAAAGAGCGAGGTCCCCATGGACGTTGTATCATCCCACAGTAGTGGCACCGGCCCGATCATGCATCATGAATTGCCAACTGGTGATTCTCTAGAGGCTAAATTTTTGGTAGAATGAGATTCTGGTTCTGCACTTAGAGATGAAGTTGACATGTTGAGGAAGCAAACAACACAATCACAAGTAGTACTCAAGACAACCATTAAATATTTGGTGGATTTCAAAATGAAGCAATCTGAGACTGACCGCATTGTTAAGGTCCTGAAGGAAAAAAGGAAATTAAATTCCCACTTGGTAAATTATAGGTGACATGTTTTTTCCATCGTTGAATAACCTTTGTCTTGTTTGTTCATGTAATCAATCAAACCATTTATTTGAGAGATCATGTAACAATTGTTTTTTTTTTGGTTTGTAATTTTTGTGAGCACGAGTCTGTATTAATTGATATGACTCTGAGACATTTCGTCTTGATTGATGTGCCAGACCTACAAATATGCCAATCGGGTTGAATGTGCATTCAGCAATATAATAGTAGTATAGATGGTCCTTAGTGGCACACATTTGAAAGGGCCAAGATGATGTTCTAGATTCGCTAAAAAATGATGCTCTTCTAGCAAAAAAAAAGTACAGCGGCTTGGCTTATGTATGTTAGTTGATATTATTGATCCATATACTCTATAAATGTTTATATGTCTGTTAGTTTTGTACATTATTGGTTGATTGCCTCAGTATTTTGAATCTTGAGACATCGCTTGTGTACATATCTAAATGGGAGTACACATTATGCTGCGTGTGACACTTTAGTTGGACATAAAGTGGTTTGAAATATTCGAATTCACCTTAAACTGGATTCTAGCTTCTGAATTCGAGTATCGGCATTTGTAAACCATATTCATATATGACAGTGGAATACATATTTGTTGTGCTTTTGAAGATATATAAAAACATATAGAATGGTTTATAAAGATTCATACAAGAATACAAAATTGATTCGATTTAGTTGCCAGGGTAAACTTGGATGCTTATTGTACCAAAATTTGAAAGAAGCGGCAAAATGTCCACTCCCACATCGGCTGCCCGAAGCCAGTGTTTGGGAGATGGAAGTTACTGTCTACCCCTTACACGGACAATCCATCGGCCCAATTTCCACTGCTCTCAATAGGGGTATTTTAGTAACTTCAATTAGACGTGACACGACCGCCTCTCAGCCCATTCAGACACAATGGGCGCCAAACGTGGGCGGCAAAACACATTTGATTCAAGCTCGTCCGAAAGACCTCTGTCTCTCCCTCCATTTCCCCATTCATACACGGTGGGTGGAAAAACAAACTCGACTCGGCTGAAATCGATGTAGGCAAATATTTTCAATAGGGGCAGTTTGTAACTTCTCTCAGACGTGACACAACCGCCCTACCTGTCAGCCCCGTTCATACACCTTGGGCGCCAATCGTGGGCGCCAAAACACCCTCTCCTCGCCTGAAATCGCTTTGGGAAAATATTGGGGAGATGCAAGATTACCTCATATCCCCAGCCAACGAGACGTCCAAATTTTAAACGGGGGCTAAGTTTGTAACTTTCCCATATTTCAGACAGGCGCATCACAAAAACACGGTTCCCATACCTCTCCCTCCATTTTCCCATTCATACACCGTCCGTGCTAGAACACCATCCCCACACCAGTGTCCTTCGTCCGCCACCCCATCCATCGCCACCGTCCTCCACCCCATCCATCGCCACTGTCCTCCACCATGTAGGAGCGCCTACCAAGACCGCATCATCCACTGCTAGAGATGGACGCTTCTCATCCACGGCGACGGACCTGGAGCCTTGCATCGCGTCCTCTCGCTTCATCGGCGCCGTCGTCCTCCTTGCCAGGGCCGCTCACACGACGTTCTCGTCCACCGCAACGGGACTTATCCCCAGATGCACCCGTCTACCGTCACAGATCTGCTTCAACGCCACCGACAGCCATCACACCCCCGGCCTACACGACACCACAAGAGAGGTGGTACTTCATATCTGCTCAACTTTTTGATCTCAACCAGAAAATAGATCGTAACTTGGTTACTGTACTTTCTTTTCAGCTCTTAGAATTTAGTTCTTACTTCGAAGCAAACAATGGTTGCTAAATAGCATTTATGCGGTTTGTAGCTTCAAATCTGCCATGGCACAGTCATCATAGGGTTTAAGTGATCATGCTTAGGGTTTTCCCCCTTTTATGATCACTATATGATCAACAAAAGTTCTTCGTGTCATAATAGCACTGCTCCACCCATCAAGCTAAACAAGCTTAGTTGTTCAAGTACGAATATGATATTATCTAAACAAAGTCGTCTAATTGGTGAGCTAAATGTTCCTAATTTAGTTTCAAAAATGCATGTACACCGCTCGGGTGTGGATCTACAAGGTGCCCACGGTGGGCCGCGGCCCAACCTGGGATTTTGGGTCGGCCCGGGCCCCGATTCCCCTCTGTTCTGCTGTGCTTCCGATCTCTACTCGCCCCCAGCCGCCTGCCTCGTCGGCGACTTGCCATCCCCGGACGGCATGACTCTAGGAGGAGACGCCGGACTAACAGAGGTCAGGAGCCGCTCGCCCAACAGCATCACCGCTGCCCGGGCGCGTCGCTGCTACCTCTTGAGCATGCGTTGGTTTTCCCTTGAAGAGGAAAGGGTGATGCAACAAAGTAGCGTAAGTATTTCCCTCAGTTTTTGAGAACCAAGGTATCAATCCAGTAGGAGACTACATGCAGGTCGCCTAGTACCTGCACAAACAATCAAGAACCTTGCAATCAACACGATAAAGGGGTTGTCAATCCCTTTCACGGCCACTTGCAAAAGTGAGATCTGATAAAGATACTAAGATAAATATTTTTTGGTATTTTTGTTGTATAGATTGGAAAAGTAAAGATTGCAAAATAAATAGTAAACTAGAATTATTGATCGGAAACTTATATGAAGTAAAGTAGACCCGGGGCCCATAGGTTTCACTAGTGGCTTCTCTTAAGATAGCATATATTACGGTGGGTGAACAAATTACTGCCGAGAAATTTATAGAAAAGCGCATAGTTATGAGAATATCTAGGCATGATCATGAACATAGGCATCACATCTGTGTCAAGTAGACCGAAACGATTCTGCATCTACTACTATTACTCCACACATCGACCACTATTCAGCATGCATCTAGAGTATTATGTTCATAAGAACAGAGTAACACATTAAGCAAGATGACATGATGTAGAGGGATAAACTCAAGCAATATGATATAAACCCCATCTTTTTATCCTCGATGGAAACAATACAATACGTGTCGGTTCCCTTCCTGTCACTGGGATCGAGCACCACAAGATTGAACTCAAAGCTAAGCACTTCTCCCATTGCAAGAAAGATCAATCTAGTAGGCCAAACTAAACCGATAATTCGAAGAGACTTGCAAAGATATTAAATCATGCATATAAGAATTCAGAGAAGAATCAAATATTGTTCATAGATAATCTTGATCATAAACCCACAATTCATCGGATCTCGGCAAACACACCGCAAAAAGAATTACATCGAATAGATCTCCAAGAAGAACGAGGAGAACTTTGTATTGAGATCCAAAGAGAGAGAAGAAGCCATCTACCTAATAACTATGGATCTGAAGGTCTGTGGTAAACTACTCACACATCATCGGAGAGGTTATGGTGTTGATGCAGAAGCCCTCCGTGATTCAAGCCCCCTCCGCAGATCGCCGGAAAAGGCTCCAAGATGGGATCTCATGGGTACAGAAGGTTGCGGCGGTGGAAAAGTGGTTCCGTGGCTCCCCTGGTTGTTTTTAGGGTATAAGAGTATATATAGGCGAAAGAAGTAGGTTGGTGGAGCTACGAGGGGCCCACGAGGGTGGGGGCGCGCCTACCCCCCTGGACGCGCCCTCCTGCCTCGTGGCCGCCTTGTTGCTTCCTTGACTTTCACTCCAAGTCTCTTGGATTGCATTTGTTCCAAAAAAGATCCCCGCAAAGGTTTCGTTCCATTTGGATTCCGTTTGATATTCCTTTTCTGCGAAACACTGAAATAGGCAAAAAAACAACAATTTGCACTGGGCTTTCTGTTAATAGGTTAGTCCCAAATATAATATAAAAAGGTATATTAAAGCCCATTAAACATCCAAAACAGATAATATAATAGCATGGAACAATCAAAAATTATAGATACGTTGGAGAAGTATCAGCCGCCGTGCCTACCTTCCCAGTCCGTTCAGGGCTCAGGCGTGCAGCAGCCACTAAGCCAACCCGATTTATCCTGAGATATGTCCTCAACACTCAGCAGCCACTCCACATCACCCATTTTCTAATTGATTCATCACTCATTTGGCAGGTGATACGTCCATTTTGCATCATGCTTTTATATTGATATTTATTGCAGTATGGATTGTTATTACACATCATATCACAATACTTTTATGCCTTTTATCTCTTATTTTATAAGGTTTACATGAAGATGGAGAATGCCGGCAGCTGGAATTCTGGACTGGAAAAGGAGCAAATATTAGAGACCTATTCTGCACAACTCCAAAAGTCCTGAAACTTCATGGAGAATATTTTTGGAATATATAAAAAATATGGGGCAAAGAAAGAACCAGAGGGTGGCAACCAGCCAGGCACAATGGCGGAGGGCGCGCCCCCCATCCTTGTGGGCCCCCTGGCAGGCCTCCGGTGTCCATATTCTGCTATATGGTGTGTTTTGACCTGGAAAAATTCAGAAGGAAGCTTTTGGGACGAAGCGCCGCCGTCTCGAGGTGGAACCTGTGAAGAACCAATCTAGGGCTCAGGCGGAGCTGTTCTACTGGGGAAACATCCCTCTAGGAGGGGGAAATCATCGCCATCGCCATCACCATCGATCCTCTCATCGAGAGGGGGTAAATCTCCATCAACATCTTCACCAGCACCATCTCCTCTCTGTAACATCCCAATTTTCAATTTGGATGTTTATAAATAGATCATTCATATGAATCCATGATTTATGCATTTTTTGCCTCCATTTGTTTTATTTGAATTTTGATCCAAGGAACTTTGAGCAACTCAAGGACCAAAAGAGAGAGTTGGAAGTTTCCCTAAAAACCTATTTTGAATTTTTTGAAGTTGGGAGTTTGGATCAAATTTGGTTTCACCAAAAAAATTCATTTCCATTATATCAAAAATAAAATAAAGAGAGAAGATAAAATGAATTCTTCAAAATCAGAAAATAAAATATTGGAAATTGAATTTGGAACCAAAATTTATTTGTTGAGTTTTATTGGCAATTTATTTTATTAACATAGCAAAAATGTCTATTTTTTAACTTGCATTTTAGGCCACATAAAAGTTCACTAGGTCATATATAAGACCATAATATTATGTGAATTTTTCTGGCATTTTTAGACTTATATTTATTTGTATTTTCGGTGCCACAGTGTTTCTGTTATTTAAAAAAACCACGCAGCCATAGACCAACTAAGGCCCATATCTTTCAGCCCAACCGATGGTCATCTCCCTCCTCTGGTCATTACAGAAACATGTACAGAGAGCACCATGCAGCCCTTCCACCCAGCGCTCCACCTCTCCCCTTCCTCTTCCCCGCTCCAAAACGCCTCTGAACGGAACCCGCTCGCCTCCCTCGACCCCTCCCAGCCCCTGGTGCGCCTCAAAGACGACCATAATGGCCACCATGAGCACTTGAAACTGCAACCATTAACACATCTTGCCCCACCAAACTCTGGACGTCCCTTGCCCTATATAAAGCACCCCTGGGAGCCCCTCTCGCCCATCGTCGGAAGCCCTCTCCTTTTGGAGTTTTCCCCTCTCTCTAACCTCTCCAATTGCTCGCCGGAGTTCGCGAATTCCGGCGACCTCTCACCGTGTGTACAGGAAGCAATCTACCACCATAACTTGTGCCAGTGGTTCAACTCATCGTCCTCTACACCGTACCGCATGCGTCCTTCGCCGAAACACACCGGAGCCGCCTTCTTCCTCGTCGCCGGCGGCAAGTCCGGTGAACACCCATGCCAAATTTTTCTTTTTTTCCAGTATTTTTTTTAATCTCAGATTCTATACCAATTCTTGTTTCTTGTATATCTTTTAGTCTATAGATCCGATTTAGTTGATTCTTTTTCCTACTTGTTCATAGAAATCCCCTCTATCCAGAGAACCAAACGAAAAATATTTTTGAAAATTTTAAATTTCGAATTCAAACAGATCTGAATTCAAACTCCGTTAGGCCGTAACTCGAGTTTCGTAACTCCGATTTGAGTGATTCTTTTTGCGAATTGAAGCTTGTGACATGTATTTTCTGTTAAAACCAAAACCATTTGTTTTTGTTGATGTAAAAATTGCGTTCTATACAGAAACTTTTTTGGATGTTTTGGAGTTTTTCGAAGACTTTCATTTGTTTTCTTTTTTGGATCTTTGCTTGTATGCTTATATATGTTATTGCTTGCTTACGCTAGATCATCCGGAGTGCGAAGCTTGCTACTACGAATCTTTACAGTTCAACGAACGTCAGCAAGGCAAGTTCACACTTTGATCATAATTTTTTTATACCCAGTTTTTACTATGCATTAGTTTAACCCTCAAAGATTGCACGAATAGGATTGGGAACATGTGTTTATGCTATGTAGTTCATGTGGTAGGAACCTATGACCTTTGATCACCCCCGGAATATTCGTTATATCATATATTGCTTAGCCATGCTCGTAGACGGGGATTGGTATGTGTGATCCATGCAAGTTGTGAGAATTAATAATTTTGGGATAACCTAAGGTGGCAACTTTAATACACATCTGGGTGGATTGTTTGGGGCACCTGGAGAAACCAGTGCTTGCCCAAGGAATCCTTGAGTGCTGTGTGATTACCCTAGGTCCGCGACCCAGATCAAAGGGATCATAAGATATTTCATGCCTAGAAACTTCCGTGTGCAGCCACAAACCATTATGGGCTCTGGCATAGTTGAGTAAGTTGTGTGACCTCTTTCCGTGGTAGACTAGCTGATGTAGGGGAAAGTAGGTGTACCGGTCTACCCAGGGTTAAGGGCAAACGCTTCTGAAAGGCTATGTCTCGATCTTCCAATCATGGAGGTGGTCGAGTCTTGTGGGGAAAAGTGCACAACCTCTGCAGAGTGTACAAACTAATCATGATTAGCCGTGTCCCCGGTTATGGACAACTTGAGTATCTAGAAGTGAATTATTGGTTGATCTCATCACTCTATTTAATGAAATTATTGGGTTACTAATAACTTGGGAATTTTGGGATTGAGTTGGAGGAACCTTCTCAATAATGACATTTTAATTTAGTAGTAAATAAAAATTTATTCCTTTGTTGTAGCGTAAAATTGGCTTTATGCAAAAATTAAACTTAGAGCCTCCACCAGCTAAATTTGCATATAGAGATATTTTTTTATTACTATTCTAAGGTGTGAAATTGACAGCATATTCCATGTGCTTACCTACACGGCTGCAACTTCTCATGTTGCAGACTTTTCCGACGAGGATTAAAGGTCCGATAGGTCATTGTTCTACACTCAGTTTGCCGTGGAGTTGGATGGACTCATTTACCTTTGATGCTTCCGCAGTTATTTTTATTTAGATGGCCTTTGGCCATATTATTGTAATAAACACTCTTTTGAGGACCTCGATGTAATAAAATGTGTGATTGATCTCTGTTATAATTCCTCGAGTACTGTGTGTGTCAGCATACCGATCTAGGGATGACACTTAAGCACAGAGACTACGATCCATTTGGTTCGGGTCGCTACACTCTCAAACCCTAGTTCATCTCTTGTATCCTATCTTTGTCTCAGAATCTCAGATTTGTACCTGTGGGTTATTTATTTGATGGAAGATCATATGTTTAGATCCTTAATGATAATTAGTACTCCTCTGATTATGAACATGAATATGCTTTGTGAGTAGTTATGTTTGTTCCTTAGGACATGGGAGAAGTCTTGTTATAAGTAATCTTGTGAATTTGGTATTCGTTCGATATTTTGATGAGATGTATGCTGTCTCTCCTCTAGTGGTGTTATGTGAACGTTGACTACATGACACTTCACCATTATTTGGGCCTGGGGGAAGGCATTGGGAAGTAATAAGTAGATGATGGGTTGCTAGAGTGATAGAAGCTTAAACCCTAGTTTATGCGTTGCTTCGTAAGGGGCTGATTTCGATCCATATGTTTCATGCTATGGTTAGGTTTACCTTATCAAATTATCAAAGTAACGAATGTGAATCATGTGAGCATGATGAAAGCTAACTTGACAATAGTTCCCATGTGTCCTCGGGAGCACTTTGCTTTATATAAGAGTTCGTCCAGGCTTGTCCTTTGCTACAAAAAGGATAGGGCCACCTTGTTGCACCTTGTTTACTTTTGTTACTTGTTACCCGTTACGAATTACCTTATCACACAACTATCTGTTACCGATTATTTTAGTGCTTGCACAGAATACCTTACTGAAAACCGCTTGTCATTTCCTTCTACTCCTCATTGGGTTCGACACTCTTACTTACCGAAAGGACTATGATAGATTCCCTATGCTTGTGGGTCATCAAGACTCTTTTCTGGCGCTGTTGCCGGGGAGTGAAGTGCCTTTGGTAAATGGAATTTGGTAAGGAAACATTTATATAGTGTGCTGAAATTTACTCTCACTTGTTACTATGGAAAGTACTCCTTTGAGGGGCTTGTTCAGGGTATCTTCACCTCGACTGGAAGAGCAAAGAGTTGCTCATCAACCTACTGCACCTACTGAAAACATTTATTATGAAATTCCTTCAGGTATGATAGAGAAACTGCTAGCTAATCCTTATGTAGGAGATGGACCATTACATCCCGATATGCACATAATCAATGTGGATGAAGTTTGTGGATTATTTAAGCTTGCAGGTATGCTCGAGGATGTTGTCAAGAAGAAGGTCTTCCCTTTATCTTTGAAGGGAAAGGCATTGACATGGCATAGGCTATGTGATGATATTGGATCATGGAACTACAACCGATTGAAATTGGAATTTTGTCAGAAGTTTTATCCTACGCATCTAGTTCATCGTGATCAGAATTATATATACAATTTTTGGCCTCGTGAAGGAGAAAGTATCGCTCAAGCTTGGGGGAGGCTTAAGTCAATGTTATGTTCATGCCCCAATCATGATCTCTCAAGAGAAATTATTATTCAAAAAATTTATGCTCGGCTTTCTCATAATGATCGATTCATGCTCGATCTTGTACTGGTTCTTTTATGAAGAAGACTATTGAATTCAAATGGGATTTATTGGAAAGAATTAAACGCAGCTCTGAAGATTGCGATCTCAATGAAGGTAAGGAGTCAGGTATAAACCTTAAGTTTGATTGTGTCAATACCAATGCTTTTCATGATTTTAGCACTAAATATGGACTTGACTCTAAGATAGTAGCTTCTTTCTGTGAATCATTTGCTACTATGTTGATCTCCCTACGGAGAAGTGGTTTAAATATCATCCTCCCATTGAAGTTAAAGTAGTAGAACCTATTAAAGTTGAAGAAGAAACTATTACTTATAATGTTGATCCTATTGTTCCTACTGCTTATATTGAGAAACCACCTTTTCCTGTTAGAACAAAGGATCATGCTAAAGCTTCAACTGTGGTTCGTAAGAGTTATACTAGAACACCTACTCCCCCTGAACAAATTAAAGTTGAACATACTATTGTTATGGTTAAAGATATCTTGGTCGATAATATTGATGGGATCTTATTTATTTCTATGATGAAGCTGCTAGGATTGCTAAACCTGATACTAAAGATAAACATAGACCTATGGTTGGCATGCCTGTTGTTTCTGTTAAAATTGGAGATCATTGTTATCATGGCTTATGTGATGTGGGTGCTAGTGTGAGTGCAATTCCTTATACCTTGTACAAAGAAATTATGAATGATATTGCACCTGCTGAGATAGAAGATATTGATGTTACTATTAAGCTTGCCAATAGAGATACTATACCAATTGGGATTGTTAGAGATGTTGAAGTCTTGTGTGGGAAGATAAAATATCCTGCTGATTTTCTTGTTCTTGCTTCCCCACAAGATGATTTTTGTCCCATTATATTTGGTAGACCTTTCTTGAATAATGTTAATGCTAAGATAGACCGCGAGAAAGATATTGCTACTGATGGTTTAGGGGAAATGTCTCATGATTTTAATTTCTCTAAATTTCGTAGACAACCCCATGATAAAGAATTGCCTAGTATGGATGAAATTATTGGTCTTGCTTCGATTGTCATGCCTCATACTGATCCTTTAGAACAATATTTGCTAGACCATGAAATGATATGTTTATGAATGAAAGAAGGGAAATAGATGAAATATTCTATAATCAAGGGCCTATTCTGAAGCACAATTTGCATGTTGAAATCCTTGGGGATCCTCCTCCACCTAAAGGTGATCCGGTGTTTGAGCTTAAACAATTGCCTGATACTCTGAAGAATTCTTATCTTGATGAAAAGAAGATATATCATGTTATTATCAGTGCTAACCTTTCAGAGCATGAAGAAAATAAATTGTTTAAGACTCTAAAGAAGCATCGCGCCGCTATTGGATATACTCTTGATGATCTTAAGGGCATGATACGTCTCCAATGTATCTACTTTTCCTGATGCTTTTCCTCTTGTTTTGGACTCTAATTTGCATGATTTGAATGAAACTAACCCCGGACTGACGTTGTTTTCAGCAGAACTACCATGGTGTTGTTTTTGTGTAGAAATATAAAAGTTCTCGGAATAGAATGAAACTTTGCGAGGAATTTTTATATAATATATAAGAATTTCTGGAGCCAAGACCTTCCGGAGAGGGGCCCCTGGGTGGGCACTACCCATGATGGTGCGTCCCCCCTCTCCTGGTGCGCCCAGGTGGGTTGTCCCCACCTGGTGGCCCCGCAGACCCTGAAACCAATGCTATAAAATCCTATTTTTCCAGAAAAAAATCAGGGAGAAAGAATTATCGCGATCCACGAGACGGAGCCGCCGTCACCTCCTGTTCTTCATCGAGAGGCCGGATATGGAGTCTGTTTGGGGCTCCGG
This sequence comes from Aegilops longissima, assembly GCA_021605205.1. Lineage (NCBI taxonomy): Eukaryota > Viridiplantae > Streptophyta > Magnoliopsida > Poales > Poaceae > Aegilops > Aegilops longissima. The sequence continues at coordinate 553,251,635 of CM038682.1, forward strand.
AGAGGGGGATCTTTGTTCTTCGTCATCACCAACCCTTCTCCATCTCCAATTCCTTGATGCTCCCCACCGGGAGTGAGTAATTCCTTCATAGGCTCGCTGGTCGGTGAGGAGTTGGATGAGATTCATCATGTAATCGAGTTAGTTTTGTTAGGGCTTGATCCATGGTATCCACTATGTTCTAAGATTGATGTTGCTATGACTTTTCCATGCTTAATGCTTGTCACTTTGGTCCTGGGTGCCATGAACTCAGATCTGAACCGTTTATGTTATCATCATTATATCCATGTTGTAGATCCGATCTTGCAAGTTATAGTCACCTACTACGTGTTATGATCCGGCAACCCCGGAGTGACAATAGTCGGGACCACTCTCGGTGATGACCGTAGTTTTAGGAGTTCATGTATTCACTATGTGTTAATGCTTTATTCTGGTTATCTATTAAAAGGAGGCCTGGATATCCCTTTGTTTCCAATATGGACCCCGCTGCCACAGGAGGGTAGGACAAAAGATGTGATGCAAGTTCTTTCCATAAGCACGTATGACTATTTATAGAATATATGCCTACATTATATTGACGAACTGGAGCTAGTGTCGTATCGCCCTAGGTTATAACTGTCTCATGATGAATATCATCCAACAAGTCACCGACCCAATGCCTACGAATTTATCTTATATTGTTTTTGCTAAGTTACTACTGCTATCATCACTATTACACTTGCTACAAAAATACTGCTATCACTGTTACTATTACACTTGCTACTGTCACTATTATCAAAACTATCATAGTATTGTGCTACTGATTAACTTGTTGCAGATAATTAATCTCTAGGTGTGGTTGAATTGACAACTCTGCTGCTAATACCTTCAAATATTCTTTGGCTCCCCTTGTTTCGAATCTATAAATTTGGGTTGAATACTCTACCCTCGAAAACTGTTGCGATCCCCTATACTTGTGGGTTATCAAGACCTTTTTCTGGCACCATTGCCGGGGAGCATAGCTATATTTGTTGAGTCACTTGGGATTATTATCAATTTATCACTATGAAGAATCTGAAAGATCCTAAGACTAAGATTTATCCCTCTAAGACGATGGGAGGTAAGGAACTGCCATCCAGTTCTGCTTTAGATTCACCTTCTGTTACGAGTAAACTTGCAACACCACCACATGCTATCAATTCTAATATGTCGTAAGTTATCGATGATGCTACTTCTGCTATGTATAATGCTTATGATGATGCTAGTACCTTGCTTGATAATGATGATGTGCCACTTGGTGAATTTCTTGATGAACAAATTGCTAGAGTAATACAACAGGATGTTGTTGAATCTGATGATGAGCTTGAAACTGAAACTCCTGAACCACCCGCTAGAACTAGCCTTCCTAGATATGAATTGCCTAAGGTACCGGAAGGTTATGTTATGAATGAGGAAACAACTAGAAATATTCTTGCTTGTAGGGATAGAGATGATCTAGAGAAATTATTATGCAAGTATAAAGAAAAATCTCTTAATGCTAGAATGAAATATGATCCTAAGTTTGCTACTTCACCTATTTTTATTGATGATAAGGATTATGAATTCTCTGTCGACCCAGAGTTAATTACTTTGGTTGAATCTGATCCTTTCCATGGTTATGAAACTAAAACTGTTGTGGCACATCTTACTAAGTTGAATGACATAGGCAACCTTTTTACTCATGATGAGAAAACTCGCCATTACTTTATTCTCAAATTATTTCCTTTCTCATTAAAGGGTGATGCTAAAGCTTGGTACAATACTCTTACTCATGGTTGTGTGCGTAGTCCCTAGGATATAATTTATTACTTCTCTAAAAAATATTTTCCTGCTCATAGGAAACAAGCTGCCTTACAGGAAATATTTAACTTTGTGCAAACTAAAGAAGAGAGTCTCCCACAAGCTTGGGGGAGGCTTTGCCAGTTACTTAATGCTTTGCCTGATCATCCTCTTAAGAAAAATGAAATACTTGATATCTTCTATAATGGACTAACCGATGCTTCTAGGGACTTCCTAGATAGTTGTGCTGGTTGTGTTTTCAGGGAACGAACTGTTGGGCAAGCTGAAGAATTATTGAGTAATATATTGAAAATTTATGATGATTGTACTATTCCTGAACCACCGGCTAAACCCACTCCGAAGAAGAGGGGTATATTATGTCTCAGTCCTGAATATATGCAAGAGGAAAAGAAATCTATGAAGGAAAAAGGTATTGAAGCTGAGGATGTTAAAATTTTACCTCCTATTGAAGAAATACATGGGCTTAATACACCACCACTGCCTAAGGTGGTAGAGGTAAATTCTTTATTGAAATTCAATGATAATGACAATCCTCACAATATGCATCCTAGCCAATGCCTTTATGAGTTTGAAAACTACATTAGAAAACAAGGTCACTTCAATGCAAATGTTATGAAACAATTGAAATATAATTCTGATATGATTGCTCGTTTGAGTGACTTGTTATTTAGAATCTCAAATGATGTTAGAGGTGTTGAAAAACATGCTTCTATGGTACAAACCAGCTAGAACAAGTTGCTAAATCTCAAAGAGAATTGCTTGATGAAATGAATAATAATATACATGACTTTGCTATTAGAGTTGCAACTAGAGGAGGTAAAATGACTCAGGAACCACTTTATCCTGAGGGACACCCAAAAAGAATTGAACAAGATTCATAAAGAGATAACACTAGTTCACCTAGTCCTTCTAAAAAGAAAAATAAGAAGAAAAATGATAGGACTTTGCATGCTATTAGTGAACCTGGAGTAGAGAAACCTCCTGATAATGAAAATGAAATTTCTATCTCTGATGCTGAAACTCAGTCTGGTAATGAACATCCACCTAGTGATAATGAAAAAGATAATGCTAATGTTCATGAAGATACTCAACCAAACAATGAAAAAGAATCAGACAATGATATTGAGATAGAACCACCTGTTGATCTTGATAACCCACAACCTAAGAATAAAAGGTATGATAAAAGAGACTCTGTGGCTAGAAAACACGGTAAAGAAAGGGAACAGTGGGTTCAAAAACCTATGCCTTTTCCACCCAAGTCAACTAAAAAGAAAGATGATGGAGAATTTGAACGCTTTGCTGAAATGCTGAGGCCAGTCTTTTTGCGTACTTGCTTGACTGATATCTTGAAGATGTCTCCTTATGCAAAGTATATGAAAGACATCATCACTAATAAGAGAAAAATACCAGAAGCTGAAATCTCCACTATGCTTGCTAATTATACTTTCAAAAATGGAGTACCTAAAAAACTTGGAGATCCGGGAATACCAAGTATACCTTGCTCTATCAAAAAGAATTATGTGAAAACTACTTTGTGTGATTTAGGAGTTGGTGTTAGTGTTATGCCTTTCTCTTTATATAAAAGAATTGACTTGAATAAGCTCACTCCTACTGAGATATCTTTCCAAATGGATGACAAATCAACTACCATACCTATCGGTATTTCTGAGGATGTGCCCATTGTTGTTGCTAATGTTACTATTCTGACTGACTTTGTTATACTTGAGATGCCCGAGGGCAAACATGTCGATTATCCTTGGTAGACCCCTCTTGAATACTACAGGGGCTGTTATTGATTGCAATAAAAGCAGGGCCACTTTTCATATTAATGGTAATGATCATATGGTGCACTTTCCGAAGAAACAATTCCAAGTGAATGGTATTAATGTTATTGAAAAATCTCCGACAATCACTATTGGAAGTTTTCAAATACCTCTACCTACTATCAAAAAGAAATATGAAATGCTTATTGTTGGGGATATTCATATAACCATTGAGGTAACTTAGTGATTTACGAAAGTTCTTCGGTTTCATGCTAATCGAAAGTGGTTCTTAATAAGACATGATAAACCTTATTAATGAATCATTTTTTGAGCAATATGAAGATGATGAATTTAGTAAGCACTACCTTCTGTCCCTACTTTTTGTTTTCTGTTTTTATTAGTCAAATAAAATAAAATGCCATGTTTTGTCTATTTTCTGAATTTCCCGTGCAATAAAAAAATGACCCAAAAATACAAGTTCTCATAATGCTCTAAAATTTTAATACGCTTTTTTTCTGAATATTTCTGAATTTCTGGTGCAAATAATATCAGAGGGAGGTGCACCAGGTGGGCACAACCCACAGGCGCGCCAGACCCCTCAGCGCATACTGGTGGGTTGTGGTCCCCACGTGGGCCCCCTCACTTTTCTCTTCATCCCACATCATCACTTACCTCCAACAAAAATCTCCATTGCTCTCTCTCCCGTGTGCTTGCTCTCAAACCCGTGGATTTTGATCTCTTTGCTCGAAGCTTCGTTTCCAAAACTGTTACGGGGGATTGTTGCTTGGTATGTGACTCCACCGTTTGTCCAATTAGTTTTTGTTTTAGTGGTTTATATTTTGAATAATTAGCTACTCTTTGTGCTGCTGTAGATTATCTTGCATATTAAATTCTTAGAGTTCTAAGTAGTTTGAATGCTTCTTATGGCCTCTATGTATCCCTATGAGTAGTTGGTATCATTTTTGTGGAGTTTTGTTGAGAAAATTTTGTGGGCTGATAAATTTCAGAATTTTTGTTCATAGGAAAACCATGAATATCTTTAGGAAGTTTGGCTCTAAGAAGAACTCCAAGGGTGTTATTGGGGAGTCATATGATAGTGATCTCCATCCTCGGAGGCTGGCGGAAGTGCGGCCGTGTGAATGGCCGCACACCCTGTTCTTGGAAGAGGCTGGAATCCTTCAGGAGTTCACACAATATGCTGCTAATGCCGGCCTCACCGACTTCATCGCAGATGAGTGTGACCAGCATCAAATCCTCACAAACATCTTTGTTCAAAGTTTTACTTTCCTGCCTAGGAATAATCCTCCTGAAGTGAGCTTTGATTTATATGCTGAAAATCATCAGATACCACTTACTGGATTTTGTGACATATGCCTGATCCCTTCTGATGGGAGTTTAGCTAAGCCTAGGCCGACTGGGTTTGAGGTATTTTATCGCACTTTGATAGTGGGAGATGAGAGAGGGGTGTCAGCTACCACTGCTGCTAGCATACACTTTTCTGACGTACATTATTTTGCTTTATTTGTTGCTAAGTGCTTGCTTGCTAGAGAGAAAGTAGGTGTGCTCAGCGCACTAGACTTTGCTGTTTTACGTCGTGGGTTAGACGACGACAACACTCATAGCTTGGGAGCTATTTTGGCTCGTCGCCTCCATCTTAATAAATCCCAGGGTAAAATACATGGTGGTATTTTTGCTACTCGTTTGGCGTCTCACTTTAATGTTGAGATACGCCATCATGATTACCCTCTAACCAAGGTTTACCTAGACCGCGCAGCTATGGAAATCCATCATTTTCTTGCACGAGATTATCCTAACATCCATATTCCTTATAACTTGGTTTTTAGTGTTAAAACTCGTGATATTATTCCATTGCCTGCACCTGCTTTGTTTGATTCTGTTGCCAGGGGCGGATATGGGATTATGCCTGCGGACATCATCGCTGTCAGGGGAACGACACCTATGGGATCACGTAGAATCCCTTTTGCTATGGTTGGCGGGCGCGGGGCTGTGGGAAGAGCGGGATTAGAAGATCAACGGAGGGGGATTATCCAAGTTCGGGCCGCAAGTGATGCGTAATACGCTACTCCTGCTGGTTTATGTTTATCTGGTGTTCTTGGACAAACAACAAAGCGTGCAGGGTCCAAAAAGTATGAATCCTCTCCCAGTACGTCGCAGGCCTCCTTTTATAGATAAAGGGGCTGCCATAGTGGCACACAGGAGGTGGAAAGTTTGTGCAATAGTCGAGTCTATCTCCTGGCACCGTAGGACAAAAGCATTTAATGCGCCACCGACGTGCCCTTCATGCTTTATCGGGGATGGCAAGGAAGCTCGTCCCAGCTGTCGCCACCTCGCCTGGCTTCGACGCGCGTCCGAGTTGACGAGGCGTGTAGTGCCATGCTGGCTGGCTGGCTGCTGATACGTCTCCAACGTATCTATAATTTTTGATTTCTCCATGCTATATTATCTACTGTTTTGGACCATATTGGGCTTTATTTCCACTTTTATATTACTTTTGGGACTAACCTGTTAACCGGAGGCCCAACCCAGAATTGCTCTTTTTTGCCTATTTCAGTGTTTCGAAGAAATGGAATATCAAACGGAGTCCAAACGGAATGAAATCTCTGGGAACGTGATTTCTCATCAGATAAGATCCAGGAAACTTGGACCCTCGGTCAAGAAAGGAGGGAGGCAGCCACGAGGGCGGAGGGCGCACCCCCCTGCCTCGTGGGCCCCCCGAAGCTCCACCGACGTACTCCTTCCTCCTATATATACCTATGTACCCCCAACAGATCAGATACGGAGCCAAAAACCTAATTCCCCCGCCGCAACTTTCTGTATCCACGAGTTCCCATCTTGGGGCCTATTCCGGAGCTCCGCTGGAAGGGGAACCCACCACGGAGGGCTTCTACATCATCATCATAGCCTCTCCGATGAAGTGTGAGTAGTTTACTTCAGACCTTCGGGTCCATAGTTAGTAGTAAGATGGATTCTTCTCTCTTTTTGGATCTCAATACAATGTTCTCCCCCTCTCTCGTGGAGATCTATTCGATGTAATCTTCTTTTTGCGGTGTGTTTGTTGAGACCGATGAATTGTGGGTTTATGATCAAGATTATCTATGAGCAATATTTGAATCTTCTCTGAATTCTTTTATGTATGATAGGTTATCTTTGCAAGTCTCTTCGAATTATCCGTTTAGTTTGGCCAACTAGATTGGTAGTTCTTGCAATGGGAGAAGTGCTTAGCTTTGGGTTCAACCTTGGGTGTCCTTTCCCAGTGACAGTAGGGGCAGCAAGGCACGTATTGTATTGTTGCCATCGAGGATAACAAGATGGGGTTTTTATCATACTGCATGAATTTATCCCTCTACATCATGTCATATTGCTTAAGGCGTTACTCTGTTTTCATTAACTTAATACTCTAGATGCATGCTGGATAGCGGTCGATGAGTGGAGTAATAGTAGTAGAAGCAGGCAGGAGTCGGTCTACTTGTTTCGGACATGATGCCTATATACATGATCATACCTAGATACTCTCATAACTATGCTCAATTTTGTCAATTGCTCAACAGTAATTCGTTCACCCACCGTAAAATACCTATGCTCTTGAGAGAAGCCACTAGTGAAATCTATGGCCCCCGGGTCTATTCTCATCATATTAATCTTCCTATGATTTATTATTGCTTTGCTTTTTTACTTTGCCTTTTATTTTACTTTGCATCTTTATACCAAAAATACCAAAAATAGTATCTATCATCTCTATCGATCTCACTCGTAAGTGACCATGAAGGATTGACAACCCCTATTCGTGTTGGTTGCGAGGAGTTATTTGCTTTCAGAGGTACGAGGGACTTGCGTGACCTCATAATTGGATTGATACCTTGGTTCTCAAAAACTGAGGGAAATACTTACGCTACTCGATGCATCATCCTCTCCTCTTCGGGAAAACCAACGCAAGCTCAAGACGTAGCAAGAAGGATTTCTGGCGCCGTTGCCGGGGAGTCTACGCAAAAGTCAACATACCAAGTACCCATCACAATCCCTTATCTCTCGCATTACATTATTTGCCATTTGCCTCTCGTTTTCCTCTCCCCCGCTTCACCCTTGCCGTTTTATTCGCCCTCTCTTTTCCGTTTGCCTTCCTGTTGCCATGGCCGAATCAAAAAGAACTAAGGGTCCTTTCCAGGGTTCTAGTACCTTGGATAAACCTTCTATCCTCTCTAAGCTCATAAATAATGATGCTACGAAAAGACCCACCGGGGTTACCAATGAGAGCTTAAATAATTTTGATGAAGATGACTCTGGAATTTTTCGTTATTTACTTGATGAGTCTTTAAAAGATGCTTGGGATAGGTTATTAAGGATTCGGGCTAGCTATGTACCACAATATCAAATTGAGGTTTACTTAAAAAGTTTCTATGTTGGATTGCCCGCTTCTTTCAAACAAGTTCTAGACTCTATTTTTAATGAAGGTTTTCTTGAAGGGGATGCTATAGATACCTACGAAAAAATGAAAACTATATTTGGGCACCCCATGAATGATAAGGTTGAGTCTACCACTCTCTTATGCTTCTATCAAAACGAAATTATTAAAGAGATGAAATCTAGTTTAGATGCAAATTTCCGTAACGTGCTTAATCTCACTTCCTCCATTAATGGCAATATGCTTTCCCAAAATATAAGGATAAATGCCATAGAAAGGAAATTTGCTCTTATCTTTCCAACTACCAAAGATAGCAATACCTAGATCTATCCTTGCTTTTATGCCTAGCTAGGGGCGTTAAACGATAGCGCTTGTTGGGAGGCAACCCAATTTTATTTTTAGTTTTTGTTTTTGTTTCTGTTTAGGAATAAATAATCCATCTACCTTATGTTTAGATATGGTTTTATGTTTAATTAGTGTTTGTGCCAAGTTAAACCTATAGGATCTTCTTGGATGATAGTTATTTGATCTTGCTGTAATTTCCAGAAACTTTCTGTTCACTAAAATAATTGTTAAAAATCACCAGAACGTGATAAAATAGTGATTCCAATTGCTTCTGATCAATAAACAAATTTCCTAGGTCGTCCTATTTTTTCTGAATTTGTTGAGTTCCATAAGATTGCGTTAGTTACAGATTACTACAGACTGTTCTGTTTTTGACAGATTCTGTTTTTCGTGTGTTGTTTGCTTATTTTGATGAATCTATGGCTAGTAAAATAGTTTATAATCCATAGAGAAGTTGGAATACAGTAGGTTTAACACCAATATAAATAAAAAAATGAGTTCATTACAGTATCTTGAAGTGGTCTTTTGTTTTCTTTCGCTAACGGAGCTTACGAGATTTCTGTTGAGTTTTGTGTTGTGAAGTTTTCAAGCTTTGGGTGAAATCTTTTGATGGGTTATGGAACAAGGAGTGGCAAGAGCCTAAGCTTGGGGATGACCATGGCACCCCCAAGGTAATCCAAGGACACCAAAAAGTCAAAGCTTGGGGATGCCCCGGAAGGCATCCCCTCTTTCGTCCACTTCCATCGGTAACTTTATTTGGAGCTATATTTTTATTCACTACATGATATGTGTTTTGCTTGGAGCGTCTTGTATTATTTGCGTCTTTGCTTGTTAGTTTACCACAACCATCCTTGCTGTACACACATTTTGAGAGAGCCATACATGAATTGGAATTTGATAGAATACTCTATGTGCTGCACTTATATCTTTTGAGCTTTATAGTTTTGCTCTAGTGCTTCACTTATATCTTTTGAGCTTTATAGTTTTGCTCTAGTGCTTCACTTATATCTTTTAGAGCACGGTGGTGGATTTGTTTTATAGAAACCTTTGATCTCTCATGCTTCACTTAGATTATTTTGAGAGTTTTGAATACCATGGTAATTTGCTTAATAATAAAAATATGCTTGGTATTCAAGATTTGTAAAACTTTCTTTTGAGTGCGTTGAATACTAAGAAAAGTTTGATGCTTGATAATTGTTTTGAGATATGAAGGTAGTAATATTAGAGTCATGCTAATTGAGTAGTTGTGAATTTGAGAAATACTTGTGTTAAAGTTTGTGATTCCCGTAGCATGCATGTATGGTGAACCGTTATGTGATGAAGTCGGAGCATGATTTATTTATTGATTGTCTTCCTTATGAGTGGCGGTCGGGGACGAGCGATGGTCTTTTCCTACCAATCTATCCCCCTAGGAGCATGCGCGTAATACTTTGATTTGATAACTTGTAGATTTTTGCGATAAGTATAGGAGTTCTTTATGACTAATGTTGAGTCCATGGATTATACGCACTTTTCTCACCCTTCCACCATTGCTAGCCTCTCTAATACCGCGCACTTTTCGCCGGTATCATACACCCACCATAAACCTTCCTCAAAACAGCCACCATACCTACCTATCATGGCATTTCCATAGCCATTCTGAGATATATCGCCATGCAACTTTCCACCGTTCCATTTATTATGACACGCTCATTCATTGTCATATTGCTTAGCACGATCATTTAGTTGACATCGTATTTGTGGCAAAGCCACCGTTCATAATTCTTTCATACATGTCACTTATGAATCATTGCATATCCCGGTACACCGCCGGAGGCATTCACATAGAGTCATATTTTGTTCTAAGTATGGAGTTGTAATTCTTGAGTTGTAAGAAAAATAAAAGTGTGATGATCATCATTTTTAGAGCATTGTCCCAAGTGAGGAAAGGATGATGGAGACTATGATTCCCCCATAAGCCGGGATGAGACTCCGAACGAAAAATAAAAAAAAGAGAAAAGAAAAGAGGCCATAAAAAAAGAAAAGGCTCAAATAAAAAAATGAGAGAAAAAGAGAGAAGGGACAATGTTACTATCCTTTTACCACACTTGTGCTTAAAAGTAGCACCATGATCTTCATAATAGAGAGTCTCTCGTTTTGTCACTTTTTCATATACTAGTGGGAATTTTTCATTATAAAACTTGGCTTGTATATTCCAATGATGGGCTTCCTCAAATTGCCCTAGGTCTTCATGAGCAAGCGAGTTGGATGCACACCCACTAAGTTTCTTTTGTTGAGCTTTCATATACTTATAGCTCTAGTGCATCCGTTGCATGGCAATCCCTACTCACTCACATTGATATCTATTGATGGGCATCTCCATAGCCCGTTGATAAGCCTAGTTGATGTGAGACTATCTTCCCTCTTTTTGTATTTTCCACAACCACCATTATATTCCACATATAATGCTATATCCATGGCTCACGCTCATGTATTGCGTGAAGATTGAAAAAGGTTTGAGAATGTCAAAAGTATGAAACAATTGCTTAGCTTGTCATCGGGGTTGTGCATGATTTAAATACTTTGTGTGGTGAAGATAGAGCATAGCCATACTATATGATTTTGTAGGGATAACTTTCTTTTGCCATGTCATTTTGAGAAGCATAATTGCTTTGTTAGTATGCTTGAAGTATTATTATTTTTATGTCAATATTAAACCTTTGTCTTGAATCTTTCGAATCTGAATATTCATACCACAATTAAGAAGAGTTACATTGAAATTATGCCAAGTAGCACTCCGCATCAAAAATTCTCTTTTTATCATTTACCTACTCGAGGACGAGCAGGAATTAAGCTTGGGGATGCCTGATACGTCTCCAACGTATCTATAATTTTTGATTGCTCCATGCTATATTATCTAATGTTTTGGACCATATTGGGCTTTATTTTCCACTTATATATTACTTTTGTGACTAGCCTATTAACCGGAGGCCCAGCCCGTAATTGCTGTTTTTGCCTATTTGGTGTTTGAAGAAAGCGGAATATCAAACGGAGTCCAAACGGAATGAAATCCTCGGGAATGTGATTTTCTCATCAGATAAGATCCAGGAGACTTGGACCCTCGGTCAAGAAAAGAGGGAGGCGGCCACGAGGGTGGAGGGCGCCCCCCTAGGGCGCGCCCCCTGCCTCGTGGGGCCCCCGAAGCTCCACCGACGTACTCCTTCCTCCTATATATACATACGTACCCCCCAACAGATCAGATACGGAGCCAAAAAGCTTATTCCACTGCCGCAACTTTCTGTATCCACGAGATCCCATCTTGGGGCCTATTCTGGAGCTCCGCCGGAAGGGGAATCCACCACGGAGGGCTTCTACAGCATCATCATAGCCTCTCCGATGAAGTGTGAGTAGTTTACTTCAGACCTTCGGGTCCATAGTTAGTAGCTAGATGGCTTCTTCTCTCTTTTTGGATCTCAATACAATGTTCTCCCCCTCTCTCGTGGAGATCTATTTGATGTAATCTTCTTTTTGCGGTGTGTTTGGTGAGATCGATGAATTGTGGGTTTATGATCAAGATTATCTATGAGCAATATTTGAATCTTCTCTGAATTCTTTTATGTATGATTGGTTATCTTTGCAAGTCTCTTCGAATTATCCGTTTGGTTTGGCCAACTAGATTGGTAGTTCTTGCAATGGGAGAAGTGCTTAGCTTTGGGTTCAATCTTGCGGTGTCCTTTCCTAGTGACAGTAGGGGCAGCAAGGCACGTATTGTATTGTTGCCACCGAGGATAACAAGATGGGGTTTTTCATCATATTGCATGAATTTATCCCTCTACATCATGTCATCTTGCTTAAGGCGTTACTCTGTTTTCATTAACTTAATACTCTAGATGCATCTTTGGATAGCGGTCGATGAGTGGAATAATAGTAGTAGATGCGGCAGAGTCGGTCTACTTGTTTGGATGTGATGCCTATATACATGATCATACCTAAATACTCTCATAACTATGCTCAATTCATCAATTGCTCAACAGTAATTGTTCACCCACCGTAAAATACCTATGCTCTTGAGAGAAGCCACTAGTGAAATCTATGCCCCCGGTCTATTCTCATCATATTAATCTTCCTCGCTTTATTATTGCTTTGCTTTTTACTTTGCCTTTTATTTTATTTGCATATTTATACCAAAAATACCAAAAATATTATCTATCATCTCTATCGGATCTCACTCGTAAGTGACCGTGAAGGATTGACAACCCCTATTCGCGTTGGTTGCGAGGAGTTATTTGCTTTGTGTAGGTACGAGGGACTTTGCGTGGCCTCCTCTTGGATTGATACCTTGGTTCTCAAAAAATGAGGGAAATACTTACGCTACTATGCTGCATCATCCTCTCCTCTTCGGGGAAAACCAACGCAAGCTCAAGACGTAGCAGCTGCTGAGTTGGTGCGGTGGTAGAGTCTTCACGAAGATCTGCATTTCACCACGCAGGTGCTTGCTGAGTTGGCCTGGAGGCTACACGTCGCCACGCAGGTGCTCACCTAGTTGGTGGGTTGGTAGCTGTGTGGGGACGGCAGTGGAGTCTTGGTGGGTGGGGGCCTGGCTATGGCCCCGCGGATGTCTTCGGCAAGAGTCTTGCCGGGGCCGCGGAAAGGGTCTTGCCGCGGCGTCCTGGGCGTACCCGACAAGGGTCTTGCCGGGGGGTCTCGTGGGTATCCTCGGCAAGGATCTTGCCAAGGATCTTCGTCTTCTGATTCTCATCTAGTCTTGTATGTTCTTGGTCTTCACAAAGATCTGCATGCCACCATGGAGCCGCCTCCCGAGCCTTGGTCCCAATGTGGGTGATGGCGTCGGAACTCTTAGGCTCAAGGGTGGCGGCTCTGCTGGTGTTGGGCAAGTTGCCCCGGCAAGGTTCTTGCCGGGGCTGTGGAGGCTCCCCCGGCAAGGGCCTTGCCGGGGGAGTTCACCTTGCCCTTCTGCTCTTTGTGTCTTTGGCTTGGCGTTGCTCTGGTTGTCTTGTATCTTTGCTTCCTTCCTCTGCCCCGCTAAGTGTGGCCGCAGGCGCGGCTCCAACTGCCCGTGCACAGGTGAAGGGGTATAAAATAGGACCCCTACTTTTGTACACCGACAGGAGCCCCCGGGCCTAGGCCACACACAAGCGCGACGCGTTGTAGGGCTAGTCCCAAAACGGTGTGCGGGCATGCAGGGCGAGTCTTACTGCAGTAACCCCCTCGCCAGTTGCGCTTCCCCACGATCCATGTTGAATGCGTGACATGGGGGTCGTGCGTGGGATGACCGCAGCATGCTCGCGTCATCTTGTGGTGAATAACAAAGAGGCGGCTTGCGTGTCCCTTTAAAACCGCAGGGCTGCTGCCCATTTACTCTCTCTACTTTGGAACCGTCGCTCCATGTTTCCCACTACGTCTGCCCCTTGCGCCACGTACGCCGCATGCACGGCGTGGGGTAGGTGACAGGCGCATGGGATACGGGAAGGCGCGCGGGGGCCTATACTCATGTGCCTTTGATTGGGCGGGGAGGGCGCCCGATAGCCTTGCTCGTTGCCACTTAATGTGCCGGGCCTAAGCGGGCTCTTCAGAGGCGGAGAGCTAGTCTTTTGGCCTTCCCCGCTCAGCTATAAAAAGGGAACTCAGGGGTAGGAGGAAGAGCATCTCCCTGCGCCTCCCCTCCGTCTCCATTGTTCATCCACTGTCATGGCGAGAGGGCGTGGTCGCGGCCGTTCTTCCACGGAGGCGTCCTCCTCCCGCCAAAGAACTGTGACGGTCAAGGAAGAGCTAGATGCCCAAGGTGAAGGCCATGCTCGAGGCGGGGGCGCCGGACGGGGCCGCGGTCAGTGAGGCGGCCGAGGCGGAGGCGGCTGAGGCAGAGGTGGGCGCGGAAGGGGGATGTCTGCGCCGTCTCCATCTCCGTCGCCATCTCCTCCACCATCTCCTCCTGCTTCGTCGAGTGGTCACGTTGGGGACACGACGCTCGAGTTTATTCTGCAGCTGCGTGGGCCGCCGCGCAGCCGCCATCGCCTTCCCGAGGCATTCGCGAGGGCGCTGGAGATCGAACGGCCACCGCGGCTGAGGCTTCATATGAAGGGGTGTTTCCACGGCGACATTAGGGTGAACACAAGGTTTCCCGCCCCTCATGTGATGCTCCTTCGTCGGGGCTAGAAAACCTTCGCACGTGCCCATTGCTTGATGGATGGGCACATCCTCTACTTCAAGCTAGCGGAGAGCAACCTGCTCTCCATCAAGGTCTTCGGGCGCTCGGGACACAGGCTAGGATGCTGTGCGGAGAGCTCGACCGACGAGGAAAGATCCTCCTCGGGCGACAGCGACGAGGAGGACAGCGACATCAACGATGAGAGTAGCGGGCAGGAGGATGACGGGTCCGACTAGGTATCGGACACACTGTCCCTGGGCAACGCCGGCAGCACCAGCATTTGCATCGCCAGCTCCTTGAACTTCCTGGGGCCGCTGCTTCTGGTGGCTGGCGCTGGAGGGCCGGAGAAAGTCAAGAAGGCGGGTGGCGGGCCGTCAACTTGGAGTACGATGGCACCGACGCCTTCATCCCGTATTGTCGGCCCCCTGCCTCATCTTTCGGCCCCTTCCCCGGCACCGTCATCACCGGCCTTCTCTTGGCGTCTTCTGCTGCTCGTACATCGCCTAGGCACCCTTTTGCCCTCCCGCTTTTCCTGATCCGTTTCCTAAGGAGAGGGACAAGAAAGGGATTACGGGCATCTTATCCTTTTCTAATTTTTAAGCCTGCTGGCATTTGTCAGATTTAAACCTTGTAATCCCCTTGCTCATGTTTACATTCCGTACAAACTGTACTTGTTTGGAAATTATTAATGAAAAAGGGTGCTTGTTGGGTTATTTGTGTGTGAGCAAGGCCCATGCCAAGGAATGAATCCTTGTTATTCCTAAGATAAACATTGTCGCCCGGCAACAGGCCTCGCCGTCCCCTTACTTCATTGCACGACCATACTCACGCTCTCGGCGAAGATAGGGGCGAAGTAGGATTAGGCCCTTTGTTTACTTCCTTGTCACCGCAACTACAACCAAGTTCCGGCCCAGAGAATAGTTCTTGGGCACAAGAAAGGGGGAGCACGGTGGCCCAGGAATAAAAGAGGCTTCATACGTCCTAGTTCCATACGGAAATGCATAACAGGGGATAAAAGACTTATCTAAATCTGCAGCCCTCGGCAACCTTGGCTTGCCATGGTTGGATACTTCAATCTGAAGCCCCCGGCAATGGCTTGCCGGGGTCGAGGATGTCGATCTGTTTCCCTGCCCTTAAAAGGCTTGGCAGAAACCCCTGTGCAGCCTGCGAACCAAAGAAAGGAATGGAAAGGACGGAAAGACACACACCCGACCTCTATGATAGGGGTTAACTGCCGCTGAGCACTATCAACCCTACCAAAGAGAGAGACTTAACCTAGCATGCATGCTAAAACTTAGGGCGCCAACGCTTCATTTATTTATGCTCAGGATCTTCGCATGTGTCGGGTTTCGGGTTCTGGCAGACCCTCTAGGTTCGAACTCTGGGGTGCACGCGGAGATCTCACCCCCTACCTACCTGCACCTCATCGCCTCGCTAGGATCTAAACTACCAAAGGAACAACACAAGAGACACAAGGTTTATACTGGTTCAGGCCACCATTGTGGTGTAACACCCTACTCCAGTGTGTGGTGTGGTGGATTGCCTCTTGGGCTGATGATGAACAGTACAAGGAAGAACAGCCTCGCGAGGGTCTGTTCTTCGCCGGTGCGACGAACTGCTAGGAGGAGTTCGATCGCTCTCTCTCTCTCTCTCTCTCTCTCTCTAGATTGCTTGATCTCTAGCTCTGTTCTCGATTCCGGATCCCTCTACCCTGTGGGTGGCTAGTCCTATTTATAGGCAAAGGCCCTGGGCCTCTTCCCAAATATTGAGCGGGAAGGGCGCCAACAATTGACCATTTTAAAGGGGAACATCTAGTACACTTATCCTGACAAAAGTTGGTCCTCGCCTGTCAAAGGCTCTGGTGGTGACGCTGGCTTGGGCTCCATGATGACCTCCTTCCTGCTGTTGCGATGGTCTTGGTCTTGTTGCACCGAAACGGCTGCCTTTGCTTGATACTCTCGCCTGCGCTTGCCTCCTTTGCACCAAAGAGGAAATGAGGACACTACGCAGGCTGGCGCCCGCCTGGCGCCCTTGGTCATCATGGCTTGCGTCATGGTCACCTCGTGAGGTACCCCGCCTTGATCTCTCCGCCTCCTCGCGAGCTAGCCTGGCGAGGCCGTGCCTGAGGAAGCTTCCTGTCGTCCACCCCGCGAGGCTTGGCCCCTCGCGAGGGTCTTGAGCTTGTGCTGATGAAGATGGGCCGTACTGGGCCACCCCTTGAGCCACGCCGCAGGCCGCAGGTAGGCAATTCTGGGTACCCCCATTCCCATAACGCCGACAGTAGCCCCCGGGCCCAAGGCGCGCCTCGACTTGGCTGAGCAGAGAAGCGAAGGGGCAAGTGCGAAGCGCCGGGGGCCCTAACAGCCTGCGGCCTTGGGCGCCGCGTGGCGTTTGATTGGACGTGGGCATTCCTACTTCTCCACGACGCATCGGTGACTGCACGAATTGACAAGTCCTTGCATGCAAAGCGGGTCATGATTACCTGCGATCGTGGAGGTCTACGGTTGGCCTTCCCCGGTTATAAGTACGAAACGGTGCGTGCCCTTCTAGTCCATCTCTTCTTTCTTCTCCTTCTTCTCCGTCCTTGCTCCACTTTGTGGCAATGGCTCCGATCCGCCGGTTCTCCGCGAAAGAGAAGGGAAAGGCTCCCCGAGAGGGTCCCGACCCGCTTCCGCCGAAGAAACGGCTAGCCCTATGCCATCGAGATGAGGGCGCCCGGCAGGAGGTGTCGAGGCCCTGGTGCGAGCGGCCGCCGCCATGGTTCCCGCTGCCCTTGTATGCCCACTTTGAGGGCCCTGAAGGAGTTGACGCCGAGCGCCATGGACGACGCCGCCGTCGGCGTCGGCGGGTCACGGCGGTGCGCTTGTCCCTCCTGGAGTCCATGCCGAGGGCTCCTCCCGAGAGTTTGTGCTCCACGCCGCCATGCCTCCTCAGTATTGGATTCGCCTTCCTCCCTCCTTCGCCTTCGTGATGCTGCAGGGGGGATATTTGGAGCTCTAGTTGCAGCACGCCTGCTGCAGCACCCTCACGACCAAAGCAGAGGTCACGATCGTCGCTCCGGGCAAGGTTTTCATGACTCGAGGCTGGGGCGAGATCGCCCGGGTCTGCAGGGCGAGGGGCGCCCTCGCGATCCACCTGGAGTACGACGACGCTTCCATGATGCTCTTCAAGGTCTTCGACGTGGAAGGACGCCGGCTGGAGTGCTACCCTGAGAGAGGTGGTCGGGGCCCTGCAGCGGCAAGGACCAGGCTCGCCAATCGCTCCCTCAGCAGCTCCTCAGGCGGCGGAGGCGGCGGAGGATCCAGCAACTCCGCCGAGCTCTTTGCGACTCCGGAGACGAGCGGCGACAGCTACGAGCCCCCGAGCTTGCACCGCTCTCGGAGCAGGGCGGGCTCGTCAGGCCGCCGCCACCTCTGATCTGGATGAGGTCGGCGCCGGTGCCTGACGGCCCACTATTGATGATGGCGTCTCTCGCGGAGGCGCGTGTCGTTAGCGTTCTTTAGGATCTGCTCCCTCTGTTCCCTGCGAGGAATCGAAAAGCGCGCCCCGTGGGGGCTTGTAAGGTGCATGTGGTTCTGTTTGTTAATATGATCCTTGTCGTGAAGTAGTGTGAGATGCTCATTCCGTCTTAGCTTAGTTCCCCCTTTCAAACCTCACGAGGGCTTGGTGCTCTGCGCCGGCAGGTCCCGATCCCAAGGCAGGCTTCAGCCATCGCTGGTATGCCAGGTCGCGATGCTGTGGTCAAGGCCAGGAGGTGAGCGGCCCGGGGTCCAGTAAGAGCCCCTGAGTCGCGATGCTCAGGAGGTCCCCTTTAGCGCTCAAGCAGCCATCGTTCGGTGGGAAAGGAGCGCGACGTTGCTAACACGGGATTGCATTAGGTGCGAGGTCGGTGTTGCGATAGCTAGTGTTTCTGGAGGGTGACTTATCTCGGGAGTCAAGAACCGCTTCCTGGCGCGACGTTAGGTCCGCGCATCGGCAGGCGAGGGGTTGCCTGGCGAGGTCCCCGCGTGCCTCTTCCCTCTCGCCTTTGCTCCCCTTTCTGCTCTATGTCCTCGGGTCCCGGCCCTCGAGCGGGTCTCGGCCGTCGCTGGTATGCCAGGTCGCGATGCCGTGGACAAGGCCAGAGGGTGAGGGCTGGAGAGACTGTAGGAGCCCATGAGTCGCGATGCTCAGGTACCCCCCTTTAACGTGCAAGCGGTTCACGCGGGCGAGAGTGAAGAAGACGCTGTGAGGGCCTCGCCTGGCGCTGCGCCTTGAAGAGATCCTGCAGGCTCACCACAAGAAGAACAAAAGTCTGCCATGACAAGCGACGGTCAGCCGTTGGTTGCTTTGGAGGGGTGACGAGGCACTGAAGGCGGAGGTGGCGCCGTGCGGGGCTGCCGCGGCCAGAGCTCAGCCATTCAGGTTTGTCGGCGTTGCAGGGATGGACCCATGCGCAAGTGTCGTGCCGTTGGGGAGCAGCTCCATCAGTTGGTGTCAGTTGAGCAGGTAACTAGGTCAAGCACGTTAATCACAAAGGAGCAAGTTCATTTAGATAGGTGCAGGGGAGGCAGACGTCGCTGGGTCTGGCCCGAGTGACTTGGGGATGATGCAGCCCGAGGGGCGCTCCCGATAAGGTAAGCTAGGAACATGAAGTAAAAGGGATACACGCCGCAGGGACGAACCCACGCGGCCTGGGAATGATGCAGCCTTGGGGGCGCTCCCAGCTGGAAATGAAACTTGAAGGATGTCACCTGATAACGTTGAAGATGAAGGGATGCTGAAGTAGCAGACGTCGTGGGCTGCGGAAGCCGATCTTCACGAGCCCCCAGGCCCAGGAGCCTCGGGAGGCTCCGGAGGCGATGGTGGCTCCTCGCGGACCTTCTCCATCTCCGCCAGGACTGCGGAATGCCTGGCCTCTTGAGCCTCCAGGATGCTCCCCATGAGGCGCTGGCGCGTGGCGGCCGCGTTCGGCACGCCGTAGGGCACGCGAACGTAGCTGTAGGGTGGACCTTCGCGCGCCCAGCGTGAGGGCCAAGCGCTCTGAGGCGGCTCGGTTGAGCCTGGTATGTCGATGCAGACGAGCAGCCCACCATCCTCGCGCTGGATGGGGAGCTACGGCGGAGTGGCGGCTGCCACTCATGACTCTTGACTCCTGCAGCTCCTGAATGATCTGGCCGACGAACTCCCCGAGGTTTGGCCCTCCTTGCCTCGCTCCTTCCCGAGGGAAGCGTGCTTTGAAACACGCCCAAGTGGTGCCCAAGCGCCTCCCTCGTGACCTTAGCAAGGTCGGTGTCCCTCGAGAGAGCCCCGAGCCTTGCTTGAGGAGGCGCGGGCGCGCCTTCCTATGCGACGAAGGAGGTGCCCCTGAGCAGGCCACGGACCTGAGGGGCCTGCCTCTCGAGGTCGGGCTGGCGATGTCTTCTTCTTCTTGGGAGCAGTCTCGGGAGCCTCCGCTCCTGCGATCTGTGTCTTCAAGTGTCGGCTTGAAAAGCTCGCTCCAGGGAGCACACTGCATCTCTCTCTTCACAAGGCACCGTGATGACTCCGCCGCTTCCTGGCATCTTGAGGACGTTGTAGCCGTGATGAGTCACGGCCATGAACTTGGCTAGAGCTGGGTACCCGAGGATGGCATTGTATGGCAGGCGAATGTGGGCGACATCGAAGTCGATGAGCTCGGTGCGGTAGTTGTCGCGCCCGAAGGTGACGGGAGGCGAACCTGCCCAATCGGGCTGTGGAGCCATCGGTGACTCGGAGAAAGGCTTGGTTGGTGAAGCTGGTTGTAAGGCACTTGGAGATTGTTGAATGTCTCTATGGACAGGACATTGAGCCTGCTCCGCCATCGATGAGGTCTGGAGACTTGCACGTTCTTGGTGATTGGGGAACAAAGCATCGGGAGGACTCCGGTTGTGGCTGCAAGACTTGAGCTGATCCGCCGAGCTGAGCGTGATGGCACCGCTGACCACCTAAGAGGGCGCGTGGCCCGAGCTTGGGAGGACTGCATTCACCAGCGGGTGAACTGCTTGAAGATGCGTTGAGAGGCTGGGGCTTGAGCTCTGCCCAGGATGCAAGCGATCGCGCGCGGCTCCTGGAAGCCCCAAGCCCCCTCGTCCTGATGATGGTCCTCATTTCTCCTTGGTTGCGGCGGTAGAGCAGGGAGGCTTGCGTTCCCTTGCGGGCGATCCTCGCGAGGCTGATCCCTCCAGCCTCCCTCGCGAGGCTGATCATGCCAGCGATCCTCGCGAGGTCGGCCACGCCACCCTTGGCGAGGGCCACGGTCTTCCCAACATCATGCGTTTCTTCCTCCTCCTCGGCCGTAGCATCGATCGTTGCAGTCGGGCGTCGACAGATTCTCCCTTCTCGTACAGCTCGGAGCTCTTGACATTCGTTGGTGTTGTGGGTGTGGAGGTCGTGGTACACACAGTACCGGCTGCCCTTGGAAGACTCGGGCTGATCTCGGCCTCGCTTGGTATCTGGTTCTGCCGCGAGCACGGCAGCCCCCTTGCGCTTCACGTCCTTGGCCTTGGGCTTCTTCTCTTCTGGGTCTGCGGCTGGCAGCTCGAGGAGGGAAAGGCGTCCTTCCTCAGCCCTGGCGCACTTGGTCGCCAAGTTGAACAGCTCTAGGGAGGTGCACAGATCTTCATGCATCGCTAGCTCCTCCTTCATTTTGACGTCACGCACACCGTCGGAGAAGGCTGAGATGATGGCCTCCTCGGTCACCTTGGGAATCTTGAGGCGTGCGTTGTTGAAGAGCTAGATGTACTTCTGCAGGGTCTCCTCTGGCTGCTGCTTGATGCAGCGCATGTCACTCACGGCAGGAGGCCGGTCACGAGTACCTTGGAAGTTGGTGATGAAGCGGGTGCGCATCTCGTCCCAGGAGGAGATCGTGCCAGGAGCCAGGTTCAGGAGCCAGGTGCGGGCCCCGTCCTTGAGTGCCATGGGAAACCAGTTCGCCATGACCTTCTCGTCCCCGTTGGCGGCTTCAATGCCTAGCTCGTAGAGCTGGAGGAACTCCGCTGGGTCGGCTGTGCCGTCGTAGCGAGGAGGCAGGTCTGGCTTGAACTTGCTGGGCCCGCGACGACGCTGCGCCTTTCGGTGGTGAAAGCGCGGCAGCTTCTGTGTAGCCACGGGGGCCTTTGGTGACGAAGAGCCTGGTCTTGCGGGTCCCCATGCGCTGCTGCTGGGAGCAGCGTGGGGTCTTGGCGTGCTGGAGCAGGAGCGTGGTCGTGACGGGCCGGCGCAGGGAGCATTCGGGCATCTTCTTGGGGGCGAGGACCTCTTGACAGCTCTGCTCTTGCTGCTTGCTGGTGCGGACGAGTGGGTTCCGCCCAGGCCACGCGCCTTGGGGCAGGCGCCTTCTTGAGGGGGAGGCGGCTGAGGCGTCCTCGAGCTTCATCGCCCAAGCAGGCGGGTGAGGAGTCTGGATTAGGGGTGTCCGGATAGCCGAACTATCACCGTTGGCCGGACTCCTGGACTATGAAGATACAAGATTGAAGACTTCTTCCCGTGTCCGGATGGGACTTTCCTTGGCGTGGAAGGCAAGCTTGGCGATAGGGATATGTAGATCTCCTACCATTGTAACCGACTCTATGTAACCCTAACCCTATCCGGTGTCTATATAAACCGAAGGGTTTTAGTCCGTAGGACGAACAAAAATCATACTATAGGCTAGCTTCTAGGGTTTAGCCTCTCTGATCTCGTGGTAGATCCACTCTTATACTACCCATATCATCAATATTAATCAAGCGGAGTAGGGTTTTACCTCCATCGAGAGGGCCCGAACACAGGTAAAACATCGTGTCCCTTGTCTCCTGTTACCATCCGCCTAGACGCATGATTCGGGACCCCTACCGAGATCCGCCGGTTTTGACACCAACATTGGTGCTTTCATTGAGAGTTCCTCTGTGCCGCCGCTGTCAGGAAGGATGCCTCGTCCCGTCTTTAAAGGCGGCACCGTTGCTAAAGGAGCTTTGGCCACCGGCCAAACTCTCCGGCTAGGCGGTTTTCTTATGACCGCCTGTTCGGCCGCCGCGCCGACGATGACTTCTCGGGTCGCCGAAAGCAATCTTCACGTTAACTCGGAACTCATTGGCGGTTAGATCCGATGGAGCTCTCTTCCTTAAATGAGCTCTTGGATCGCATCGCCCATACAGGAGTCGCTTCTGACTCTGATCTGATTGGGCCTAAAACCGATCGAGAGAGATCAACTCTCCCGGGCTACCCACCATGTTGTTGTGGTAGAGGAACAATCGGCGACTCTTCTCCTACCTTAAGGACTAGCTATGTCCAGATTCTGACCCCTCCATGCGGATTCCCGCGGAGGGAGGACCCACTCAAGCCACGAACTTAAAGTCGCAGCGGGCTAGATTCATTGGACATCCTCCAAGAACCCAAGCTTCCAAGTTGGGAAACTTCTTGGCCCCTGAGTCTTAGATCGGACGGGGTTCGGAATTTAATTCCACCCGCCCACCTAAACATAAGGGATCTATCCCAAATCCGGCAAGAGCCTGGTGAAACAGCACATCATTATTGGGCCAGATTCCTCCTGGTTATGGACAGGATAAAGGATTGCCGCGAGGAGGACGCAATCTCATTCTTCTGCAATAATTGCACGGACAAGGGAATCCTAAACGCCATAAGTCATCGTGAAATTACACGGTTCGCTGACTTGGCTTCCATAGTACAAAGGTACTGCGCGATGAAGCGCCTGGAAAACCGAAATCAAATTTTGGGATAATCCGGCCCCGAATACTACCCTAGTCCGAAATAAAAGGGTGCATCATCACCAGGCACCTGGATTACATACCAAAAAGCAAAAACCCCCAAAGGGCATGGAACCGTACTGGAGGGATGGCTCAGTGGACCCTGCAAAATTCATAGCACAGAGGGCGCCACTCCAACTCATAGCCTTAGAGCATGTTGGATACTACGGCAGGTGGCCAAAAGTGGCGAAGAGCTCTTAGCTCCAGAGCACCAGCCCAGCAATACTAGTACGGTATTAACAGTCTTCGAGACTTTCGCATCAAATAATATGCGGAAACGAACACTCTGCAGCCTTGCCGACGTCTACCAGATAGCAACAATAAATCCATGGAGTGACATGGCTATTACCTTTAACGCCAGTGACGAACCTAAATTCTGAACAGCCCGAGCACCAGCCGCATTGGTCCTCAGTCCAATAGTGGACGGCTTTCGCCTTACCAAGGTACTCATGGACGGTGGCAGCGGATTAAACCTCATCTACGAGGAAATCCTTCGAAAAATGGAAATAGACTGGAGCCACATTTGAGCAAAGCAGCACAAACTTTAGAGGAATAATCCCCAGTCGGGAAGCATGCTGTACAGGAAAGATCACAATGGATGTGGTGTTCGGCACGCCGGACGATTATAGGTCCGAGGAGGTCACATTCCAAGTGGCCCCGTTCAGCAGCGGATACCACACTCTATTAGGGCGAGAGGCATTCACAATTTTTCAAGCTATACCCCATTATGGGTACATGAAGCTCAAAATGCCCGGACCCAACATAATTATCACTCTCGCTAGTGACCCGGACATAGCGCTCCGCGCCGAAAATAAAACAGCCGCACTTGCCCTTGAGGCACTATCCGAAGCCCTAGCGTCAGAGGAACTCACTGCGCTGCGCTCCACGGTGAACAGGGACGATGTGATACTCGATAAGAGATCCAAGTCCACCTCTTTTAAACCGGCAGACGAAATAGTCAAATTCCAAATCCATCCAACGGACCCTACAAAAACGGCCTCCATCGGGGCACAATTAAACCCTGATGTGGACGCCGCACTACGAGAATTCCTACGCGAAAATTGGGACATTTTTGCCTGGCACCCTTCAGACATGCTAGGAATTCCACGCCGGCTGGCCGAGCACAACCTAAATATCCTAAAAGGATTCAAGCCAGTCAAACAAGCTCTTCGGCGTTTCTCCGAACCAAAGAGACAGACCATGGGAGAGGAGCTAGCCAAACTCTTGGAGGCCGGATTCATCAGAGATATTAAACATCCGGACTGGCTAGC
The DNA here is from genome assembly GCA_021605205.1 of Aegilops longissima. Lineage (NCBI taxonomy): Eukaryota > Viridiplantae > Streptophyta > Magnoliopsida > Poales > Poaceae > Aegilops > Aegilops longissima. The sequence goes on from CM038682.1 coordinate 553,276,135, forward strand.
AAACCCGGTAATGGTACCAAAGAAGGACAAATCCTGGCGCCTATGTGTCGATTTTAAGGACCTTAACAAGGCTTGCCCAAAGGATCCCTTCCCCCTCCCCCGCATCGATCAAATTATCGACGCTACCGCAGGACACAATTCATTGTGTTTCCTCGACGCATACTCCGGCTACCACCAAATTAAGATGCGAGAGCAGACCAAGCCATAGCGGCATTCATCACTCCATCGGCCCATTCGCTTCAACACAATGCCCTTTGGACTCAAAAACGCCGGCGCAACATATCAGCGCATGATTCAGACATGTCTGGCAAACCAGATCGGCAAAACAGTGGAGACATACGTAGACGATGTGGTTGTCAAATCCAAGCATGTCGAAACCCTAGTCAACGACTTGAGGCTCACATTTAATAACATCCGAACATATGACATCAAGCTCAACCCGGAAAAATGCATTTTCGACGTACCAGCCGGAAAGCTCTTGGGCTTCATTGTATCCGGTAGAGGAATTGAAGCAAACCCGGCCAAGATCCGAGCTCTGTCACAATTGGATATCCCCAAAGACCTCAAACAAATACAAAAATTGACTGGATGTGTGGCGGCTCTAAGCCGCTTTATCTCCCGCTTAGGAGAAAAGGCATTACCCCTTTATCGCCTCCTCCGGCGCACCGAACACTTCGAGTGGACAGATGCAGCCACGGCCGGACTCGAAGAAATCAAAGCCATATTGGCAACAAATCCGGTCCTGGCCGCGCCCAACATGGGCGAACCAATGCTATTATACATCGCAGCAACCCATCAAGTTGTAAGCGCGATACTCATTGTCGAACGAGAAACGGACGAACACAAGTTCCCTCTCCAAAAACCAGTTTACTACGTGTCCACTGTCCTAACTCCATGCAAGTCACGGTACCCGCATTATCAAAAGATAGCATACGCGGTGTTCATGGCATCCCGGAAGCTGCGACACTACTTTCAAGAGTGTTCAATAATATTAGCCTCCGAAGTACCTCTTAATGACATTATAAACAACCGCGACGCAACGGGCTGGATTGCTAAATGGGCCATTGAGCTCCTCCCATTTGACATATACAAGCCACGGCGAGCTATTAAGTCGCAAGTTTTGGCTGACTTCGTCGCCGAATGGACTGAAGCCGAACTCCCTAAAGAGTACGGCGCATATTCCAACTGGATCATGCACTTCGACGGCTCCAAAATGTTGGCCGGCCTGGGGGCTGGCGTCGTTCTGACGTCCCCAACAGGAGATACAGTCCAATACGTACTTCAAATAATGTACACGGACTCCAACAACGCAGCCGAATGCGAGGCCCTTCTACATGGCCTCCGGATGGCAGTCTCCATGGGCATTCAACGCCTAGAGGTGCACGGGGATTCGAACCTCGCGATATCCCAAATAAATGGGGACTTTGATGCCAAGGATCCGAAAATGGTAGCTTATCGCAATGCCGTCCTAAAAATGTCAGCTCGGTTTGAGGGGCTCGAATTTCACCATATAGCCCGGGATAACAACCAGGAAGCAGACGTGTTGGCACGCATTGGTGCAAAGCGCGATGCCGTCCCCCCCAACATCTTCCTAGAGAGGCTTTTCAAGCCATCCGTATTATGGGAGGGAGAGTCCGGAAACAACAACCCGGACCCAACCACACTGCCCCATACCGAACATTCCGACATAGTTGGTGGTTCCGCCAACGAAATAACACCGTCAGCTCACGCAATAATGGAAGTCATTGCCCCGTGGACAAAACCATTCCTAGCCTACCTAACTAGGCAGGAACTTCCCGAGGACCAAAACGAGGCCCACTGCATAGTGCGGCGGTCAAAAGCCTATAAGGTCCATGAGGGAGAGCTTTATAAGAAAAGCACAACCGGAGTCCTTCAAAGGTGTATCTCCGAAGAGGAAGGGTGGAATCTCTGGCTGAAATTCATGCGGACTCGGTGGGCACCATGCCGCAGCCGGGCCCTTGTAGGCAAGGCCTTCCGACAGGATTTTATTGGCCGACGGCCCGGCGGATGCTCGGGACTTAGTCCAACGATGCGTCGGTTGCCAGCTCTTTGCTAATCAAAGCCACATGCCACCCACCGCCCTCAAAACTATACCCATCACTGGCCCTTCGCGGTGCGGGGCTTGACATGGTTGGACCCTTAAAGGAGGAACCCACAAGCAAAAATACCTATTGGTCATGGTGGATAAATTCACCAAATGGATAGAGGCCAAGCCTGTAAAGACGGCCGAATCCGGACCGGTGATAGACTTCATATCAGGGGTAGTACACCGTTATGGTGTCCCCGATAGCATCATCACTGATAACGGCACGAACTTCACGGCCGAAGAGGTCAAACTCTGGTGCAAAAACATGGGCATCAAGCTCGACTACGCTTTAGTCTATCACCCCCAAACTAACGGTCAAGTCGAGCGAGCAAAGGTGTATCATGAGCGGCATTAAACCCAGAATAGTGCGGTCCCTCAAGGAATCTAACACGCACTGGGTAGAGGAGCTCGACTCCGTACTCTGGGGGCTGCGGACCACGCCGAATCGCACTACCGGATTCACACCATTTTTTATGGTATACGGCGCAGAGGCAGTTTTGCCCTGCGACATAATTCATGACTCACCTCGCGTGCGCATGTACGAAGAAAGAGAAGCCGAGCTCGATCGGTAGGACAGTTTGGACGCCTTGGAGGAGGAGCGCGATGTGGCAAAAGATCGTTCCGCATTCTATCAACAGCAGGCTCGAAGATATCATAGCAGGGAAGTACGGGCCAAAGCTTACAATGTTGGCGAACTAGTTCTACGCCTGCCGGACAATAAAAAGGACAAACTCAAGCCCAAATGGGAGGGTCCTTTCATCATCGACCAAGTCCTGACCGGCGGAGCGTACCGTCTGCGAAACGCATCGGATAACCGACTCGAGCCGAACCCATGGAACGCAGCCCGTCTCCGAAGATTCTACGCCTAGCGCCGGATTCTGAGTTCGTCTCCTTCCTCCGTCTATATTTTATACTTTAAGCTATGTTTTATTTCTCTCCTTCTTCCTCCTTTTTTTTGAAGTCGTTAAAGGCTCGTTTGCGCATTGTTCGCACACACTTGACGCGCTATCCGCGCTCATTATACCTGGGGGCTTCTTTAACAGAAGCTTATTTATATGGGCTTTATGCCCAACACATGTGTCACACTCCCACATGTACCTTTTATTCACCATTATATGCATCCATATGACTTAAGTTTTGGCCAAGCTGGGTTGCCTGGCTCCTGTGCTTACCCCTACGTTCCCGATTGTTCGTCTAGGTGGTAAAGGAGCACCTCTGCGATTATTACCGCCTGGTCAGCGGACATGTACCTCGGTGGGTGAAGCCGAAAGCTAGCGTTCTTAAGGGAATATTCGGTCGGTGAACTAAAAGGCGATTTTTATTTTTCATTTATCTGCCCCCAGATGCTTTTCTGCTTTTTTCGCAGTCCGGACATGCACTTTAGGGCATGCCTCCCAGGGAAAGGAACCCCTAACGGAACTATTCTCCCTGGAAGATGTTTCTTACTAACCATGTAATATAACATAACTAGTTGGGCACTTGTCTGATAAAGCACTCATGACCCCTACGCCTGGTCTCCACGCATGCCCCGGTCTTTACATAACCGCGAGGGTATTCGGACACCTCCGGACTATTGGGTCCCGAGGTTGAAGCTTAAAAGGTCCGCCACGACAAACGATCTACAATCCGGCTAGAAGGCATTTTACATGTCATTTTAAATTACATAGTCAAATTGGTGATTGTATTCCTCTTCAATGCGATCTAATAGGCTGTCTAGTTTACAGTCTTCTTTGGGAATACTTTATGCCAACTCTACTTGGCCGTACACTAAGCTCATAGGGATCTCCTTCCCGTCGGGCCCCACAGGTCCGACCTCGGCCATGTGGTTTGGGTCCGCCTTCGTGTACCGCGTCTTCACCATGGCCCAGGCCTCCCTGGCGCCTTGACGACAGGCCGATATCTTCCATAGTCGGAAGCACCGCCGTGCTCCCTGAAGCTTCTCTACAAGCTCTACAAGGCCTTCGGGCACGGAGATAGATGGCCACAAGGCCTGGGCGACGCCTTTCATCACCTGCCGAACTTGTTCGTGCAGTCGCAATAGCTCGGGAAGAAGGTCACCCGCAGAACCGGGCATTTCCTCTGCAGGACGACCCCTGAGCATACCTACAGACATAACTCTGTTAGTTGACTTCCTTGCCGAACTCTTTTTCAAAGTTTGCTCAAGCACTTACTATAAATGCCGCGACGAAGTCGTCGATTCTCCTTCACGGAGTCAGACAGCTGGGCACGAACATCCTTTAGTTCCTCACCCAGCTGGGTGTTGGCATCTTGGAGATTATTTTTCTCTTGCCTCACCCTTGTAAGCACATTCTCGCCGGCCTTCAACCGGCGCAAGAGCTGTTGCTTGTCCGGATCTAGTCCGGCGCCATCTGCAATATTATTGTCAGATTTACACACACGCCGCGCTTCACAAACTACTTATCTTCTGAAGCATATATTACCATAGGGGCTCTGTGGCTGCCCCTCAGATGCTAGTCTTGGCCTCAAGTTGGGCCTTGCATTCTTCAAGCTCCGGGACAGTCGGGTATTCTTTTTTGTAAGATCCTTCATAACAAATGATCCTTAAATCAGTTATTCTAACTATTTTAAGTCTCGGGGGCTACTGGCATATATAACCGTCAAATTTCCTCACCCGTATGTCCTTTACATACTGCTCCGTGGCTCTGGCTAGACCATCTTGAGCGGCACGGAGGTGCGCATCTCCCGAATTGAAGGCATTCAATGCCTCTTGGGAGAAACATGCGTCACGAAGAACTGTCCGGCAGCGCCTGTGATTCATGGCACTCTCCACCTCGGAGTTGGTGGCGGACAATCTGTCGGCATCCTCTGTCGGAGGAGCATCCGACGCACGCCTCATGCTCGCCTCCGCTTCTGGACCCGGCTTTGGAGCTTGGCTGGCGGAGGCTCGATTGGCAACCTCTCCGGACATAGTCCGGCGAGCGCTCTTTTTCCTGCAAAGAGCACCAGCGTTAGTATGCCTTCCAGGAATCAATCCTGGGAATATGGTGACGCGCCATACCGTTGCAGCGGCGTTTCGATCCGGACCGCACTTCTTTTTAGCCTGCGGGGCCGTGCTGCCTCTTGTTGGCTAGCCGCCGCGGGCTTGGCCTCCTACCTCGAAGGCACCCTCTGTGAAACAACATTGGTATACAGTGATAAAAAATAAGAACGGATGGGTCATTATCAGAGTATTGGGACCTCGGTCTCAGTTACCTGTGAGGCTGGAAGTATTCCGGGGTAATCGGCCATAATGGCAACCAAGGCATTATCGATGCTCAGTTGGTGAAATACCCCATCAATCAGCTCCACCAATATGTCCGGATCCTCTTGGGAGGCCGGATCGAGGAGCCGTTCTGGATCCTCGGGTTGTGGAGGCGGGCTGTTTATGTCTTCTACGGCCTAGCGCAGTTCCTGCGTCAAAATCACAAAATGAGATACCTAACCATGGGAATACGGATCGGATGTGCAAAAAAGAAATGTCCGCTTACCCAGCTTCGAGGATTGTTCATAGAAAATCCGTTCAATGGACTGACGCGGAGAAAATCCTCCTCTTCTCCCTTGTACAGCACGGACAAGATCTTCACCAGATCGGTGACCGATCCCGGCCCCTTACGGCCATGACGGGTGGCATCGTCCTCCCCATTGAAATCCCACATGGGGTGGCCCCTATACTGGAGCGGCTGCACCCCCCGCATAATACATGTGGCCATGACACCGATCATGGTCAGTCCGGAATGAGCTAACAATCTTATTCGGCTCATCAGGTAAAGGACGTCCCTGTCGTCTTCCCTCTGGGGGCTCCGCGGGCGCCAACTCAGGCGTTTCTTCAAAGGAGCATTGCTGATCTCCGGGAGACCGATCCGAGGATCCGGTAGCGGCACGTCTTCTATATAAAACCATTCCGAAGGCCAGTCTTTAGACGCCTTCTTCGGGGTTCCGGATAGATATCCGGTCCCGGCGATGCGCCACAGCTCGGCTCCACCTACTTGATATATTGACCCCTCATGAGAACGGGGTACAAGGCAGAATAATCTCTTCCACAACGCAAAATGAGCCTCGACGCCCAAGAACAGTTCGCAAAGGGCCACGAAGCCCGCGATGTGCAAAATGGAGGCAGGCGTAAGGTGGTGCAACTGGAGGCCGTAGAACTCCAAGAGCCCCCGGAGAAACGGATGAATTGGAAATCCGAGTCCTCTTACTAGATAAGAGATAAAGCATACCCGCTCTCCTTTGGAGGGATCGGGGACACTCTCCGCTTGCTTTCCGCCCTTATAGGTGGCGAGTCCGGCTCGAACCGGAACCATGAAGGCCGGGGCAAGAAATCCCTTGGTTTGGAGTGTCACCAGCTCGCTATGCGGGACTGAGCATCTCTCCCAATTTCCAGGCTTAGGGATGGGAGCGCGAGAGGAGGAGCCGCGTCGACTGTCCATGATGGAATGGATTTTTGTCAGAGGCGCTCCGATGAAAGCTCGCGGAGGGAGGATGTCGTGACTCGGATCTAGATCCTCGTCCCTTTTATAGACGGCTCATTTGTGCAGCTAGGGGGATAAGTGTAAAAATACCCTGGCTTTTCGCATTCATTCAACACGTGGAAGATGGCCATTATTGGGCGTGGAAGCCAAGGAGCGCAGCATTTATCAGAAGCCAGGCACTATTCGACAAGTATATGGAATTTGGAGAAGAACCCGCCTCGCAATGCCGAAGACAATCAATGTGCCGGACTCATCGCCATTAAAGCCTGGTTCGGGGGCTACTGAGGGAGTCCTGGATTAGGGGGTGTCCGGATAGCCGAACTATCACCGTTGGCCGGACTCCTGGACTATGAAGATACAAGATTGAAGACTTCGTCCCGTGTCCGGATGGGACTTCCCTTGGCATGGAAGGCAAGCTTGGCGATACGGATATGTAGATCTCCTACCATTGTAACCGACTCTGTGTAACCCTAACCCTATCCGGTGTCTATATAAACCGGAGGGTTTTAGTCCGTAGGACGAACAACAATCATACTATAGGCTAGCTTCTAGGGTTTAGCCTCTCTGATCTCGTGGTAGATCCACTCTTGTACTACCCATATCATCAGTATTAATCAAGAAGGAGTAGGGTTTTACCTCCATCGAGAGGGCCCGAACCTGGGTAAAAACATCGTGTCCCTTGTCTCCTGTTACCATCCGCCTAGACGCACAGTTTGGGACCCGCTACCCGAGATCCGCCGGTTTTGACACCGACAGCGGGGCACGGTGCAGCGAGAAGGACGGCGCGGGGGAGCCCCCTGCGGTGCGGACGAGCTCGGCGACGCGGTCGAGCCACTCTTCGTAGACTTCGTCGACAGGGCGGTAGTGCAGGAGCTCGTTTGCCACGATGAGCGCGGCCCGAGCCTCCATGGGCGCGCGGAGCACGCGAGACGAAGAACCAGCTGGGGCGAGTGAAGGAGTAGCGGTACGGCCGTCTCGCCTTACGGACGGATACTGGGACGATGCTTGCTGCTCGTTCCCCGCCATGCCGGTGGTGGCGTTGACAGCAGCCGACGGGGAACGGCGGGGGCGGCCGCCGACGGGGGCCGTCTGGGCGACGCGGGTAGCGAGAGAGGCCCGGCGCTCGGCACGGGCCCGACGAGCGTCTGACATGGATGTGATGGGCGCCAAAGAACAGGGCGGCGGAAGACGGACTCCGGTGCACCCCTACCTGGCGCGCCAAATGTCGGATTTCGGGTTCGGCAGACCCTCTAGGTTCGAACTACAGGGGTGCACGCGAGATCTCACCCCTACCTACCTGCACCTCGTCGCCTCGCTAGGATCTAAACTACCAAAGGAACAACACAAGAGACACAAAGTTTATCTTGGTTCGCCACCATTGTGGTGTAACACCCTACTCAAAGTGTGTGGTGTGGTGGATTGCCTCTTGGGCTGATGATGAGCAGTACAAGGAAGAACAGCCTCGCGAGTGCATTCTTCGCCGGCTGATTTAACTGCTAGGAGGAGTTCGTCGCTCTCTCTCTTTCTAGATTGCTTGATCTCTAGCTCGTTCTCGATTCGGATCCCTCTACCCTGTGGGTGGCTAGTCCTATTTATAGGTAAAGGCCCTCGGCCTCTTCCCAAATATTGAGCGGGAAGGGCGCCAACAATTGGCCATTTTGAAGGGGAACATCTAGTACACTTATCCTGACTAAAGTTGGTCCTCGCCTGTCAAAGCTCTGGTGGTGATGCCGGCTTGGGCTCCACGATGACCTCCTTCCTGCCATTGCGATGGTCTTGGTCTTGTTGCACCGAAACGGCTGCCTTTGCTTGATACTCTCTCCTGCGCTTGCCTCCTTTGCATCAAAGAGGAAATGAGGACACTGCACGGGCTGGCGCCCGCCTGGCGCCCTTGGTCGTCATGGCTTGCGTCATGGGCACCTCGTGAGGTACCCCGCTTGATCTCTCCGCCTCCTCGCGAGCCAGCTGGCGAGGCCGGCTCGAGGAAGCTTCTGTCGTCGCCCGCCTCATGAGGCTTGGCCTCGCGAGGGTCTTGAGCTTCTTGCCGATGAAGATGGGTCGTCTTGGGCCACACCTTGAGCCACGCCCTTGAGCCGCGGGCGTGCAAGTCCAGGTACCCCTGCTCCTGTAACGCCGACAGCCTGGCTATGTACAAAGGGATACATGCCTTGTCGGCAAGGCTTGTACAAAAGGTGGTTTGCCAGGAGGCCCGGCAACCGCGTCTCATGGGTAAAAGTTACAAAGATGTTCGATGTTCCAGGAGTTTCTCACTGGGATACCATCTTTGGTCTCTAGGCGGACTGCGCCAGGCCTGGTGACTCGTATTACCCGATAAGGCGTCAACTTGTTGGAATTCTTGGCTGACTAAACGCGTCGAAGAACAAGGTCGCCTTCCTCAAGACTTCGGGCATGAACCTTGCGGCTATGGTAGCGGCGCAAGGCCTACTGGTAGCATGCAGCTTGCACAGCCGCCGAAAGACAATCTTCCTCAAGGAGCGTCGCGTCATCTTTGCTGCAACTGCTCTTGCTCAAGCTCGTCATAAGCGAGCACTCAAGGTGACCCGTATGTGAGTTCCATGGGCAGAACTACTTCTGCCCCATATACCAGGGCAAAGGTTGTCTGGCCAGTGGCTCAATTTTGTGTCATCCTAATTAACCAAAGAACCGTTGGCAACTCATCAATCCAGCGCCTTTCGCATTTGTGCAGCTTGTCAAAAGTTCTAGTCTTGAGGCCCCGTGGCACTTCCGCATTCGCCCTCTCAGCTTGGCCGTTACTTCTGGGATGGGCAACAGAAGCGAAACATGCCTTGCTGCCAAGGTCTTTAATGTACTGCATGAAGGCGCGGCTCGTGAACTACGTGTTGTTGTCGGTGATGACTCTGTTCGGCACAACAAAATGGCAAACTAGCCCCTTGAAGAACTTGACAGCTGACTGTGCTGTCACCTTCCTCACTGCTTCCACTTCGGGCCACTTTGTGAACTTGTCGATTGAGACGTACAAGTACTCAAAGCCCCCGACAGCACGGGGGAAGGGGCCCAATATGTCGAGCCCTCAGACCGAGAATGGCCAGGAGAGAGGGATTTTTTGAAGGGCTTGAGCTGGTTGATGAAGCTTCTTCTAATGGAACTGACACGCTTCACACTTAGTTACTAGCGCAGCTGCATCTTGGAGGGCTGTGGGCCAGAAGAAACCTTGCCGGAATGCCTTGCCGGCAAGGGCTCTTGACCCTATGTGGGAGCCAAACATACCTCCATGTATCTCTGCCAACAGCTCTAGTCCGTCCTGTTGAGGAATGCACTTCAGCCTGACACCGTTTGGTCTCCTCCTGTAGAGGGTATCATCCACAAACTGGTACATGTTGGACCGACGGGCTACTCTTTCTACTTCTTCCTGCTCCTCAAGGAGTTCCCCTATTTGGAGGAAACGAACGGTGTGCTGTGCCCACGCCGGGGCTTGGGGCTCGACGGCGAGGACTAAAGGCTCATCTTCGGCCGTAGGGGCAGCCGCCTCGACGGTCAGGGCCTGGGGCCCTACCGAAGGTGGTTTCCCCGCGGCAAGCTTGGGGTACCCGAAACCTCCTTGCCGGCGGCTCCTGGGAGCTCGGCGGGAAGGTACTTGCCGGGGCTTGTCTTCCTTCGCTTGTTCTGCCCTATTGATGGCTCTATGAATGGCTGAATTAACTGAAATACTAAGGTACCTGGTTCCACAGGCAACTTGAGGGCAACGTGTTTCAATAGGTTGTCGGCAATGTTGTTCTCCTGTAGGCCGTCGAAATGTTCTTCCAACTTCCTCACTTCATTCACGTAGGCCTCCATCAATGGGCTCTGGTAATCTTTGTTAACTTGCTTGACGACGAGCTGCGAATCACCTCTGATGATGAGCTTCTTGATTCCGAGGTCTGCCGCGATCCTGAGACCGGCAAGCAACCCCTCGTACTCCGCCGTATTGTTCGTTGTTTTTTCTCAGGGAAAATGCATCTGGATTACGTACTTTAGGTGCTCTTCGGTGGGTGCAACGACTAGTACGCCGGCACCAGCACCTTGGAGTGAGAAAGCTCCGTCAAAGTACATAATCCACTCACTGCTCGTCTCCTTGCCGGGAAGGGTGGTCTCTTGAATCTCCTCGTCGGGCGTTGCGGTCCATTCTGCTATGAACTCTGCCAGGGCTCGGCTCTTGATTGTTGAAGTACTTTCAAACTTGAGGCCAAAGCTCGACAGCTCCAACGCCCACTCCACAATCCTCCCAGTTGCATCTGGGTTGTGCAAGATTCGTTGCAACGGGAGGCGAGTAACGACGGTGATCTTATGTGCTTGGAAATAGTGGTGCAGCTTTCTCGAGGCCATGAGGAGGCCGAAAAGTAGCTTCTGCATACCAGAATATCTTGACCTAGCCCCTGCAAGAGGGAAGTGACAAAATAAACTGGGTGTTGTACCATCTTCTTCTTCTGTCCCACTTTGCTCATCTGCTCAGACTCCGCCTTGCCAGGATCAGGCCTTGCCGGGGGTTCCGTCTTACCGGGGTCAGACTCTGTCTAGGAGGACCCCGGCCCGGCACCCGATGGCTCTGCTGCTACCGCTGCTTCTTCCCCAAGTTCCCTTTGCGCCACCAGCGCAGCACTGCCCACTTGATTCATTGCTGCCAAGTATAGCAGCAATGGCTCTTGTGGTTTGGGCGCGACTAGTATTGGCGTGGAGGAGAGGTACCTCTTCAAATCTTGCAGTGCAGCCTCTGCCTCTGGAGTTCACTTTACTGGACCCGCCTTTTTCAAAACTTTGAAAAAGGGGAGGGCGCGCTCAGCAGATTTGGATATGAACCTACTCAGGGCGGCAATGCAGCCGGCGAGCCTACGGATGTCATTGACCCGCTTCGGTGCTTCAATCTGCTTGATCGCCTTGATCTTGTTGGGATTTGACTCAGTTCCGCGCTGAGACACAAAGAACCCAAGAAGTTTGCCGGACGGGATACCGAACACACACTTCTCCGGGTTGAGCTTGAGGTTGATCTTGTGTAGGTTTGCAAATGTTTCCTCTAGATCTTGCACGAGTGTGGCCCTGTCCTTGGTTTTGACCACTATATCATCCATATAGGCTTCCATATTTCTATGCAGCTGGGGCTCAAAACCCATTTGGACCGCTCGGGAAAACGTCGAACCAGCGCTCTTCAACCCAAAAGGCATCTGTACAAAATAGTACATACCACATGGGGTGATGAACGCGGTCTTCTCTTCGTCTTCCTTCATCATCAAGATCTGGTGGTATCATGAATAGGCGTCAATGAATGACAGCAGGCCACACCCGGCAGTGGCGTCTACAATCTGGTCGATGTGTGGCAGGGGGAAAGGATCCTTTGGACAAGATTTATTGATATCTTTGTAGTCAATACTCAGTCTCCACTTCCCATTTTCCTTACGCACCACCACCGGATTGGCCAACCACGTGGGGTGGAGTACTCCTCTAACTAGGCCTGCCGCCTCCAACTTCCTGATCTCTTCTATGATGAACTCTTGTCGCTCCAAAGCTTGCTTCCTGACCTTCTGCTTGACGGGCCGCGCATGAGGATAGACAGCAAGATGGTGCTCAATCACCTCCTCGGAACGCCGGGGATGTCAGATGCTTGCCATGCAAACACATCGACATTCGTCCGCGGGAAGGTGACGAGCGCGCTTTCCTATTTGTTGTCGACAGTGGAGCTTATGGTGAAAGCCCCGCCCGTGTCATCCTCCTTGACGGAAACCTTCTTGGTTTCCGGTGGTGCAACCTTGGACTTCTTACTCTTGTCGATGGAGCTCTCTAGCGCGTCCTCAACGGGAGCACAACACTCCGAAGAGGCACGCTTGCTGGAGTGGTGCAAGAGGTCTTGCCGGAAGAGGTCTCGCCGGAAGAGGTCTTGCTGGAAGGAGCCCTGCCGGCCTTCTTCCTCCCTGGAGCTTCAGCGGCAGGAGCAAGTGTCTTTGCGGCAATTGCTGCAACTGCCTCTTGGTAGAGTTGATTGGCGCAGATGAGTGCATCTTTCTTGTTGGAGGGGACGGTGATGATGGTCAGCGGCCCCGGCATCTTCAATGTATTGTAAGCGTATTGGGATGCGGCCATGAACTTGGCCAGTGCTGGGCGGCCAAGGATCCCATTGTATGGCAAGGGGATCTCGGCGACATCAAAGACGATCTTCTCCGTCCTATAATTCAACTCGCCCCAAATGTAACGGGCAGTGTGATTTTACCTTTAGGCTGACTCCTCCCCGGGTTGATCCCTTGAAACGTGCCTGTCTCTTCGAGGTCTCCATCAGGAATCTGCAGCTTCTTGATCACAGCGGGCGGGATCAAATTCAGACCGGCCCCACCGTCAACCAGCACTTTTGTCACTTTGAGGTTGCGTATTGTTGGCGAGACCAACAACGGCAAACGCCCGACCGCAGTTGTGCGGTCGGGGTGATCCTCGGTGTAAAAAATGATGGGTGTGAGGGACCACTTCAGCGGCTTTTGGGCATTGAATGACGGATCTGCCGCAGTGACCTCATGCGCCCACTGCTTCAGTTGGCAGTGAGAGGTGTGCAGCAAGGCACAACCGTCGATGCACATGGCCGTTGTAGCTCGCTGGACTCGTCTTCCTCGTCGTGATCATCATCTTCCTCCTTCTTGTCGCGGCCCCGAGCGGGCCTTTCTTGTTGATTATCCTTGCCGCGGCGACCTCCTTGGCCTCCACGCTTCTTGCCAGACCCCTCAGCACCATCCTGACCCTTCTCCTTGTACCGCCTCTCATATTCAGCTTTCTGCTTCTCTGCAAGCAGTTCAACCTGTCGGCAGTTCTGGAGGTCATGCTACTGTGGATCTTGCAGTACTGCTTGTCGGAGCTTCCTGGCTTGTCGGCGGCCGCCAAGGCCCGGCAGGTGGCGCACCCGGCAATCTCCTTGCCGGGGTCGCCGGATCCCTCAACAGCAAGTACAGTCTTGCCCTTACGCTTCCTTTTGCGGTGTCGGCCCTTCTTCATCGGGGCGGCAGCGTCTTCATCCATGGAATCGGTTTCCGCGCTGGCGTCCTCGTCGAGGTACTTCCTTCCTTCCTCAACCCGAGCACACCTATCAGCCAGGACATAAAGTTCGGCCACATCCTTGATCTTGTTCATCGCCAGCTCTTCATGCATCTTGCGGTTGCGTAAGTTCTGGTGGAACGCACTGATGACAGCGGTGGGATGAACATCTAGGATGATGTATTGCACACGGCTGAATCTCTGTATGTATTTATGCAGGGACTCACCATCCTTCTGGGGGATGACATGCAAGTCACTTGCCTGGCCAGGAGCTTGGTGGCCTCCGGTGAAGGTGCCAACAAACTCGTGGCACAGGTCCGACCAGGAGGAGATGGAATCTACCGGCAGGTGCATCAACCATGACATGACGTAGGGCTTAAGTGCCAGCGGAAAGCAGTTGGCGAGCACCTTATCATCGCGAGCCCCGGCGGCTTGCATCACGATGGTGTAGATGCTGAGGAACCCCGACGAGTGAGTCTTGGTGTTGTACTTTTCCCCAACATCAGGCTTGAACGTGCGGTGGGAGGGCCACTGGAACTGCCGCAGCTCTCGGGTAAAGGCCGGACAGCCCACCTCGTAAGGTAGGCCACCAGGGCCCCCCGGCGTTGGGTGGTCCATAGCAGGCCCCGCACGCCGATCTGACTGGTGGCGCGCCTGCCGCCATCGCTCGATGGTAGTTCGATCATCTTCCTGAGCTTGCTCTCGAAGAACTCGACGTTGATCGTAGTGGGTTCGCGGGTCGGACGACGCCGTGGAAACGTTGTCACAGGCGTCGGCCCGACGGGCCGGTGGCTGCTATCGCGGTCGTGGGGGAGGGGAGTGCACCATAGTCGCAGCGTCTCTGGTCCCCCCACCGCCGACATGCAGCGGCTCAACAGAACGCCGGTGTGAGGGTCCCGTTGGGAGCGGCTCGTCCTTGTTGGCAAAACTGACAAGGCTTCGAATGGTGGCCCTCCACTCGTCGAGCTTCTCCACAGCAGGGGGAAGTCGAGGAGAAGTTGCATCCGCGCCAGCACTTTTGCGGGCATGGGCGGTGGCGAGATCTGCGTAGACCATGACGCGCTCCGGCTTCTAACCAAGTTAGAAGGGGCTCTGTCACGGTCTCGCGGTCACACTCCGCTTCCGCCGGCGTCCGAGCGCGCTCGCCAGCCTGATGTGTCCTGCGAGTGGCGCACATGGCTCTTTCATGGCGGTGCCTGGGGCTCCGCATCGCGATGTTGCTCATCGCTGCCTAGGAAGTCCGGGCGCTTGGTGGCATACTGGGCGCCGTAGAGGTTGCTGCGCCGCCCGTGGGTAGCACGGCTCCACCCCGGACCCAGCAGCGTGTGGCCCGTCGTCTTGGGCCCGTAAGACGTCGCTCTCCCGGCTCCCGGTGCCAGAGTGTCGTGGATGCTCACGGGTGGCGCCTCCGGCGCTGTCCGTGGCCACCCCATCGCCCACCCGCGCTGGTGCGGACGGGCCTGCTCCAGGCGATCCAATCGTTGTCATCCCCTTCTTCTTGGGGGCCATCATGATGATGAAGTTGAGGCGTCGGCTTCAAAACCGGATTCTCACAGCTTGCGCCCCCTACCTGGCACGCCAAACATGTCGGGGCAAACGATACCTACGGGATCACGTAGAATCCCTTTTCCTATGGTTGGCGGGCGTGGGGCTGTGGGAAGAACGGGATTAGAAGTTCAACGCAGGGGGATTATCCAGGTTCGGGCCGCAATTGATGCGTAATACCCTACTCCTGCTGGTTTATGTTTATCTGGTGTTCTTGGACTAGCTACAAAGCGTGCAGGGTCCAAAAAGTCTTAATCCTCTCCCATTACGTCGTGGGCCTCCTTTTATAGATAAAGGGGCTGCCACAGTGGCACAAAGGAGGTGGAAAGTTTGTACAATAGTCAAGTCTATCTCCTGGCACCGTAGGACAAACGCATTTAATGCGCCGCCAACGTGCCCTTCTTGCTTTATCCGGGATGGCAAGGAAGCTCGTCCCAGTTGTCGCCGCCTTGCCTGTCTCCGACGCGCGTCCGAGTTGACGAGGCATGCAGTGCCACGCTGGCTGGCTGGCTGCTGAGTTGGTGCGGTGAAAAAGTCTTCACGAAGATCTGCATGCCACCACGCAGGTGCTTGCTGAGTTGGCCTGGAGGCCGCACGTCACCATGCAGGTGCTCCCCTAGTTGGTGGGCTGGCAGCTGTGTGGGATCGGCGGTGGAGTCTTGGCGGGTGGGGGCCTGGCTGTGGCCCCGCGGATGTCTTCGGCAAGAGTCTTGCCGGGGCCCCGGCAAGGGTCTTGCCACGGCGTCCTGGGTGTCCCCGGCAAGGGTCTTGCCGGGGGGTCTCGTTGGTATCCTCGGCAAGGATCTTGCCGAGGATCTTCGTCTTCTGATTCTCATCTAGTCTTGTATGTTCTTGGTCTTCACAAAGATCTGCATGCCACCATGGAGGCGCCTCCCGAGCCTTGGTCCCAATGTGAGTGATGGCGTCGGAACTCTTAGGCTCAAGGGTGGCGGCTCTGCTGGTGTTGGGCAAGTTGCCCCGGCAAGGTTCTTGCCGGGGCTGTGGAGGCCGCCTCGGCAAGGGCCTTGTCGGGGGAGTTCACCTTGCCCATCTGCTCTTCGTGTCTCTGGCTTGGCGTTGCTCTGGTTGTCTTGTGTCTTTTGTTCCTTCCTCTGCCCCGCTAAGTGTGGCCGCAGGCGTGACTCCAACTGCCCGTGGACGGGTGAAGGGGTATAAAATAGGACCCCTACTTTGTACACCGACAATCGCCCACCGGAACGCTCAGGCTGCTGCAGAGGCAGAGGAGGAGCCTCAGCAGTGGCTGAGTGGATGCCTGCTCCTTAGGATCCCTACTACCATCTAGGCTACTGATCTACTACCAAGTTAGGGTAAAAGCCTAGGCTTGGGGGAGTACGTGTTCCTCACCGACATTACATTCATGTCCACATATCATTCCATTTGTCGGTGTTCACACTTTTTCATTGTAGCATCCATGCTTAGATTTATTTTCTTTCTTTCTTCTTGTGTGTTTGAAAAACTTTATAAAACCAAAAAAAAATAGTTGTAGTTAATTTACTTTATATGCATGCATAGTAGTAGCACTTAAAAGAAAACCCAAAAATATTTCCTTGTTCACTTTTGCTTGTTGGGAGCTTTCCCATGTAAATAGTTTTCTCGTTTTTGCTTTTCCCTTTTATTTGCTTGTTCATGAAAATCAAAAACTGCAAAAATATTTCAGTGCATTTCTCTGAATTTCTTTTCTTTTTATTCGAGTCTTACCAAGGAGAAGACCACAATGAAAATGTTGAGTGGCTCTCATGTGAGTAACTGTTGATCTAATAAAGAGCCCATTTTACCTTATCTTCTCCTGTTGAATAAGATGTTTGCAGATTCCAGCTTAGTCCACGTCACTCTTGCACTATTATTATTTTCATATCGTTCGGTCATGCAAGTGAAAGGAAATAATGACGATATTCGATCAACTGGCCATGGCAGAGAGAAATGGGTATGAACTCGACTTGTTCCGTTTGTGTAAATATGTTTAACCTAGTATCCATGATTCAGCCCATTATGATTAAACATTTTTGCAATGACAATTAGAGATTATAGTTTCACATGCCATGCATAAGTAGCTGGGAGTGGATAATGATTTATCTTGGATATCAACATTGCGTTAAAATGATTGTGATGTAGTATGATGATATGGTATCCTCCTCTGAATTTTCGAGTGGCTTGACTTGGCACATATTCATGCATGTAGTTGAATCAAAACCAACATAGCCTATATGATATTTATGTTCATGGTGTTCATATCCTACTCATGCTAGTGTCCAATGTTACTTATGCATAATGCATGTTTATGACCGTTGTTGCTCTCTAGCTGGCCACTTCTCAACCTATTTGCTAGCCTTTGCATGTACTAAGTGAGAACTCTGCTTGTACATCAAAAAACTTGAACCCAAAGTTATTCTAGATGAGTCCACCATACCTACCTATATTCGGTATTACCCTGCCGTCCTAAGTAAATTTGCATGTGCCACCTCGAAAAACTTCAAACAATTTTCCTTTTTGTGTGCCTGGATGGTCGGGTGTTTATTCACTCGCCATCGCATGAGAAAAGGGCGGTAACAGGGATGCCCAGTCCCAAACTGCAAACAAAAAAATCTCTCAAAAGCAGGTCTTGGCGATTGAATTCATCCCATTTTACTTTGTTGAGTGCGATCTGGTATTGACTTGCCCTTATTTTCCATTGAGAAATTGGGTTGTTTTGATAATGTGTTGTTGTTTGAGATATCTCATTATTGCTCGCTAGCTGATTATTTCATTGATATGAGTTAATATAATCTTTAAGAGTTATTACCGGCATGGTTAGTTATAATGTTGGCTGAAAACCTGGGTGTTGTTTAAGCTTATTTATGCAAACAAGAGCAAAAGAGTTCGTAAAAGTTTGTCCTTTTCACTTTCAGTTTATCAACTGAATTGCTTGAGGACAAGCAAAGGTTTAAGCTTGGGGGAGTTGATACATCTCCAACATATCTACTTTTCCTAACGCTTTTCCTCTTGTTTTGGACTCTAATTTGGATGAAACTAACCCCAGACTGAGGCTGTTTTCAGCAGAACTACCATGGTGTTGTTTTTGTGCAGAAATAAAAGTTCTCGGAATGGAACGAAACTTTGCGAGGAATTTTTATATAATATATAAGAGTTTCTGGAGCCAAGACCTACCAGAGAGGGGCCCCTGCATGGGCATAACCCACCAGGGCGCGCCCCCCTCTCCTGGCGCGCCCAGGTGGGTAGTCCCCACCTGGTGGCCCCGCGGACCCTCAAACCAACGCTATAAAATCCTATTTTTCCAGAAAAAAACCAGGGAGAAAGAATTATCGCAATCCACGAGACGAAGCCTCCGTCACCTCATGTTCTTCATCGGGAGGCCTGATCTAGAGTCTGTTTGGGGCTCCGTAGAGGGGGATCTTCATTCTTCGTCATCACCAACCCTTCTCCATCTCCAATTCCATGATGCTCCCTACCGGGAGTGAGTAATTCCTTCGTAGGCTCGCTGGTCGGTGAGGAGTTGGATGAGATTCATCATGTAATCGAGTTAGTTTTGTTAGGTCTTGATCCCTAGTATCCATTGTGTTCTAAGATTGATGTTGCTATGACTTTGCCATGCTTAATGCTTGTCACTTTGGGCCCGGGTGTCATGAACTCAGATCTGAATCGTTTATGTTATCATCATTATAACCATGTTCTAGATCCAATCTTGCAAGTTATAGTCACCTACTACGTGTTATGATCCGGCAACATCGGAGTGACAATAGTCGGGACCACTCCCGAAGATGGCCGTAGTTTGTGGAGTTCAGGTATTCACTATGTGTTAATGCTTTGTTCCAGTTCTCTATTAAAAGGAGGCCTTAATATCCCCTAGTTTCCAATATGGACCCTGCTGCCACGGGAGGGTAGGACAAAAGATGGCACCCAAGTTCTTTCCATAAGCACGTATGACTATTTACGAAATACATGCATACATTATATTGTCAAACTGGAGCTAGTGCCGTATCTCCCTAGGTTATAACTGTCTCGTGATGAATATCATCCAACAAGTCACCGATCCAATGCCTACGAATTTATCTTATATTGTTTCTGCTAAGTTACTACTGCTATCATCATTGTTACACTTGCTACAAAAATACTGCTATCATTGTTACTGTTACCATTGCTATTGTGTCACTACTATCAAAACTATCATATTACTGTGCTACTGATTACTTGTTGTAGATCATTAATCTCCAGGTGTGGTTGAATTGACAACTCAACTACTAATACCTTCAAATATTCTTTGGCTCCCCTTGTGTCAAATCTATAAATTTGGGTTGAATACTCTACCCTCGAAAACTGTTGTGATCCCCTATACTGTGGGTTATCAGGGCATTAGTCCCACTCTATGTCAGCACAAAATTAATTTGGAACGTGATGCTAAACCAGTTGTTGATCATCAACGATGGTTAAATCCCAAAATGAAAGAAGTGGTAAGAAATGAAATACTAAAGCTTCTCGAAGCAGGTATAATTTATCCTATTGCTGATAGTCAATGGGTAAGTCCTCTTCATTGTGTCCCTAAGAAGGGAGGTATTACTGTTGTTCCTAATGATAAGAATGAATTGATCCCGCAAAGAATTGTTATAGGCTATAGAATGGTAATTTATTTTCGCAAATTGAATAAAGCTACTAGAAAAGATCATTACCCTCTTCCTTTTATTGATCAAATGCTAGAAAGATTATATAAACATACACATTTTTGCTTTCTAGATGGTTATTCTGGTTTTTCTCAAATACCCGTGTCAAAAGATGATTAGGAGAAGACCACTTTTACTTGCCCTTTCGGTACCTTTGCTTATAGACATATTCCTTTTGTTTTATGCAATGCACCTGCTACCTTTCAAAGATGTATGACTGCTATATTCTCTGACTTCTGTGAATAGATTGTTGACGTTTTCATGGATGATTTCTCCATTTATGGAACTTCTTTTGATGATTGCTTAAGCAACCTTGGTCGAGTTTTGCAGAGATGTGAAGAAACTAATCTTGTCTTGAATTGGGAGAAGTGCCACTTTATGGTTAATGAAGGTATCGTCTTGGGGCATAAATTTTTTGAAAGAGGTATTGAAGTTGATAAAGCTAAAGTAGATGCTATTGAAAAGATGTTGTGTCCTAAATATATCAAAGGTATAAGAAGTTTCCTTGGTCACGCTAGTTTCTATAGGAGGTTTACTAAAGACTTCTCTAAAATTTCTAGTCCTCTCACTAATCTCTTGCAAAAAGATGTTCCTTTTGTTTTTGATGATGATTGTGTAGAAGCATTTGATATACTTAACAAAGCCTTGATTTCGGCACCTATTTTTCAGCCACCTGATTATAATTTACCCTATGAAATTATGTGTGATGCTGGTGATTATGTGGTTGGTGCTGTTCTAGGACAAAGAGTTGATAATAAGTTGAATGTTATTCATTATGCTAGTAAAACTCTAGACAGTGCCCAGAGAAATTATGCTACTACTGAAAAAGAATTTTTAGCAGTTGTATTTGCTTGTGATAAGTTCAAATCTTATGTTGTTGATTCCAAAGTAATTGTTCACACTGATCATGCTTCTATTAAATACATTATGGAAAAGAAATATGCTAAACCTAGACTTATTAGATGGGTACTCTTGCTACAAGAATTTGATTTGCATATTATTGATAGAAAGGGAGCTGAGAACCCTGTTGTAGACAACTTGTCTAGGTTAGAAAATGTTCTTGATGACCCACTGCCTATTTTGATGATAGCTTTCCTGATGAGTAATTAGCTTTCATAAATGCTTCATGTAATACTCCATGGTATGCTGATTATGCTAATTACATTGTTGCTAAATTTATACCTCCTAGTTTCACATACCAGCAAAAGAAAAAGTTTTTCTATGATTTCAGGCATTACTTTTGGGATGATCCACACCTTTATAAAGGAGTAGATGGTGTTATTAGACGTTGTGTACCTGAGAATGAACAGAAACAGATCCTACGCAAGTGCCACTCCGAGGCCTACGTTGGACACCATGCGGGAGATAGAACTGCACACAAGGTATTGCAATCCGGTTTTTATTGGCCTACTCTCTTCATAGATGCTCGTAAGTTTGTCTTGTCTTGTGATGAATGCCAAAGAATTGGTAATATTAGTAGACGCTAGGAAATGCCTATGAATTATTCACTTGTTATTGAACCATTTGATGTTTGAGGCTTTGATTATATGGGACCTTTTCCTTCCTCTAATGGGTATACACATATTTTAGTTGCTGTTGATTACATTACTAAGTGCGTAGAAGCTATTCCAACTAGTAATGCTGATCATAACACTTCTATTAAGATGCTTAAAGAAGTTATTTTTCCGAGGTTTGGAGTCCCTAGATATTTAATGACGAATGGTGGTTCACATTTTATTCATGGTGTTTTCCGTAAAATGCTCGCTAAGTATGATGTTAACCATAGAATTGCATATCCATATCATCCTCAGTCTAGTGTTCAAGTAGAATCAAGCAATAGAGAGATTAAATTGATTTTGCAAAAGACTGTGAATAGATCTAGAAAGAATTGGTCTAAGAAACTTGATGATGTATTATGGGCTTATAGAACTGCTTATAAAAACCTTATGGGTATGTCTCCGTATAAAATGGTCTATGGAAAAGCATGTCATTTACCTCTAGAACTAGAACATAAGGCATATTGGGCTTTTAAAGAGCTCAACTATGATTTCAAACTTGCCGGTGAGAAGAGGTTATTTGACATTAACTCACTTGATGAATGGAGAACCCAAGCCTATGAAAATGCCAAGTTGTTTAAATAAAAAGTTAAAACATGGCATGATAAGAGGATACAAAAATGTGAGTTTAATGTAGGTGATCGTGTTTTGATATACAACTCTCATTTAAGATTTTTTGCAGGAAAACTTCTCTCTAAATGGGAAGGTCTTTACATTATTGAGGAGGTCTATCGTTCTGGTGCCATAAAAATCAACAACGCCGAAGGCACAAATCCGAAGGTGGTAAACGGTCAAAGAATCAAACATTATATCTCAGGTACTCCCATAAATGTTGAGACCAATATAATTGACACCGTAACATCGGAGGAGTACATAAGGGACACTTTCCAGAATGGTTCAGACTCCAAAAAGGAATAGGTATGTGGTACGGTAAGTAAACCGACTCCAAAACTGTTCTAATAGCAATTTTCTCAGTTTTGGGATATTTTAGGAAAATTAAAAGTAGTCCAAAAGAGACACGAGGCCTCCACAAGGGTGGAGGGCGCTCCCTACCCCCTGGGCGCGCCCCCCGACCTTGTGGCCACCTCGTGTGCCCTCCGGACTCCGTTTTCTTGCACAATACTTCTTTTGGTCAGTAAAAATTCATTATATAATCTCCTGAAGGTTTTGACCACCGTACCACGGCAAAATCCCCTATTTTCGTTTTGAGATTTTTCTATCAGAGTTTCCAAGGCCAGGCATTATGTCGTCCTCCTCCAACAACAACACGGACGGTGATGCTTGGTTGATGCAGATGGAACTTAGAAGGGAGGATGCCGAGGGAGCCATAATGGAGGAGGATGAAGGGGATTCGCTTGAGGAACAACCTCCGGCAATGGAGAGGGGTACTCTGGCGGGCATCTCCGCTATTCCAAGTACCCATCAAGCAATAGGAACCACAAACAACCATGAAGACCAAGAGGTTCGAGAAGGGCTTCCCCCTAGGAAGCCCTTACACAGGTTACATCGGAACAACTTTCATAATTTGGTTCATAATTACGGAGTGGAGAACACCCCTCATACACATATACCCTCCAATTGGGACATATCATGTTCGAGTGAAAGCAATGCAGGGAAGAGTTCTTGGGGGCCTGAAAATAAGCATCTCATGGAGGAAATTCAGAAGAATACAAATATGCTCCAACGTGTGCTCCAAGAACTGCCAGTTCTAAAAGGTGCATTAATGAAACTAACGGATTCATCAACAACTCCATCATCACCACCTTCGAAGAAATAAACGTAAATACATGGGTATGGGCACTCCCCTTGGCAACTGCCAAGCTTGGGGGAGGTGCCCCGGTATCGTATCACCATCACATCTTTACTTTTTATCGTTTTTCTTAGTTCGATCCTTTTGGTTATATCTTGATCTAAATAAAGTTTTAGTATGATCTAGCTTTGAATTTTATTTCGATCTCTATCTATGTAATCGAGTCCGTGAGTGATATATAATAAAGAGTAGTTTTGAGTTGAGGGCTTTGCTTTCTTGCTATGATCTCGAGGGAATTAAATAAAAGAAAGAATAAAAATAAATAAAAAGATCATATATTGATCTTATGGAAAGTAATGACTTCACACATAAAGAGTATGATGAATGAAAGTTGCTGAGAGTTGACAAACATAGTTTTGGTCATTGTTCCAATTAATAGGAAGTAATAAAGAAAGAGAGGCTTCACATATAAATATACTATCTTGGACACCTTTTGTAATTGTGAGCATTCATTAAAATATGACATGCTAAAAACTTGATGTTGGACAAGGAAGACAACATAATGGGTTATGTTTTCTTATATCTGGATAGAAGTTATATTTTCATGGATCATCCAACATGTTGAGCTTGCCTTTCCCTCACATGCTAGCCAAATTCTTTGCACCAAGTAGAGATACTACTTGTGCTTCCAAACATCCCTTAAACCAGTTTTGCCATGAGAGTCCACCATACCTACCTATGGATTGAGTAAGATCCTTCAAGTAAGTTGTCACCGGTGCAAGCAATAAAAATTGCTCTCTAAATATGTATGATCTATTAGTGTGAAGAAAATAAGCTTTATACAAACTTGTGATATGGAAGAAATAAAAGCGACGGACTGCATAATAAAGTTCTTTATCACAAGCGGCAATATAAAGTGACGTTCTTTTGCATTAAGATTTTATGCATCCAATCATAAAAGCGCATGACAACCTCTGATTCCCTCTGCGAAGGGCCTATCTTTTAATCTTATCTTCTACCCTTATACAAGAGCCATGGTGATCTTCACCTTTCCTTTTTACACTTTTTCCTTTGGCAAACTCTATTTGTTGGAGAGATCCGATATATATATATATATATATATATATATATATATATATATATATATATATATATATATATATATATATATATATATATATATATATATATATATATATATATATATATATATATATCCACTGAATGTAGGTTTTCATAAAGTATTATTGTTGACATTACCCTTGAGGTAAAAAGGTTGGGAGGTGAAACTATAAGCCCCTATCTTTCTCTGTGTCCGATTGAAGCTTTGAACCCATAAGTATCGCGTGAGTGTTAGTGATTGTGAAAGACTAAATGATAGATGAGTATGTGGACTTGCTGAAAAGCTCTTGAATTGACTCTTTCCGATGTTATGATAAGTTGCAATTGCTTCAATGAGTGAGATCATAGTTTGTTAGTTTTCAATGAAGTTTCTGATTCATACTTTACCTTGTGAATGAATTGTTACTTTCGCATGAGAAATTATATGACAATATATATGTTGATGTTCGAAAGATGATCAAGATGCCCTCATGTCCGTATTTTATTTTATCGCCACCTCTATCTCTAAACATGTGGACATATTTTTTGATATCGGCTTTCGCTTGAGGACAAGCGAGGTCTAAGCTTGGGGGAGTTGATACGTCCATTTTGCATCATGCTTTTATATTGATATTTATTGCATTATGGGCTGTTATTACACATTATATCACAATACTTATGCCTTTTCTCTCTTATTTTACAAGGTTTACATGAAGAGGGAGAATGCCGACAGGTGGAATTCTGGACTGGAAAAGGAGCAAATATTAGAGACCTATTCTGCACAACTCAAAAAGTCATGAAACTTCACGGAGAATATTTTTGGAATATATAAAAAATATGGGGCGAAGAAAGAACTAGAGGGGGGCCACCAGCCAGCCACAAGGGTGGAGGGCACGCCCTACCCCCCTGGGCGCGCCCCCCGTCCTTGTGGGCCCCCTGGAAGGCCTCCGACGCCAATCTTCTGCTATATGGTGTGTTTTGACCTGGAAAAAATCAGAAGGAAGCTTTTGGGATGAAGCGCCACCGTCTCGAGGCGGAACCTGGGCAGAACCTATCTAGGGCTCCGGCGGAGCTGTTCTACCAAGGAAACATCCCTCCGGGAGGGGGAAATCATCGCCATCGTCATCAGCATCGATCCTCTCATAGAGAGGGGGTCATTCTCCATCAACATCTTCACCAGCACCATCTCCTCTCAAAACCTAGTTCATCTCTTGTATCCGATCTTTGTCTCAAAACCTCAAATTGGTACCTGTGGGTTGCTAGTAGTGTTGATTACTCCGTGTAGTTGATGCTAGTTAGTTTATTCGGTGGAAGATCATATGTTCAGATCCTTCATGCTAATTAATACTCCTCTGATTGGGAACATGAATATGCTTTCTGAGTAGTTACGTTTGTTCCTGAGGACATGGGAGAAGTCTTGTTATAATTAATCATGTGAATTTGGTATTCGTTTGGTATTTTGATGAGATGTATGTTGTCTCTCCTCTAGTGGTGTTATGTGAACGTCGACTACATGACACTTCACCATTATTTGGGCCTAGGAGAAGGCATTGGGAAGTAATAAGTGGATGATGGGTTGCTAGAGTGACAGAAGCTTAAACCCTAGTTTATGCGTTGCTTCGTAAGGGGTTGATTTGGATCCATATGTTTCATGCTATAGTTAGGTTTACCTTAATTCTTCTTTCGTAGTTGTGGATGCTTGCGAGATGGGTTAATCATAAGTGGGAGGCTTGTCCAAGGAAGGGAAGCACCCAAGCACCGGTCCACCCACATACCAAATTATCAAAGTAACGAACGTGAATCATATGAGCATGATGAAAACTAACTTGACAACATTTCCCATGTGTCCTCAGGAGTGCTTTTATTTATGTAAGAGTTTGTCTAGGATTGTCCCTTGCTACAAAAAGGATTGGGCCATCTTGTTGCACCTTGTTTACTTTTGTTACTTGTTACCCATTACGAATTACCTTATCACACAACTATCTGTTACCGATTATTTCAGTGCTTGTAGAGAATACCTTACTGAAAACCGCTTGTCATTTCCTTCTGCTCCTCGTTGGGATCGACACTCTTACTTATTGAAAGGACTACAATAGATCCCCTATACTTGTGGGTCATCAGTAGGACTATCATTAGGGTTTGTTGTGTACTAAGTGCTACCTACACTTAATGGTTTAGATGTATTTCAGTAATCTTTAGTACCTGTAAAGTTCACAGGGTTTCAAAATTCTGGCCCTAGGAACAGACATTAGTCATTTTGGATTGTTGGTCACAGTGACGTTGACCCAGATTACTACTGCAAGCCAGGTTTGTTGACAATTTTACTTGTCTTTCTTACTCATTTGATATGATATCCAATTATTCACATCGATTAGTTGCAAACAATAAGTGCTAGACCAACTTGATTCAGATTTGGACGGTCTCTTACTGCAGTTACAATTCTGCGTACTTGTACTAGTAAGCTCATCACTGGTAATGTTTGATACTCTACCTCTATGCTTGCCTTGTCATATTTGTTGTCAATATTATTCTCTTAGGGTGGACCACCTTGTTTCAAAATACTGGACCGCAAACATGAGTGAATAGTATTTCTCTGTGTGATCTCTTCCATCATGTGTGGGCAACGAACACTGCATTGTATAGAAAAAAAGTGTCATATCCACCTTTTACATAGACTACGATCTTTTACATGGAATACAATCTGCCTACTTGCTTTGTGTTGCACTACCAGCACTCCACCCTTGAAGCTAAACATTATGCCACTCATAATTCCTTAGTTTATTTGTTCAAATACGAATTGGTATGATTATAATGTTCCTACTTTAGTTTTGAAATGTGTGTCTACCTGTTATAGAGACATAAGAGGTTTGTATTTTTGTGTATGGTCTGGTCAGCGCGATTGGGGGGTGGGGACTTTGTATACGCAGGGGTTTGTAGCGAAACACTCTTTGAGTTGAATCCGCAATGCATTCCATAGATAATCTGACTACTTTTTATGTTTTCATGAATCTCAGATACTGAACAGCATCATAAGGATTATGAGCTTGTGCGCATGAAAAGAATAAATCAGAACAACGCCATGGCTGTCAAACTTGGTATTAAGGGACTGAAATCAAGTCTGGATGCAATGCAATGCAAACGCTCTCCACCTACAGATTCATGCTCAGAATATGATCCTAACAATGATTCTGAGCTAGAGGGAGACCTAAGTCAATGTAGCTCCCTAGTGGAGGAGTCAGAGGCAGATGCTCTATCTTATTCACCCATCAAGGTGCTTGCTCTAACTTTCAAAGGTTATATTGGTCGCACATATCTTGTAACTGATGCTTTGCATTGCTTCTACTTTGTTGCAGTGCCATTATCTTAGTTTACACATCGTGTATGTGAATATGCCCTGCCTATCCATTTTCAGTACATATTCCATCTGTCATCATACCATATTTATCCATTCAAATGTTGTTCTTGTGTATCAGACATCCAAAAGGAAGAGGGTTATTGCTGATCACGGAGCATAGTGACACCTGATAAATCAAATAGCCCATTAGGTGTAGTTGCAATATCAGCAGACCCATAAAACACGGCCACAACTCTAGCAGACTCTAGCCCTACCACACTGGCCATCTTTGATACACCAACTCAGCAGACCCCAACTGCAGCAAACAGTATGATGTGCCAGTTGACATAGCACTAGCTCCACGATGCAAAACCCCCATTCCAGCAATGTTAGCAAATAGTTGCCAAATCCCTTTCCGAACGAGAGAGAGAACCCCAATTGCAGCAAATAGGACTCTTGTTCCACTTCTTCCCAATTTAGAAGACGAAGCTTATATTATTGTCAGGAACTTTGTGCGCATCTTTCCTTCATGGAAAGATTATACCATAGACAAAGAACAATTTCCAATCTTCCTCCGCAACTTATGCGTAAGTAATGTACTAATGTTATTCATGGTAATTACTGCATATGTTTCTGCTGACAGAAGACACAAGATTTCATTCTTTTAAATAGGCGAGGACCAAACTGGATAGTCAAGACGAGCAAGGGTCGGTTGCGCTTTTCAAGCACTCGTTGATGAAGTATCGTTCCTACCTGAGGCAAGTGCACTTCAATGGCAAGCCTCTAAACGAAATTTCTGTAAAGTCTCCGGTGCTACATTTATCAGACGGTGACTGGAATAATCTTGTTACACATTGGTCTCATCTGCAGTGTAAGGTACTGTCTATGATATCACATCACAATTTGAACTACATTTCTGCATGTGCCTTAATGTGTCACTTGTACGAAAAATGTTTGTAGAAGAACACTTATTCTCAAGGGACCGTAGAATCTCAGAACTATACTGCACACTGCATTGCTCTTGTGAGTACCTCTTGCCCTGTATGACCATACTAACTTTCATAGCTGGTTGATTGTGTAGCATGACTGCACATGTTAGCCTCGTTATCCTCCATTTGGTGGACACTATAAGATCTCTATCGACTCTTACATAAATTTAGAATCAACCCAATGCTTTTGAAGAGGTTTAGCTCTGTAGTCCTCTTGTAAGGAATGAACGTCGTCTATCACTGTACTTACATTAATAGCTACTCCCTCCGTCCCATAATATAAGAGCGTTTTGTATAGTACACCAGTGTTCAAAACACTCTTATATTATGGGAAGAGGGATTGGTTCATTGTGTAGTGATGTTGGCTTGAACTACGTCGGTATTTCCCCAAAGAGGAAGGGATGATGCAACAAAGCAACGGTAGGTATTTCCCTCAGTGATGAGACCAAGGTTATCGAACAAGTAGGAGAACCACGCAACACCACGTAAACAACTCCTGCACACAAAGAACAGATCCTTGCAACCCGACGTAAGAGAAAATTGTAGAAGATTGGATAAATAGATCTCGCAGGAACACGAGATAAAATAAATAAAGAAAAATTGCAGCAAGGTATTTTTTGTATTTTTGGATTAATATATCTGAAAATAAAATCAAATAAAAATAGATCGCGAAGGCAAATATAATAAAGAAGAGGCCCGGGGGCCGTAGATTTCACTAGTGGCTTCTCTCAAGAAAAATAGCATACGATGGGTAAACCAATTACTGTTGGGGAATTGATAGAACTTCAAATAATCATGACGATATCCAGGCAATGATCATTATATAGGCATCACGTACAAGAATAGTAGACCGACTCATGCCTGCATCTACTACTATTACTCCACACATCGACCGCTATCCAGCATGCATCTAGTGTATTAAATTCATGGAGAAACGGAGTAATGCAATAAGAATGATGACATGATGTAGACGAGATCTATTTATGTAGAAATAGACTCCATCTTGTTATCCTTAATAGCAACGATACATACGTGTCGGTTCCCCTTCTATCTGGGATCAAGCACCGCAAGATCGAAACAATCATAAAGCACATCTTCCCATTGCAAGATAAATAGATCAAGTTGGCCAAAAAAAAACCCAAATATCGGAGAAGAAATACGAGGTTATAAGTAATCATGCGTATAAGAGATCAAAAGACTCAAATAAGTTTCATGGATAAAAACATAGATCTGATCATAAAATCAAAGTTCATCGGATCCCAACAAACACACAGCAAAAGGAGTTACATCAAATGGATCTCCAAGAGGCCATTGTATTGAGAACTAAAGAGAGAGAGAGAGAGAGAGAGAGAGAGAGAGAGAGAGAGAGAGAGAAGTCATCTAGATACTAACTACGAACCCGTAGGTCTACAATGAACTACTCACGCATCATCGCAGAGGCACCAATGAGGATGATGAACCCCTCTGTGATGGTGTCTAGATTGGATCAGGTGGTTATGGAACGTGCGGCGGCTGGAATTAATTTTCATCGACTCCCCTAGGGTTTCTGGAATATTGGGGTATTTATAGAGCAAAGAGGCGGTGCGGGAGGCCACCGAGGTGGGCACAACCCACCAGGCCCAGGCGCGCCCTGGTGGGTTGTGCTCCCCTTGGAGCACCCATCTGGTACTTCTTTGGCCCAACAGGTGTCTTCTGGTCTAGAAAAAATCTCCAAAAAGTTTCGTTGCGTTTGGACTCTGCTTAATATTGATTTCCTGCGATGTAAAAACAAGCAGAAAACAACAAATGGCACTGGGCACTATGTCAATAGGTTAGTCGCAAAAAATGATATAAAGTTACTATAAAATGATTGTAAAACATCCAAGAATGATAATATAACAACATGGAACAATAAAAAATTATAGATACGTTGGAGACGTATCAACATCCCCAAGATTAATTCCTGCTCGTCCTCGAGTAGGTAAATGACAAAAATAGAATTTTGGTGTGGAATGCTGCCTAACATGTTCATCACATATTCTTTTATTTGTAGCATGGACATTTGGACTTTTATATGGTTCAAAGCAATAGTCTAGTTTTGACATGGGGACTTTAATACTCAAGCATATCAACAAGCAACCATGTCTTTCAAAATATCAACACTAAAGCAAGTTATCCCTAGACCATTATGCTTAATCATTGATCCATTCATGAAACACACTCGCATATTTGCTACAGCCAATGCTCAAGTACGATCACAGTGCCCCGTAGTTGGTGCTTTATAAGAGAAGATGGAGACTCAAAATAAAAATAAAAATTGCATAAGTAAATAGAAAGGGCCTTCGTGGAGGGAAGTAGGGATTTGTAGAGGTGCCAGAGCTCAAAGCGAAAAAGATAGAGATAAAACATTTTGGGTGGCATGCTTTTCCTGTCAATGAAAACGATCGAGTAGTTACCAATACTTTCCATGCTAGTATATCATAGGCGGTTCCCAAACAGAAAATATAGTTTATCCCTTTTTCCACCATACTTTTCACTTTCCATGGCTAACCGTATCCACGGGTGCCTTCCATACCAACACTTTCCAAGGAATTTATTATTTGACAACATAAAGTAAATTCATTATTCATTTCAGGACTGGGCATCCCTAATACCTTTGTCGTAATCTCGTGCAATGACAAGTGAATAAACAGTCATCTTGAGAATAACACATCTAGCATGGAAATATACCAGCCACCCCCTACCGTTCCATGAGAGGTACGAGCACACAAAAGAGAAATTTATTGATCATACTTAGTGCAAATGAAGGCTAGCAAAAGATTGAGAAGCCAACCAAGAAACGAAAAATCTCATAAGCGAGCATTAAGCATTACTAACACCGAATAATGCACCACAAGTAGGATGTAATTTCATTGCATAACTATTGACTTTCTTGCTTGCATAGGGAATCACAAACCTTAACACCAATATTCTTACTAAAGCATAATTACTCATCAACATGACTCACATATCACTATCATCACATCTCAAAACTATTACAAAGAATCAAGTTTATTTTGTCCAATGATCTTAATGAATGTTTTTATTATATCCTCCTTGGATATCTATCACCGTGGAACTAGTTTCATATGTTGCTTTTAATAAGCTCAAACAAATATAAGTGAAGAACATGAGCATCATATTTCTTTCTCTCAAATTAATTTAAGTGAAGCATGAGAGAATTTCTAAAAAAATTACTAACTCTCAAATAAATATAAATGAAGCATGAGAACATTTCTTCAAAAACAATAAAGCACACCAAGCTCAAAAAGATATAAGTGAAGCACTAGAGCAATTCCAAGGCTCTAAAAATTTAAGTGAAGCATAGGAGCAATTCTAACAAGTCATAGCATAATTTTGGCTCTCTCAAATAGGTGTGTCCAGCAAGGATTCAAGAGTAAAAAATAAAAAGCAAAGCAAGCAAAGGCTCATATCATACAAGACGCTCCAAGTAAAACTCATAATATGTGACGAATAAAAATATAGCTCCAAGTAAAATACCGATGGTTGTTAGAAGAAAGAGGGGATGCCACTCGGGGGCATCCCCAAGCTTAGTTGCATGATACTTCTTGAATATTATCTTGGGGTGCCTCGGGCATCCCCAAGCTTAGCCTTTTCCTAATCCTTATTCCTTCATCCATCGTAAGATCACCCAAAACTTGAAAACTTCAATCACACAAAACTCAACAAAACCTTCGTGAGATCTAGTATAAGAAAGCAAATCACTACTATAAGTACCGTTGCAAACCCATTCATATTTTATTTTTGCATTATATCTACTTTATTCCAACTTTTCTATGGCAAAAACTCTTCTAAGGAAACCATAGAATCATCAAAACAAACAAACAATGCAAAGAAAATAGAATCTGTCAAAAACAGAATAGTCTGTAGCAATCTGAATATTTCAAATATTTCTGTAACTCCAAAAATTCTGAAAAATTAGGACAACATGAGAAATTTGTGTATTAATCTTCTGCAAAAAGAATCGGTATTTTATCAGGCTTCCGTTAAAAATGAGAATTATTTTCGTGAGTGCAAAATTTTCTATTTTTCAGCAAGATCAAATCAACTATCACCCAACATTATCCCAAAGGCTTTGTTTGTCACAAAAACTAATTAAAACGCAAAAACACAATAATAACAGTAGCATAATTGTGCAAATACTCAAGAACAGAAAGAAAAGATAAAAATAAATTTTATTCATTGGGTTGCCTCCCAACAAGCGCTATCGTTTTATGCCCTAGCTAGGCATAATGCAAAGATTCAAGATTTGTCATCTTTGGTTTTAGATCCATACGATGCCCTCACGATTGATTCAGATGGTGGCTTAATTATAGTTCTAGGGAAGTGTTCCATACCCTTCCTTAGTGGAAATTGAAATTTAATATCGCCTTGTTTCATATCAATCACGGCACAAATAGTACGTAATAAGAGTCTACCAAGAATAATTGGACAAGACGGATTGCAATCAATATCAAGAACAATAAAATCTATGGGCACATAATTCCTATTTGCAAGAATAATAACATCATTAATTCGTCCTATATGCTTTTTAATAGTAGAATCCGCCAAGTGCAAATTTAGAGAACAATCTTCAATATCGGTAAGACCAAGCACATCACATAAAGATTTCGGAATTGTAGAAACACTAGCACCCAAGTCACATAAAGAAAAACACTCATAATTTTTAATCTTGACTTTGATAGTAGGTTCCCATTCATCATGTAATTTTCTAGGAATTGAAATCTTTAATTCCAACTTTTCTTCTAAAGCTTTCATCATAGCATCAACAATATGTTTAGTAAAAGCTTTATTGTCTTCATAAGAATGGGTGAATTTATCATGGATTGCAACAAAGAAATATAATCAATCAAAGAGCAATTATCATAATTAAATTCTTTGTAATCCAAAAGAGTGGGCACATCACTAGTTAAAGGTTTTACCTCTTCAAACGCACTTTTATCAATTTTCTCAACAAGATTTTCACCCTCCGAATTATCGGGACGCCTTCTAGCTAAAGTTGACTCTTATTCAGTCCCTTTATTATCAATCTTAATTTTACTAAACAAAGTATCAATAGAAGAAACACCAATCATTTTAAGATCTTCATCACTTTTATGAAAGCAATCACTAGAAAAGGCTTTTTCTAAAAATTCTCTTCTAGCTCTAAGCATAACTATTCTTTTCTTACTTTCATCCATAGAAACATAAAGAGCCTTAATTGATTCCTCAACTTTGGGCACAAAAATTTTTATCTTGAGATTTTCTACATCATGAGAAATTCTATCAATACTTCTAGACATATCATCAATCTTATTTAGCTTTTGTTCTATTGTAGCATTCAAAACTTTTTGAGTATCGACAAATTCTTTAATATTATTCTCAAGATCAGAGGTGTTCCTATTATTATAAGAAGGATTACCATAGGAATTACCATAATTATTAGAGGAATTACTAGGAAAAGGCCTAGGAATAAAATTACCTCTATAAGCATTGTTATTGAAATTGTTTCGCGAGACAAAATTCACGTCTACGGCATCACTATTTTGCTCAATCAAAGTAGACAAAGGCACATCATTAAAATCAATAGGGGCACTTTTATGAGCAACCAATTTCATAAGAGCATCAACCTTTTCACTCAAAGAAGAAATTTCTTCAACCGAATTAACTTTTTACTAGTAGGAGCTCTTTTGGTATGCCATTGTGAATAATTTGCCATAATATTATCAAGCAATTTGGTGGCTTTATGCAAAGTGATCTCCATAAAAGTACCACCCATTGCGGAGTCTAAAAGATTTCGAGAAACAAAATTCAACCCCGCATAAATTTTGTGTATGATCATCCAAAGATTTAAACCATGAGTGGGACAATTTCTAAGCATCAATTTCATTCTTTCACAAGATTGCGCAACATGTTCATGCTCAACTTGCTTAAAATTCATGATTTGCGTTGTAAGGGAAATAATTTTCGTGGGCGTAAAATACTTAGTAATAAGAGCATCCTTGCACTTATCCCAAGAACCGATACTATTGTGAGGCAAAGAAGAAAACCAAAATTTTGCACGATCTCGCAAAGAAAACGGGAATAATTTCAACTTCACAACATCATTGTCCACATCTTTTTTATTTTGCATATCACATAATTCCACGAATGTGTTTAGATGGGACACGACATCCTCATTAGGAGTATCAGAAAATTGATCTTTCATAACAAGATTCAGCAAAGCGGCATTAGTATCACAAGACTCCGCGCTAGTGGCAGGAGGAGCAATCGAAGTGCTAATAAAATCATTGTTGTTGGTATTGGAGAAATCACACAACTTGGTTTTCTCTTGAGTCATAGTGACTACGCAACAGGATTCCACTCAAAAACAGATCTGGCGAGAAAACGGCGAACAAAATGAGGGTGAATAAAACGGAAATTTTTTGTGAAATGGGGGCGAGGAAAATGAGAGGCAAATGGAAAACAATGTAAATTGCAAGGAGATGAGATTTGTGATTGGGAACCTGGTAGATGTTGATGATGTCTCCCCGGCAACGGTGCTAGAAATTCCTTTTGATGTTGGCTTGAACTACGTCGGTATTTCCGCAGAGAAGAAGGGATAATGCAGCATAGCAACGGTAGGTATTTCCCTCAACGATGAGACCGAGGTTATCGAACCAATAGGAGAACCACACAACACCACGTAAATAGCTCCTGCACACAAAGAACAAATACTTGCAACCCGACGTAAGAGAGGGGTTGTCAATCCCTCTCGGGTAAAAAGATAGGTAAAATTGTAGTAGATTGGATAAATAGATCTCGTGGGAACGCGAGATAAAATAAATAAATAAAAATTGCAGCAAGGTATTTCTGTATTTTTGGATTAATAGATCTGAACATAAAATCAAATAAAAATAGATCGCGAAGGAAAATATAATAAAGAAGAGACCCAGGGGGCGTAGATTTCACTAGTGGCTTCTCTCAAAAAAATACCATGCGGTGGGTAAACCAATTACTGTTGGGCAATTGAGAGAACTTCCAGTAATCATGACGATATCCATGCAATGATCATTATATAGGCATCACGTCCAAGATTAGTAGACCGACTACTGCCTGCATCTACTACTGTTACTCTACACATCGACCGCTATCCAGCATGCATCTAGTGTATATTAAGTTCATGGAGAAATGGAGTAATGCAATAAGAACGATGACATGATATAGACAAGATCTGTTTATGTAGAAATAGACCCCATTTAGTTATCCTTAATAGCAACGATACATACGTGTCGGTTCCCCTTCTGTCGCTGGGATCAAGCACCGTAAGATCGAACACATCACAAAGCACCTCTTCCCATTGCAAGATAAATAGATCAAGTTGGCCAAACAAAACCCAAATATCGTAGAAGAAATAGGAGGCTATAAGTAATCATGCATATAAGAGATCAAAAGACTCAAATAACTTTCATGGATAAAAACATAGATCTGATCATAAACTCAAAGTTCATCGGATGCCAACAAACACACGACAAAAAGAGTTACATCAAATAGGAACCCAAGAGACCGTTGTATTGAGAATCAAAGAGAGAGAGAGAGAGAGAGAGAGAGAGAGAGAGAGAGAGAGAGAGAGAGCCATCTAGCTACTAACTACGGACCCGTAGGTCTACAATGAACCACTCGCGCATCATCAGAGAGGCACCAATGAGGATGATGAACCCCTCTGTGATGGTGCCTAGATTGGATCTGGTGGTTCTGGAACTTGCGGCGGTTGGAATTGATTTTCGTTCACTCCCCTAGGTTTCTGGAATATTGGGGTATTTATAGAGCAAAGAGGCGGTGCGGGAGGCCACCGAGGTGGGCACAACCCACCTGGGCGCGCCTCCAGGCACGCCCTGGTGGGTTGTGCTCCCCTCGGAGCACACTCTGGTACTTCTTTGGCCCAACAGGTGTCTTCTGGTCCAGAAAAAACTCCAAAAAGTGTTGCTACGTTTGGACTCCGCTTGATATTGATTTCCTGCGATGTAAAAAACAAGTAGAAAACAGCAACTGGCACTGGGCACTATGTCAATAGGTTAGGCCCAAAAAATGATATAAAGTTGCTATAAAATGTTTGTAAAACATCCAAGAATGATAATATAATAGCATGGAACAATAAAAAATTATAGATACGTTGGAGATGTATCATGTAGCATTCTGCATCTTATCTCCTTCGCTCACCATTTACTAAAAAATATCACATCTATATTTAATCTTAGCAAAAACTTGAATACACAGACAATGCCAGTGCAGTAGTGTAGCCCATTGCTCTTGTCAGTACATTTTGTCCTGTAACACTTGTACTTCCAGGGATTGGTAGTTGATTATGTAGCATCAATCTGCATCTTATCTTCATTATCCTCTATCCCTTCCAGTATTATCATATCTATAATTACTCTCTACAAAATGTAGAGTACGCTCAATGCTTATCAAAAAGATTATGTGCTGAAATTCTTGACTTATCATTCCATTGACATGGAGAAGGGCATTATAAAGCCGGTGTTAACTGTTATTGTAAGTCAGTCTGTCTAAAGCCATTATCCTCAACTGCTGCTTAATTTTCTCATACTCCCTATCGTCAACTGTTGTTTAGTTTGTTGTTTCTATCAAAATGCATGTTCGCAACAACTGTAAGTTCCAAGTTTTACTTGTAAAACCAAATTCCTTATTCATACCATGCACATTACTCAATACTCCCTATATGTATGCTTGTTTTTGTGGATCTATAATCCAATGTGTGGTGAAGCCGCCCAAGTTTGCACCTTGTCATCTCCTGTTTTATCTTGCTAATGTGGTTGATGATATGAACAACATGCCATGCACATTAACCTAAATAGATACAATGATTGTCTTTGCCCTTCATCTATGCTTGTTTTGTTGACATGGTAATCCAGTAGTGTGGTGAAGCTCCCCGCATTATGAACAATGCCAAATTATGCTATTGATATTTTGAACTTACTCTTTATTTTCAAATTTGAAATTGGATGGAATTGACAGCATAGTTACCATCTTTGTTTATACACGTGCAAAACCTGTGCTGAAGGCTGTGAGACAAACCCAACATATATTGCAGCAAAGAAGGCAAAACATCTTGAAGATAGCGAGACAACCCCAAAGTCTTGTCTTGATGCAATGTTCAAGTTACTTGAGACTAGAAGTCAGACAAGCTCACAGAATTTGCTGTCTGAATAGTTCAACTTCTTCAGTCCCAAGTTCTAGCAGAAAGGCATTCTGCAACTCAACTTCGACTCGAAGTCCTATCTCTATGAAAGATTACGGAGAACACCAATGAGAACCTCATTGCTAAACAGCTACACCTGGAAGCTATGACCAACATGCTAGGCTGGTCTCATAGCCTTGCTCAGCAGCTTGCGCAGCAGTTCCCGCGCAAGGCTAACCTTTCTTGAACTGTCTTGGAAGTGGTCTTGGTTCAGTATTATTTTGTTATGCTGCAATGGCGCCTAGTTTTTGTAATCTGCTTCTTCGTTGCACTTTATGATCACTGGTGGTAAACTTCGATGCCCAGTGGATGTAATATACCATAAATCCTTTATTGTATAGTGTAGGTTTATTCTAAGTTACAATGCCATAATTTATTTATTGTATAGAGTAGGTTTGTTCTTAATTCCTACAAGTTATCGTATATTCCATCATTCGCTATCTGAAAAAAAACGGCGAAAATCTGATGTAGTCGACCGGGCCAAAACATTCACCTCTAACGGGCCTGCATTTTAGCGGGCCACAATGGGGCTGGCCTGCAACTTTCTTCGGCCTGAAAGGCCATTGGGGCCTTCACACTTTGCGCTAGGCCCACAACTTACACGGGCCTATAGTCGGCCCAAAGTTTAGTTGGGCCTTTAGTGGACCGAGCACTTAGTTGGGCCCATGTAGCCTTGGGCCATTAATAGGCTGAATATTCTGCTGGCCTGTTACGGTCCAGAAGAAACCATGGGCCTTAGCAGGCCGAAATGCATGTTGGGCCTCAATTTTTCACTAGTCGTTGACGAGCCTTCAGCGGGCTGAAATTTAGACTGGGCATTATTGGCCCAGTTATAAGGTGGGCCATTACCAGGCCAAACCATATCTCGGGCCTTAGTTGGCCCACTGATATCATGGGCCTTTAAGAGGTCGAAAGCTTAGTAGAGGCATCAATGAGCCAAATTATACGACAAGCCTTAATAGGCCCAAAGTCACGTTGGGCTGAACTGTTACCACCTTGATCACGGGCCGTTAGAGGGTCGGATGTCGCGTTGGACCATATATGTCCCATGGGCAGCACGGGCCATTCCCAGGCCGAAAGACACACTGGGCTGAAATGGGCCCATGTCTAAATCGGGCCTCTAACAGGCCAAAATGTCACTTGGCAGTAATTGGGCCCAAATATTCGGCGAACAATTAACGGGCCAGATCTAGCTTCATGGCGTAAATGGGCCATATTTAAATAGGCCGTTAGTGGGCTGGCCCACTAGTACCTAAGTAAATACTACGGGCCTTTGACTGGGTCGGCCTTTTTAACCTATATGGGCCTCTATTGGGCCCTGTCACGTGTTGACATATCATAGGCACGTCTCCTCCATTGGACAGACGACATCTGGCCCACCGAGGAGCCGACACGTGTTTCCTCCAGCCATTGACGATTTTACACGTGGAAAATCCCCATTGGTTCGGGTTGTTAACGGGTTATTGGATCCAAACCAGAGCCCGATAGCTTAACGACGACCCATTATGGTGGATGCCACGTATCGGTTACCCTTGACGAAAGCACTTCCATGACGCGCCATTTATCGTCATGGAAGTGGACACTTCCGTGATGATAATTTTGGTATTGTCATGGAACACTTCTACGACAACACATGTATGACTATCTTGATTCTATCATAAAATCGTCATGGATGTACATGCATGACAAAAAATGTGCCCTACTGTGACAAATGATACGTCTCCAACGTATCTATTATTTTTTATTGTTCCATGCTATTATATTATCTGTTTTGGATGTTTAATGGGCTTTATTATACACTTTTATATTGTTTTTGGGACTAACCTACTAACCAAAGGGCCAGTGCAAATTGATGTTTTTTTGCCTATTTCAGTGTTTCGCAGAAAAGGAATATCAAACAGAATCCAAACGGAATGAAACCTTCGGCTGAGTGATGTTTGGAACAAACGCAATCCAGGGGACTTAGAGTGGACGTCAAGGAAGCGACGAGGTGGCCACGAGGCAGGGAGGCGCGCCCAAGGGGGTAGGCACACGCCCCCACCTTAATGGGCCCCTCGTGGCTCCCCTGACCGACTTATTTCGCCTATATATACTCATATACCCCGTAAACATCCAGGAGCACCACGAAACCCTATTTCCACCGCCGCAACCTTCTGTATGCATGAGATCCCATCTTGGGGCCTTTTCCGGCGCTCCGCCGGAGGAGGAATCGATCACGGAGGGATTCTACATCAACACCATAGCCTCTCCGATGATGTGTGAGTAGTTTACCACAGACCTTCGGGTCCATAGTTATTAGCTAGATGGCTTCTTCTCTCTCTTTGGATCTCAATACAAAGTTCTCCTTGATTCTCTTGTAGATCTATTCAATGTAATTCTTTTTGCGGTGTGTTTGTCGAGATCCGATGAATTGTGGGTTCATGATCAAGATTATCTAT
This sequence comes from Aegilops longissima, assembly GCA_021605205.1. Taxonomy (NCBI): domain Eukaryota; kingdom Viridiplantae; phylum Streptophyta; class Magnoliopsida; order Poales; family Poaceae; genus Aegilops; species Aegilops longissima. Next base: position 553,316,379 of record CM038682.1, read on the forward strand.
GAACAATATTTGAATCTCCTCTGAATTATTTTATGTATGATTTGATATATTTGCAAGTCTCTTCGAATTATCAGTTTAGTTTGGCCTACTAGATTGATCTTTCTTGCAATGGGAGAAGTGCTTAGCTTTGGGTTCAATCTTGCGGTGTCCTTTCCCAAAGGATGTTAGGGCAGCAAGGCACATATTGTATTGTTGCCATCGAGGATAAAAAGATGGGGTTTATATCATATTACTTGAGTTTATCCCTCTACATCATGTCATCTTGCCTAATGCGTTACTCTGTTCTTATGAACTTAATACTCTAGATGCATGCTGGATAGCGGTCGATGTGTGGAGTAATAGTAGTAGATGCAGAATCGTTTCGGTCTACTTGTCATGGACGTGATGTCTATATACATGATCATGCCTAGATATTCTCATAACTATGCGCTTCTCTATCAATTGCTTGATAGTAATTTGTTCACCCACCATAAATTATGCTATCTTGAGAGAAGCCGCTAGTGAAACCTATGGCCCCCGGGTCTATCTTCCATCATATTATTTTCCTATCAATTTACTATTCCTTCCGTCTTTTATTTTACAATCTTTACTTTCCAATCTATATCATAAAAATACCAAAAATATTTATCTTATTATCTCTATCACATCTCACTTTTGCAATTGGCCGTGAAGGGATTGACAACCCCATTATCGTGTTGGTTGCAAGGTTCTTATTTGTTTGTGTAGGTACAAGGCAATTTGCGTGTAGTCTCCTACTGTATTGATACCTTGGTTCTCAAAAACTGAGGGAAATACTTTCACTACTTTGCTGCATCACCCTTTCCTCTTCAAGAGAAAACCAACGTAGTGCTCAAGAGGTAGCAAGAAGGATTTCTGGCGCTGTTGCCGGGTACCCATCACAAACTCTTATCCCTCGCATTACATTTTTTCCATTTGCCTCTCGTTTACCTCTCCCCCACTTCACCTTTGTCGTTTTATTCGCCATCTTTTTCGTTCACCTCTTTTCGTTTGCTTCTTGTTTGCTTGTGTGTTGGATTGTTTGTCACAATGGCTCAAGACAATACTTAATTGTGTGACTTTTCCAATACCAACAACAATGATTTTCTTAGCACTCCGATTGCTCCCATTACCGATGCTGAATCTTGTGAAATTAATCCTGCTTTGCTGAATCTTGTCATGAAAGATCAATTCTCTGGCCTTCCTAGTGAAGATGCCGCTACCCATCTAAACAACTTTGTTGATTTGTGTGATATGCGAAAGAAGAAAGACGTGGATAATGATATTTTTAAATTGAAGCTATTTCCGTTTTCGCTTAGAGATCGTGCTAAAACTTGGTTTTCGTCTTTGCCCAAAAATAGTATTGATTCATGGAATAAGTGCAAAGATGCTTTTATCTCTAAGTATTTTCCTCCCGCTAAGATCATCTCTCTTAGAAACGATATTATGAATTTTAAGCAACTTGATCATGAGCATGTTGCACAAACTTGGGAGAGGATGAAATTATGATATGTAATTGTCCTACACATGGTTTGAATTTATAGATGATTATACAAAAAAATTATGCTGGATTGAATTTTGCTTCTAGAAATCTTTTAGATTCGGCCGCGGGAGGCACTTTTATGGAAATCACTTTAGGAGAATCTACTAAACTCCTAGATAATATTATGGTTAATTATTCTCAATGGCACACCAAAAGATCTACTAGTAAAAAGGTTTATGCGATTGAAGAGATTAATGTTTTGAGTGGAAAGATGGATGAACTTATGAAGTTGTTTGCTAATAAGAGTGTTTCTTCTGATCCTAATGATAAGCCTTTGTCTACTTTGATTGAGAATAATAATGAATCTATGGATGTGAATTTTGTTGGTAGGAACAATTTTGGTAACAACGCATATAGAGGAAACTTTAATCCTAGGCTTTATCCAAGTAATTCCTCTAATAATTATGGTAATTCCTACAACAACTCTTATGGAAATTTTAATAAGTTGCCCTTTGATTTTGAGACTAGTGTTAAAAAAATTATGATTTCTCAAAAGAATTTCAATGCTTTGCTTGAAGAAAAATTTCCTAAGATTGATGAATTGACCAGGAACGTGAATATAATTTCTCTTGATGTTGATTCTTTGAAACTTGGATCTATTCCACCTAAGAATGATATCAATGAGTTTCTCAAATCTATGAGAATTTCCATTGATGAGTGCAAGGAAAGAACCGCTAGAACGCGTGCTAAGAAAGATTGCTTTGTAAAAGCATGTTCTTCTAGTTTTCATGATAATAGGGATGAAGATCTAAAAGTGATTGATGTGTCTCCTATTAAATCTTTGTTTTGCAATATGAATCTTGATAATGATGGGACTGGAGATGAGTCAACTTTAGTTAAAAGGCGTCCCAATGATTCGGAGTTTTTAGATCTTGATGCAAAAATTGGTAAAAGTGGGATTGAAGAGGTCAAAACTTTACATAGAAATGAACCCACTATTTTGGATTTCATGGAATTTAATTATGATAATTGTTCTTTGATAGACTGTATTTCCTTGTTGCAATCTGTGTTAAATTCTCCTCAAGCTTATAGTCAAAATAAAGCTTTTACCCAACATATCGTTGATGCTTTAATGCAATCTTATGAAGAAAAACTTGAATTAGAAGTTTCTATCCCTAGAAAACTTTATGATGAATGGGAACCTACTATTAAAATTAAAATTAAAGATCATGAATGCTATGCTTTGTGTAATTTGGGTGCTAGTGTTTCCACGATTCCAAAAACTTTGTGTGATGTGTTTGGTTTCCGTGAATTTGATGATTGTTCTTTAAACTTGCATCTTGCGGATTCCACCATTAAGAAACCTATGGGAAGGATTAATGATGTTATTATTGTTGCAAATAGGAATTGTGTGCCCCTAGATTTCATTGTTCTTGACATAGATTGCAATCCTACATGTCCTATTATTCTTGGTAGACCTTTCCTTAGAACGATTGGTGCAATTATTGATATGAAAGAAGGGAATATTAGATTCCAATTTCCGCTAAGGAAGGGCATGGAACACTTTCCTAGAAAGAGAATTAAATTGCCTTATGAATCTATTATGAGAGCCACTTACGGATTGCATACCAAAGATGATAATACTTAGATCTATTCTCATTTTTATGCCTAGCTAGGGGCGTTAAACGATAGCGCTTGTTGGGAGGCAACCCAATTTTGTTTTTGTTCCTTGCTTTTTGTTCCTATTTAGTAATAAATAATTCATCTAGCCTCTGGTTAGATGTGGTTTTATGTCTTAATTAGTGTTTGTGCCAAGTAGAACCAATAGGATCTTCTTGGGTGATAGTTGTTTGATCTTGCTGAAAAAGACAGAAACTTTGCGCTCACGAAAATAATTGTTAAAATTCACCAGAACGTGCTAAAATACCAATTATTTTTGCAGTAGATCAATATACAAATTTTCCAGGTTTTCCTAGTTTTCAGAATTTTTGGAGTTCCATAAATATTCGAACAAATCTGATTGCTACAGACTGTTCTGTTTTTGACAGATTCTGTTTTTCATGTGTTGTTTGCTTATTTTGATGAATCTATGGCTAGTACCGGGGGGTATGAACCATATAGAAGTTGTAATACAGTAGGTTTAACACCAATATAAATAAAGAATGAGTTCATTACAGTACCTTAAAGTGATGGTTTTTTTTCTTGCACTAACGGAGCTCATGAGATTTTCTGTTGAGTTTTGTGTTGTGAAGTTTTCAAGTTTTGGGTAAAGATTTGATGGATTATGGAATAAGGAGTGGCAAGAGCCTAAGCTTGGGGATGCCCAAGGCACCCCAAGGTAAAATTCAAGTACAACCAAAAGCCTAAGCTTGGGGATGCCCCGGAAGGCATCCCCCTCTTTCGTCTTCGTCCATCGGTAACTTTACTTGATGCTATATTTTTATTCACCACATGATATGTGTTTTGCTTGGAGCGTCTTGTATGATTTTAGTCTTTGCTTTTTAGTTTACCACAATCATCCTTGTTGTACGCACCTTTTAGAGAGACACACATGAATCGGAATTTATTAGAATACTCTATGTGCTTCACTTATATCTTTTGAGCTAGATAAATTTTGCTCTAGTACTTCACTTATATCTTTTTGGAGCACGGTGGTGGTTTTATTTTATAGAAATTATTGATCTCTCATGCTTCACTTATATTATTTTGAGAGTCCTTTAGAACAGCATGGTAATTTTCTTTGGCTATAAAATTAGTCCTAATATGAAAGGCATCCAAGATTGGTATAATAAAAACTTTTGTATAAAGTGCGTTGAATACTATGAGAAGTTTGATACTTGATGATTGTTTTTGAGATATGAAGATAGCGATATTAAAGTTGTGCTAGTCGAGTAATTGTGAATTTGAGAAATACTTGTGTTGAAGAGCATGCACGTATGGTAACAGTTATGTAACAAATTTGAAACATGAGGTGTTCTTTGATTGTCATCCTTATGAGTGGCAGTCGGGGAGCGATGGTCTTTTCCCTACCAATCTATCCCCCTAGGAGCATGCGTGTAGTGCTTGGTTTTTGATGACTTGTAGATTTTTGCAATAAGTATGTGTGTTCTTTATGACTAATGTTGAGTCCATGGATTATACGCACTCTCACCTTTCCATCATTGCTAGCCTCTTCAGTACCATGCATTGCCCTTTCTCACCTTGAGAGTTGGTGCAAACTTCGCCGGTGCATCCAAACCCCATGATACGATACGCTCTATCACACATAAACCTTCCTATATCTTCCTCAAAACAGCCACCATACCTACCTATTATGGCATTTCTATAGCCATTCCGAGATATATTGCCATGCAACTTTCCACCGGTTGATTTATTATGTGTAACATCCCAAATTTTCAATTTGGAATGTTATACATTAGGTCATCATGCATATCATATTTTCTCGCATTTTTCCAATCCTAGAAATTTCACGCAACTCAAGGACCCTCGGAGAGAGTTGGAAGCTTCATTATTTTCATATTTGGGAATCCTCAAATTTTGAAAATAGGATCATTGGATTATTTAAATTATCTTCATAAAGTTTTTCCTATAATAATTTTTCGAGAGGGAATAATATGACTTCCCAAACAATTAGGAAAAATGAAGATATTATAAATAAACCAAATTTGGTTTTGGAAGATTTATTTTGCTTAGGCAAAAATGAGCATTTCAAAATTTTTATGCATGTATGTTGTCTTTAAAGTTCATTTTGTTCGACTCAATTTTAGGAGTCGGGGAAAATTTGTTTTATTTAAATCCGAGTTCGTTTGGTATTTTTTTTATTCGTTTTGGTTTAATTTTTTATTAAAAAAAAAATCAGCGCCCCCCCTGGACCGAGGCCCAGCCGGCCCAAGCCAGCCAGGCCCAGGCCAGCGCCCCGGCCCACCTCCGCCTCCTCCCTCGCGCGTGGCCGCCGCCCAAGCGGAGAGTCCCGCCGCCGACGCCCGCCGCCCGAGTCCCAGCCGGACCCGGCGCCCCCTTGCCCCCTCCCAAGCCACCGCCGCCCCCTCGCCTTTATAACCCCGGACCCGACTCTCTCTCTCACCCCAACCCGCTGGAGCCGCGCCCCGAGCCCGACGACGAAGCCCGCCGCCGCAGGACGCTGCCGCCGCCGCCGTGGACGCCGCCGCCGCCGCGAACCCGCCGCCCTCTCCGAGCCCCGGAGAGCCCCGCCGGCGATCGCCGGAGGTAGCCACCGCCGCCCCGCGCCGATTTGGTTTTTCCCCGTGCACCGGTCCGGTTTATTTTTTTTAAAAAAATATGTTCGGTTTTTTTTTAAAAACCTAGATTGGTTTTTTTTTCGGTTTTCTTATTTAACGAACGTTCACCGAACCGTTCGTTTCAATGAACGCGTTCGTTGGATTCGTTCTGTTAACGAACGTTCACTATTTAACTCGTTCGTCGTTTTTCTTTTTAATCGGATTTAATCCGTTATTTTCTGATTTGATTTCAGATCTGATTTTCAAAACTGTTTTATTTCTCGCTCGTTTATCGGAATCAGGTGATTCAAGCGCCTGGAGTTTCGTAACAAAACCGCCGTTCCGATTACCCTACTTTCACAGTGTTTTGCTACTGTGAAATTTTGACCTGATTTCAGATCGCTAAACCGAGACGTTCTCTCTCGAGTTTCGACTTTCGGAGTTTGTTTTGATTCGATTCTTTTGCAACCAGGGTTCTTAAGTTGAACTTTCTGGTTAGATCTTTTATTCGAGATTTCCCTGTGCATTAGATGAGTACTTATTGTATGCTTGTTGTTTGTCTGCGATAGATCACCGGTGCGCCGCTTGTTATTTGAATCTCTAGGACTCATGGATCATCGCAAGGCAAGTAACACTTGATCATATCTTTTCTCATACCCAGTTTTATGCATTAGATCAAACCTCAAACACTTGCATGATTAGGATCTAATTAAATTGTGGGTATTGGGAAGTAGATTGAGGTAGTACCTATTACTGTTTTAATTATGAAACCTTGGGAGTTACTTCTCGCTTGCTTGTTCATGCCATGCTATGCTAGTAGACGTGGATTGGGTGAGTGAATATCCATGACAGATGTGAGATTGTTAATTAATGGTTTATCTAAGGTGGCAACCTAAACACACATCTGGGTGGATTGAGGCACCTGGTTTCTATCAGACTTGCCTGTATTTCTTGGACCGCCACCTGGGCTCTAAGGGATCATAAGATTATTCAAACTGGAAACTTCCGTGTGCAGCCACAAGCCAATTATGGGCTCTGGCGTAGTTGACTAAGTCGTGCGAACTCTTACGGGTAGGCTAGCTGATGTAGGGGATGTAGGTTGGTACGGTCTACCCACATGTAAGGTGCTAGCGCTTCTGAAAGACTATGTCTCGGTCATCCGTTTCTCAAACACCATGTAGTGCGAGAATCAAGCGGAGGCGATCGAGTCTTGTGGGGAAAAGTGCGCAAACCTCTGCAGAGTGTATAAACTAATCATGATTAGCCGTGTCCCGGTTATGGACAATTTGAGTATCCGTACTTGATTATCATGTGAATCTCAACATGTTACTTCTAAATAAAAGTTATTGGGTTTTATGAGTACTTTTAATTGGGATTGAGGATCTTGTCAACCATTCTCAATGTTTAACAACCACCATGATAGTTAAATAAAATTATTCCTTTGATGTAGGGAAAAATCAGCTTTATGCAAATGTAACAGAGAGCCTTACCACCAGCCAAATATGCATGTAGTATAGGCTTATTCTTTCATTGCTCTTTATGTGTTACATTGCCAAAGATATTCCATGTGTTGACCCATTTTCGGGCTGCAACTTTTCACGCTATGCGAGACTTTTCGAACGACAGTAAGGTGTTAGGTAGTGGTTCTATACTCGGTGATGCCGTTGGAGTTGATGGACTCGCTTATCTTCCAAGCCTTCCGCTGTTATTATTAGATGGCCTTAAGCCATATTATTGTATTCAGTTCCCTTGTGGACAACGATGTAATAAGTGTGTGATTGCTACTCGCTATAAATCCTTGAAATCTTGTGTGGTGTCAAGATTCTCGATCCAGGATGACACCGAGCACGAGCGCTAGATCCATTCGGTCCGGTCGCTCTGAGAGAATGGTATCGAGCACACACGATCGTAGGACACGACCACTAAGTTAAAGCCATAGATCACTCTCTCTTCTCATTTTCTAACTCCTCATCTTTTCTACTCTCTTTAGGATGACGGACGCGAAGATCAAGTACACCCAACCGGATGAAGGCACACCTTTTGGATTTCACTTGAAGGAAGTTACTAAGTACTGAACATTGGATTACCAAGCTTCACGGGACTTTCAACGCCACTCTGCTCAAGAGGAGCGCTGGAAGATTCATGCTCACGTTCGGGAAGGACATTCGCCCCAATCACCAAGCCAATAGATAGTGTTTTGATTGCACCCACTTGAGTGCAGGAAAGAGCATGGCAGCTCACATCACTATGGGACGCATTGGAGAAGTTTATCAAGAAGATCTCAAGGACACCATCTACCAAATTTATGGACGCCGAGGCGACAACCGGGACGTCGTCAACACCAAGAAGGATAGGTCCATTGCAGCTTTCATCCAGAGTTAAATCAGCACATTCGACGCCCGGAGAATCAAATGTGCAATGACATGTTGGAGTTGCAGAAGACGAAGGAAAGGATCATCGAATTGGAAGAAGAACTAAAGACTACACGCAAAGACTAAATGGACGAGATCGTAGCTCTGGCAAGACACAATAACGATCTTAAGTACGAGATCGAAGAACTCAAGAAGAAGTTGGCGCTCAGGAATGAAGACTAGTATGTCGAACACCCAATCGACTACATCAACATCGACGACACAGATTCGGATCCAAGTGAACCCGATTTTGAAGACGAAGCTGGAGCAGACATCATGGAGTCTTCCACCGGTTCAAATTAGTAGAAGTCCCCCATATATTAGTAGTATTCCCTCCATGTAAACCTTTATGGTACACGCACTTTTGCGATAGTTAGATCGCTGTAACCCTTGTTTGATTGAATGAAGTGATTTTGTGTGCATTTGCTCATGTGCATTTGGGTAGTGATTCCCCTTAGACCTCATTCTATTCTACATTCTCTCCTTTTCTAAACCCATCAGATGCCTCCGAGACGCGACCCGGATTCGTTTTTCCGCCAGAGATCACCCAATTGATCCAGCAGAGAGAATACCTGATTCAAACATTGGTGCGTAACAACAACAACAACAACAACAACAACCCACCACCACCACCACCACTGCGGATCATCGACTCGTTTCCTTAGACTGAACCCACGGTGTATTCCAAAGAGCACCGAGCCAATTGTAGCAGATGGTGGCTCCGCAAGATAGGAAGGAGATGACCACTTGGGATGCACAGATGGAGAAAAGTGAAGTTTGCAGACATCAGCTTGAAGGACCCGCAGCAGCATGGTGGGAGAATTTCACGACCACTTATCCGTGACACCGCCACATGGGATCGATTTCACAAGCTTTTCGACAGCCCATGTTTCAGCAGGAGCCATGGCCATGAAGAAGCGTGAGTTTCGCAACTTACGCCAAGGAGGAAGGACTGTTGGCAATCGTGGATGACTTTAGCAAATTAGCACGTTATGCCCGGATAGCGTTGCTACGGATGCAGCTAAGCAGAGAAGTTTCTAGAAGGACTGAATGATGAGTTCAGCATGCCGTTGATGGTAGCAAGTTTCAACAACTACCAGGAGTTAGTAGACCGAGCTCTCATGATTGAAGGAAGCAGCAAGAATTGAGAACCAAGCGGAAGTATGGACAAGGGAAGTATAACTGGATCCCAGCAGAAGCCCGTTATACCCCTAAATCAGGAATTCAGTTTCAGCATACCCATGGAGGAGGAAATTTGCACAACCATAATGGCACCAAGAATGGGAGCGGAATGGAGGAAGCAACGGACGAACCGCACCAACCCCGTCTACACCATCCAAGGTAGACTGAGTCACATTACTTGCTTTAAGTGCCGCAAGACTGGGCATTATGCAAATGATTGTCCGAAGGCGAATGGAAATGGCAATGGAAGCTCGAAAGAAGCCCAACCCTTTCAACAGGGGACGGGTGAACCACATTGATGTGGAGGAGGTTGAAGATCAGCCCGATGCAAGATGTCGGTAAGTTTTTGGTTAAGTCATTTCTGCAGTTGTTCTTTTTGATCTTGGTGCAACGCATTCATACATATCAAGGGATTTGTGGATAAGTACAAGTTACCAACCCAAGCCCTTAGGTCACCCATGCTAGTAACCTCACCCGGAGCGAGTACATGGCTAGTAAATGGTGTGATCGGCGCCACTAAGGATCGGACACTATGTTTTCCCTCGGACCTAATAGTTCGGAATCCCAAGGATTGGATGTGATATTAGGAATGGATTGGTTATCAAAGTATGGAGGAAACATAGATTGTACCACAAGGTCAATTTTGCTCACCACACCGAAGGAAGAAGGATTAAGTATGTATCACGGCACGAGCCGAGGAGAGCACAAGTTAATTGCTTATCGTGAGTGGTACAGAAGAAGTACCGGTGGTGAAAGATTATCTGATGTATTTCTGAAGAGTTACCGGGAATGCCGCGGATAGAGACATTGAGTTTTGATTGAGCTGTTGCCGTGAACAGGCCCGATATCGGGCGACCGTCATGGATGCCCGCAAAGGATTTGGCGAAATCAAGAAGCGATTAAGGAACTATTGGATAAAGGCTTTATTCGCCCAAGTTCTTCACCTTGGGGATCACCCGTTTTATTGGTGGAGAAGAAGGATGGATCGTTGAGAATGGTTGTTGATTATCGTGGATTGAATGAAGTAACAATCAAGAACAAGTACCCACTACCGATGATAAATGATCTGTTTGATCGCTTGCAAGGAGCCAAAGTGTTCTCTAAGATCGACTTGCGATCAGGGTACCATCAGTTGAAGATTCGGGAGCAAGATATACCCAAGACAGCATTTACCACGAGATATGGACTGTATGAGTATACCGTTATGTCATTTGGACTGACTAACGCACCAGCCTATTTCATGAACCTGATGAACAAAGTGTTTATGGAATTTTTGGACAAGTTCGTCGTGGTGTTCATTGATGACATTTTGATTTTCTCGAAGAATGAGGAGGAACACAAGGAACATTTGCGATTGGTTTTGGAGAAACTGAGGGAACACCAGTTGTATGCCAAGTTCAGCAAATGTGAGTTTTGGTTAAAGGAAGTTGGATTTCTCGGACATGTTATATCCGGAGAAGGGATAGCATTGACCCCACAAAGGTTGAGACCGTAACCAAATGGGAAGCACCAACGACAGTTGGAGAGATTCGAGTTTCCTTGGACTCGCAGGATACTACGAAGATTCATTGAGAATTTCTCAAGGATTGCAAAGCCTATGACTGAATTGTTGAAGAAGGAAAACAAATTCATATGGGTGAGGACTGTGAGGCAAGTTTTCAGGAGTTGAAGAAAAGATTGGTTACCTCACCGTTTTGATATTGCGAGATCAAACTAAGGATTATGAGGTGTATTACGACGCTTCACGTCGAGGACTTGGAGCAGTGCTTATGCAGGAAGGAAGAGTTGTTTCGTATGCTTCACGACAACTTAAGCCCCATGAGTTGAATTATGCCACACATGATCTGGAGTTAGCAGCCGTTGTGCATGCCTTGAAAACGTGGAGACATTTTCTCATTGGAAATCATTGTGAAGTATATACGGATCACAAGAGTTTGAAGTACATCTTCACACGGAAGAATTGAATCTCGAGACGGAGGAGATGGTTAGAGTTAATCAAGGATTACGATATGAGATTGCATTACCACCCGAAAGGCTAATGTCGAGCAGGCACGCATTGAGCCGTAAGAGCCACGTCAATGCCCTAATGATGGGAGGAATACCCAATGAGTTAGCCGAGGACCTTCGAGAGCTATGTTTGGAAATAGTTCCAGA